>CM053035.1:182096085-183296085 GCA_028564925.1 Lithobates sylvaticus | reverse complement strand
TTGATACAACATCACGCAGTTTATCAGACTGGATCTTATGTGACCCCACAAACTTACATCAAGAGCTCTAAACAATTTAAACAAATCTATTTAATTTATACAATCTGATTGAAGTATGTGTGGATGAGTGAACCCTGCAGGGACCACCTGATCATCAGACCTCAATGGCAATTAAATGAGCCTCAGCTGCCAATCATCAGTTTAGCACAACCAGGTCACGCGACCAGTCTGATTTTTACCATCGTCATTACAAACTACAAAAATCTATCCCACATCTGTACCAGCATGCTGGAAAATCTCTACATCTGCATTTTAGTGTTCAGATCATTCCTGGGAAAGGAGGGATAGAATATCTGATTGTCTGTGGTTAGCTTATGATTGAAAAATCAAAAAAAAAAAAAACACCTGAAAAGACCCCAAAATGGAGCTGTATTTATTATCATTCTAATGCCGTGTACACACGGTCCGACTTTCCAACGGGAAAGCCTCCGTCAGAATTTCCGACAGAAAAATAGAGAACCTGCTCCCTATCTAAGTCCGTGGGAAATTCCGACGGAAACAGTCCAATGGAGCATACACACGGTCGGAATATCCGACCAAAAGCTCCCATCTGACTTTTTCTGTCGGAAATTGCGACCGTGTGTACGGGGCATTAAAAGGAAATCTCACCATAATACCTGGCTGAGCCTTACCAGCCAGGCCAGCAGAAGGTGGAGCAGGAATGCACCGTCTGGTGGAGCATATTCAAGAGCTTGGTAGCTGCTTTGTGTCTGAGCTCCATCCTCACAGATGAGGGCTCATTCTTACTAGCTTTGGTCTTTGAAAAGCAATCTGTGACAGGGGATTTAATTCCTGCCACAGCATGTGTACCCCCCTGCCTCTGCAGCTAAAGGAGGTAGTAGTTGGGGTTGGTAAAAGCACAGCTCAACCGCAGGGTTTTACCTCCCCCAACTGCAACTGCCAAGTGTGAACAACCCCTAACAGTCTACTTCCGATTAAACTGTAAGCCTGGGCATCTCACACACAAAGTGATTTTATTTCAGATCTGATCTGTCAGATGAGCAGAATCAGTTCTGTCTGAGATCTGCTTTGTATTGATGGATTGGGACTATCTGTACAGTTATCAGAAAATCTGTAAGATCAGGTCTGGAGGAAATCATGAGTCTGTGGTGATGTAAGCAGAGGGGCCCCTTCTGGCACACCAGGAAATTACGTCCCAGAAATGTGAAGAATAGAGCGCCGCGATAGATGATCTCCATCTGCTGGACCTGAATCTCCATCACTTCTACCCCAACAACCGACCTGACTCACTGTCAGCGCCGCAGCCTAAAGCAGACGGGTCCGCAGTGCCACCCACTGGATGAACGCTGCAACCGTCTCCCCTTTGCTGACGAGAAGGATTCCAAGTCATGCCAAGAGCACCTGTTACATACCCACCACAAAGGCAGATATCTTGTGTTCAGGTCCATGAAAGCATAAAGCCGACACGGAGGACAAGAATCAATCACGCATAGCTGGATTGGATACAGGTTGGGATGCAATATTGAGACTATGATGTACAATTAAGCTGCACATCTATCTCCTGGCACAACCTCTGGTTACCCCTTGGCCTCCTGGTAATTATGTTTGATATTACACAGGCGTGAGGGGTGACCTAGAGAGTCATGCTGAGTGCCACTATGTGTTGGAGAAGATCAATATCCCATGCAGAGATTGTCCATAGTGACACAGTCTCAGCACTGCCAACAGCTGACCCATGAAAACAGAATGGGAATTTGGATGGACACACCGCCTTTCCCTCTGTTGGCGGAGACAGATCTGCCATATATGCTTGGGCAGGGGACAGATGAGGTATATTTATAAGATGAATATATCAGTATTATCCGATCAAACTACAACGCGGCAATTTCTCAACTCACAATCCGTGCCTAGTCCACCGCTGTCACACTTGCCCCATCCATGGAGATCCATTTAGATCTACAAATAATGTGACGGCACTTTTAGCCATCAACAGAGGGACCCCCTCCCCAAGAAAAGAGTCAATGAAAGGGTTACAGGTGATTTTGCAGGAACAGCCACCGGCGTCCGCCCGACAAATGAGCTGCAATCCATTTCACAGCACTTACAGTGACTGGCAGCGAATAAGTGACACGGTTACTGTAATGATTAAATCTGCAGCGATCAATAATCGGAGCTGTCTGCAGACTGATGGGAGAGTGGCAAATGGCAGCTAGCGTCAGGCGCAACGTGTCGGCGATAATGTATGATGCGGAGCCCCTGCAGATTACATTGCATCTTATCTAAATTCCTCCTACCGGCTCTCTCTATAAAAATACAACCAAGTAGCTGTGATCAGATTCTGCCACCAGCGTTCGCACCAACGATGTCACATTTCCTGAAACACTATCGAGAAACATATCCAGAAATGTCTTTGCTGATTAGTAACAAAACATCTCACTAGTACAAAATCCCAAAAAAGCGGATGACTGGGAAAGGAGACATTTTTATTCAGGAAGTCACATTCCAAGTCATTGTAACTTCAAAGTGTCTGTATGTATATATATAATTATATATATATATATATATATATATAATTATAGGTACTCTCTGTGCCAGACTATGATGAGCAAATTTCATATACAGGTGTGTAAAAGCTTCCTTTATTGGTCACCGGCACATGTGATTAGCATCCCTGCCTAAAGACTGTGAAATGAGCTCAACCCCTCTTATAGAGTCTATGGTGATCAGCACCCCTGCTAAACTACAGCAAAAATGTATTCATCTCCTCACTACACAGTCTAAGCCCCCGTACACATGGTCGGCAATTCCGAACACAAAAGCCGTCTGATTTTTTCCGACGGATTTTGTCCGATACTGGTGTTGCATACACACGGTCGGACAAAGTTGTCGGAAAATACTCGAGTATAAGCCGAGTTTTTCAGAACATTTCTTTGTGTTGAAAATGCCCCCCTCAGCTTATACTCGAGTCAAGCACTTTTCTGCAGCAAAAAATGAAATTTTCCGACCCAATTTTGCGGCCCCGTATCTCAGGGCCACTTGGGATAAGCAACCCCAATTTGGATATGTTGTAGTGCTGGCTCCACTGGGTTTGCACACCAAATTTGGGGTGCTTGACATTTTCAGACCCGACTTTGGGGCCTCGTATCTCGGGGCCACTTGGTGCTAGGAATCCCAGATTTGGTGTGCAAACCCAGTGGAACCAACATTACAACATATCTTGGGGTTGGGGTTCCTAGCCCCAAGTGGCCCTGAGATACGGGGCCCCAAAGTCGGTCAACTGTGTCCATCTGCAGCAATGTCATTTCGGGACCCTTTGGCTGCAGCTAGGGGGCATCTAGGAAGCCTTAACTACCAAGTTTGAAGTGTGGGGGACCTATGGCTGCAAATGGGCACAGTGAGGCTGCAAATGGGCATTGTTGACCCTCTTTTCCACTTACAGTAGCTGCGTATTTCTCACCCTAGGCTTATACTCGAGTCAATACGTTTTCCCAGTTTTTTGTGGTAAAATGAGGTGCCTCGGCTTATATTCGGGTCGTCTTATACTCGCGTATATACCGTAATATCTTAAAGTGTCTTTCGAGTCACAGCCTTCTCGCAATCCTCTATATATCATTGTTCCTATCGGACATCATGCACATTGTTATCAAATATTCTTCATCATTGTTCCTAGCAGATTTTCTGTATCGTTATTCCTATGAGACGTTATGCCTCATTGTTCCACCAGAGATGATGTAAAGCCATTCCCATTAGACGTTTTGTGTCATTGTTCCTATGAAATTTTAATTTTTTTAACAGCTACTTTTACTCAATCAATATTTGGAAAAATAGGATAAAAGTGATGATAAAATGTTTCTGTATGTAAACCAAAAAAAACTATTATTAATTTAATTTTCATTCATCCAGTTCTGCCAAAGAGTGAATTGCTGTGTCAGTGTCAGTCTTAGCTGTGTTCCGCACTGATGGGAGATTCAGCTGTTTGTATTGGTGTTTGACAGCAGAGAAGATTTCCGTCACGGCTCAATGGCCTCAGATAAAGGTGCACATGGTGGCAATAAGACCATCTATAGACAGGAAGGATAAAGGGACACGGGGGTGGCGGTGAGACCGTGGCTTCTCTCTGGAGAACGAATTAGGAGAGCGGACAGATCTGGATCGGTGTCACAATGTTGCAGTGACAGTCTTGTCTGCGCGGTGACCCGCATGATGGCAGATCCTCCACAATCTACCTGAGACACCCCAAATCTAATCTGCCATTAGCTGGTCTGTTTCTGCTCCAGGATACCAAAAATCCTATTATTCTGCTGACCAGAAAGACCCTCATGTGTAAATTACAGGTCTATTCAGGGAAGGCGCTTCAATGAGGAGGAGAAGAAAACTCACTGCGGTGTGTTTATCAGAATATATTGGAAACAAATTCACCAAAACCCATAAATGTTCCCTGATCGTGTATAAGGAATAATTTGAGATAATACAGCCAGGGCACTGGACATCGCTTTCACAACTCTGCGACAACTGGTCACCATATCAGTCACTTTTTTGGGCAAAAATCAGGAGATTTTAGAGAAATTCTTCATTTGAGAGAAATTTGTTGAAGTCATTGAGGATGGTGGAATTAATGTGGTCTTCGGCATCTTTTTAGGGGTCCAATAGATTTTAAATGGATTCTTAGGCCCCATTCACACTTGTGCGACTTCAAAGTTGCACGATTTTGCCGCGATTTCAAGGAATGCCTGCGTAGTGGCATCAAAATCAGACCAAAGTAGTGCAGGGACTACTTTGAAGTTGGAAGGACTTGAAGTCGTACTAATATGAATGGCTGTCATTAGAAATCATGGGGAACGACTTGTCATGCTACTTTGCCCAAATCGTGGGACAAGTCGTATAAGTGTGAAAGGGGCCTTAGGGTTGCAGAGGCTGCTTTATTATTTCAGTTTTTAAAAATATTTTAAAAAAAACATTATTTTATTTTTTTCCCATAATTTTTATTGAACAAATTTGGTCCAGCCAGCATTAAAGTTTTCCGAACTGGAATTGAATGTAGAAATATAAAACTTCATCAAAAGTCACAGTGAAAGTATGACATAACAGAATGTAAGGGACTAGGAAGGGGAACAAGTTTGTTTAGGGAGTATTCCCCTACAGCAGGGATATGCAATTAGCGGACCTCCAGCTGGTGCAGAACTACAAGTCCCATGAGGCATAGCAAGACTCTGACAGCCACAAGCTGGACACCCAGAGGCAGAGGCATGATGGGACTTGTAGTTTTGCAACAGCTGGAGGTCCGCTAATTGCATATCCCTGCCCTACAGAATTCCATGACATGGTAGGGTTCATGTAATGATCAACTGTC
This sequence comes from Lithobates sylvaticus, assembly GCA_028564925.1. NCBI lineage: Eukaryota > Metazoa > Chordata > Amphibia > Anura > Ranidae > Lithobates > Lithobates sylvaticus. Next base: position 183,290,714 of record CM053035.1, on the reverse strand, counting down.
TCTTTATATCCACATTTTAAAATGGTCCAAACGGTCCTCAGGAGGTCAAAGACTAGAAGTTAGGGCCGGTTCAGACTGCTGCGATGCGGGAACGCTGCGAATCTACTGCGGGTTCCCGCATCGCATGTCTCCCGGCGGCAGTTCACGTGCCCTATGCGAGCTGCTGGGAGTGTCAGTTAAATGTTAATGACACCCCCAAATCAGTTCGCATATCGCAGTGCGATCTGCAAACTCGGACAAGAATCGGATCGCATGGTGTGAACACCCATGCGATCCGATTCTGCTGCGGACCAAAAAAAGGGTCCTGTACGAGTTTGGTCTGAATGCGATGCGAATTCAGCCATACTATCTGTATGGCTGAAATCGCATCTCACAGAGATCGCATGTGAATTGCACTGCAGTGCGGTGCGAATCATATCCGATCTCGCACATCGCAGCAGTCTGAACCGGTTCTTAAAGTGTTACTAAAGGTAAAAATGTTTTTTACCTTAATGCATTGTTTACATTAGGGTAAACAATGTTTTCAATTTTCCTGTGCTCTCCTTCACCTGTGTAAAGAGTAAGAGAGGGGAGAAGAGATCAGCGCTGTGCACGGCTGCCTCTTTTATCCCCTTACTTCCTCTTCACACAGCATTCAAGAAGCAGCAGGAGCCATTGGCTCTAGCTGCTGTCAATCAGTGAAGAGGAAGTGGGGGGGCGGGCCTAAGTCCCACTGTGTAAGTCTATAGGCCCGTACACACGATCTGACTTTTTGACAACCAACATGCAAATTAGCTGGTTTGGACCAACATCCGACCGTGTTTACGCTCCATCGGACCAACTTTTTCCAGGTTTCATCGGACTTTTGTTGGCTGTGCGAACGGACCAACTTTCTGCCAACAAAAATCCGATGGACCAAAGTCCGACCGTGTGTACACAAAACCAACGGACTTTTGTACAAACCAATGCAGAACCAATGCAAAAGATCAGACAACAATACAGAAGTTGACCAAAGGTGGCGGTAAAGAGCAGAAAAACCACGTGATTTGGTGAAAGTTGGCTGAAAAAGTCCTGCTGTGTGTATGCAATACCAACTTGGGGCCAACGCCCTTTGGACAAAAATCCACGGAAAAGTTGGTCCATGGTCCGATCGTGTGTATGAGGCTTTAGGAGCACAGCTCGGGAGCACGCGGACATTTCTCCCCATAGCAAGCGGCTGGCTATGGTGGTCATAAGAAGAGGAGGAGCCAAAATCACCACGGGGGACCCAAGAACAGGAGGATCGGGGCCACTCTGTGCAATACCACTGCACAAAGCAGGTAAGTATAACATGTTTGTTGTTTTAATAAAAAATAAAAAAACTGACTGTTAACACTTTAAACATCAGCCTGCAAAGCACCACAAGGAAAAACAAAACAGAGAAAAAGGCGCTTCTAAGTGCAGTAATAAAACAGTTTAATGACAAGGAAGGGTTAAAAACACTGTTTTGATATGCCTGTGAAATAGGGTTGCCACCTCATCCCTTTAAACCCGAACACCTTTGAATTACACAGGTTCTGAGGCTAATAAAATGCAGATAAGGCAACAAGTGAGTTTAATTACCACCTTAATCAGCCACAGAACCTGTGTAATTAATATGTGTTCGGGTTTAAAGGGATGAGGTGGCAACTCTACTGTGAAAAACAGGCATATCAATGAATCCATAATGTCCAGTGGGATGCCTCCTGGGAATAAAGGCAGCTGCAGGTGGAAGTTCCAGACGACCAGCGGTGGGAAACACTGTCTCTGATCCAAGATGGGGAGCCATGCTGTCAGGACCAGCCCACTCTGACGTCACTTCCGGTTGCCTGGACTCCATGCTGGTCCTGACTGCACATGCACCTTGTTCATTCTGTGCCATATATCAGTCAAATCCACATAGAGGAATTTCTGTTCCCCAAACGTCTCACTTTTGTTGTATCATAAAGGCTGTACCTTGATTTCGTGGTGCCTTTATAGGACATATTCGAATATAGCTCTATAACACTAGATACAATTGCATGTTCAGTTCATGTATGTGGCCTGTTGTCTTTCTTCTAAGTAAACCCCCCCATAACATTGGGCAGACCACCTCTCTGACCTCCAGCCAAACCTAACAAACAGTTTATTCCAGGAGGACAATGATGGCGAACGAGGGAAAAGCAGACTGGAGAGTTTCTATCAGTCGAATCCACATAGAGGAATTTCTGTTCCCCAAACGTCTCACTTTCCCAGCAGTTTATGAAAACTCCTCTACTCAGCGGGGTTTTCACAGGCCTTAAACATTCATTTAGTGCAGAAATCTGCAGCTTTGGTTTATCAAACCGGTGACAGCTGTGAGTCTAACCTCATACTGCGATGCATGAAGATTGCAGCAGATAATGAGCTTCCTGGCAGGTGCAATGTGCGGTGTGAGGGCGACACCTGCTGGACGAGTCTGTATCAGCTCTGAAGGTTCACCTGAAAGCTGGATGAGAGGGATATAAAGAATGAGGGGGGTATAGAGGATGAGAGGGATATAAAGAATGAGGGGGGTATTAAATATGAGGGGAGTATGTGAAGGATAAGGATGGATATGAAGAATAAAGGAAAATGGAGGATAAAGGCGATATGAAGGATGAAGAGGGATAGGAAGAATGAAGAGGGACATATGAAGGATGGGGGAACGGGGGGTATGAAGGATGAAGAGGGATATAAAGGATGAAGAGGGACATATGAAGGATGAGGGGAAATATGAAGGATGAGGGGAAATATGAAGGATGAGGGGGATATGAAGGATGAGGGGGATATGAAGGATGAGAGGGATATGAAGGATGAGGGGAAATATGAAGGATGAGGGGGATGAAAGATTAGGAAAGATATGCTGTGTATGAGAGGGAATATGAAGGATGAGAGGGAGTATGGACTATGAGGGAGGATGTGAGAGAATATGAAGGATGAGAGGGAGTATGGACTATGAGGGAGGATGTGAGAGAATATGAAGGATGAGAGGGAGTATGGACTATGAGGGAGGATGGGAGAGAATATGAAGGATGAGAGGGAGTATGGACTATGAGGGAAGATAGGAGGGAATATGAAGGATAAAGAGGGATATGTAGAATGAGGGGGTAAAAAGAATAAGAGTGAATAGGAGAGGGGGTATGCAGGATAAAGGATATATTGGATGGGGAAGAGGGGTGCAAGATACGGGGGAATATGCAGGATGAGGGGCATATGGAAGATATACAGAATACAATTCGCATTCAACGGGGCAATACCCACCCCCACTGCATTATGGTGAGTTGAACTATTTTATATAACAATGTAATAATAGAAATAATGCGCTTCAATCATTCAATCATTCTGACACCATATCAACCATGGTGCCGTGATGATGGAAGCGCTAACACCAGCCATTGCCCTGATAAATTGCCTGCAAAAAAACATATTTTCTGGCAGTGCCCCTCTCGAGACTGGACTCTGGATCTGCCCCTGCTTCACGCCGGCCGAACGCACATATGCAGCCTCTCGTCACCTGGGCCTTCACGCCAAGCGGCTGCATATTTGCAGCCCTGTGTAAAACACTTACCGTGCTGAGATCGCACTCCCTGCGCGCTGTCAGCCTGGTAGCTGGCGGTTACCACAATCATGTGATTGCTGTGACAGCAAATCACAGCAGGCACATGACCCGAATGCCCGCCTCCCGCCGTTTAGAACCCATAAAGGGCTGGGAGGTGGCTGGCGGGAAGGGGTGAAAGTAGAACTGTAGGCAAAACTTTTTTTTTCCATTTTAGATAGAGTAAGGGAGGGTTATAACCGCTGTTAGATTTTTTTTTTCCACCATCTGTGTCCCATTGGGGAGATTTCAATTCACTTCCTGCCCCATAGCCAAACAGGAAGTGAGAGGAAATCCTTGCAAATTAAGGGAGTTCTTTGGGGACCCCCAGATCACCAGGACTAATGTCCCCATTGGAAGATTTTCCTGCTATTACTTTTCAGGAGACAACCCAAAATTTGGGATTTTCTTTTACTTTCACTTTCCATGATAATGGTGAAAAGGGACAAATAGAGAGCGTCAATCTCCCTAGCGAGGGCACAAACAGCAATACAAACTGTTCTAATCCCTCTACACTCTATCCAAACCTGAGATCCCCGCCCCCCCCCCCCCCCCCCCGAAAAAAAAAAAAAGTTTTGCCTTAAGTTATACTTTAATGACAAAATAAAAAACAGCTAGTGACCATGTGTTTTTTGCCTGGGCTCGATTGAGCTCAGAGTAGGTATGATATGGTATGAAAATAGTGACTTTTTAAAAATTGAAATAATAATAGAACCTGGTGGTCTGGTTAGTTTTAATGACAGGTCCACTTTGACTGGCTGTGTGACTTCAATAGTGCCTGCCCCCAAATGGCAATATGGCAGACATCTCACAATGGAGGAATCTGACACTACTAGGATGGAGCTTTCAATGCCATGCAATCAGCAGCCGTTAGGTGACAGGTCCCCTTCAAACAGCCCCCTGCACCCGTCTGGTCTGGTGGATAGTCCACTATACGGGAGTCCTCTGCTTTGCACAGCTAATAAGTCAGCGCAGCAACTCCCCTGAGCTACCAGGCAGGAGGGGGGGGGGGCTGGAAAGCACATCAGACTAATGAGCCCCCGCGGCCAATTCTGAGAACAACGTGCGACGGTCGAGTGTAGTGGTGCTTTTCTCGGTCAGGAATAAATAAGCATCACAGAGATTTTCCTGGGCACAGACTGCAATACGACACAGCTGGGAACGAACGCTGCTTTGGTTCCAGGCGACTTTCGGCCTTGTTAGCGCTGCTTGTTGATGTACGGTGTACACACCATAAGTAGGATTTTCAGATCCGCAGGGCCTGGCGGGGGGGGGGGGGGGGGGGGATGCGGGAGGTGGCGGTGCACCATCCACGGTCACAGCTGTGTATAAAGGAGGAGGTTGGATGCTGCTCTACCCATAGGTCACGCATGGTTAGATAGTAAGGCAGTGTTGAGAGAAGGCACAGTGACCATCAGGGGGGGGGGGGGGGGGAGACAGCCATGGAAGCCAGTCCCTGTCGCTCTGCCAAAAACTAGTTTGGAGGAACAAGGATGATTAGCATTGGCTGGAAATGACACTGGGAACGGCATGGCGAGACAGATGGCAGACCCGGGCGGAGATGGAAGGATGGGAGATGATGAGAGCTCTGAGGAGATGAGATATATCACGGAAGGGAAGAATGAAGCTCTATTTATCAAAGTATCGGAACAAGAAACTGAGACAATTATCTCGTTAACTTATCAAAATCTTCTATTCATTCTTTGGTTTCTGCACAGGACTGCTTTTTGAAACAATACAACTTTTAAGAGACTTTCAAGCTTTTTTAGGGACTTCCGAAAGAAAGAAAAAAAAAAAACAGCATCACCCATGGCAACCAGCAACAACCACACGGATAGGACAACAGAAAGCATGTCATCCACAAGGTGTCACTACTAGAGCAAGATTTCAGCTTCTTTTGATCACCAGCACTGATGTGATAGGACCTCCTTATACAATCTGCTTATTTGGAGTACATATTTGGGGCTTTTTATGGGTTTCTATTGTATGTTTGAGCTGTAAGTTTGTCTTCTGAACCCTGTGACTTTTTTTTTTTTTTTCTTTTCTCCAACAATATTAAATAGGAAGAAATTGAAAATCCCAGATGGATATTTGGCAACATTTTTCCGTTTTGTTATATGTGTAGCACCCTCCTTCTAGATAGCAGTTAGGATTGGGTAAATTTAGTTATGGTTCATTGTATTCAGTGAAGCTGCCGTTTGCGGTTAGGAAAATGTAGTTTCTCCTCATTGTAACCATTGTGGCTGTATTGATTATTCTGGTATGTTCAGTGTTTCACTTGCTGCAGGTTTGCTTGCTCTTCCTGCTTTCTAGAGAACTGTGGGTTGTTCTGGAACATTATTATTATTATTATTATTATACACGATTTATATAGCGCCAACAGTATACGCAGCGCTTTACAATGTATAGGGAGGACAACACAATTACAGTACAGTTCAATACAAAGGGTACAAGAGGGCCCGGCTCGTAGAGCTTACATTCTAAAGGGACGAGGTGGTGGTACAAAAGGTAATAGCTGCAGAGAATGATTTGATGGGGAACATACACTACATTACCAAAAGTTTTGGGACACCTGCCTTTAAACACATGAACTTTAATGGCATCCCATTCTTATGCCCCGTACACGCGGTCGGAAAATCCGACCACAAAATCCATCGGATTTTGTCCGACACTGGTGTTGCATACACACGGTCGGACAAAGTTGTCGGAAAATCCGATCATTCTGAACGTGGTGACGTTTGTTGCCTACGACGGGACTACGTAGAGACTAGTAGCCAATAGCTTTGGTCTTGTAATGTGATCTGAGCATGCGTGGCACTTTTTCCGTCGGAATTCGATACACACGATCGAAAAAAGTCCGATAGGACTTTGTTGTCGGAAAATTTGAGAGCAGGAGATAAAACTTTGTCCGTCAGAAAATCCGACGGAAAAAGTCCGATGGAGCCTACACATGGTCGGAATTTCCAACAACATTGTCCGATAGGACATTTTCCGTCAGAAAATCCGAACGTGTGTATGGGGCATTAGTCTGTAGGGTTCAACATTGAGTTGACCAAAAGAAAAAATGGGGGAGACCTCAGATGAGAGAACCTCGAGCGATAAAGCGGCTACTAAGGCGACAAAGGGCAATAGTAGAGTCTGATAAAAATGTACAAATATTTATTCAAGGTGTAAAGCATAAAAACATTGCTCAAAATACTGAGAATCTAATTGTATCTACACTGGTTATGGTTTGTAAAGTTACACACTACTGTAATGACCTAGATGTCTCCTGAGAGTCTGTATTAGTACTCTGAGACACAGAGCTTCCAGTTCATAGCCTAAGCCCCCGTACACACGGTCGGAAATTCCGACGGAAAATGTCCACAAAGTGCCACGCATGCTCAGATCAAATTATGAGACCAAAACTTTTGGCTACTAGCCTCTACGTAGTTCCGTTGTATGCAACGAACGTCACCACGTTCAGAATGATCGGATTTTCCGACAACTTTGTCCGACCGTGTGTATGCAACTCCAGTGTCGGACAAAATCCGTCTGAAAAAATCAGACAGATTTTGTGGTCGGAATTTCCGACCGTGTGTACGGGGGCTTAGGAGTTCACAGCCTAAGAGGGCTGCTTGCCCTCTTAGGTCATCTCGACATGTGCTTGCGGGGTGCCAAGGCCTCAGGTGTGCAACCTAAGGGCCTATTTTGCTCTAGTCTGGTATCACGGGGAGTGTGAAGTTGTCACGTGGATGTTGAAAGCAGGCAACCAACTTCCCAAGGACATTTGTGAGTACAGACTGGTGAGAGATCCTAGAAACTTTCGGCTGAGGCCATCCCTCGTGGGTCAGCTGTATGAGTGTATAGAGGACATAGTGTCCAGTGTCCAGAAGAGCTTAGTCTATTTAACTCCCAGTGAAAGGACTTTGCTTGGACTGTTCATCAAAGGAAGATTACAATCCTCAAGTTTGCTACAGAACATACTGTAAGTGAACTCCCATTTGTATATAGTTATTGGAGTATCCCACTCAATTCCCTACCCCCATCCAAGTAACCCCAAAAAAAAAAAAAAAAAAAAACCCAAAAAAGAGAACACCTGAACTGTTCAATGAGTTAGAGTGACTGTGGCCATGTGCCTGACTGAGGGGCAACTGTTGAGAAAAGGAAACCTGGGAATCTTTCTAGCAGCTCCTATGGGGGTAGCACTACATATGATACAAAGGAGACAATGCCAAGCTACACCATATGACCATAAGTATGTGCACCCCCCTCAAATGATGGAGTGCATGTGTTTCCAGTGAAGGTGACTGGTAATTATACAGCATACAAAAGGTACTGTGTGTAGACAATTGTGCTATTCCAACCTTGTAGTAACAGTTTTAGGAAGGCCCCCTGCACGTCAACCTTCTGGCATGAATTTGAATGCTAATTGTGAGCCGGGTCTTCTCATCCAACATCAGCACCTGACCTCACAAATGGGCAACAATTCCCACACACTCTCCAAATACTTGTGGGAAGTCTTTCTAGAAGAGTGGAGGTTGTTATACCCACAAAGGAGGGCAACTCCATACCAATGGACAATTTTGGAATGGTATGTCCAATAAGGTCATGCAGATGTGATGGTCAGGTGTTCACAAACTTTTTTGGCCATATAGTATATGAAAACTGAACTGCTGAGTCTGGTTCTGATATGTAACTAATTAGAGATCAAGATAGTTATCTCCAAAAAGCTCCAACTGAAGCTGAAATGCTACTGCCCTTTACACTTTGCTGTATCTGGAACCTATTTCTCTTCCTTCTCCCACTAATTGGTCCAATATCAAGAATTCATGTTGAGTTTGGTCACTGTTGATGAATTTTGGGCAGACTATGGAGGACAGCTATTCAGACTGGAGGAGACAGATGAGGACAGACAGGATAGTGGGATCAGTTGGAGCTTTACAGAGAACAGGACGGATTTTCAAGAAAACAAAGAAACACATGGCAGTTTCTGGCGAGGAAATAGAGACGGCAATGTATCAAAGGTCCGCCTAAAGCCCGAACGAGCCACCAACTCTAAATCGCCACAGACCGAACCCTGGCCGGTGGAAATCAGACAGAATTCCAGCAAGTGCTGCGCAGACATGTGATTCCGAAGGTCGTTGAGACACATTTGAAAGCTGGAAAATTAGCATAAATCTGCATATTAAAAGCTAAAGGAAAAAAACACACAACTGTTCTAAAGTGTTTATAATTTGCCAATTTGAGTAAATTTCCCATTAGCTCTAAGATGCCCCGATCCTGAGTATTAATTCACAGTCTAAATGGCTGCCGCACAGATGGCTGCTTTGTGAATGGGGGAAACGCCACGTGGGGCTGCGGATTTATTACGCTGATGATGTTACCTTTCACCCTGACAAGAATTAAGGGGTTAACAGGGTGGTGAGAAAAATGACAGCCCCAAATTAATGAAGTTTTTAAAGCGTGTAGTAAAACAATCCACAGTGCCTATCATCATGGCGGAAAAACTCTGCAGCTTTGGAATGCCGATGTCACGGGTGCTGCATATTGAAAAGTAAGAAAACTTCTCTTTTCTTGCAGAAAAAGTTTCTGCAAGAATTTTAAAGATGCTGTAATTCAAATCACTAAAATCTCATATCAGCTCAAACATTGTAATGCCATTTCAAAAGTCATTTTCAATCATATTAAATCTGCAGCTTTCATTAACCCCTCCCTGCCAGCTGTAAGCATACAGGGGGTCCCTGAGTTACGAACTCGTTAGGGACTGCCCGCCTGTACGGAAGTCGGAAATGTTCGTAAGTCGGCCGCGCATGCGCAGACCGACAAATACGGACATTTCCGGACATTTCCGATGTTCCGTCTAATGCCGTTCTGCGCATGCGCGGCAAATTACGGACATTTCCGGCATTTTCCGAGGCTCCGTATGGCCGCGCATGCGCAGAACAGCCTGAAGACGGCGAAAAACTGCGAAAAATGGCAGAGGGTTCCCGCAGCGCCCCATTCGTAAGTAGGGGTTGTTCGTAGGTCGGGCGTTCGTAAGTCGGGGACCCCCTGTATACAGTATGTGGTACAAGGGAACTGCCCTTATTTTGTGCCGTCACATATATGCCGCGCTCTTTTCTATCAGGACGCATTCAATCATGAGCCCTCAGCACTGACAGGTTCCAATCACACAGTAACGATCAGGAGCCAGTAGGAAAGGTTCCCGATCACTGTGAAAGCCACTTAAAGCGGAACTCCAGCCCCCCCTCCAAAAATTAGAAGTCAGCAGCTACAAATAATGTAGCTGTTGACTTGTAATATTAGGACACTTACCTCTCCAGGGCTCTAACAATGTCGGCACCCCAGCTGATTTTCTGATCGTCTCTCAGGTGCTGCTGCCGCCATTCGTAGTAATGGAAACCGGCAGTGAATACTTTCAGCTTCACAACCAGTTTCCTACTTTGCATGCGCGAAGCGCGCTGCGCTTTCTAACTAGCATGCGGTGGAGGAAGGAGGAGGGGGCGGAACTTCCGGGGGGGGGGGGGGGGACCTCGCCGCATCCAGGTCTCCCAAAAGTGGGGACAGGGACCTGTCAAAAACAGGTACCCGTTCCCCCTCCCCCCCCAAAAGGTGCCAAATGTGGCACCGGGTGGGGGGAGGAAGCAAACAAGCGGAGCTTCCACCACTTTTGAGTGGCACTCCGCTTTAAAGAAGGTTCTTCACTCTAGATAATAAATAAAAGTCAGCAGCTCCAAATCCTGTTGCTGCTGACTTTTAATAAAAGGAGACTTACCTGTTCAGGCATCCAATGGGCTAGTTATTCACTAGTCTCCGGGTTCTCGACACTGGCATCTTTAGTGAGGGAAGCCGACTGTGACAGTTTGCAGCTTCACAGCCAGCTTCCTACTGCGAATCCGAAAACCACTGTGCACTTTGACTGGCCGGGCAATTATCTGGGACCTGTGATGTGTCCCAGATGATTGCTAAGAGCGAGGGGGGGAGAGGTGAACTTGCTTCCGGTGCCCCGGGAGGAAGTGGGAGGGTATCCGCTCTCCCCCCCCCCCCCCAAAAAAAAAAAATGACATGCCAAATGTGGCAAGTAGAAGTTCCATTTTTGGGTGGAACTCCGCTTTAAAGGGATGCATTTTTCTTGAGCTTTTGTTGCACTTTAACGCAAAAGTGATTCAAAAACTATTAATAAAAAGTCAAATATATTACAATTATATATACATTTCTTAAGAACTGCCTGTTTCGGTTTTAGTTTTTGGTCACGTGCATCCTGAATTTTTATTTTGGTGCACCCCTTATATACTGTACCTTGGACACACTTGTTTCTCTCTTCTCTATGTTTTTATTAATACATGCTGCCTGATGTTGAAAGTATATGCTGTATATGTCATTATATGACTTCTGGCATCTACAGTACTCGAGTATAAGCCGAGTTTTTCAGCACATTTTTTTGTGCAGAAAATGCCCCCCTCGGCTTATACTTGAGTCAAGCACTTTTCTGCCGGAGAGAATGACATTTTCCGACCCGACTTTGGGGGCCCCTTTCTCAAATTTGGTGTGCAAACCCAGTGGAACTAGCACTACAACCTATCCAAAGATGGGGTTTCTAGCCCTAAGTGGCCCTGAGATACGGGGCCCCAAAGTTGGTTCGGAAAACTCTTCGTAATTCTCTGCTGCAGAAAAGTGCTTGACATTTTCTGAACCGACTTTGGGGCCCTGTATCTCAGGGCCACTTAGGGCTAGGAACCCCATCTTTGGATATGTTGTAGTGCTAGTTCCACTGGGTTTGCACCCCAAATTCCTAGCACCAAGTGGCACCAAGATACGGGGGCCCCAAAGTCGGTCAACTGTGTCCATCTGCAGCAATGTCCTATGGGTCCAGAGACCCCAAATTGGCTGCAGCTAGGGGGCATCTAGGAACCCTTAACTACCAAGTTTGCAGTTTAGGGGACCTATGGCTGCAGATGGGCACAGTGAGGCATGCAAATGGGCACAGTGAGGCTGCAAATGGGCATTGTTGACCCTCTTTTCCACTTATAGTAGCTGCGCATTTCTCACTCTAGGCTTATACTCGAGTCAATAAGTTTTCCCAGTTTTTTGTGGTAAAATTAGGTGCCACGGCTTATATTTAGGTCGGCTTATACTCGAGTATATACGGTACTACTTAGTTTTTAGTTTCCTTAGCTCCTCTGTTTTTCAGCCATACTCTTCTACCATCCAGCTGAAGGAACTGTTTCTGCTGTCCTGGGATCTGACGCTGAGCAGTACTCTGTGTATAACAGAAGCCATTTCTCCTGACAAATGAAATACATTGCTCTGCCTGAGACATATACTGCTAAAGATTTCATTAAATTATTTTAATGGAGTTTCATACACATTTTAGGAGAGTGAGGACATAAGTGTTTGCAGGGCATGCTGGGACTGGTAGTTCAGCTGCAACAACTCAGCCAGAGGTGACGAAGGTCAAAATGCCAATGTGCGCCCCATTCCACCCCGAGCTGTAAATTACTTTTTGTGTCCCCCCCCCCCTTCCTCATGCTGAAGTGCCCGAGGCAGCCATCTTTACCGTCTTCCCCTAGGCCCAGCCCTGGAAACATCCCATACCCTTCAGAGTTTTCTGTGCTCTGAGATGTGCACACTGCTGAGCAGACAGAAGCCCAGATGACAATCATTTGATTTTCGAACAATTCAATGTGAATGCCGGCCAGGCGCAGAGCGACGCACAGGCAGACCAGACAGCTGGGAGGGGAGAGAGATTAGCTGTTGGTTTTCATTTTTCAAAGATGAAATTCCGTTTTGTCCCGGAGTTGCGTGGCTGTGGTGCTCTTGCCTCCATCTTGCTCCGTCTCCTGGAGTGGCGGCAGCGGGATTAACAGGCACAAGAAAAGGAGTTTTCTTATTCTCTTTGCCGTGGATTGGAGTGGTTTGACACTGGGCCTTGCTATCAGCATGCAAGCAAAGAGCCTCATTTACATTCATTGTGCACTAATTGCTTCCCAGTCTCATTAGCCGGAGTGGCAGAACACAGAGAAAAATAGTGGGGAAAACAAGAGTTCTTTAGAGATGATCGAGATGGTTTCGCTCCCGATTGGCAGGAATCGGTGGGAAAATTACAATTATTTTGGGATCTACAGAAGGAGGGGTCAGGTGTCATTAGTGAGGAGACGGATCTCACATATAGCAGACATTTCTCTGGGGATCACATGTCTTACAAACTGTACAAATTCGGGGAGGATCAATACAGTCAGCTCAATGTGTGCTGGGCTCATAAATGAGCCAATCGTACAAATGACGTGTCAACATGTTTAGCTGTAGGAAAAGGTTTCCTTGTATCAGATTGTAAAATGAACAAAGCTCTGCAATTATCATTTAATATTCCGACCATGAAAGAGTTCCAGTGCAGCTTAATGAATCGCAGCTGCTGGTGGCGGCAGTGTGAACAGTGACCGCACTATGCAGCACCCTGACCTCCTATCAGATTGTCTCATATCCATCGGTCATTCTAAAATATTTGCGACCAGGTAGATGTTTTATTTCTATTTTCATTTATTAGGCCTTTAAAATATTTATGTATGTAGTTCGTGTTTTGATTTTCATATGTTTAGCCCAAAAATGACTAAAGACATACCTAAATATTAAATGACAAAGTCTATAATAGCTGAAATATTTAAATATCTAGCACTCGATGAGCCGCACTGTGCCGTGTGTAATAAGTGAGTCTGGACGCTAGGTGGCGTACTCCCCCCTTCTCATCTATCCCTGGTGCCCTCACCTCTGACTACGCAGCCTGAACCCCCCGAATGTTCCCTCCACGACAGCACTCACCATTACCACACATAAGCAAGGTCAACCCAAAGGGAACCGCAGCAAAACCACAACTAACAGAACGAGTTGGTGGCTTAGTGGTTAATAAGGACAACGAATACAACGTAACATTAATCTGTTACATATTCCACAGATTCACCTTTTACCAGTGTAATAATAGATCTCCTTGTATTCTATACAACCACTTAATGAATGAATCCTCCCAGACAGGACCCCAGAGGTAACACTGATTACTAATTGTCACCCACTGATTGATACATGATTGTATGTTGGGGAAGGAACATAGATGAAAACATAAAGCATACATAATTATAAATTCATCTAATTAGAGGAAATTCATAAAGTCTTCCCGGGAATAAGATGTATCAGAATGTGTATATGACTTGCTCCCCTCAGCGCCATGTAGGTGTAATCCAATCACAACACAGCTTTATAATGGTTCAAACTACTCACAATAGAGATCTGACCCCTCTCCCCCATCAACATTCGCAGATCACCTGCATCAGATCCGTCATTTCCATCTGCAGGTCATCTGCAACAATTCCCCAATCCCCATCCTCAGGTCACATGCAGTAATTCTCCTAACCCCTTGTCTCCTGAAGTAATTTCCTGCAGTAATTCCCAAATCCTCAGGTCTCCTGCAGTGATTCCCCAATACTTAGGTCTTCTGCAGTAATTCCCCTATTGCCATCCACAGGTCTCCTGCAGTAATTCCCCTATTGCCATCCACAGGTCTCCTGCAGTAATTCCCCTATTGCCATCCACAGGTCTCCTGCAGTAATTCCCCAACCCTCAGGTATCCTGCAGTCTTCCACTCAATCCTCAGGTCTCCTGTTTTCATTCCCCTATTGCCATTCACAGGTCTACTGCAGGAATTCCCCCAATCCTCAGGTATCCTGCAGTAATTCTCCAATACTCTTCTGCAGTAATTCCCAAACCCTCAGATATCCTGCAGTCATTCCCCCATTGCCATCCACAGGTCTCCTGCAGTAATTCCCCAATCCGCAGGTATCCTGCAGTCGTCCACTCAATCCTCAGGTCTCCTGTTGTCATTCCCCCATTGCCATTCACAGGTCTACTGCAGGAATTTCCCCAATCCTCAGGTATCCTGCAGTCATTCCCCCATTGCCATCCGCAGGTCTCCTGCAGTAGTTACGCAATCCGCAGGTATCCTGCAGTCTTCCACTCAATCCTCATGTCTCCTGTCGTCATTCCCCCATTGCCATTCACATGTCTCCTGCAGTAATTCCCCAATCCTCAAGTATCCTGCAGTAATTCCCAAATCCTCAGGTCTCCTGCAGTCATTCCGCCATTGCCATCCACAGGTCTCCTGCAGTAATTCCCCAACCCTCGGGTCTCCTGCAGTGATTCCCCAATACTTAGGTCTCCTCCAGTAATTCCCCAACCCTCAGGTATCCTGCAGTCATTCTGTCATTGCCATCCACAGGTCTCCTGCAGTAATTCCCCAATCCTTAGGTCTCCTGCAGCAATTCCCCAATCCTCGGGTCTCCTGCAGCAATTCCCCAATCCTCAGGTCTCCTGCAGTAATTCCCCAATACTCAGGTCCCCTGCAGTAATTCCCCAATCCTCAGGTCCCCTGCAGTAATTCCCCAATCCTCAGGTCTCCTGCAGTAGTTCCCCAAACCGCAGGTATCCTGCAGTCTTCCACTCAATCCTCAGGTCTCCTGTTGTCATTCCCCCATTGCCATCCGCAGGTCTCCTGCAGTAGTTACGCAATCCGCAGGTATCCTGCAGTCTTCCACTCAATCCTCATGTCTCCTGTCGTCATTTCCCCATTGCCATTCACATGTCTCCTGCAGTAATTCCCCAATCCTCAAGTATCCTGCAGTAATTCCCAAATCCTCAGGTCTCCTGCAGTCATTCCGCCATTGCCATCCACAGGTCTCCTGCAGTAATTCCCCAACCCTCGGGTCTCCTGCAGTGATTCCCCAATACTTAGGTCTCCTCCAGTAATTCCCCAACCCTCAGGTATCCTGCAGTCATTCTGTCATTGCCATCCACAGGTCTCCTGCAGTAATTCCCCAATCCTTAGGTCTCCTGCAGCAATTCCCCAATCCTCGGGTCTCCTGCAGCAATTCCCCAATCCTCAGGTCTCCTGCAGTAATTCCCCAATACTCAGGTCCCCTGCAGTAATTCCCCAATCCTCAGGTCCCCTGCAGTAATTCCCCAATCCTCAGGTCTCCTGCAGTAGTTCCCCAAACCGCAGGTATCCTGCAGTCTTCCACTCAATCCTCAGGTCTCCTGTTGTCATTCCCCCATTGCCATCCACAGGTCTCATGCAGTGATTCCCCAATACTTAGGTCTCCTCCAGTAATTCCCCAACCCTCAGGTATCCTGCAGTCATTCTGTCATTGCCATCCACAGGTCTCCTGCAGCAATTCCCCAATCCTCAGGTCCCCTGCAGTAATTCCCCAATCCTCAGGTCTCCTGCAGTAGTTCCCCAAACCGCAGGTATCCTGCAGTCTTCCACTCAATCCTCAGGTCTCCTGTTGTCATTCCCCCATTGCCATTCACAGGTCTACTGCAGGAATTCCCCCAATCCTCAGGTATCCTGCAGTCATTCCCCCATTGCCATCCGCAGGTCTCCTGCAGTAGTTACCCAATCCTCAGGTAACCCGCAGTCTTCCACTCAATCCTCATGTCTCCTGTCGTCATTCCCCCATTGCCATTCACATGTCTCCTGCAGTAATTCCCCAATCCTCAAGTATCCTGCAGTAATTCCCAAATCCTCAGGTCTCCTGCAGTCATTCCGCCATTGCCATCCACAGGTCTCCTGCAGTAATTCCCCAACCCTCAGGTCTCCTGCAGTGATTCCCCAATACTTAGGTCTCCTGCAGTAATTCCCCAACCCTCAGGTATCCTGCAGTTATTCTGTCATTGCCATCCACAGGTCTCCTGCAGCAATTCCCCAATCCTTAGCTCTCCTGCAGTAGTTCCCCAATCCTCAGGTCCCCTGCAGTAATTCCCCAATCCTCAGGTCTCCTGCAGCAATTCCCCAATCCTCGGGTCTCCTGAAGCAATTCCCCAATCCTCAGGTCTCCTGCAGTAATTCCCCAATCCTCAGGTCCCCTGCAGTAATTTCCCAATCCTCAGGTCTCTTGCAGTAATTCCCCAATCCTCGGGTCTCCCGCATTAATTCCCCAATCCTCAGGTCTCCTGCAGTAATTTCCCAATCCTCAGGTCCCCTGCAGTAATTCCCCAACCCTCAGCTATCCTGCAGTCATTCCCTCATTGCCATCCACAGGTCTCCTGCGGTAGTTCCCCAGACCGCAGGTATCCTGCAGTCTTCCACTCAATCCTCAGGTCTCCTGCCGTCATTCCCCCATTGCCATTCACAGGTCTACTGCAGTAATTTCCCCATTACCTCCCACATGTCTCCTGCAGTAATTCCCCAATCCTCAGGTCTCCTGCAGTAATTCCCCAATCCTCAGGTCTCCTGCAGTAATTCCCCTATTGCCATCCGCAGGTCTCCTGCAGGAATTCTCCAATCATCGGGTCGCCTGCAGTAATTCCCCAATCCTCAGGTCTCCTGCAGGAATTTCTCCACTGCCATCCACACTTCTCCTGCAGAAATACCTCCATCCCCTTCCACAGGTCACCTACAGTAATTCCGACCTCCCCATGAGCAGGTCACCTGCCATATCTTCCCCATTGACACTCGCAGGTCACCCGCAGTAATTGCCCCCCCAGTGTACACACTGACAAATAGATAAATTATGGGAGGGATTGTTGAGGGCGCTATAGCTGTGTGACAGAATTCCCTGGGGCTGGGGGAGGACAACTTGTTTCCATAAAACATTAAAACCAAATGTGATATTTAGAATAACTGCATATTTAAATCAGACAGGGCAATTAATAATGATAATTAGGGATAATGACGATGAATTTAATTGGTTAATCATGGTGTAATTAGAAATACAGAGATGCCAGTCGCCTTTCGGCAGTTGGAACTGTGCGCCTAATCCTGGGCCGCGGCATAAAACAGAGCAGAAATAAAAAGATATGAAAAACGGAAAACTGAGATGGAGAAAAATTGGAAGTGCTAGTCTGCTCTAGAGTACCAGTACTACACCTGTTGGGAGTACCTACTACAACCCCCCAGGAACCTCCAAATCTGTCCCCTCCTCCCATTATGATCTGTATACAGAGAAATGTGTCAAGTTCTCAAACCGGGCACAATTGATGGAGCAAATGGTGACACACTATTGGGTCAATTCACAAAAGGATATTGCATGAGATATTTGGGTCATGTGACACATGTAACCCAAATAACAATGTTATAAAAAATTGTACTACACGTTTATGCAATATATAATTGTGTCTGATATAATGTAACAAGGTCTGATATAATTGTGTCTGATATAATGTAACAAGGTCTGATATAATAGTGTCTGATATGAAGTAACAAGGTCTGATATAATTGTGTCTGATATAATGTAACAAGGTCTGATATAATAGTGTCTGATATAATGTAACAAGGTCTGATATAATAGTGTCTGGCACAATATAACAAGGTCTGATATAATAGTGTCTGGCACAATATAACAAGGTGTGATACTGTAACATAGTCTGAAATAATAGTGTGTGATATAATGCAACAAGGTCTGATATAATAGAACAAGGCCTGATATAATAGTGTGTGATATAATAGAACAAGGCCTGATATAATAGCGTGTGATATAATAGAACAAGGTCTGATATAATAGTGTGATATAATGTAACAAGGTCTGATATTATAACAAGGTCTGATATTATAACAAGGTCTGATATAATTGTGTCTGATATAATGTAACAAGGTCTGATATAATAGTGTCTGGCACAATATAACAAGGTGTGATACCGTAACATAGTCTGATATAATAGTGTGTGATATAATGCAACAAGGTCTGATATAATAGAACACGGTCTGATAATATAATAGTATCTGATATAATATAACAAGGTAACATAGTCTGATATAATAGTGTCTGATTTAAAGTAACAAGGTCTGATACCGTATAATATAAGTGTCTGATACAATGTATATCCAATATAATATATCATGGTCTAATATAATGTTACAAGGTCTTTTGGAATACAATATAACAGTCTATAATATAACAAGGTTAGATATACGAGTTGGATATAATGTAAAAGAATCTGTTATTTCATAACATAGTTCGATATGAGACTGATACAAGCTAATAGTTTATTCATTTAATTTGATATCTAGTGATGATCTCCAGCACTGGGAAATGCTATGTACTCAGGTAGAAAGATGTGATGTGGGACCAGCTATCAATATTCTGATTGCTCTATATGGAGTGCGGGTTAAGTTTGGTTGCTACGGGTTACAACAAAATTAAATATTTTGATTTACATTGGTAAGTATGTTTGTGTTCCCTGGGAAAAGTGAATGGGGTTGGTACATCAGCAAACACAGATTATACTCTATATAATATACATTAATATACATACACTTGTGTGCACACACAAATATAGAACACACATGACACATGTACACGCATATATACACATGCCCACACATATACAAACATGACACATGTACACACACAAACATAAAAACACACATACATACACACACATACAGTATGTACAGGCATACACACACGCACACACATGTACCTGCAGGCACGCTGGGCCCTGTTCCCTCTCCGGGGCAGAGATACTCTTTCATGGCCCAGCTTTGTATATAGCCCTCTCTGCCAACCTCACCCCCCGCGGACACATGAAAAGCAGCGATGAAATAGAGCTCAGCACTTACCTAGGAGCAAAGAGAAACATGAATTACTAGAGAGAAAAGACAAACTCTTTCATATCCTGAAAAGTGTGAAATGAATCCCATTCCTTTCCACTAATGAGACAGAAGATGTTACATTCTGTTATAGCAAAACTCCAGGCAAACAGTAAAATGTATCACCATAAAACAGTGCAATTCCTAATAAAACATAAAACCATGAAATCCCCCCTGCCTCCCAAATCCTAACGTGTCACTCCTGTTGTCGCCCTGAAAAGGGGTGCAAAAAACGTTGCGTTTGTAGCCGTGTAGTGTGTTTTTTTTGTTTTTACAGATCGCAACACAGGTGTATTCTTGTCTAAGGGACAATGCACACGTCTGCTTTAAAGATTTGTAAAGCAACAATGTAGTCAGAGCTGTAAAGAATAAAAAAACAAATGAAAATTTTACGCTTGAGGGCAAAAAATGTATCACTTACATACACATATATACACAAGTACACAGTATACGAGATTATATGCAGAAATTGCAACACAGGCAGCTAGAAGAGCAAGGAGGATACCCATGCATTCGCATATACATTTACGCAGCTATACACAAGGTCTTTAAGGAACATAACTTGTGTTTTTTACTCTGGATCTCTCTGCCAGCAAAATCCTGCAAATAAACATCAGTACATTATTACTTTGTGTGGTAACATCCCATGTGACATATGAATGCCTGTATACACTCAGTGAGAGGAGCCACCCTGAAGGAAGGCTTGTGATTCCACACCGCTCAAGCTGGCCATAGACAGTTCAACTTTCCTGCTGAACCGGCTGAGATTCGAACCATGTATGGGCAGGCTGAATGTACCCATTCAAAAATCAACTTGGGTATAACCAGCCTGTCAGTTTTTACATGCGATTATTACCTTTGGTCGCAGGAAAGAAAAATGCTCTGTCTATGGCCGGCATCAGCGATTTACTACTGGCAGTGAAGTGACACCAGATGAGGGCATCACCCCCGGGGTCGGGGATCTATCCTTGGGAAGATTTATGATGCAAAAGTAACTCCAACTATATAGAACAGCAGCAACAAGTCAGCTGTATTATTTCATTTTTATTGGTCTGTTGTTGGTTGTTGTTAACAGATAACAGAAAATATCACCATATGTAATAAAGTGAACCCCAACATATCCATTGGGGGGAAGGAAAACAATGGGTAGAGATGGGAAAAGGAAATTAAAGGATGCATGAGGAAAGGAAACAATGGCGTACAGGGAGAAAAGATAGAATGAGGTAGATAAGGAGGGGAAATCCTGGGTGTAGATAGGTACATGGGAAAGGAAGGACCTTTAAAAAGGGAAATTATGTGGGTAAATAGTTACAATGGGAAGGGAAATGATTAGAGTAGACGGGGGAGGACATTAAGGGAAATTATGGGGGTAGATTGGGAAGGGAAATTATGAAAGTAGATTGGGAAGGGAAATGATGGGAGTAGATTGGGAAGAGAAATGCTAGGGGTAGATTGGGGAATGATGAGAGTAGATTGGGAAGGGAAATGATAGGGGTAGATTGGGAAGAGAAATGATAGAGGTAGATTGGGAAGAGAAATGATGGGGTAGATTGGGAAGAGAAATGATAGGGGTAGATTGGGAAGAGAAATAATAGGGGTAGATTGGGAAGAGAAATGATGGGGTAGATTGGGAAGAGAAATGATAGGGGTAGATTGGGAAGAGAAATAATAGGGGTAGATTGGGAAGAGAAATGATAGGGGTAGATTGGGAAGAGAATTGATAGGGGTAGATTGGGAAGAGAAATAATAGGGGTAGATTGGGAAGAGAAATGATAGGGGTAGATTGGGAAGGGAAATGATGAGAGTAGATTGGGAAGAGAAATGATAGGGGTAGATTGGGAAGGGAAATGATGAGAGTAGATTGGTGAAGAGAAATGATAGGGGTAGATTGGGAAGGGAAATGATGAGAGTAGATTGGGAAGAGAAATGATAGGGGTAGATTGGGAAGAGAAATGATGAGAGTAGATTGGGAAGAGAAATGATAGGGGTAGATTGGGAAGGGAAATGATAGGGGTAGATTGGGAAGAGAAATGATAGAGGTAGATTGGGAAGAGAAATGATAGGGGTAGATTGGGAAGAGAAATTATAGGGGTAGATTGGGAAGAGAAATTATAGGGGTAGATTGGGAAGAGAAATGATAGGGGTAGATTGGGAAGAGAAATGATAGGGGTAGATTGATAGAGGTAGATTGGGGAATGATGAGAGTAGATTGGGAAGGGAAATGATAGGGGTAGATTGGGAAGAGAAATTATAGGGGTAGATTGGGAAGAGAAATGATAGGGGTAGATTGGGAAGAGAAATGATAGGGGTAGATTGGGAAGAGAAATGATAGGGGTAGATTGGGAAGAGAAATAATAGGGGTAGATTGGGAAGAGAAATGATAGGGGTAGATTGGGAAGGGAAATGATGAGAGTAGATTGGGAAGAGAAATGATAGGGGTAGATTGGGAAGAGAAATGATAGGGGTAGATTGGGAAGGGAAATGATGAGAGTAGATTGGGAAGAGAAATGATAGGGGTAGATTGGGAAGGGAAATGATGAGAGTAGATTGGGAAGAGAAATGATAGGGGTAGATTGGGAAGGGAAATGATGAGAGTAGATTGGGAAGAGAAATGATAGGGGTAGATTGGGAAGAGAAATGATAGGGGTAGATTGGGAAGGGAAATGATGAGAGTAGATTGGGAAGAGAAATGATAGGGGTAGATTGGGAAGAGAAATGATGAGAGTAGATTGGGAAGAGAAATGATAGGGGTAGATTGGGAAGGGAAATGATAGGGGTAGATTGGGAAGAGAAATGATAGGGGTAGATTGGGAAGAGAAATGATAGGGGTAGATTGGGAAGAGAAATTATAGGGGTAGATTGGGAAGAGAAATGATAGGGGTAGATTGGGAAGAGAAATAATAGGGGTAGATTGGGAAGAGAAATGATAGGGGTAGATTGGGAAGAGAAATGATAGGGGTAGATTGGGAAGAGAAATGATAGGGGTAGATTGGGAAGAGAAATGATAGGGGTAGATTGGGAAGAGAAATTATAGGGGTAGATTGGGAAGAGAAATAATAGGGGTAGATTGGGAAGAGAAATGATAGGGGTAGATTGGGAAGAGAAATGATAGGGGTAGATTGGGAAGAGAAATGATAGGGGTAGATTGGGAAGAGAAATAATAGGGGTAGATTGGGAAGGGAAATGATAGGGGTAGATTGGGAAGGGAAATGATGAGAGTAGATTGGGAAGAGAAATGATAGGGGTAGATTGGGAAGAGAAATGATAGGGGTAGACTGGGAAGGGAAATGATGAGAGTAGATTGGGAAGAGAAATGATAGGGGTAGATTGGGAAGGGAAATGATGAGAGTAGATTGGGAAGAGAAATGATAGGGGTAGATTGGGAAGGGAAATGATGAGAGTAGATTGGGAAGAGAAATGATAGGGGTAGATTGGGAAGAGAAATGATAGGGGTAGATTGGGAAGGGAAATGATGAGAGTAGATTGGGAAGAGAAATGATAGGGGTAGATTGGGAAGAGAAATGTTGAGAGTAGATTGGGAAGAGAAATGATAGGGGTAGATTGGGAAGAGAAATGATGAGAGTAGATTGGGAAGAGAAATGATGAGAGTAGATTGGGAAGAGAAATGATAGGGGTAGATTGGGAAGAGAAATGATAGGGGTAGATTGGGAAGAGAAATGATAGGGGTAGATTGGGAAGAGAAATGATAGGGGTAGATTGGGAAGAGAAATAATAGGGGTAGATTGGGAAGGGAAATGATAGGGGTAGATTGGGAAGGGAAATGATGAGAGTAGATTGGGAAGAGAAATGATAGGGGTAGATTGGGAAGAGAAATGATAGGGGTAGATTGGGAAGGGAAATGATGAGAGTAGATTGGGAAGAGAAATGATAGGGGTAGATTGGGAAGGGAAATGATAGGGGTAGATTGGGAAGGGAAATGATGAGAGTAGATTGGGAAGAGAAATGATAGGGGTAGATTGGGAAGAGAAATGATGAGAGTAGATTGGGAAGAGAAATGATAGGGGTAGATTGGGAAGAGAAATGTTGAGAGTAGATTGGGAAGAGAAATGATAGGGGTCAGGGGAGGGCTGGCAGCCTTAGGCCTGGGGGGGAAGTCCAGTAAAGTGGCCCATTGAACTACCGAATCAGCTCACCATCCATGCCCAGCTGGTTTTTCAATGCAGCCTCACCAGTGCCCCTCAATGCAGCCTGATCAGTGCCCATCAATGCCGACTCATCAGTGCCACCTCATCAGTGCAACCTCACCAGTGTCCATAAATGCAGTCTCACCAGGGCCCATCCAATGCAGCCTGATCACTGGGGCAGGGTAAATGGGGTGTGGGGGTCAGCTGGGGGTGTCAGGGTCTCTTACTTGGCAGCTCAGGTTGCACGCCATGGCCCGCGCAAGCCAGCACCCAGCCCCACAGCCCGAGCCAGTCACGGGCACCCTGGTCTCTGAAGGTGGTAGTTTCCTCTGCGCTGCTTGGGAGCTTGAGTGTGGACTACAACTCCCGGAATGCAACAGTGGCCGACCGCCGCAGCTGTAAAAATAGCAGCGGGCGCCAGCCATTTTCAATGTAAGTTAGGGCGGCCTGGGGGGCAATTGCCACTCTGCCCCCCAGCCCAGCCCTCCCCTGATAGGGGTAGATTGGGAAGAGAAATGATGAGAGTAGATTGGGAAGAGAAATGATGAGAGTAGATTGGGAAGAGAAATGATAGGGGTAGATTGGGAAGAGAAATGATAGGGGTAGATTGGGAAGAGAAATGATAGGGGTAGATTGGGAAGAGAAATTATAGGGGTAGATTGGGAAGAGAAATAATAGGGGTAGATTGGGAAGAGAAATGATAGGGGTAGATTGGGAAGAGAAATGATAGGGGTAGATTGGGAAGAGAAATAATAGGGGTAGATTGGGAAGAGAAATGATAGGGGTAGATTGGGAAGGGAAATGATGAGAGTAGATTGGGAAGAGAAATGATAGGGGTAGATTGGGAAGAGAAATGATAGGGGTAGATTGGGAAGGGAAATGATGAGAGTAGATTGGGAAGAGAAATGATAGGGGTAGATTGGGAAGGGAAATGATGAGAGTAGATTGGGAAGAGAAATGATAGGGGTAGATTGGGAAGAGAAATGATAGGGGTAGATTGGGAAGGGAAATGATGAGAGTAGATTGGGAAGAGAAATGATAGGGGTAGATTGGGAAGAGAAATGTTGAGAGTAGATTGGGAAGAGAAATGATGAGAGTAGATTGGGAAGAGAAATGATAGGGGTAGATTGGGAAGAGAAATGATAGGGGTAGATTGGGAAGAGAAATGATAGGGGTAGATTGGGAAGAGAAATGATAGAGGTAGATTGGGAAGAGAAATGATAGGGGTAGATTGGTAAGAGAAACGATAGGGGTAGATTGGGAAGGGAAATTATGAGAGTATATTGGGAATGGAAATGATAGGAGTAGATAGGGAATGAAAATGATGTGGGTGGATAAGTAGACGTGTAAGAGAAATGATGGGAGTGAAATCTTGTTACAAAAATTCTAAACGTTTTATAATTTCAGGCTTTGCATGGTGAACATTTTAATCCTTCTGATGGTGGGGGAAGCCCTGACTCTGCTTGGGGTCCTTCCTGGGGCAGAATACCTTTTTGTACCCCTCACACAGCGCTGAGAAGAAAGGCAGAACGATTCAGAAAGGACGGATGAAGGATATCGTACAGGATGAAAATACATATCAATATCAAAGTGTCCTTTTCCCACTTCTGCAGCAAACTTTTTAATCACAGAGCTTTTTATATTTTTTGTTCTGGAGGCTCTCAGGGGTCAATTATTCTCTGAGCCGCTTCACAGACAACCCCGCCGCGCGTCAATCTATTGAGGGGCCTACTTGTGAGAGGTGTGCAGAGCGTCTCAAGGAAGGACATGAGTGCAGACTATTGCTCTGTCGTCGGCTGCCGCAGAAAATTAAAAAGAAAAAAAATAACCGGCTATAAAGAAAATGACTTGAGCCGTGCAAAGCTCGGCAGAGATGTGGTGGACACCTACGCAGCGGCTTCAGGCCGGATAATCACACCATCAGACTTAGTTTCACTGCATTCTATTACAGAGTCAATCAAGTGAGTTAAAGCAAAGCACTCGGTGCGGCACCACCGCCGCTGCTGCTGCCATTACTCCTAATTTATGCTTAATCTTCGCTGACTTTTACACATGAAATCTTCCACAAAGGACACAATATGAGTAAATAGAAAATTACAATGTGTCCTGCTGTGTGTGGGGGGTCATGGGGCTGGGTGTGATGTTCTGGAAGATTCTTCCTGTGCCAGCACAAAGGAGGAGGGGTGGGGTTAGTAGATTTATGTACCACTTTAATGGGGTAAGGGTGTGCAATCTAGGTATTTCTATTGGTCAGTGCATATTAGTAAGATGCCCAATTGACACCCAGGGGGACCCCCCACCACACACACACCAAGGAGAACTCAAAGGCTCAAAGACAAATTCGTCTATTACTCTCTCCTAATCAAACTACATATTTGTCACATTTAATATAGATGTAAATTATAATGTATGGCATTTGATTTACATTGTGTGTGCTTGATTTGTTTTGACTGCAGTATGTATTATAAATAATTCCCCGCTATTTTAAATAAAATCTTATTTGTCATCCCTTGTTCTATCTCAGTGCTGCTGATCTCCTGCGGCCACTTTATGTTTGTATGCACTCCAGAGAAACTGTATGGCATATTTCAGGGCAGGCTTCCTGATGGTGATTACAGTGGAGTCCCCTTTCACACTTATACGACTTGTCCCACGATTTGGGACTGCAAAGTAGCATGACAAGCCGTTCCCCATGATTTCTAATGACAGCCATTCATATTGGTACGACTTCAAGTTGTTCCGACTTCAAAGTATTCCCTGCACTACTTTGGTCCGATTTTGATGCCACTTACACAGGCATTCCTTGAAATCGCGGCAAAAATCACGGCCGCGGATCGCGGCAAAATCTTGCAACTTTGAAGTCGCACAAGTGTGAAAGGGGCATAAAGCATGTTAAAACAGCCAATTGTACTCTCTGTCAGAAGCGGGAAGGTTGAAAATCTTATGTAGTTCATGTGTTTTACACATTGTTTACTCATAAATTTGTAAGCAGGCGCAGTCTACTTTCTCCACTGCAGGTGGCACTCTTCCATAGTGGCACTGTTGTTGGAGAGAAAGTCAAGAGGAACATGGTTTCTATATGGTTAACTGGGTCACTGGGGAAGCTATCCAATTGGATGCTGCCACTCCATGTGACTCTAGCAGCCATCTTGGGTCAAACAGAGCCTATTTAAAGCCCTGGCTCCATGGCTTGGTACGCATTTTGCAAGTGGGTAGAGTAGGGACAGGTACACCACCTGGTAGGGACAGAAAAAGAGGCAGGGAAATGTTCCTGAGGAGGAGGGAAAGCGTAGGGTTTACAACTTCTCTGGATAGCTTCCTGCTTGGGCATGAGACAGCCAGGCTGCATTCTGCTGCTCACTACACGCTGCTCTCTAAATGCTGCGGGACCTGTGAGTGTTCCCGGTTGGGTTGCCTTCCCACCATGTTTATTGTGAACTGTCTTTGCAATTTTTCATTAAAAGTTCTTTCATCATACCTGGACTGGACCTGTTAAGGCCACCGCACCCCACTTACACATTGTGTAATTATCTCTGTACACAGGAAGTCAAGTGAACATTATATACATAAGCTCTGCTTTCCCTTCCCAGTAGTCGTACTTTATTGTTCCTTCCTCTCAGCACAAATCTCCACCATGCTTAGGCCTCTTTCACACAGATGGACCGTTCAGGACGGCCTGACAGTTTTTAAGGCGGACCTGAACGGACACTCCATAGACCTCTATGGAGCAACGGATGTCAACGGTGACATGTCCGCTGACATCCGACCCGCTCCGGTCCGTCTTCATCCGATCCCCCATAGGGGAGAGTGGCGCTCTGACAGGTCCATTCCTGCACAGTGTGCAGAGACGGACCTGTCATCTTCCTGCTCAGCGGGGATCGCCCCCCCGCTGAGCAAAGCGGAGCCCGTACACAGACTTCTAACGGGCCCTACATAGACTTCTAACACAATTCATCAAGTTGCAATGCGATATTTCAGTCCCTGTGCTCGGGACACAGTCCACTCAGACCCCATCGGAGTGGCCCACCCAAATCCTGCCTCTAATTATGCAGCCGTCGTAGCCCCTAATGACCATAATAAATGCCTGATTAGGTTGGAATAAGGGTGACACTGTGATCCTGGGACATCGCCCAGAACACAACATCACTACAACTGATGTCTAAGATGCAGACCTAATACTGCTGTACATGTCACATGTATGTAAACACAGAAGGGATGTTTGTACAGGATATCCCCTTACTGCTGTACACACCACACGTATGTAGACAGAGGAGGGATGTTTGTGTAGGATCTCCCCCATCATACAGTGGAGGGGGTTTCATCACCTTCCTCTTTATCAATGACATCAGCATTCCTCCTGCAGATAGGAGATAACCCCAAGCTATTCTCACCTCCCCCCTTTGCTATCACAGCAGCATCACGCGGTCCAACTACATCCCACATATAACATGAATTTCTTCAACATTTAGAATCCAACATCACACCAATCAGAGTCACTGCTGGGAATCCTCCGTATTTCTAAAGTTCTCTACACGAGGGAAGGTCGATAATCTTATCTGTGTCAGTTCATGTGTTTTGCCCATCGTTTACTCGTACATTGTGTAATTATTTCTGTACACAGGAGGTCAAACGATCATTACATACATAGGCTCTGCTTTCCCTTCATGGTGGTTGTACATTATTGTGCCTTCCTCTCCACCATGCTCACACTGACTAATCACACATAATACTGTGGCCCCAATTCATCAAACTGCAATGTAATATTTCAGTCCTTTGGCCCGGGGACACAGCTAACCCCACCCACAGGCCACTCAGACCCCATCCACTTGAGCCTCATACACACGATCGGACCGTGGACCAACTTTCCCGTGGATTTTTGTCCAAAGGGCGTTGGCCCCAAGTTGGTCTTGCATACACACGATCAGACTTTTTAGGCAACAAACATGAACGTAGTGACGTTTCAACGTACTGACGACACTTCAAAAGAGGACGTTCAAATACTCCAGCGCCACCTTTGGTCAACTTCTATATTGTTGTCTGATCTTTTGCATTGGTTCTGAGCATGCGTGTTTGTACTTTGTACAAAAGTCCGTTGGTTTTGTGTACACACGGTCGGACTTTGGTCCATCGGACTTTTGTTGGCAGAAAGTTGGTCCGTTCGCACAGCCAACAAAAGTCAGATGAAACCTGGAAAAAGTTGGTTTTGTTGGAGCATACACCCGGTCAGATGTTGGTCCAAAACAGCTAATTTGCATGTTGGTTGTCAAAAAGTCCGATCGTGTGTACGGGCCTTTACTGGAGTAACCCACCCAAACCCTTCCTCTAATTATGCAGGATTTACCCACTCGCAGCCCCTAATAACCATAATCAAACACTAGGTCCAGCAGACGATCCGCCGGACTTTTAATAAACATAAAAATAAGTTGAACTCTGCTTTAAGTACACTTTAAGATGCCATAACTATGGCAGGGTGCGACCGGTCTAAACTACTTGTTCACCAATGCCAGGAGCCTGGCGGACAAGATGGGTGAACTAGAGATACTGTTGTACGAGGAGGATTTGGATTTTGTGGGAATTTCAGAGACTTCAACATGATTGGCTGGCAACCATTCAAGGGTATACCCTTTATCGCAGGGATAGAGAGGGTAAAAAAGGGGGAGGGTATGCCTGTATATCAAGAATATAGTGAATGTGAGCTAGTGAGGTGTTGGAATCATTATGGGTAGAGCTCCAAAGGGATAAGGCTAAAGGGAAAATAATACTGGGAGTATGCTATAGGCCCCCTAACCTGAGAGAGGAGGGGGAGACGGACCTCCTATCACAATTTGGATTAGCAGCAAGGATGGGAAGTGTTATCATAATGGGGATTTTATTTATTATTTATCTAAGGCTCGCCAGTTCCTAAATGTCTTGCAGGACAATTTCATGGATCAGATGGTAGACGCACCAACTAGAAATAAAGCGTTACTAGATCTACTGATTACCAACAATACAGACCTGATCACGGATGTAGAAATACGGGGCAATTTAGGAAACAGCGATCACAGGTCAATTGGCTTCAGTATAAATCACACAAATAAGAAACATAAAGGAAATACACAGACACTGAATTTCAAAAGAGCCAACTTCCCTAACTTACAAAGCTTGCTAGAAGATATAAATTGGGATAAAATCTTAGGAACAAAGAACACAGAGGAGAGATGGGTTCGCTTTAAGAGCATATTAAATAAGGGAATTAGCCAATGCATCCCATTGGGTAATACATTTAAAAGAATGAACAAATGTCCTGGATGGCTTAACGCCAATGTAAAAATGAATATAAAAGAAAAGGAGAAGGCCTTCAAAAAATACAAGGTTACAAGATAACGACTCGCTGGTACAGGGTACCAGCTACCCTTCATCGCATATTTCCCCAGGTCTCGGACCGCTGCTGGCGGTGTGGTACTGAGGAAGGCACAATGCTGCACATCTTCTGGTCCTGCCCTAGGCTTTCCTCCTTCTGGCGGGGGGTGACCGACACGATCAGACACCTGACCAATGTTTCCCTAGAGGACAACCCAGCGGCCTGTCTGCTTCATCTCACAGAACGACCTATCAAAAAGTACAAAAAATCCCTAACTATTCAGCTACTCAACGCGGCAAAGGCCTGCATCCCACTGTGCTGGAGATCGGAGAACCCACCAACGCAGTCTTATGGTACGCCAAAGTTAAAGAATTAAGACACATGGAGGACCTCACTGCTACCCTACATGATAAGGAGGAGGCCTTCAGTGAGACCTGGAGACCCTGGCATTACTTAATTTACACAGACGCATACTTACAGGAAATGGCTATGAGCCCAGGCCATAATGCGTCGACCCAAAGATCCGGCCCCCACAGTCAGAGGACCCCACAGTAACAGGGCAGTTCTCTCTGTTATCCCTCACGGACAAGCACGTATCTCTAACGCCCTTCTTGCTTCTTCTGTCAATCCCTTTCCTTTTGTTCTTCTTCTCCCCTCTGCTCCTCTCAAGCTTTCCTTCTCCCTCCTCCCTTACCCCATGTATCTCCCCCTCACCTGCCGTGGTTAGAGACGGCGAGTCCCCCCCCCCTCCCTTTTTTTTCCCCGAAATATGCTTCAGACATAGCAACTGTTGCCCATCCATGAGAGCTAGACAAGAGGAATGAAAATACACACCATGCCCAGTTTAGTTTGACTCTCATGTTTGGGTTGCTCGGCTGCAGAATTTTTCACTTGCACGTACATTAAACTAACCTTGCTATCATCTGGTATAGTCTAACGAAGGTATTAGTTATTAGCAGTCAGGAATAACGATGACTGATCCACCCACTCGACCCGGCAGGCAGTAACAGTGCCCTGATATTTCATTTGATCCTATTTTGTGCCTTACGCAGGGAAGTGGTTCGATTAGCCCACATGATGTTTCTTAAGCCCCATACACACGGTCGGACTTTTTCATCAATTTGGTCCGATCGGACAAGGTTGTTGAAAAATCAGACCGTGTGTATGCACCATCGGACAGTGTTCGTCGGTTTGTCCGTCGGACAAAGTCTTATCTCCTGCTGGAAAGATTTCCCGTCAACCCGGTCCGATCACACCAAATCCGAGCGTGTGTACGCTTGTCCGACCGGACAAAGTGCTACGCATGCTCAGATCACATTACAAGACCAAAGCTATTGGCTACTAGCCTCTACGTAGTCCCGTCGTAGGCAACAAACGTCACCACGTTCAGAATGATCGGATTTTCCGACAACTTTGTCCGATCGTGTGTACGCAAAACCAACATCGGACAAAGTACGACGGACATGGTCCGACGGACCTGGTCCACGGATTGTCCGCGCGTGTGTATGGGGCTTTACTTTGTAATGTTTTTTGCATTCTCTGACCTGTTACATGTACTCTGACAATGTTGTCTATACCGTTTTGTTGTACTTTGTATTACTTAAATAAAGGAATAAAAAAAAAAAAAATACAAGGTTGAGGGATCATCATCAGCATTCAAACTTTATAAAGAATGCAACAAGAAATGTAAGGGTGCAATTAAGGCGGCTAAGATAGAAAACGAAAGACACATAGAGGAGAGCTAAAGAAAATCCCAAGAAATTCTTTAACTAGTTGCCGCCCGCCCACCATCAAATGACGGTGGGGCGGTGCGGCTCTCATTCTGGGACAACGTCATATGGTGGCCGCACCTTGTTGCTAGGACACGGCGCGACCCCAATCACTGTAAAGAGCCGCGTCCGTCCATTTTTGGGACCACTGACATTTATACAGCGATCAGTGCTATAAAATTCACTGATTACTATATAAATGTCACTGGCAGGGAAGGGGTTAACACTAGGGGGCGATCAAGGGGTTAAATGTGTTCCCCCATGTGTGTTCTAACTGTGGGGGTAGGAGACCGATCGTTGTTCCTATATACTAGGAACAACAGATCAGTCTTCTCACCCCTGACAGAACATGGATTTGTGTGTTTACACACACAAATCCCCATTCTCGCTCTGTCAGGAGCGATTGCGGGTGCCTGGCGGACATTTCGGCCACCGGGCACGTGCATCGGCTCCTTAGGGATACTCCTTAAAGTGCCCACCATACAGCTACGTCGATTTGTGTGGGAGTGCCATTTTGCCGTCAAATTACGGCAGGCAGTCGGCAAGTGGTTAAACAAGATAAAACACTCACTGGCTCCTTCTGGGACATCCTGCTATGTACAGAGCAATGAAAGCAAAGCTCCAACAGACACCATGGTGGTAAAACTGTCTTTTCTCTTTTTCTACAAATAAATTTACAATCCAGGTGTAAGTAGGTGCAGTCTGCTTTGTCCACTGCAGGTAGTGCTCAACCAAATCGGCATTGCAGAGGGAGAGGAGGTCCAGAGGAACTTAGTTCCTCTATGATTTCCTTAGTCACAGGGGACAGCTATCTGATTGGATGTTGGCACGCCATGTGACTCTGGCAGCCATCTTGGGTCAGGCAGAGTCTTTTTAAGACCCCGGCTTCAACGTTTTGCATGTGGCTAGAGTAGGGACAGGTCTCCCATCTGGCAGAGAATGTACTTAGTGCCAGGGAAAGTTTCCATAGTAGAGAAAGTGCAGGGACACGCTATTCCTTCTTGGGTACACTGCATCCACCCCTCAGGACAGATGGTATCGGCATGCCTGAGACCGGCTTCTACGGACACATCGCTGTTACATGCTGTGAGTATTCCGGGCCTGTTCTGTATTATCTGCACTAGGATTCTGAGTGTTTTCTGCTGCCGCACCTATCCACACGGGTGTAACTGGGGCCGGCAAAGAATCATCTGCTTCCGTTATGCTTCGTACACACGAGCAGAATTTCCGTCAGAAAAATCTTGGATGTTTTTTCCGACGGAATTCCGCTCAAGCTTGTCTTGCATACACACGGTCACACGAAAAGTTCTCTGAACCTTCGACTGTCAAGAATGCGGTGACGTACAACACTACGACAAGCCGAGAAAATCAAGTTCAATGCTTCCGAGCATGCGTCGAATTGTTTCCGATTATGCGTAGGAATTTTGCACGTCGGAATTGCTACAGACGATTGGAATTTCCGATCGAAACTTTTTCCGACCGAAAAATTGAGAACCTGATCTCAATCTTTTGCTGGCGGAAATTCCACCAGCAAAAGTCCAATGGAGCATACACAGTCGGAATCAGAGACTGATTTGTGTCAGACATCTGCCAGTTTGCCAGTTCCAATTTGGTTCTGTAGAAGGGCCAAGGAAATATTGCAGCCAATAAGCTCCTTTTTTCCAATTCCTCCAGACCACAGACAGCAGATGACAGTTGGGCATCAGGCTTGGTTCACACTAGTGCGGGCCCTGTGGCTGTGTTTGCTCGGGCATGGCAGCCCATTCATTTGAATGCATCTCTCAGCAGCAGTGTTATTCGGTTGCGGGTATCGATGCGATTCCCACAACCGAAACGCACAGCGTGGACTATTGTGAACCTAGCCTTGGCAAGCAATTTAATCAATTAAGATTCTTTTGTTCTTCAGAAAAATTCTGTCTTTTGGCCAACACCCAATACATGCCACCTGCATGCTGCCTAGGTCACAGGTATATCTATATATGGGGCATATTCCCACTAGAATAGAAATGTTCCTAATAGAATGTTGCTCGTGGCTCCTGAGAATCTGCATTACCCCAACACTTCACATGCTGTCCTCCCCCATGAGAGGATGGAAGTCTCTGCAGAACATTCCGGAAGATATTATGCAACGCAGACACTCTCTGGAAATTTCCAGCTGTAAAACAGACTTGAAGTAAGCTGGAGAGCAACTTAATATGATATTAAACACCTTCATCCAGGAGGAGAGCGCCCTCCCCCCACCGCCCCGGCTAATTAAACCTTCCGCCAGCCCCGAGCCGTGTTTACTCCCCAATTAAAGAAAGTCACCTTATCACACCAAAGCAAAAGTGTATATTTAGATGGCGTGATATTTACCGCTGTGTGTTTTTTAATTAGAAGCCGGCGTGTCCTGAACACATTTTATTTAATAAGTGCTTATTGATAATTTCCGTCACAGAAGGAGGGAAACGAAAACAAATAAAAATGAGGGGAGAAAAAAAAAACTGATACTCAACCCGGAATATTAGATAGAACTACTGGATGGGGTGAGAATCCTCCAATGAGAGGGGGCGATGTGGCATTTGGCATGAAAAATAAAAGGTGAACGTGAATGGGGTGAGATTATTGCGCTAAACATAAACTCAAATCTAAGCAGCTAACACAAAAATCGACAAATTAAAACAAAAGAGAAAACACGTGGTGTAGCGCTAAAACAAAATATTGGCATATAAAGCGTGTGCAAAATACATCCTACAATACAATAATTAAACCACGTTGCTTAATTAACCACTTGCCTACCGGGCACTTACACCCCCTTCCTGCCCAGGCCATTTTTCAGCTTTCGCACTTTGAATGACAATTGCGCGGTCATGCTACACTGTACCCAAACAATGTTTTATCATTTTCTTTACACAAATAGAGCTTTATTTTTACAAAGAAAAAGACCAATAATAAAAAAAAAAAAAAAGATGGGGTTCCTAGCATCAAGTGGCCCCGAGATACGGGGCCCCAAAATCGGGTCGGAAAATGTCATTCTCTGCTGCAGAAAAGTGCTTGCCATTTTCCGACCCGAATTTGGGGCCCCGCATCTCGGGGCCACTTGGTGCTAGGAACACCAAATTTGGTGTGCAAACACAGAACTAGCACTACAACATATCCAGATGGGGTTCCTAGCACCAAGTGGCCCCGAGATACGGGCCCCAAAGTCGGTCAACTGTGTCCATCTGCAGCAATGTCATTTCAGGACCCTTTGGGTCCAGAGACCCCAAATTGTGGCTGCAGCTAGGGGGGCATCTAGGGACCCTTAACTACCAAGTTTGAAGTTCGGGGGACCTATGGCTGCAAATGGGCACAGTGAGGCTTCAAATGGGCATTGTTGACCCTCTTTTCCACTTACAGTAGCTGCACATTTCTCACCCTAGGCTTATACTTGTCAATAAGTATAAGAGTTGAGTCATTACGTTTTCCCATTTTTTTATGGTAAAATTAGGTGCTTCGGCTTATATTCAGGTCGGCTTATACTCGAGTATATACGGTAATGAACTTAATCATAACATATGAGGAGACTGCATTGCAAACAGCAACTTTGGAAGCACAGAGGTGTAGAGTCTCTTTAGATGAATACATACATCTACCTATATATGAAGAAAAAAAAAAGGGAGTTTTTCACAGCCCTGCCAGCACACTGCCCCAGTGTGAAAGCATTCAATGATTTTAATGGAAATAAGTTTTCATGAGCTTTT
Source organism: Lithobates sylvaticus (assembly GCA_028564925.1). NCBI lineage: Eukaryota > Metazoa > Chordata > Amphibia > Anura > Ranidae > Lithobates > Lithobates sylvaticus. The sequence continues at coordinate 183,255,530 of CM053035.1, read as the reverse complement.
TAGGCACTGTTTTTAGCGTGAAAGCGCCTGAAAAGCACCCCAGTGTGAAAGTGGTCTTAAACTAGCAGCGCTTTACCAGCGATTTTCGAGCGCTAGTGGGAAGCTTTTAACCCCTGCTAGTGGCCAAATAAAGGGTTAAAAGCGCCCACAAAGCGCTGCTGCCAAAAGCGCTTTGCAGGCGCTTTTCGGGCGTTTTGCAGGCGCTTCCCATTGATTTCAATGGGAAGGGGCACTTTGCAGGACTTTATTTGACACCCTGCCAGCGCAGCGCCTCAGTGTGAAAGCACTCTGGTTTTCACATTGGGATTGCAGTTGCGGCTTCTTTCAAGCGCTTTACAGGCGCTCTTTTTAACCCTAAAGCGCCTGAAAAATGCCCTAGTGTGAAAGGGGTCTAATAAAAGAAATGTCAGCTTCAGTTCACCAAAAGCATCTGATGCAGGGCTCAAGTCCTGCAGGAACGCATAGGAACGGAGTTCCTGTACTTTTTCCACAACAGGAACTCAGTTCCCGTTAGCAGCCGTGTCCTGCAAGACTTTGAAGTATGCGAGCTGTGTGGAAGGTGCTACACCAGCAGCCGCAGACACAGATCGCAATAGTAAGTGCTGCACACCTGACCATTCAGGCATTGCCAGTAGGGGGCCCCATGACAGCTTCCGCTTCGATCTACCTGTCAATCACAGATAGCTGACAGGTAGATAAGGTCCCTGCTGCTAAGAGATTGTATTTAGTCAGACCTCTCGTGATGCGCTCCTCCACGCCAGTGTTCTGTCAAAAAAAGTCCGCCTATCAAAAAGTGTCTGCCCCGTACTGCGCAGGCGCAGCGCTTCCGCAGTATGGAGGACAAGGAGATTCGGAAAATCTCTGAAGATGAACGGCACCTGCGCCGTGAGTCCAGGTGCAAGCCCCACCATCCAAGTGGACAAGTGGGCTGCACAAAGTTAGAGGGCTCCTCGCGGGTTCGCTTCGCTCGACACGCTTCGGGCACGGCCTCGCTTCGCTCTGCCCTTTTTTTATTCTAACTCTATGTCCACTTGGATGGTGGGGCTTGAACCTGGACTCACGGCGCAGGCGCTGTTCATCTTCGGATATTTTCGGAATCTGGTTGTCATCCGTACTGCGCATGCGCAGTACACAGCAGACAGTATCCGACGGGGGACACTATCCGACAGGACACTGGCCCCTCCTGATTTTCTGTCTCCTCATCTCCCCCCCAGTCTCCTGCATACTTGCTCTATGTGTCCCACTGAATCCCCCCCTCCTCTATCTTCAGTGCCATATGATGAGAGAACCCAGAGGAGGAGCATAGCTATTCTGCTCAGAGGACATGCAGGGAGAGAGGTGAGCTGAGGGAGGAACATCAGTTTGGGGTGGTAAGCTGAGCACAATACCTGGCAAAGTTTAATGCCAGGAGGGAAGTTTATGTGGAAATATGTGAAGGGTTGGAATAGCAGCGAGTGTGTGTTGGAGCCCTGCAGAGTTTGCAGCCCCCCCAAGCTAACATACATCTCCTAAGCAGGAACACATCACTATCTCCCCATTCTGTCCAGATAATGTGCAGAAAATTTATGACCTTTCCGTTTAACCCTGTGTTATCCAAACTCTGTTCAATGAAAAGTGTAAACTCACCACATAAACACTCTATATACAAAATAAAATTTCCCAATAAAGATCAGAACATTTGCATGGAAGCACAATTGAACAAATGCGGATCATTCAGAGAATTACCGTATTTATGTTTATTGAGGATTGTTTTTTTTATGTACTAACAGTTAAGCTTCATACACACAATACGAAAATTGGATGAAAAATACCACTTTTGAAGTGTTTGTGCATATGAGCGTATCATTTTTTTTTTTTGGTGGGCGAGTGGATCTTGGGTGGGAGTTCCCACACTTTTTTTTCCCAGGACTTGACCCCTGATCTGATGTACAGTCTGAGCTATCAGACCAGGAATTATGTGGACCCCTTTCAGACTCTAGAAGTTCAGCCAATAAGTTTTTTTTTCACGTCAGGAAGATAGTGGACAATCCCCAAAAAACGAGACACCCCGGGGCTATTTCAAGGTAGCCAAACAGAAAAAAAGGTCAAAAAGAAAGGATGGGGAGGCAGGAGAGATACCCTGTACTGCAAATAGTGCAGAAGAAATAAATAGTAACTCCCAAGTTTGAAATGTGGTTAATATTTCAGGCTTCCCTTTGACAGATGCAGCCATGTCCTTATTATCTCGGGGTCTATCCTTTTCCTCCACTTTTAATTTCAATTTTCCACACTATTGGACATCAATAGATTTGTTAGAAATGTATTATTAAGAAAGCATTTTGCAGATATAGAATGCCAGTAGTGTGGATGTTTTGGAAGATAGTGATGGGGGTGGGTTGGATGTCTCTTTTCAGAGTGATAATTATTTGTTCAGGGATCGGCACGCAAAGCTTGTTTTGGAACAGCTCCAATCAGAGTCTTCACAAGGTGTGATTGGTACTCCCAGCAGTGTTCTAACCAGAGGGGATAAATATTTGTACCCCATTCATACCAGATGCACTGCTGTGGAACTATTCCAAGACCTTATGGAAAAGGAATTGATTCTTTTAAAAAGATTCTTGTGATAAATATAACAAAGAGAATTTGGTTAAACAGGAAACGGTTTGCAATTATGAATCTAAAAAAGAATCAAAATCTAGTTACACGGGAAGCCGATAAAAGGGGTGCGGTAGTCATACTTAACAGCACACAGTATCGCCAGGAAGCATTGAGACAATTGGCCAACACTGATGTATATCGCCCAATAAAAACCTACACATTTGTTTAAATCAGCCCTAATGGATTATTATTATTATTATTATTATTATTGCAAAGGGTAGGTCAATTGGTGTTTTGAGTGATAAAACTGCAGAATTTTTGGTAGTGAAGGACCCAGTTTCTCCGGCGTTCCATCACCTACCTAAAATTTACAAACCCTCTGTTCCTATACAGGGATGCCCCATTGTAGCGGGTATAGGTTCCCTTTTAGAACCCCTTAGCGGCGAATGGGTGGATTTACATTTGCAACCACTTGTACAGAGGCTTCCGGGTTATATTCAGGACATGGGTCATGTTTTATCTCAAATGGAAAACATCCAATGGGCAAATCCATATGTTTGGGTGACTTTAGATGTAGTGGCCCTTTATTCATCGATTCCGCATCATTTGGCCATCACAGCAATACAACATCACCTGAATAAGTACAATAGTGATTAGAACCTATAGTTCTACTTTAAGCACAAATTTATAATAATTTTATACTAAGAAGATATATCAATGACAATGGTGCAGCAGAAAACATAGCACAGTGAGCAGTGCCGTCTTTAATATTGATTGGATCCTGGGCAAAACTTTTCTTGCCCCCCCCCCCCCCCCCCATGCAGTTTTGCTCTCCACCTGCTCTGAGACATACAATAAGTAGAAGCCAGACTCAAAATCAGGTTACTGAATCAGATCAGGCAGCGATTACGATTGGTTGCCAGAGGTTACAGTGTATCATTACCGCTCACTGACTGGTTTCCAGAGGTTACAGTGTATCATTACCGCTCACTGACTGGTTTCCAGAGGTTACAGCACACATTACAGCTTATTGGTTACTGGTTAGTTGCTAGAGGTTACAGCACATGATTTCTGCTTGCTGATCGGTTGATGGAGATTAATGTGGATATGACCTCAGGGGGGCATGATATACATATCAATGCCGCCGGCCGCTATTTACATATGAATGCCGCCGCTATTTACATATGAATGCTGGTAATTTACATGTAAACACAGGGTCTGCAGGTGAGTCTTCTGTACACAACAATAGGGCAGAGCTGGGCAGCATTAGTAGCACCACTTCACACTGAGATATTGGGACACAGCACAGGACTAAAATCTCAAGGGGCGAAGGAATTTAAATCAGGATAGTTGGCAAGTATGACGCAGCTGCTTTGGGCCCCACAACAATGACAGGGCCCAAAGCTGCCCCTTTTGCCCTGCCTTAAAAACGGCCCTGACAGTGAGGAAGGTTTGTGGTCCAGGATGAGAGGACATTCAAAATTAGAAGCGACGCCCCCCCCTTCCACAGTTGCGGAATGCCGGCTGCCCGCATACCGGAAGCAGTGCAGCCGCTTTATGGGGGCGCTAGACTAATTTGCCTCTTAGACCAGTCCGCCCCATAAGACTGGCGCTAGCCAGCGGGGACTCTTTCCATGCTCCCCCTCTACAAAGTGCTGCCCTAGGCCTGGGCCTTGTCGGGTTAGGCCAGGATACAGCGTTGGCTGCACCATACGGCCCTTATGCCCACGCATCTCGGAACATTACTGTGACAGTTTGAACCCCAATACCAGAAATATCTCCAATGTGTCAAAACATTTTAGAGATGTGCATAGGGGAAATATGTCCTCTTTTTCTTTTTGTGGTATAAAGAGGATTTTGCCTGCAGTTGGGGGGGGGGTGGGGGGGGGGGGGGGGGACGGACAGACATCACAGACTTTTAGAACGTGAAGTTTACTGGATACACAAGATTCAGACCCGCACCCCACAGGGACTGAACCACAGGTGGCATGTAGATCTTTTTCTTAAACGATTTTTTATCAGTGTCCAGGCAGTATCATCTTTATGTAGCCCCCACCAATGTAACTATGTCCTGTTTTATAATCATATAAACCATATATGTTTTTGTAGATTGCTTTTTATATGCCTGGCTTTTTCTATGTCTGCATTTTCTATGATGTGTTTTATTGCACGTCCTGTTGGGCTTATAAAACCCGCATGCTACTGTGGGTCGCTTTTCCTATGCCTAGATTTTTTATTCATTTATTTTGTCTTTTATTTAATGTCCTAGTAGTGTCATCTTTATGGACCATCCACTGACATAGTGATGTTCTGTTTTGAGATAATATTAATTATGTATGTTATTGTGGATTGCTTTTTATATGCCAGTTTTTTCATATGCTTACAAAATATTTTTTTTCAATTTATTTATTTATATATATTTTTTTATAAGTATCTAGGCTATATCATCTTCATATAGCACCCACTATCTATATGATGTTCCATTTTGGAAAAAATACCAACTACACATGCTATTGTGGGTCACTATTTTACTTTTTGTGATGCGTTCCATTGCATGGAGTCATGCCGGGTTTTCCCTTTTGCATTTTTAAATTCATCTGTGTTGGTTAACCGCTTCCCGACCGCCGCACGACGATGTACGTTGACAGAATGGCACGGACAGGCATAAGGGCGTACAGGTACGTCCCCTTTAAGATGCCACCGTGCCATCGAGCGCACGTCGGTCGGGACCCCCGTGAGACTGGTCTCGGGTCCCGCGGACTCGATCGCCACAGGGATACCCGTGATCGTCTCACGGGAAGGCTGAACTGGGAGATGCGGAAATAAACAGCATCTCCCCGTTCTGCCTAGCAACTAGTGACGCCGATCTATGCTCCCTGTGATTGGAGCAGAGATCAGCATTCACTAGCTCACAGCCACGCCCCCCCCCCCCCCCACAGTTAGAAACACGCCTCTAGGAACACTTAACCCCTACACTGCCACCTAGTGGTTAACCCCTTCACTGCCAGTGTCATTTACACAGGAATCAGTGCATTTAAATAGCACTGATTGCTGTAAAAAATAACAATGGTCCCAAAAATGTGTCAATGTCCGATGTGTCTGCCATAATGTCGCAGTCACAATAAAAATCGCTACATTACTAGTAAAAAAAAATATTAATAAAAATGCTATAAAACTATCCCCTATTTTGTAAACGCTATAATTTCTGCGCAAACCAATCAATAATCGCTTATTGCATTTTTATATATTTTTGGGGGATATTTATTATAGCAAAAAGTAAAAAATAATGTGTTTTTTTCAAAATTGTCGCTCTTTTTTGTTTATAGCGCAAAAAATAAAAACCGCAGGGGCGATCAAATACCACCAAAAGAAAGCTCTATTTGTGGGGAAAAAAGGACGCCAATTTTGTTTGGGAGCCACGTTGCACGACCGCGCAATTGTCAGTTAAAACAACGCAGTGCCGAATCGCAAAAAGTGGTCTGGGCTTAAGCCAGCAAAATGGTCCGGTCTGAAAGTGGTTAATCATTTGACTTTTGTATATACTATTTAAGTATTACTTATTGTGTTTTTTATCAGCCATGACTACTAACGTCCGAAACGCGTAGGATGTTTTACAGCTCTGTACATGTATTTAATAGAGGATTAGTATTTTGGATGTCATCCTGAGTGCCGACCATCTCTTTCCTTATTATGATACCTATAATAGAGACGCTCATCTGGGGATATCTCTTTAAAGTGGATCCTACATCTGATTGCTGTCTGACCCCGCGGCTTCCTCGGCACCCCAGAGACCACAGCCGGCTGCCTCATCTCCTAATAAGCTTTACGGGTGAGTGAAGAACAAGGAAAACACTTTTTAAAGATCAATTTATAAGAGCTGAAGAAGAGCAAGAGCACTTTATTTCCACAACAAGGAGGGTGTGGGAATCCCAATCTATAAGCATCAACCATCTACACACACATAAAACTGGCTTCATCATTAACCCAACCCTGGACAACAAGCTGCCATAACATCAGGAACATCATAGGCTCATTTTAGCGGTTCTTCTAGAAACAAAAAAATGTAAAGAAGGAGCCCGGGAATTTTTTTTTTTAGAGTCAGCAGCTACAAATACTGCAGTTGCTGACTTTTAAAATACGGACACTCACCTGTCCAGCGCGCCCGCGATGTCGGCACCCAAAGCCGTTCTGTCGATCGGCTCTCGGGTGCTGCCGCCGCCATCTTCGGTATGGGAATCAGGAAGCCTTGCGGCTTCACTTCCCGGTTCCCTACTGCGCATGCGCGAGTCGCGCTGCGCAATAAGGGCGGTCCCTGCTGTCTCTGGGATCCGTGTGTTTTCCAGCAGACAGCGGGGGCCCCGCAGAAAGGGGGTGCATTAGCCGCAGAATCTGCGGCTATCTATGCCCAGAAGTGGGTGCAGATACCTGTATTATACAGGTATCTGCACCCCCCTCCCCCCTGAAAGGTGCCAATTGTGGCACCGGAGGGGGGGAGGGTTCCGATGAGCGGAAGTTCCAATTTAGGGTGGAGCTCCGCTTTAAGTCAGCAGCTACAAATACTCCAGGGCCGTCCTCACCTGAGCCAGTAGTTCACTGGTCTTTGGTCCCCGGTGCCGACATGTTAATTGTGGGCGACTGGCTGTGACTCCTTGCAGCTTCACAGACAGCTGCCCTCTGCGCGAGCCGCACTGCGCTGTGTGAATGGTCCTGTAGCCTTCTGGGACCTGTGACATGTCACAGAGGGCTGTGGGCAGAGAAGGAGAACTTCCGGTGGATTCATCGTGGTAATCCAACCGGAAGTGGGAGGGGGAACCTATCAAAACCAGGTACCCACTCCCTTCCTCATAAGAACACTGTCCAAATGTAGTAGGGAGGGAGGAGGCGGAAAAGCAGAACTTTTTTCTTGTCCAGGAGAACAGTGCCATGTTTGTTCAGCCATCACCCAGGTTCACCATGAAAAAAAAAGCATTAGGTTCTCCCTAAAAATACATACCAGACCGTTATCCTTGATGAGGGTCTAGTATGCATGGTTAAGGCTCCCCTCAAAATGGTCAGGGGAGTACCGCATCCCCCATTGTAAATAGTAAACTAACACACTCCTGATGACGCAGACAGACTTGCGAAACGCGTAGAGGCTGCTGGGTAATATTTACAACGCTAAACTGGTCAGCTGGCAAACCTTTGAGGGGATAGGCGATACAGCACAGTGGCTTTTTGTGATTTGAGGTCCCCCTGTACACGGCTGGAGAGGCTCAGTGCCGGCTTTGAGGGTACAGGCAAATGTGAGTGCAAAAGTTCTCTTGTCTTTTATTGTTTTTATTTGTTAAAATAAATTTTTTTGGACGTATTACGCTATGGGAGCATTTCTTATTATTTCCCCTGAGCATGGAGGATATCCCTTGTATTAAAGTAATCTGGATCTTTGAGTGAAGAGTAACCAGAGAAAAGGAGTGGTTATCCGGCTAATAAACCAAACGCCTAAAACTCACCTAAATCTGGTGAGTGGCCATTTTTGTAATGGTGGTGGATTCACATGGTGATGTACACAAGCTAGTGGTGTATCCGAGAGGACTTAACCCGTTACGGATTGATTTGAATGAAAGCGGTGTCAGCACATGGACTTTTCTATGTTTTATATATGTTTTTTATGATTTTTGTGGCACATAGAATTTGAGAATACATTTATTTTTGAAGTTCCTTTGCAGGATTCGGATCACAGAAGGGGGGGGGGGGGGGTTCTGCTTTTACAGATTTGTGGTTTTGCTGTTTTGTTCCTTACAGAAATTGTGGCTTTGCAATACAGAAATTTTCCTTTACAGGATCACAGATACACACATATATATATTTTTTGCAAATTTTTTTTTCAGTTTTTCCTTTGCAGGATAGGGATTGTATGATTGGGAGGTTTGTTTTTCTTCACAGGATTGGGAGTCTGCACTTTTCCTGCAGAATTTTTTCTTACAGGATTGTATAAAATCATTCACCCTTTTACACAGCAAGGTGTAGTAATCGCACAGCAATTAGAGGCACATTACCTATTGTTATTTTATATTCTTATTCATTTTTTTTACTCCGCCCACCACAGGATTGGCCAAATCCCCAAAAGGGATCCTCAGTCGCTAGTGTTATATAACAAGCTCTTTAAACGTAGTGTCTAAAGGATACACAAGAATTTTTGATTGGCGCAACTCTCCTAACTACTATAAACTAACACACATACTTTTTTCACAAGTTCTCTATTAAAAAAACAAAATTCCAGATTCAAACTGAATTTCACTTGTTGAGGTTCTGTGAACGTCCAAACTCAATGGGGCTTTCGCTGAGCCGAACCTACCAAATGGTTGGGACCCAAGGTTTGGATTGGCCAAACCCCATTAAGTTCAGGCCTACCCAGCAGCTCACCTCCAGTTTAGTCACACTGAATGATCGCATAGATATGTGCGTGTTTAATGACCAGCGCAATGTTCTTCAGCAGCTCTCCTGATACAAGAGAGGAGAGCGAACAACCCAAACAGGCAAGAGATGATCACTAGCTGCATTGTATAGTCTCAGCTCTTCCAGGAATCTTTCCGCTTATATAAAACATGATCCCTCAGGTCTCATCCGGACCGGTTGCTCCAGGCCTGCAGGAGAGGAGCACGATAAAAGGTGCTTGATTCTGCGAGGACTGCGGAGGTTCTTTGCCTGCCGCAGAGGAACAGACGGCTCCATTACCCCGGGCCGCTGTTGCCGCGCGGGCTCATGATATATGTGTGGAACACCATGCTGCTACACACTTAATAACACATTTTCCTGCAGACAGGCCAATAATGCCCATTGTAATCACTTCTCTCCAGCCGTCAGCACAATGCCTCCGCTACATTCTCAAGCACTTCCAGCTGCTAAATTTTTCACCAGTCTCCTGTATTATTCATATTGTGTTATTCTGAACCGACCAGCACACCGACATTGACTGTACTTTGTAATCCCTCTGTGTACCTGAACAGTGGCACTCCCCGCATCCCCTTCCCCAGCCCTGGCGATCACCCCTAGCAACACAGGTCATTACAGGGCTTGCGAGGCACACTGCATCCCATTGGAGCACCTGGAGGTCCTTTGGCTTAAGAGAGGGGACATTGCCTTTCATGGAACACAACTTTTATACAAGTTCCGTCAAAATAAGAGGCGTCAATGGGAGCGACTTCACACCACAACTCATTTATCATATCTTCAGATAGGGCAGAAATTGTCACACAAGAGGCTGAAACCCCAAATTATGTCAATGTGGCCAAAGATGCACACTATGGCCTGACCGCACTTCCAAAACATATGTGGCCTTTTCTTCAAACTGTGCAATGAACAGCAACCAGAACCATCATACTACGCACCAATTTAGTAAATATACTATATTACCAAAAGTATTGGGACACCTGCCTTTACACGCACATGAACTTTAATGGCATCCCAGTCTAATGCCCCGTACACAGGGCCGGACTGGCCTACCGGGATACCGGGATATTTCCCGGTAGGCTGCCTGCCCTGGGGCCGCTTTGCGGCTGCGGTGCTCCCCTTAATCCCCTTTCCTGTGATCACGGAGCTGGCCGAGTCTGTGTTCTGCGGCCGCGCACGCGCTGTAACACGGTCCCGCCCCCCTAGACCGGCTCATGTGATAGTAGAGAATCAGTGTTCCACCTATCACACGAGCCGGTCTATGGGGGCGGGACCGTGTTACAGCGCGGTGCGCGGCCGCAGAACACAGACTCGGCCAGCTCCATGATCACAGGAGAAGAGATGGCTGTGAGTACAGCCATATATGTGTGCCTGGATAGGGGATCGGCAGGGGGGCGGCATAAAGAGCAAATGAGCTTTCTATATTCCTCCATGCAGCCGCTGAATGCTTGGAGGAGGGAGAGGAGGAGAATCAGCGGCTGCATGGAGGAACATAGAAAGCTCATCTCCTCTATATGCAGCCCCACTGCTTCTCCTCCTATCCAACTTCTTTTACTGCCCCCCCTTCTCCTTGTGCTCCCCCCAGTGCTCTCCTCCCCCACCACACTCTCTAGCCCCCCCCCCCCACAGTTCTCTCAATCCTTGTTCTTTCTGCCTCCCCTGCTCTCTAGCGCTCCCCATCCCTCTCCAGCCCCCCCCCCTGCTTCCCACCCACCACAGTGCTCTCCAGCCCCCCCCTGCTTCCCACCCACCACAGTGCTCTCCAGCCCCCCCCTGCTTCCCACCCACCACAGTGCTCTCCAGCCCCCCCCCTGCTTCCCACCCACCACAGTGCTCTCCAGCCCCCCCCCTGCTTCCCACCCACCACAGTGCTCTCCAGCCCCCACCCCTGCTTCCCACCCACCACAGTGCTCTCCAGCCCCCCCCCTGCTTCCCACCCACCACAGTGCTCTCCAGCCCCCCCCCCCTGCTTCCCACCCACCACAGTGCTCTCCAGCCCCCCCCCTGCTTCCCACCCACCACAGTGCTCTCCAGCTCCCCACCCCCCACAGTGCTCTCCAGCCCCCACCCCAGTGCTCTCCACCCCTGTTCTTTCTGCCCCCGGGGCTCTCCAGGCCCCACCCCAGTGCTCTCCAGCCCCCCCACAGTGCTGTCCAGCCCCCCGTGCTCCCCACCCCTGTTCTTTCTGCCCCCGGTGCTCTCCAGCTCCCACCTCAGTGCTCCCCACCCCCCACAGTGCTCTCCAGCTCCCCAGCCCCCACAGTGCTCTCCAGCCCCCCGTGCTTCCCACCCCTGTTCTTTCTGCCCCCGGTGCTCTCCAGCCCCCCACCCCAGTGCTCTCCACCCCTGTTCTTTTTGGCTCCCCCACCAGTGCTCTCTTAAGCTCCCCCCCCAGCACTCTCTCTCTCTCTCTCTCTCTCTCTCTCTCTCTCTATCTCTCTCTCTATATATATATATGTGGTATCACTGCGAGCAGAATTTATTTTGGGTTGTTCTTTGGATGTAGGTTATGGTAGTTGCAAGAAATATACAGCTACATTTTTTTTTAAAGTTTTTTTTTTACTATTTTGTTTTCCTTAAATAATAATAATAAAAAAAAAAAAATCATTACCATTTACCACCAAATGAAAGCCAAATTTGCCTTGAAAAAAACAAGGTATAATCCATCTCGATACACAAAGTAGTTGTGATAATATGTACGGTTTTACACAGTGCAAACATCAATACGAGCACGTATCCTTTATTAAAAGCGTACATATGGGTAAGCAAAGGGCTGCAAAAAACTGTGAAGATTGTGAAGAGGAACGCAGCTGGCCGGCACAAACAGCTGTCACGCGCGGACTCCAGGACCGCCAGAGGAGGTTGGCAGCGCCTGCGGTGCTTACTGGATGAAAGTAGCAACCATTGAGAGTGAAAAGGGAGGTGTGTACAGCGTATTTCAGAGGCCCTGCCTCCTTTTTCAAGTATGCCCAATCATGGAATATGTATACCGATGGGAAGCCGATAAAGCAGGTGGGAGAGTGAATTGATTTTGACAGATTTAAAAAGGGCCAAACAACTGGCAGGGGAGGGGGGGTCCGTGCATGACAGTTAAAAACACACACAATTAAAAAACAGAAAAGAGGATACAAATGCCCCTGAACAATTGGTCCATAGTGTAAAAATGACCAAATGTCTGGATACAGAAGAAAGCAATATAAATATTAATAAAAGGGGAGAGAACTGGCAACAAGAATTGTAGCAAACATAATAACAAAATTATATAAGACTGATACAAAAAAACAAAAATGCAGCATATCTGAGACAACCTGAAACAATATCAACAGGGGAGAATAATTGTAAACAGCAGAAGATGTTTATAAATATTGTTATACCTGTTCAAAATAAGCCCATGGGAGATCTAAAAATAAATGCCAGGAGAGAACACAATGAAGTATTCCCATGGATCTAATTTTTTCTACGGATTCCATGAAGGGTGATAAGATAGGGAGCACGGGGGCAGAGAACAAATGGGAGACAAACCAGTACTACCAGTGCATACTGTAAATTGTAAAACTTAAAGTGATTGTAAGGGTTTGTTTTTTAAACAAACATATCATGCTTACCTCCACTGTGGAGCTCGTTTTGCACAGAGTGGCTCCAAACCTGCTCTTCTGGTGTCCCCCCTAGGAGAAGCGCTCTCCCGAGGGGGTTACCTTGTGTGGGTGCGCTCCCGAGTTTTAACATTCAGCATCCATAGACGTTGAATGTATGACTCGGCCCCACCTCCCGCTTCATTGGATTTGATTGACAGCAGCATGAGCCAATGGCTGCGCTGCTATCAATTTATCCAATCAAGAGCCGAGAACCCCAGGCAGAGAGACAGCGCGTCCATGACGGGTTAGGTTCCAGGGCTCAGGTAAGTAAAATGGGGGGGGCTGGGGGGCCGATCACTGCCAGGTGTTTTTTCACCTTAATGCATAGGATGTATTAAGGTGAAAAAACACAAAGGTTTACAACCCCTTAACCGCTTGCCGACCGGCGTGCGACGATATACATCGACAGAATGGCACGGACAGGCATAAGGGCGTACATGTACGTCCCCTTTAAGATGCCGCCGTGCCACTCGCGGCGCGTGCTCGGGGACACCCGCGATCGTCTCACGGGAAGGCTGAATGGGGAGATGTGGAAATAAACAGCATCTCCCCGTTCTGCCTAGCAACTAGTGACGCCGATCTCTGCTCCCTGTAATTGGAGCAGAGATCAGCATTCACTAGCTGACAGCCACCCCCCCCCCCCCCCCCCACAGTAAGAAACACACCTCTAGGCACACTTAACCCCTACACTGCCACCTAGTGGTTAACCCCTTCACTGCCAGTGTCATTTACACAGGAATCAATGCAAAAATATGTGGAAGAATACGTATCGGCCTAAACTGAGGGAAAAAAATGTTTTTTTATATATTTTTGGGGGATATTTATTATAGCAAAAAATAAAAAAGAATGTGTTTTTTTTCAAAATTGACGATCTTTTTGGTTTATAGCGCAAAAAATAAAAACCGCAGGGGCGATCAAATACCACCAAAAGAAAGCTCTATTTGTGGGAAAAAAGGACGTCAATTTTGTTTGGTAGCCACGTCGCACGACCGCGCAATTGTCAGTTAAAACGATGCAGTGCTGAATCGCAAAAAGGGGCTTGGTCCTTTGGCTGCCAATTGGTCCGGGGCTGAAGTGGTTAAAGCATTCGTAACCCAAACAAAAATGGATCCTGTTCCTTTAACGCATGTGTAATTTGGCCCTTTCAATCACCTGGAAAACCCGGCTGATGCTGCCTGGTTCTGCCTTTTCCCTGTAACCTGACCATGGTTTATCATGGCTGCTGAGCCCTGACGCCGTGGTCAGTTTTCGTGCCTCTGTCATTAGCAGCTCTCCTCTGTGCTCCTCTCCCCACTGCCTGTCAGCTTCGATTACTCCCCAGCCTTCCCCTCCTGCTGGTAAAATAACTGAGCGTGTGTGCTACAATCCCCTCTGTTATAGTAACTTATGTGCCCCAGTGTATGTTTTTTGGAAAAAATAAGCCTTACCTATACCTTATTTTTATAGCTCCGCTCACGTCACTGGCCCCCTCTCCTCTCCTCCTCCTGGCTGACGTCAGCGAGGGATTCTCAGCCCCACCTGCTGTAGCTGTCAGACCTGGAGAGGAGAGAGGCGGCCGGTCATGTGAGCTTAGAGCAGTGCTATAAAAAAAGGTATATGGAGGCTTTTTTTTTTTTTTTAAACATACACTGGAGCACATCAGTTACTATAACAGAAGATATAACAGAGGGGCTTGTAGCACACATGCTCAGTGGCTTAACCACTTTAAGACACTTCTTCCGTTGTTCTTTCCTTGTATCACTCCCTTTTGCGGTTGTACACTTTGTTCTGTGTACTATATTGAAAAATTGTGTGAAACTTTTCAATAAAACTTTTGTGGAAAAAAAAAAACTGTAAAAAGCGTTTGTTTCTGGTGCTCAGATACAGTTAGTTCCACTTTAATTCTTTCCTTTCCCTCACCAGAGTCCATATGATGGTCAACACATGGCAAACATGTCCCTGGCAGCATGATCTCAATATGAACAGTCAGCACTGGGACCATTGCACTTCTCGTTTCTGGTCCCTGTCCATGGTGCTAAATCTGCCTGACACCCAAATCTGCATCTGGATTTATCGGCAGTAAAACAACATTAGACACACTTGTAGGTAGGTCTTCCTCCTCCTCTCTTCATTAATACAGCCTCTATATAAGTTGACATCACTGTGTACCTGTCAGTAACTTAACAAGCCAGCCTGAATCCATTTCTGACATTTCACAATATACAGCAGCAGGATACTTTTTTAGACAAATTCCACTTTTTTAACATATCAGGCAGAACAATGGCTTAGCACTCCTACTTAGCAACACTATGGTCATCATCGGTTCAAATCCACGCCACGGCAACACCTGCCTGGAGGTTGCATGTTCTCCTTGTGCCTGCGTGGGTTTCCTTCCACATGCCAAAGACATGCTGGGAGGTTAATTGGCTCCGGCCTCACATTTCCCTAGTATGTGTATGAATGTCCATTAGGGACCTTAGATTGTAAGCTCCTTGAGGGCAAGGACTGATGTTAATGTACAATATATATGTAAAGCACTGCGTAAATTGATGGCACTATACAAGTACCTGAAGTAATACATTTAGGGTTCATGCGCACCCAACTTTTATATGTACCTATTTTTTTAAATATTTGTAATACTAATAAACATGCGTACACGCCTGAATGTATTCTACTGGATGAAGTGGATTGGATGATGAATTATATGCTTCTAAACACATTACAGACATACGTGTATAAAACACAAGTAGTTTATGCAGCATTACATGTGGTTTTTACAATGGAAGTTTTTACCAGTAGGTACTGTATGAGTATTTTAAAAATGTCTGTGTGCGTTGGTGTCACCCGGTGCTGAAAAACATGGTGTCACCCCCCCCCCCCAACTATAGTCACCCTTCAGTACAGACCCCCCTCCACTACGTACAGACCCCCTTTCCCTCGGTATAGACTCAGTTTAGACCCCCCCCCCCCCTACTAAGTACAGACCCCCTCCTGAAGTTTTTACCCCCCCCCCTCAATACAGACCCCTCTCCATCAGTATGGACCTCCCTACCTCAGTAAAGACCCCTCTCATTAGTATAGACCCCCTACCTCAGTACAGACCACTCTAATCAGTATAGACCCCCCTCCCTCAGTACAGAACCCTCTCATCAGAATAGACCCCTCTCATCAGTAAAGACCCCTCTCATCAGTATATATCCCCCCCCCCCCCCCAAGTAAAGACCCCTCTCATCAGTATAGACCCCCCTACCTCAGTAAAGACCTCTCTCATCAGTATAGACCCCCCTACCTCAGTAAAGACCTCTCTCATCAGTATAGACCCCCCTAACTCAGTAAAGACCCCTCTCATCAGTATAGACCCCCCTACCTCAGTAAAGACCCCTCTCATAAGTATAGACCCCCCTCATCAGTATAGACCCCTCTCATCAGTATAGACCCCTCTCATCAGTATAGATTCCCCTTCCTCAGTACAGACCCCTCTCATCAGTATAAACATCCCTCCCTCAGTTAAGACCCCTCTCATCAGTACAGATGCCTCTCAGTCAGTGCAGACCCCCCCCCCCCCCCCCCCCCCCCCCCCCCCTTCAGTGCACACCATCACCTTCAGTGCAGACCCCCTTCAGTGCAGACTGCCTAGAGTGCAGACCACCACCTTCAGTGCAACCCCCCCCCCCTTCAGTGCAGACCCATAATTTGCATAATGTACATACCTCAGATCAGCGCGGGACATGCACAGTGCCCCTCCCCCTCTGTAGATGTAAACAGAGAGGAAGGGGCGGCAGCTTCGCTCTGTTCGGCTGTGTGAGACAGCAGTCAGCGGGGACAGCTCAACCTCAGAGAGCACACGAGAGATGCGGAACGGTGCAGTGGCAGTGCACTGGGCCCTGCCAACTGGTGTCACCCCTCTGGCAGGTGTCACCCGCACCATGCCACATGCCCCCCCCCCCCCCCCGGGACTCCACTGACTGCAGGCACAGTACTTTGTAGGCACCTTGATGGGTGGTGGGGATAAATGCACTTTCTTTTTTTAGTGCAAAAATATGTGCACTTATTTATTTCTGAAAGGTGAACTTTTTACTTTAAAGCTGAACTCTGGCTTTACTTAAAATTCCACCTTGCAGTGCCCCCTTCCACTGCAATCTGCCCTTTTTTCTAAAGGAATAAGTACAATATTTGCCGTATTCCTTGTGCCCTGGCCAGTCGCTTGTCTCCAACACTCCTGGGGTGTGGATGGGCCCGTGATGTCCTCAAGTATAATGCATGAGCGAACCCAATGGTATCAGAAAGCAGTGAAAAGAAGTGCAGAGAAGGAAATCAGTGATTTTGCTTAAGCCCCACATGGGCCAAATGCCGGGCGACATTGGTTGGTTCAATAAAACCTGTCCGACATTCAGGCCGTGTGTAAGGAAGCCGGTCCGACAGAAGCCAGCCGTTTGGCCAGGATCTGTTGGAGGAGCATGCTGGAAAATCAGCAGCCGACCGACTCCCAAATGGCTAAGAGCGCTGATCCGAGTGTTCTGGCAGGGGAGTCCCCCCGTTCAGAACACAGCAGCTCAGCCGGGGAAATCGCTGCACTAACACTGGATCATTAGTACAGCGGCTCCGAATGGAGCTGACAGTTTTTTCCCGTTCAACCTGCTAGGTTGAATGGAAGAAAGCTCAGTGTGCACCAGGCTTTAGACCAGGGGTGGCCAACCAGTGGCCCGCGGAGCCCTCTGATGTGGCCTGCGACCTCCTGCTCTGGAATGGCGGGTTAGCAAGCCCAGATCGCAGGTTGCCGACCCGTCATACCACAGCTTCAGTGTTGTGAATGAAGCTGGTGGTAGAGGAAGAAAGCGGCTGCAGAGCCCCATAAGTCTATGGCAAAGTTCAGTTAACCCGCAGGAAAGACACAGGTGCACTACCCTGCACCCGCGGTGTGGGTAAACCACAGCACATCAGTGTGAAAGCAGTTCAGGCCCTTTTCATACGATCGGCCCTACCCAATCGGACCCTCAGTTCACCTCTACAGAGTGGCAAATTCAAACAGACTTTTGTCCGTTTACTCCCGCCTGCCTCCAATCTGGTCCTAAAAATCTGATAAAAAAATACAAGGGAATTCGCCCCCTTCCATCTGGGTGGATCGGATCGGAGGGCCTATAGAGTAGTCGTGTCCTGTCATCTGCCCGCTCCGCTCATTGTGGCCCGCGACTGGTTACCAAGTAGCTTAAGTGGCCCTCGCTCTTAAAAAGGTTGGGCACCCCTGCTTTAGACTGAGATGATATCATCAGTCTGCTGCACACAGCAGGGAGCATTTTCTCTATCTCCTCTACTCCAGTGAACAGACCGCAACATTGTAACTTTGCAGCAAGTCCCAAGGGGAGAGGCTGCAGCAGGGGCTGATCTATGTCAGACATTTGTGAACACATCCAAGAACCACACAAGCAACAGAAGTAGATGGTGATGCCTAAACACAGATTGTGCCGTCCTTCTGGAGAGAAAAGCAGATGAAGGAAGGTGTTACACTGAGACATTAATGATCATGTATACACTTAGGACAGCACACCTCACAAGTGAAAGGATCTGTTATTATGTAACCAGACAGAGCTTGTCTAAAAGGATGAGAATCAGATGAATTTTATGTCATGTGGAGTTTGTTTTCTTATTGTATTCCCTTATTGTTGGTCCTGTATATGATGTCAGCCATGTATTGTTCCTGATGGGAATTATCCCCTGCCCTCAGTGGGAAATGGAGGGGTTCCCTGGGGCAGTGTCTCATCTCTCTCCCGGGGTTGTGATGTTGTTAGTAGCAGTACTGACAGGATAAATCACAGCTTACTTCATCTTTCACCCTCTGTGAAGGCACCTCTAGCTGTGTGTTGGGTCTAGTGTAATGCGTAGGAGAGCGTTCAGTGTAAATTCAGTCGGAGTCCTCCACATGAGCCCGCCGCATACCGCCATTCTGTGTCCCTACCTCGCAGCTCTGTTTAACATTGACAGCTCTTAATTTGGAGAAGGAAGGCCATTCAGATACTCAGTAAGCTGTAAACCTGAATTATTTTCTTTTTTTAAGATTCCTGCTCAGTGTTCAGAGAGACTTCACAGGGAGATAAGCACTTCTGATCTCCGCCAAGAGATGCGACAATCGCAAAACCTCAAACACTTTGTCTTAAATGTCCTGGAGAACTTCTCTGCCGGCCAAGCTTGGCTAAGTGGCGGCTCTAGTAGTGACTGAAAGAGGCAATATTCAATTATTGTCAGTACATCACCGCTGCAAACAACGTCGCTTTAGAGTATAAGTACCACTTGGGTCAGAGGTAGACATGGCGGCTCCACCTAAAGCCTGGAGCAAATTTCTATTTTAAACTGTCAGCTTGTGAGAGGAGCAAATGTTTAGGAGCACTTCTGTAAGGAAAGTTTTGGTCGGATTTCTACTTTACAAATGAGCTTCAATATATTGAAAGAGAATTCCTCTTCCATTTAGGAAAGGGGTCTTTTGACTTCCTGGGCCTGTAGGTGATGAAATCTAAATCCTTAACCACTTCAATACCGGGGGGGCACTTATACACCTTCCTGCCCAGACCAATTTTGAGCTTTCAGCGCTGCCACACTTTGAATGACAATTGCGCGGTCATGCTACACTGTACCCAAATGAAATTTTTATCTTTTTTCCCCCACAAATAGAGCTTTCTTTTGGTGGTATTTGATCACCTCTACAGTTTTTATTTTTTGCTAAACAAATAAAAAAAAGACCGAAAATTTTGAAAAAAAATATGTTTTTTTTGGTTCAGTTTCAAAACTTTGTAAATAAGTAAGTTTTCTCCTTCACTGATGGGCACTGACGGGCACTGATGAGGTGGCACTGATGAGGTGGCATTGATGGGCACTAATATGTGCACTGGTGGGCACTGATAGGTGGCACTGATGGGCGACACGGATGGGCACTCATAGGTGGCACAAATTGGCACTGATAGCTGTCATGGATTGGCATGGATAGGCGGCATGGATAGATGCACAGATGGGCATGGATAGGCGGCACGGATGAGCATGGATGGGCACTGATAGGCGGCATGGATGGGCACTGATAGGTGGCACAGATGGGCACTGATAGGCACTGATAGGTGGCATTGTATTTTTTGTTTTTGTACTGATGGATGCCAATCAGTGCCAAACAATACTGCATGCCAATCAGTGATGCCCATTGTGGGCACTGATTGGCATCCATTGTGGGCACTGATTGGCATCCATTGTGGGCACTGTGTGTCATCACTGGTGGTCTAGGGTGGCATACCTAGTGCTGGGCATCCCTGGTGGTCTGGTGGCATCCCTGGTGGTCCAGTGTGGGCATCCTCGAGGGGGCTGCACTGATAATCGATCAGCACAGACCCCCCCTGTCAGAGGAGCAGCCGATCGTCTCTCTACTCACGGTCTGACAGACGCGAGTGAGGAAAAGCCGATCACCGGCTCTTCCTATTTACACTGTGATCAGCCGTGATTGGACACGGCTAATCACGTGGTAAAGAGTATTCGTCTGAGACTCTTTATCAAGATCGTAGTTGCGGGGTGTCAGACGGACACACCGCAACAACGATCGCCGCAATGTCCGCCCCCGGGGGCGCGCAGCGGCTCAAAATCCTGAGGACGTCATATGATGTCCGGTCAGAATTTTAAAACTACTTTGCCGACGTCTTTTGCCAATAGGGCGGGCGGCAAGTGGTTAATGGCCACACATACTGGGCCAAAACCAGCAAGTCTCTTGGTGGTATACTTGTCTGGGTGAGCCAGGAAATATCCCCCTTTATTGAAATGGCCATGGAGTGGTTAAGATTCGGTGGCTTCTGCTCCTCCAGAAGGTTTGGAAAGGTGGCATATGGATATCAGCCAATTAAAAAAAAAAAAAAAAAAAAGGAGTATAGAAGATAAAAGGACACATCAGGAGCTTCATCACTGCCATGTGAGAGCTGCTCATTCATATATAATGCCGCGATCAGGAATTTCCACCAGCAAAACTCAGATGAGAGCTTTTTGTCAGAAAATGCGACCGTGTGTATGCTCTATCGGTCTTTTTGAGAGCATGTTCTCTATTTTTCGGTCGGGAAAAGTTCCTATCCAAAAATGCGATCCTCTGTACAAATTCCGACATGCAAAATTCCTACGCATGCTCGGAAACAATTTGACGCATGCTCAGAAGCATTGAACTTCATTTTCTCGGCTCGTCGTAGTGTTGTACGTCACCGCGTTCTTGTCAGTCGAAAGTTCAGAGAACTTTTGTGTGACGTGTGTATGCAAGGCAAGCTTGAGCGGAATTCCGTCGGAAAAACCATCCAAGTTTTTTCCGACGGAAAATCCGCTTGTGTGTGTGGGGCATTAATGCTGTAGTGCAGTTTGCTGGAAATCAGGTGTGCTGTCCAATACTACGACAGTAAAGGGTATTATTCAAATACCTGAAGTTACATGTCACCCACATCAGGTCTAAAGACCACGAAGATCTAAGATCAGGTCTATATGTTACAGGAAGGGTTACCTCAAAGGGATTTTTAAGAGCAAGGACAAATGCTTGGTAGTAAAGTAAGTTGAAAAGTTTTATTAACAACAATAGTTGACATGTGTGGGTAAAAACAACCCACGTAAGTAAAGCAGAGGTAACAAATGAGAAACTAAAAGAAAAAGGATGCACAAGCAAAGAGCATAAAGAGCAACTACAGGTGATAGAATCCGACGCGTTTCGAGTATATTCAACTCTTCATCAGGGAAATGAGTCAGCAAAAGTATCAGGTCTAAGCTCAGCACTCGGTCTTCGGAGTGGAGGGCAGCAATTGTCAGTCACCGCTCTCTGCTCTGCCCCTCCAGCGCTCACTGGAGCGCCCTCTCTGTAACCACTTCCTATTTACTTGTATTCCAAAGATGGCTGCACGGCGTTTCTCAGGGAGGGTTTCCAGATGGTGACAACAGTGGACCACACCTGTATGTAGTCTCCATCAGAAGCCCATATGAAAGGGCAGAATTACAGATGGAAGACAGGGACAGAGTGTGGTCCCCCTAAACCAGGAAGTGGCTGAAAAAAGGACACTGATTTCAGGATCCTCCAGTGATTTTTTTAATGAAGGCTACAGATTTAAAAATACTAAAAATTACATAAAAATGTTAAAGCTTAAAGAGGAAGTAAACCACAGGATTTTTTTCTGATCTGCAAAGTAAAGGCATAATGTTCTAGTATGCATCCAATGGGAAATTTACCTGCAAACAAAGTCCTCCACCCATTTGTTGTCACTGTTGGAGGCCACATCCATCTTCATCCGTCTTCCATCCGGATTCACGGACTCCGGCTGTGTGACTGGTCGGAGCCGCGTGACGTCACTCCCGCACATGTGCGAGGGAGCTGCCGGTCACGGCACAGGGCTCTGAAGAAACGGAACAGGTGGCCACTTCAGAGTGCATGTGTTGAAGACGTCATCGGCTGCATATACAGTAAATGTCTCGTAAACGGCGCACGTTTAGGAGATATTTACAGTGCCTATAGGTAAGCCCTATTATAGTCTTACCTATAGGTACAATTAATCTATTGAGTTTACAACCACTTTAAATGATATTTTAGTGACTGGATTTGCATCTATTTTAAAGAGGCAAAAAATCCTCAATAAAGTCCTCATATCTTATAATGGTGGGAATAAGTCTCCAGAATATATATTGTGTTATCATTTTCAGCACTTCATAGAGAAACCATTCCCATAAACAGGAGAAATATATTTTATTCATGCAATCAGTTTCCTGTATGTGGCCAGACTGATTCCCCCGTGTAAGCTCGGGTCAGGGAATCATCCAGAAGGCATCCTCCTCGGCTCTGCAGTAGCCTGTCACTCAGCCCCCGAGTCCCAGCGTAGCTCAGCCTTGTTTAAAATTGCATTATAATTACAGACAGAGAGGATTCTGCCACTTGTAACTGCATCTTGTCTTGTTCCATTGCAGACTCCCCTCCCTCCGGTGTCAGCGCTCTGCTTCGATAGGCACAGAATGAGCCAGTCACTAGCTGGAGCGCACATTGCAGCACACAGCCGCCTTCCCCTCCGCCATTCCGATCACTCCTGTGCAACATGACGGCTGCTTCCTTCATCGTTTTCTATACATCCCTATATATAAATACCCTGCAATACTATTCTCTGAGGGCTGGCAGCCAGAATGAGAAGCACTTTATATTTAAATTGCACAATCAGATTATTCTTTTTTTTTGTCTGTTTGTACTTTAATCATTTATATAGCTCTGACCTATTCCACAGTGCTGTACAGAGAATACTGAGCCGGTCACATCAATCTCTGCACCAAAGGAGCTTACACTCCAATGTCCCCCGACAGTCACACATTATTATTATACATTTATAAGGCTCTGACATATTCCACAGTGCTGTACAGAGAATACTGAGCCGGTCACATCAATCTCTGCACCAAAGGAGCTTACACTCTAATGTTCCCCGACAGTCACACATTATTATTATACATTTATATAGCTCTGCCATATTCCATCGTTCTGTACAGGAAAAAATGAGCCAGTCACAGCAATCTTTGCTGTAGAGAGAACTGTGAGTCATTCCAATTAGCCTCTGTATCATAGGAGCTTACAATCTAATGTCCCACCACAGTCACACCTTTATAAGCCATAGCTCTGACATTCTGCAGTGCTGTACATAGAAATCTGAAACCCTCACACCAGAAGAGCTTACACTCTAATGTCCCACCACAGTCACATTAGTCTGTGTACCAAAGGCGCTCACACGCAAATATCGCCACCACAGTGACACACTATTATTATACAGTTACTGTATATATAGCTCTAACATATTCTGCAGTGTGGTACAGAGGACACTGAGCTAGTCATATCAGTCTCAGCACCAGAAAAGCTTACACTCTAAGCCCCCGTACACACGGTCGGAAATTCCCACCACAAAATCCATCTGATTCTTTCAGACGGATTTTGTCCGACACTGGTGTTGCATACACACGGTCGGACAAAGTTGTCAGAAAATTTGATCATTCTGAATGTGGTGACGTTCGTTGCATACGACGGAACTACGTAGAGGCTAGTAGCCAATAGCTTTGGTCTCGTAATTTGATCTGAGCATGCGTGGCACTTTGTCCGTCGGAATTCTCAACACACGATCTGAAAAAGTCAGATCGGATTTTGTTGTCGGAAAATTTAAGATCCTGCTCTCAAATTTTTTCCGTCGGAAGTTCCGATGGAAAAAGTCCGATGGAGCCCACACACGGGCGGATTTTCCGACAACATGGTCTGATCGGACATTTTCCGTCGGAATTTCTGACCGTGTGTACGGGGCATAATACAGCCAGATTTAGACCTGGGGCACTTCTGGTTCTGGGGACTCCTCATACACAAAGTTGGTTTACATTCTCAATCACAGTCACAAATTTTGAAAATGCATGACACAACATTCTGAGGTCACACGCAGTCATAGTGTTCTAGGTGTGATTCGCTTGAGCTGCTAAAATTCTTTAAAAACAATGCAATAAACCAGTCCAGAGTAAAAACGTTTACCGATGATGGCCAGCAATATATAACTTCCCAATATACTTGTAATCAAAGAAAATCATTTTCTATTATTGAATATTTTATAGTATTTTATTATTTCTTTTTTTTATCACTTTATATCGTTTTTTTATATTGTTTTATACTATTTTTGTATAGAGGGGCCCCTTCTGTCAGGAAGTCCAAGGCAGTTGTCCCTTTTGCCCCCCTTATAAATCCGGCACTGCAGTCTAATAGTCAAACACATTATTTCTATTTATTGGCTTCCTTAGCCTTTCAGAATGGATTTTTATTTTTAATTCCTTTATTACATATGAAAAGCATGTAAAGTACTCTCTTGGTAGATCGGAGTGGAGAGTCGCATTTTTGCTTTTAGTCCCAAGTTCTTGTCCAGAGAGATTAGAGCTCTTTATACACATTAAGAAAGAATCAAGAAACGTTCTATGCAGAGCTGCTTTTAATGGATTTGTTCTATTATGTGTTATGTGTAAGATGTTTATCACGCGTGTTTCTTTTCATTCTGTAGCACTTTGTAAATGTTTTTCCTTGAAAAATGTCTTTAAAAATAAAATGTATTTTTTGTAATATGCGGAGTTAAAGTGGAACCTTCATTTTAACTTTGTGTAGAGTAATAGATGCGTCCATTCCCCATTGTATGCTTACTATAGTGGCGAGGACATAATCCTCACATGTGGTCTTACCAGGAATGCTGCTGTGAGCTCCCCCAACATTACCCTTTGCAGGATCCATTAGGGGGCAGTGACACAACCCTATGGTCCCAGCTTTATAATAGCAGTTCCTTGCTAATAGTGCCCGCATCCTCCACCATATGTGAGCTGGGGTAGGTACAAAGCTGAAACTTTATGAAAGTAATATAAACTGCCTTCTGAAAAGGCTAGTTGCCTGACTGTTTTTTTCTAGCTTCAATACATTCTGAGAACCTTTTTGCCAACTGCCTCAGTCCGATTTGCATTCCATGCTTTTCCAATTTGCTTAAAGTGTTTGTAAAGGCAGAAGGTTTTTTATCCTAATGCATTCTATGACCTAAGATAAAAAAGGTTCCATGTGCAGCAGCCCCCTCTTAGCCCCCCTAATACTTACCTGAGCCCCATCTCGATCCAGCGATGTTGCATGAGAGGCTCTGCTTTTCAGGACTCTCTTTCCTCATTGGTTCAGACAGCAGCGAAGCGCCATTGGCTTCTCGCTGCTGTAAATCAAAGTCAGTGAGCCAATCAGAAGAGAGGGGGCAGGGCCGAGCCACAGTTCCGTGTCTGAATGGACACAGAACAGCAGCTCGATCCCGGTGCCCCCAGAGCAAGCTGCTTGCTCTGGTGGCACTCGGCAGTAGGGAGGGGCCAGGAGCGCAGACGAGGGACCAGAGAAGAGGAGGATCTGGGCTGCTCTGTGCAAAACCACTACACAGAGCAGATGAGTGTAGACGCACACAAATGTTTATGAGCTCCAAAATCCTCAAACGTACTGTATGGGAAATACACTGTGAATGCATGCGCAGGCAATTGCCCATGTACTGGAGCATCGGTGTTTACAAGAGTATGGGTAATTATATTTATTCAATTCTGTGACAAGCTGTACGTGCCACCTGAAGCTCCCAAGGTGGAAAAAAGCACCAGAGATTTTATCATTGAGGAGCAAATAAACTTGTGTGCATGAGGCCTAAATGTTTTTTTGTTTTAAGTTTGAGGTGTGGAGCCACTTTAAAGAGGAACTGCAGTCTGCTCACATAATTTGTAATAAAAACATCTTTGCCATTCTGAAGCTTCTCTCCAACCACTTTGTGTGTGTGTGTGTGTGTGTGTGTGTGTGTGTATATATATATATATATATATATATATATTAGGGCTGTTACTGATTAAAATGTTCTTGTTCAATTAATCAAATTTTTTTTTTAATCGATTAATTTCGATTAATTATAACGCACATACAGATCCAACTACTTTTAGCTGATCTCCTTGCATTACAATTCTGCATTAGTCAGTGGTAAATGTGGTATACACTATATACAATAACCTGACACTAGTTAGTTTCCACAATCCATGACTTAACTTCACAGTTCACACAAATACGTTTTTAAATGCAAACTGTAGCACTGACGTAAGTCATTTTTTTTTCCACAGTAGCGTGACAATCCCTCCCCCTCCGGTCTAACTAATCACTCTCACCTTATGGCATGGACCCCTGTGCAAACAGGCGGTCATGCAAGCGGGTATCAAAAGGGTTAACACGGACCATAAACTTCTCTCACGTCTCCTTAGATCTCAGCAAGGACGCCAGGTCATGGGTAGAAAGAAAAGATCTAAGTGCTCACCGCTTAAGTATAAGATTTAATTTTTGTGTTCAAACACAAACTACTCACATAAAGATGATAAAAACACACAATGTAAAGCCGACAATTGTGTTAGTTCCATAGGGCAGCAGCGGGTGACGTAATGCGTAGCTCCTCTCCCGTGCGCGTTATGTTCAATCAGAACTTTAACGTCACCGGACTCCTCCCCCTTCTCTTCGTTAGCAGACGGAGGCACTTGGGGAAGGGGGAGGAGTCGGGTGACGTCAATGTCTGTGATGTCACCGGATCTCCGACGGAACTCCCTGAAGACGGCAGAGAGGTGAGTACCGATCAAAAGAATTTTGATCGATCAAAAAAATTAAGCGATTAATCGAGGAATTAATCTTTAATTTCCACAGCCCTAATATATAATGTACTTGCCAAATATGCTGCAGAAATCTCCCTCCACTGAGTCTGGCTGCAATCATTTTAACTGTGGGCCGCTGAAGCTGCTGCCTGTTCACACACACACAGAGGCACACCTCCAGCTCTACAGCTCTTATTGGCCCTTGTAGGACTCATCCCCTCTATCTTCCTGGTAAACTCTCACGAGAGTGGGCTGTGCATGATGTCATATGCCTAGGCTTTTTTCCAGACAAGAAACAAGAAGTGGGCTGTATAAGGTATTTACCTTATGGCAGAAACAAAATGTTTTACTATCCAAAGGTAAAGCAACAAGGGCAGAATATTTATTAGATGGAAAGATGAAAAAATTACTGAAGGTCCACTTTAAGGTCACACAACTTTTTTTCTCCACAGATACAAATTTTTCTTTCCAGTCACTCCTGGAGAGCTAACAATGCATCATAATCGGTCACGGAATACTTGAGAACGCCACATCTGATAACATTATCTTCCAGGTGCGAGGCAGCCAAATAGCCCTCAGGCAACCCCCCTCTGTGGGCCCCCGGATACAAGCTGCCCCGACATGCCCTGTGGCCCGCTATACAAGGGAGGTTAATAGGAAGCAGTGTGCGCACATTGGGAGTCTCATCCTATGCAGAGCTGGTAATTGCCGCTCTCCACCATGTACATGTCTTGTATATTAAAATAGGAGCTGTGATTCTTCCATTAGCAGAGCCCAGCGCTGTTTGGTGCTGGGGAAGGGGGGTCTGCGCTGCTGCTGGATAAATTTACTGTTCGCAGAATAACTGGCAGCCTTTCTAATCCTTGGCAATTTATATGCTACAAAGCCTGGCAGAGCCGCAGGCAGGAAATCTCTCTCCGCTCTCCTTAGATCTCCACTTTATAGTTTAACCTTTCCACTCCCGGGCGCCCACAATCCACTGCAGAGACATTACAGCAAAACCGCCAGAAGCAACGAGGAGAATGCCGGACCAAACCGGCATCTGACCGATGAGTAGGGGAAGCTAAGCTAAGCCCTTTGCGTTTCCAGGGACTGCGTACCCCCCCATGAAGTGGCTACTGCAGAGGTTAACTAACGAGACGTCAATGATGGAGGCCTTTAACGGCATCCTGCAATCAGGATCTCGCTAGAATCTCATCCCCGGCAAAGGATTATGGGATACAGACAATGACATTCAGCACACAAACACTCATACAGGTGGAGATGTTGTTCTAGAAGACGCAGCAGGGAGAGCGAGACTAAAAACCGCTGACAAAACATGTTTCTGCCATAAATGCCTATTAAAAGAAGCAATTTGATTCATTGTCTCTCAGCATGTGAAGGAGCTTCTCTTCCCAATATGTTTGTCTTTCTCTCCTGCTTTTAAAAGCTTCACCCGCTTTAGGACTGATAGAAAGAACATTAACGCTATCAATATTCGCAGTGATAATCAATCGATAGCGTCTTGTCTAAATAAATACGTTGCTAGTCTGAGACCATTGGGATTGCATTAGGGAACGCCGGGCCCTAATTCAATGAGCTTGGAAAGATTCTTCCTGGATCAAAGTAAAGCAGCGTTCCCGAGGAAGCTGCTCTTCCCAACTGTAGCCAAAATAAACATTTGTCTCTCCAAAACTCCGGACAATATCTTGGCAGATAAAGTTGAAAAATAAAAATGTAAGGCTGGATCTACATCTACGCATGTGTGCGATTTAAAACACTTGTTGGTAACCTGCATTAAACATGCATATGAGGATCATCTCATTCATTTCTGAGGGGTCACCCAAAGCTGGGATTGGTGCTGGACAGCAGATTCCTGAGACAAGGATCAGTGTATTCCTGCTGCAGGAATCACAGGGCTGTGCAAACAGCTGTAGCCAAGAAGCCCGTACAAAGCAATGACAGGCTGATAGGAGCTGTGGCTATCTGCCATTGTTCACATGTATCCACACATTTAGCATTAAGGCTACTTTCACACTGGAGCGGTGGGGGCACTGGCGGTAAAGCGGCGCTAAATATAGCGCCGCTTTACCGGCGTTTTAGCAGCGCATTTCGGCCGCTATCGGGGTGGTTTTACCCCCCGCGAGCGGCCGAAAAAGGGTCAATACCGCCCGCAAACCACCGCTGCAGCGGCGTTTTGCGGGCGGGTTCGGAGCGCTGCCCCACTGTTTTCAATGGGACCGGGCGCTATAGCGAGCCAAAGATGCGGCTTGCAGGACATTTTCCAGCGTCCTGCAAGCGCACCGCTTCAGTGTGAAAGCCCTCGGGCTTTCACACTGAAGACACAGCAACAGCTGTTTCGGGTCGGTTTGCAGGCGCTATTTTTTGCGCAGTAACGCCTGCAAACCGCCCCAGTGTGAAAGTGCGAAAGGGGCCTTAGGCTCCTTTCACACTGAAGCGTTTTTAAGGCGCTACAGCGCTAAAAATAGCGCCTGAAAAAAGCGTGTCCTTGCACTCCAGTGTGAAAGCTGGAGGGCTTTCACACTGGAGCGGTGCGCTAGCAGGACGGTAAAAAAAGTCCCGCTCGCAGCATCTTTGGAGCGGTAAAGGAGCGGTGTATTCATCGCTCCTACCCATTGAAATCAATGGGGCAGCGCGGCAATACCACCTGCAAAGCGCTGCTGCAGCAGGCTTTTTTAACCCTTTTTTAACCCGGGGGGTTTTAACCCTTTTTTGGCCGCTAGCGGGGGTTAAAACTGCCCCGCTAGCGGCCGAATATCGCTGCTAAAATGACGGTAAAGCAGTGCTAAATATAGCACTGCTTTACCGCCGCCGCCCACACCGCCCCAGTGTGAAAGGAGCCTTAGGGAGCCCTGACAGCAGGTGATTGCTTGATGTACGAGGTGCAATGTAGACAAACATTTATAATTGGTGGAGGAATTCCCCACTTGTAGCTGCCAATATACAGACCCCTTGTAAACAAGTGGCTGCAGGGCGGGAAATTCCTTCCCTTATGATTGGCTGTTCGCAGTGACACCTTCTTAGCGGGATAGCGCAGGAGGGGGTTTGGATTTGTTTCTGAACACGCCTGAGCTCATCTCTAGTTTTGATATTATACAGCAGAGATGTCCAACCTTTTGACCTTCCTGGGCCACATGTAAAAGAAGAGGGAGGAATTGTAGTGGGCCACATATAAAATACACTGATGCCCTGTACACACGGTTTTGCTGTCGGAATAAATTCTAAAGGTTTTTCTGACTGATTTCAGATGGAATTCCGCTGAAACTGTCTTGCATACACACGGTCACACCAAAGTCCGACCATCAAGAACGCGGTGGCGTACAACACGTACGACGGGATTAGAAAACGGAAGTTCAATAGCCAGTAGCCAATAGCTTCCGTCTCATACTTGCTTCAGAGCATGCGTCGTTTTTGGTGCGTCGGAACAGCATACAGATGAGCGTTTTTTCCGATAGTAATTTTTTCGCCGGAAAAATATAGAATATGTTCTCAATCCAAGTCCGTCTGAATTTTCAATGGAAAAAGTCTGATGGGGCATACACACGGAATATACGATGAAAAGATCCCACCGGACGCTTTCTTCGGAAATTCCGCTCATGTGTACACGGCATAACAATAAGCTGATGAGCAGAAAAGGTCGGGCAGATCACAAGTTAATGATCACTGATCTATAACATGTATCTAAGGCCTCTTTCACACGGGGCGGATCAGCACCGAGTGATCTCCGCTGA
The DNA here is from genome assembly GCA_028564925.1 of Lithobates sylvaticus. Taxonomy (NCBI): domain Eukaryota; kingdom Metazoa; phylum Chordata; class Amphibia; order Anura; family Ranidae; genus Lithobates; species Lithobates sylvaticus. The sequence continues at coordinate 183,225,013 of CM053035.1, read as the reverse complement.
GCAGGAAGATGACAGGTCCGTCTCTGCACAGTGCGCAGGGACGGACCTGTCAGAGCGCCGCTCTCCCCTATGGGGTGCGCAGGGTCCGTCGTCATTCGATCCGATGACGGATGGAAAAATAGCTTTTTCCTCCGTCGCACTTTCTCGGATAGGAGCGGGTCACCGCTGACATCCAACGATCCATAGACCTCTATGGAGCATCCGTTCAGGTCCACCTGAAAAACTGACAGGCGGATCTGAACGGATCGGCCGTGTGAAAGAGGCCTAAGTAATAAAACTTCATTATTTTTTGTAATATTTTTTATTCTCAAAGAGGGCAACATAAAGTGCAAGATTGGACATGGTTTATGATAAACTAACACATCAATATCTGGTTGGATAAAGTGTAGAAGCAATTCTCAAATTCTCGAGGTGCTTATCGGATATTTTGGTTCTAATTTTGTCCTTCCTGTTCCTCATCCTTGAAAATAGTTGCTCACAAATATAGGTGCTGCCGAAGACTGATGACATGAATAAGGTGTGTGATTGTGAAGAGTGGCATATTTTTCTTTGGGAAGACAACACTTCGAAAAGTCCACTAAAGACAGTGCTTGACAAAATTGCTTAGAACTTAAGAGCCAGCTAAAAAAGTAAGGAGGCAGTTTTTTAAATCAGCTGCCCAATGCCCAGAACTGCATGTCCGGGCGTTGGGCGATAAGAATTGCGCACGTCTGTTGCCAAGTAAAAAAAGGCAGAAAATGTAAATAAAAAACAAACTTTTTTTTGTTTGTTAGAAGATTTTTCAAAAAGGTAATTTTTCTCCTTCACTGATGTGCGCCGATTGGCTGTACTGATGGGCACTGATAGGCTGCCCTAATGGGCACTGAAGAGGTGGTAATGATGACGTAGTACTAATAGGAGGCACTGATGGGCCGCTGATCAGGTGGCAATGATGAGGTGGCACTGATGGGCACTCATAGGCGACACGGATGAGGCAGCATTGATGGGCACTGATGAGGCGGCGCTGATGGCCACTGATGAGGTGCACTGACGGGCTGCACTGAGAGGTGACACTGATGAGGCTGCTCTGATAAGCACTGATAGGTTGCACTGATGAGGTAGCATTGATGTGCACTGATAGGCTGCACTGATGGGCACTGATAAGCACTGACAGGCAGCACTGATGGGCACTGACAGGCTGCACTGATGAGGTGGCATCAATAGGTAGCACAGGAAAGGGTGACCGATCAAGTCCACAACCTCAAGCCCAGCTGTCAAACTGGGAAGATGTCGGAGGTAGGTGGGCCAGCGGTGGTTATCGGCCAGCAGTGGTACCTTAGTCTGCAAACCCATGGGGGTTTCTTCAGCTGCATGTGTTTGCCAAGTGTAAATGCATTTTTACCAAACCCCCACTAATCTAAATTTTTTAAAATAGGTTTAGGATTCTACGCTGGGCCGCATTCATAGCCGTCTCGGGCCACAAGTTGAACACCCCTGTTATATGGGTTTTCTGGTGATTTGTTTTATAACACTAATAGACCAGAGCAGTGTGTAAAATGCAGATAGACACCTTCATTTCTGCACTCTCTGAATGTTGTGTTTCACAAATTCTCCTGATGCAGTGAAGTAGAAGTAACAAATCCAGACATGGCATTAAGGCTGCATTTACACCTGAGCATTTCAAAGTCGTGCGTTATTACGGTGTTTTTGTTCAGGTCACCAATGTAAAAGGCAGAAAAACGCCTGTAATCTGCCCCAAAGATGCTTGTGTTCTTTTCTGAGCTTAGGGCGTTTTTCAGGCGTTTTGCTTCAGGTGACAAAACACTCAGATCTGAACAGGTGCATTTTTCAGGTGTTTTTGCGGGTGTTTTATGAGCTGAAAACGCTCAGGTGTGAATGCAGCCTAAAAGTTTTCTGAACGCTGAGAATGTGTTCATACCTTCCGACAACATCTCTTAAAATCCCCCCATGAGCCATCACTATGGGTAATGTCACTGCTTATGCGAGTTATAACAAAAAACGAGTGTGCTTTTTATATGAATTTGCTGTTAGAGAGAGAAAAAAAAAAATCACAAAAGGATAAATCATGGAAATGCACAACTGTGCAACTTAAAATATATCTATACACTGAAATGACATGTCTCTATGGGATTTGTAGGTAAGTGTAGTAAAACTGCAGCATGCAACACAGCACAAGTGCTATACAATTACATAGCTCCCAACAGTCCCTGATTTCAAGAGCCTGTCCCTAATTCAGAACAAAGTGCCTCTGTTCCTCATTCCTCCTCATTTGTCCCTCATCGTCTGATCTATATAGTTGTATATAAAATGCACTACTTAAGGCCCGTACACACGGTCGGACTTTTTGACAACCAACATGCAAATTAGGTGGTTTGGACCAACATCCGACCGTGTGTACGCTCCATCGGACCAACTTTTTCCAGGTTGCATCGGACTTTTGTTGGCTGTGCGAACGGACCAACTTTCTGCCAACAAAAGTCCGAAGGACAAAAGTCCGAACGTGTGTATGCAGTACCAACTGACTTTTGTCCACAGTACAAACACGCATGCTCAGAACCAATGCAAAAGATCAGACAACAATATAGAAGTTGACCAAAGGTGGCGCTGGAGTATTCGAACGTCCTCTTTTGAAGTGTCGTCAGTACGTTGAAACGTCACTACGTTCGTGTTGGTTGTCTCAAAAGTCCGACCGTGTGTATGCAGTACCAACTTGAGGGCCAACGCCCTTTGGACAAAAGTCCAAGGGAAAGTTGGTCCACGGTCCGACCGTGTGTATGGGGCTTTACTTAGAAAAAAAAAAGTGTTTCCCAGTGCTAAACCTTTCATCCTATTTCTGAATTGCTGCATTTGTAAATTCCAAAAGCTAAAGGAATTGTAGTGGTAAAAAAGCACTTGTGAGTTTAACCAATCATTTTTTTTTTGTACAATATACCTTTTAAGGGGGTGTGGCAGGGGGGGTGTCCTATGCCTACATACATTTACTAGCAGGTGTCCCTCATTCCCATTTCAGAAAGTTGGGAGGTATGCGATTATAGCATGGAACTCACATACATTAGATGTGTGATATACCTAGAAAGTTCCCTGGGTGGAGGAGTCTAATGCCGCGTACACACGGTCAGAATTCTCGTCGGAAAAAGCTCTGATGGTTTTCCCATCGGAATTCCGACTGAATTTCGCTCAAACTGTCTTGCCTACACACGGTCACACCAAATTCCGACGGTCAATAACACCACGCCTTAAAAAACGTTCGACTGCACTATAAAAGGGAAGTTTAATGTTTCTGAGCATGCGTCGAATTGTTTCCGAGCATGCGTCGGAATTTTGCGTGTCGGAATTGCATACACACGATCGGAAAATCCGATAGAAAGGTTTTCCGTTGGAAAATTAAGAACAGGTTCTCAATCCAAAGTCCGTCGGAAATTCCAACAGAATGGGCATACACACGGTCGGAAAATCCAATGAAAAGCTCCCATCGGACTGTTTCCATCGGAAATTCCGACCGTGTGTACGCGGCATTACTTCTGATGTAGCAATGTTCCAAATAGACATTAAAGTGGTAGTAAAGCCGGCTTTGTGATTTTTACTTACAGGTAAGCCTAATTATAGGCGCACGTGCACCGTTTAGGAGATATTCACCCTGGATGCAGCCAGCGACATCACTGGCGCATGCGCTCTGGAAGGTCCGGCATACCGTGCTGGTGCTTCATGTCAGAACTGAGGGCTACCACGTGCATGCGCAGGAGTAATATCATTGCGGCTCTGGCCACTCAGCACCAGAGCCCATAAACCCGGAAGTTAGACCGGGGGGAAGATGTCAGCCCTCTCAGCTGTGACAGCGCACTGCTGGAGTGTTTCCTTCTAAGGTAAGTATTTCAGAATGTGCTAGTATACGATGTGATGTATTGTCTTACAGGTGTTTTTTTTTTTTTTTTTCTTAAACTCTGCTGCGGTTTACTACAGTTTCCCCGCATCCAATTCGCATTACAGGTGAGATTGACTGGCGCGCAATGGAGCCGTCTAACAAATGTCCGGGGCGGCTGCGATCTGCATTCCAAAAGGGTCCTGTGTGTCTTTGGGTTCCGATTCAAATGTGAAATATGGCAACATTTCGGACCTCATTCACACCTGAAACGGTGAACAGGGACGCACCGGACCCCATGCTGTGAGCATATGTGAACTCGGTCTTAAAGCGAAGTTCCGCCCAAAAATGGAACTTGCGCTTAAAGGGAGGTGACCCCCTGACATGCCACATTTGGCATGTAATTTTTTGGGGGGGACGGGGGATGGATACCCTCTCTGATACCCTTATTAGAGGGTTCCAGCTCCCAATTCCTCCCGGCACTGGACGGAAGATCACCTCTCACCCCCCTCCCTCTTGAAAATCATCTGGGACCCAGATGATTGCCTGGCCAGTCACGGCGCGCGGCTCGTGCATGCGCAGTGAGTACCCGGTTGTGAAGCCATGGCTGGGCGCCACAGAGAGGAGAGGGAGATGAGCTGGGCTTCGTTCACCGGCAGCGCTGGACCCTGGGACAGGTAAGAATCCGATTATTAAAAGTCCGCAGCTGCAGTATTTGTAGCTGCTGACTTAAAAAACATTTTTTTTAAGCAGAACTCCGCTTTAAGCAGAGATCCTGGGTGGTGGGGTGACGGGGGGATCTCAGGGATCTTTATATCTTATGCAGCTAATGAGCATGCAAACTAAACAATGTTTTGCAAAGGGAAGAGATAATTAGCTTTTCGCTTTGGCCTCGTTCACACAGGGCCCATGCAGGGCCATGTTTACTTGGATGGGAATGTACAGATGTTCCTTGTATTCCCATCCAAACAGTCCCATTGATGTCTTTTGGGACACAACTGCTGTGTCCTAATATGACGCTCTTGTGGGTGCGGGTGCATACAGGTATGTGACCCCGAATGCATACTGGGTGAGTTCAGGAACACGTGCCCACACGGATGTCATACACACAGTCACCGTGTCCCAATGAACATCAATGAGCACTTGTGAATCCTCACGCAGGTGAACGCGGCCTTGCACGAGTGTACGGTATTGTGCGCCCTGTGTGAGTGAATGAGGCCTTTAGATAAGCCTGCGGCTGGAAAAAAATAAAAAAGATGCGAGTTATCATGGTTGCTAATCCTTCAGAAATCTAATGACATCCATAAAAAATTATGACTAATAGTGTGTTCTATGAAATCAGTTAAAAGGTAAATAAATGTCTATAAAACAAATGTATTCTTCATGCATCTGAGTACCAGCCAATCACAGTGCAGTGAGCATTTATGAATCCGAATGACGGGGTGCATGTGCTAGAACTAATCCCCCTGCAGTGCAGCCAGAGTAAGCCCCCGTACACACGGTCGGAAATTCCAACCACAAAATCTGTCAGATTTTTTCCGACGGATTTTGTCGGAAACTGGAGTTGCATACACACGGTCGGACAAAGTTGTCGGAAAATCCGATCATTCTGAACGTGGTGACGTTTGTTGCCTACGATGGGACTACGTAGAGGCTAGTAGCCTATAGCTTTGGTCTTGTAATGTGATCTGAGCATGCGTGGCACTTTGTCCGTCGGAATTCTCTACACACGATCGGAAAAAGTCCGATCGGACTTTGTTGTCGGAAAATTTGAGAGCAGGATCTTAAATTTTTTCTGTCGGAAATTCAGACGGAAAAAGTCAGATGGAGCCCACACACTGGTGGATTTTCCGACAACATAGTCCGATCGGACATTTTCCGTTGGAACTTTCGACCGTGTGTACGGGGCATAAGAAGAGGGGAAGCTGGCAGCACTGCAAGGGCAGGCTGAAGAGGATCTGTGTCTGCAATAAGACAGTACAGCTGGACCTCCTGCTCAGCAGGTGCCCCCCTTTTAAACTGATGGTGCCCGGGCCCAGTACAGTAGGGCTGGCTTTGCTGCCTTATCAGCGGCCCTGTTTGTGGACACAGCCAAGAACTACACAGGCACCAATATTTATGAAATTGTGCCATCTCTAATGCCGCGTACACACGGTCGGAATTTCCGATGAAAACAGTCCGATGGGAGCTTTTCATCGGATTTTCCGACCGTGTGTATGCCCATCGATCTTTTTCTGTCGGAATTTCTGACAGACTTTGGATTGAGGACCTGTTTTAAATTTTTCCAACGGAAAACCTTTCTATCGGATTTTCCGATCGTGTGTATGCAATTCCGACACGCAAAATTCCGACGCATGCTCGGAAACAATTCAACGCATGCTCAGAAGCATTAAACTTCCCTTTTATAGGGCAGTCAAACGTTTTTTAAGGCGTGGTGTTATTGACCGTCGGAATTTGCTGTGACCGTGTGTAGGCAAGACAGTTTTAGCGAAATTCCGTCGGAATTCGGACGGGAAAACCATCAGAGCTTTTTCCGACGAGAATTCCGACCGTGTGTACGCAGCATAAGCTTGCTTTTCAGTCCAGAAAGTAGAGGTGACCTTGAATGATGCCTGAATAAAGATGGCCTTGTCTTTCTGGACAGAAAAGCGGGTGAAGGCATTGTAAGGGGGAGTACTGAGATCTCTGTGGGAGGTAATAAATACCTGGAAGTGTTATACTGACTACTTATCGTGGCTTTTATGATGAAATAACATATATGATGACAGGTGCACTTTAAGCCCTGCACAGTAACCATAATACAGAGGCCTCTGCACCGGGCTGGGAGGTGGATGGTTTGCATCCATGAACAGTTGGAAGTTCTATCAGCTTACAGCCAATGAATGGTACAGGAAGGACTGTGTCCACTTGTGTTTTAGACCCTGCGCAGCCCAGGATGAGGCCCCCACACATCACAGCGTGGCACAGGCTGTGCCTCCTATAAGACATCCTTGGAATCCGGCTCTGTTCCCGGCTATACATGACGGCGTGGTAGATGGGAGGGAGGTGGTGACAGAAATTGATTGTCTGGCTTTATGCTCTAACGAGTAATCAGATGCCATCGCTCACTGTAATCACTAATCTACAGCAATTAGTGGCAATTATCATAAATAACAATTCCTTCCTGAGCTGTGCAGGGACCCGGGGAAAGCGGGATATGGCAGAATTGGCTCCGATATGCAGAGCAGGAAATGAGAGCGGTTCACACTGCCCTGCACTCCATCCAGACCTTTCCATCGGTGGCCCCAGCCGGTACATTATGACACGGACAATCCATTATATGCGGCCAGAAAACTGAACAGCAAAGCCATGGAGGGGGAGGGGATCTGCAGAGTCCAAGCCACCAGTAAATAACGCAGGCCTAACTTATTCACCCTCTCTGGTAGTGACCCCTCCACAGTATTCTAAACACCCCCTGTGATGGTGACCTTGCGACATACATCCCTTCTGATTGTGACCCCCACCACATCATTCTACCCCCCACCCACCCCTTTCTGATGGTGACCCCTCACCATTATTCTGAACACCCCTGTGATCGTGACCCTGCCACAACATTCTATACAACCCCCTCTGATAATGGCCCCATTACAATATTCTATACACGCCCCTGTAGGAGTGACCCCCTTTACGTCCATCCCCCTCTGATGGTGATCAGACCACTGCATTCTATACACCCTCTATCGTGATGGTGATCAGACCACTGCATTCTATGCACCTCTATCGTGATGGTGATCAGACCACTGCATTCTATGCACCCTCTATCGTGATGGTGATCAGACCACTGCATTCTATGCACCTCTATCGTGATGGTGATCAGACCACTGCATTCTATGCACCCTCTATCGTGATGGTGATCAGACCACTGCATTCTATACACCATCTATCGTGATGGTGATCAGACCACTGCATTCTATACACCCTCTATCGTGATGGTGATCAGACCACTGCATTCTATGCACCCTCTATCGTGATGGTGATAAGACCACTGCATTCTATACACCCTCTATCGTGATCAGACCACTGCATTCTATACACCCTCTATCGTGATGGTGATAAGACCACTGCATTCTATGCACCCTCTATCGTGATGGTGATAAGACCACTGCATTCTATACACCCTCTATCGTGATGGTGATCAGACCACTGCATTCTATACACCCTTTATCAGATGGTGATCTGACCACTGCATTCTATTCACCCTCTATCGTGATGGTGATCAGACCACTGCATTCTAAACGCCCTCTATCGTGATGTGACCACCACCACTGCATTCTATACACCCTCTATAATGGTGACCCCAGCACTGCATTCTATACACACTCTATAATGGTGGCCCCAGCACTGCATTCTATACACCCTCTGTGATGGTGACCCCGCCACTGCATTTTATACATCTTCTATGATGGTGAACCCACCACATTCTATACATCCTATGTGATGGTGACCCCACATCCTCATTCTATACCCCACCGCCTATAGTGACTCCTCTGCATTCTTATATACATGCCCCTTTGATGGTGACCCCACCACATACTTCTATATGTCTCCTCTGAGACCCTTCCAATTTATTCTTTACACACTCTGATGGTAACCCTACCACATTATTTTATACACACTCTTCTTTCATGGAGACCCCAACACATAATTCTGTTACCCCCTAATGGTGACCACATTACATAATTCTATTAACACTTCATGGTGACCCCACCACATAATGAATAGAAAATTCTATACATGCAGACTCCTCTATTATGATACGTGGTTGTGAGCTGCACCATTAGCTGTGCACTACAGGTCTGGAGGACATCCCTCCTTTGTGTCACCACAGCAATCATATCCCTAGGCCCCCTGTCCAGCACCATTACAGAATAATGCCCCGTATACATGACGGCGTGGTAGATGGGAGGGAGGTGGTGACAGAAATTGATTGTCTGGCTTTATGCTCTAACGAGTAATCAGATGCCATCGCTCACTGTAATCACTAATCTACAGCAATTAGTGGCAATTATCATAAATAACAATTCCTTCCTGAGCTGTGCAGGGACCCGGGGAAAGCGGGATATGGCAGAATTGGCTCCGATATGCAGAGCAGGAAATGAGAGCGGTTCACACTGCCCTGCACTCCATCCAGACCTTTCCATCGGTGGCCCCAGCCGGTACATTATGACACGGACAATCCATTATATGCGGCCAGAAAACTGAACAGCAAAGCCATGGAGGGGGAGGGGATCTGCAGAGTCCAAGCCACCAGTAAATAACGCAGGCCTAACTTATTCACCCTCTCTGGTAGTGACCCCTCCACAGTATTCTAAACACCCCCTGTGATGGTGACCTTGCGACATACATCCCTTCTGATTGTGACCCCCACCACATCATTCTACCCCCCACCCACCCCTTTCTGATGGTGACCCCTCACCATTATTCTGAACACCCCTGTGATCGTGACCCTGCCACAACATTCTATACAACCCCCTCTGATAATGGCCCCATTACAATATTCTATACACGCCCCTGTAGGAGTGACCCCCTTTACGTCCATCCCCCTCTGATGGTGATCAGACCACTGCATTCTATACACCCTCTATCGTGATGGTGATCAGACCACTGCATTCTATGCACCTCTATCGTGATGGTGATCAGACCACTGCATTCTATGCACCCTCTATCGTGATGGTGATCAGACCACTGCATTCTATGCACCTCTATCGTGATGGTGATCAGACCACTGCATTCTATGCACCCTCTATCGTGATGGTGATCAGACCACTGCATTCTATACACCATCTATCGTGATGGTGATCAGACCACTGCATTCTATACACCCTCTATCGTGATGGTGATCAGACCACTGCATTCTATGCACCCTCTATCGTGATGGTGATAAGACCACTGCATTCTATACACCCTCTATCGTGATCAGACCACTGCATTCTATACACCCTCTATCGTGATGGTGATAAGACCACTGCATTCTATGCACCCTCTATCGTGATGGTGATAAGACCACTGCATTCTATACACCCTCTATCGTGATGGTGATCAGACCACTGCATTCTATACACCCTTTATCAGATGGTGATCTGACCACTGCATTCTATTCACCCTCTATCGTGATGGTGATCAGACCACTGCATTCTAAACGCCCTCTATCGTGATGTGACCACCACCACTGCATTCTATACACCCTCTATAATGGTGACCCCAGCACTGCATTCTATACACACTCTATAATGGTGGCCCCAGCACTGCATTCTATACACCCTCTGTGATGGTGACCCCGCCACTGCATTTTATACATCTTCTATGATGGTGAACCCACCACATTCTATACATCCTATGTGATGGTGACCCCACATCCTCATTCTATACCCCACCGCCTATAGTGACTCCTCTGCATTCTTATATACATGCCCCTTTGATGGTGACCCCACCACATACTTCTATATGTCTCCTCTGAGACCCTTCCAATTTATTCTTTACACACTCTGATGGTAACCCTACCACATTATTTTATACACACTCTTCTTTCATGGAGACCCCAACACATAATTCTGTTACCCCCTAATGGTGACCACATTACATAATTCTATTAACACTTCATGGTGACCCCACCACATAATGAATAGAAAATTCTATACATGCAGACTCCTCTATTATGATACGTGGTTGTGAGCTGCACCATTAGCTGTGCACTACAGGTCTGGAGGACATCCCTCCTTTGTGTCACCACAGCAATCATATCCCTAGGCCCCCTGTCCAGCACCATTACAGAATAATGCCCCGTACACGCAATCGGACATTCCGACAACAAAATCCATGGATTTTTTTTCGACAGATGTTGGCTCAAACATGTCTTGCATACACAAAGTCACACAAAGTTGGTCGGAAATTGCGAAGTCAAGAACGCAGTGACATACAACACGTACGACGAGCCGAGAAAAATCAAGTTCAATAGCCAGTGCAACTATTCTGCTTGATTCTGAGCATGCGTGAAACTCTGTGCGTCGGAATTGTGTACACACTATCAGAATTTGCGCAAACAAATTTTGTTGTCGGAAAATTTGAGAACCAGATCTCAAATTTTGTGTGTCGGAAATTCCGATAGAAAATGTCCGATGGAGCCTACACACGGTCGGAATTTTGGACAAAAAGCTCCCATCGAACATTTTCCGTCGGAAAATCCAACCATGTGTATGGGGCATAATGATCCATCCATACCTATGGGTGTGTTGTATGTCTGCGCATTCATTTCCTAGGGGCCCTTAATGAGGTTCAACACACAAAACTTGCCTGACCCAATATTGGCCTTAATAAGTACATGACAACATATGTATATATATTCACATGAATGCATTGCGATATGTTGAAGGGTCATATGTGTTGATGACTGTTAATGTATGTTGGTGCCCATTCGACATAAATGGCATGGCTCCCAAAAGCATTGACATTCAGTTTTAGTGTTTGGCACAAATCATAAATAACTTCATAGCTCTGTGCTTTCCCAACACGTATTTCATCTCCCCCTCTGGGGATGGACCCATTCACACTGCAGTGCTGATGTTGAGGGTGATTGTGGTGCACTTTCTCTAGGGTAATTGGTGTCTTCTAAGGACACCTTATTAATCCAACCAACCCGAATTTTGGAAACTTCAGCTCTTTTTGAAAGGAGTTGTGAACAAGGACGGAGTGATACAATGTGACCTGGGTGGATACAACCCATTGTCACCATATTGTAAGAAGAAATAACCTTAAAGGGAACAATCAGACTCCTGGGAAGGATAAAAAGACCTTAATATTAAACTCTGTGCAGAACGGACATCCAACAAATCTTCTGATAACATCCAACAAATCTTCTGATGGGAACACGATGGAAAACAGAGCATAAAGGGCTATTCAGGGAATGAACAATGTTATCATTTCTGGAACAGTAAATACAAAACTGTCCAACTCAAATAAAAAATCTTAAAATAAAAATCCCAGAATGAAAATGGACATAATTTTGTACAAACATTTCGCATCTCCTAATTCTACATCCAACATGTACTATCTGTAACATCTTGAGGATTTTTTTTAATTTACACACACCATTGCTCAAATCGTGTGTTTGAAAGACAAAGCGCGCCCCGGCAGCAGACAATCCTCCCCACCCCAGAAAAAAAGTCCCCCTCCCAGGAGACAATTCCATCTTCGGCAGACGTTCCCCCCAAGCACAAGCAAAAAAAAACCCACTTTTGGCAGACCATCCTTCCGTAATATTTTACTTCCAGATTAAAACCAACACACAAGACCCCCTGCTAATGTACAAGGAGACCCCCCACATGGGATCTAGCTAGTCACACACTGGGTAAAAATATACTTCATTAAAACCAAAACAAACAAGCAAGGGATTGCTGTCTGTTCTCTGTCTGTGTCAAAGAATGATAATCACAATGTCTTCATAAATAATTAAGACATGAAATTACATCAAAGACAGAAATCTTCACAATATGTGGAGTCTAGAATACAGCAGCTGTTGTCAGCGCCCCCCCCCCCCCCCCCGATTATAACATAAGTAGCCAAGGGCCACAGGTGACCCTGAAGCAACTGGATGGTTATCTGCTTTTCCTTTATCATCACTCGGTGGATTCCCCAATATCACAGATTTACTAAGAAACAAGAATTTAACAAAATGGTTGTCGCCTGGCACACCCTGCTGAATAATGAATCTGCGCCCCCCCCCCCCCCCGTGTATTGATACTCTGAATAATGAAGTTCCACCCCACATTAACAATTTTTTGACTATTATTTATTATTATTATTATTATTATTATTATTATTATAATTTTTGCTTTTTCTATTTTTATTTATTTTTTAACTATTTTTCACCCTTATGCTAATAGCATTAGTAAATAGATAGAAAGTAGGGCAGGAGGGGTTTTCACACACCCTCCTGCCTAAGCTAAACGCAGATGGATTGCAGGAAATAAATGCTACATCATTTTTAGGGCTGAATCATCTGCCCTCACCCAAGATGGATGAGACTAGAAAGGCTAAGGGGGTGATTTTTAAACAAAAGGAAGCATTGGGACATGGATCAATGAGTGAGTTTGCTGTGAATATTACAAATGCACCAAATAGAATTTTCAGTTTGTGGTGCTCAGATACAGTTGAGCTCTGCTCTAAAGCCCTGGTGTATTGGTACTGTGAACACTGAACTTCCACCCCTGAGCTATCAGTCCTCTGAAAAATTATCTAGACCAGACACAGAGTGCAGAGTTCAGGGGTGCGCTGTGTACAGAGTTCAGCGTTGCGCTGTGTACAGAGTTCAGGGGTGCGCTGTGTACAGAGTTCAGGGGTGCGCTGTGTACAGAGTTCAGGTGTGCGCTGTGTACAGAGTTCAGCGTTGCGCGGTGTACAGAGTTCAGGGGTGCGCTGTGTACAGAGTTCAGGGGTGCGCTGTGTACAGAGTTCAGGGGTGCGCTGTGTACAGAGTGCAGAGTTCAGGTGTGCGCTGTGTACAGAGTTCAGGGATGTGCTGTGTACAGAGTGCAGAGTTCAGGGGTGTGCTGTGTACAGAGTTCAGGGGGGTGCTGTGCACAGAGTGCAGAGTTCAGGGGTGCGCTGTGTACAGAGTTCAGGGGGGTGCTGTGCACAGAGTGCAGAGTTCAGGGGTGCGCGGTGTACAGAGTTCAGGGGTGCGCTGTGTACAGAGTTCAGGGGTGCGCTGTGTACAGAGTTCAGGGGTGCGCTGTGTACAGAGTGCAGAGTTCAGGGGTGTGCTGTGTACAGAGTTCAGGGGTGCGCTGTGCACAGAGTGCAGAGTTCAGGGGTGCGCTGTGTACAGAGTTCAGCGTTGCGCGGTGTACAGAGTTCAGGGGTGCGCTGTGTACAGAGTTCAGGGGTGCGCTGTGTACAGAGTTCAGGGGTGTGCTGTGTACAGAGTGCAGAGTTCAGGTGTGCGCTGTGTACAGAGTTCAGGGATGTGCTGTGTACAGAGTGCAGAGTTCAGGGGTGTGCTGTGTACAGAGTTCAGGGGGGTGCTGTGCACAGAGTGCAGAGTTCAGGGGTGCGCTGTGTACAGAGTTCAGGGGGGTGCTGTGCACAGAGTGCAGAGTTCAGGGGTGCGCGGTGTACAGAGTTCAGGGGTGCGCTGTGTACAGAGTTCAGGGGTGCGCTGTGTACAGAGTGCAGAGTTCAGGGGTGTGCTGTGTACAGAGTTCAGGGGGTGCTGTGCACAGAGTGCAGAGTTCAGGGGTGCGCTGTGTACAGAGTTCAGCGTTGCGCGGTGTACAGAGTTCAGGGGTGCGCTGTGTACAGAGTTCAGGGGTGTGCTGTGTACAGAGTGCAGAGTTCAGGGGTGTGCTGTGTACAGAGTGCAGAGTTCCGGGTTGCGCGGTGTACAGAGTTCCGGGTTGCGCGGTGTACAGAGTTCAGGGGTGCGCTGTGTACAGAGTTCAGGGGTGCGCTCTGTACAGACTGCAGAGTTCAGGGGTGCGCTGTACACAGAGTGTAGAGTTCAGGGAAGCGCTGTACACAGAGTGCAGAGTTCAGGGGTGCGCTGTTCACAGAGTGGATGCTGCTGATAACAAAGCTCTGTGTTTACAAGTGACAGCAAGGAGCTAAGGGTGAGAGATGGAGGTGGTGGAATCGAGTTCCACCACAAACCGGCTGCAAAACTAGGTGAGAGGGCCACATAACAAGGCCTGGCATGCCAGATTCTGCCCGCAGACCTTGTGTTTGACATATGTGATCTAAACTATCCAGCCCAGCTGGTTGTCGATTGAAGATCTCTGCACGAAAAAATTAAGGAAAAAAGGTATGTAACCACAGTCCCAGCAGGGAACTAGGTCTTTACTCCTGAAACACTAGGCAGAAATAATTAAGCTGCCTATAGCAGAGAGGGGGTTTACACCAGCTAGGACTGCCCATAGGCGGTGCCAAATTCTTTTAAGCCCTGCAATCAAGATTATGAACAGCTGTGCCCATCAATGAACACAAGAGAAATGACGCTTCACCCCAGTTTATTGGTAAAACACACACAAAAGTGGGCGCAGCAGCCTAATGCATTATCCCACGAAACATTTATTGATTATGAACATAAAATATACTCAAAAGCCATGTACCGTATTTATCGGTGTATAACACGCACCGGCGTATAACACGCACCCCAAGTTTAGGAGGCCATTTTAAGGAAAAAAAGTTTTAGGAGGGGAGTTTAGGGGAAAAAAAACAACTTACATTTAAGCGTCATTTGCAGCTTGCCCAGGGTCATTTGCAGCTTGCCCAGCGTCATTGCAGCCTTGCCCAGCGTCATTGCAGCCTTGCCCAGCGTCATTGTAGCTTGCCCAGTGTCATTGCAGCCTTGCCCAGCGTCATTGCAGCCTTGCCCAGCATCATTGTAGCTTGCCTAGCGTCATTGCAGCCTTGCCCAGTGCCATTGTAGTCTTTTACGGATTTAAATTTCCCGCGGCCGAGACGCTCTGTCGCGTGCGCCGCCGAAAAAAACCCGAAGCACGGCCGAAAAAGACCGAGGCGCCCCCGGAAAAAGCCGAGCCGACTCGGACGGCTAAGCTCGCGGTCCCGCCTCCCTGCTGTTTCCGGAGCGAGCGCAGGGAGGCGGGACTACGAGCAGAGCCGAACAGTCTGCTCGGCTTTTTCCGGGGGCACTTCGGTCTTTTTCGGCCGCGCTTCGGGTTTTTTCGGCAGCGCTCGCTATTTTTCGGTGGCGCTTGCCATTTTTGTCATTTTTTTGGGGGGTATCGGCGTATGACACGCACCCACGACTTTCCCCCGATTTTAAGGGGGGAAAGGTGCGTGTTATACGCCGATAAATACGGTATATGAAACAGCATATTGAGCTACACATCTGTAGCAGTCGTACAAAGGACTCAGCATAATCCAGATCCCATAAGGACTTCACCGGGTTCCTGGCTAGCTTATGCGTTTCAAAGGCGGTACCTTTTTCCTAAGAGCCAAATGAATTTCTTCCTCAGAGAAAAATAACTTGGCTCTGAAAAAAAGGTATAGTCTTTGAAGGCTTTAAGCCAGCCAGGACCCCAGTGAAGTCCTCCTGGGATCTGGAATATGATGAGTCCCTTGTACGACTGTGCAGTTTGATATGCGGTTTAATTTACATGGCTTGTCAGTATATTTTATGTGGATGATCAAATGTTTCATGGGATAATGCATTAGGCTGGTGTGCCCTCTTTTGTTTGTGTTCTACAGTTTGTTTGTTTGGGATTTCCCCAGTCCTTAGAGGGCAGCAAGGCTTGAAGCATTAATACTATGAAGAACCGCTACCAGATACCACATGAGCAGGAGGTGATTTGTTTTGTACATGCTACCAGTTTATTGGTACTCTGAAAAAAAAAAAAGCTATGCCCAATGTATCAGTACTGAATAAAGAGGATTCACCTGTTGTAATGAAGCTCCACCCCTGGTGAATTGACACCAATAATAAAGTCCCCCCTCAGGTCCTGCCTCTCAGTATATTGATACTCTGAATAATAAAGCTTGGTACTCCAGAACAGGTGTCTCCAAGCTCTTCAGTACGAAGTCCCCATCAAAGTCCTCCTTCCATCAGGGTTCCCCTTCCATCAGGGTTCCCCTTCCATCAGGATCCCCATCAGGGATCCCCTTCCATCAGGATCCCCATCAGGGTTCCCTTTCCATCA
This sequence comes from Lithobates sylvaticus, assembly GCA_028564925.1. NCBI lineage: Eukaryota > Metazoa > Chordata > Amphibia > Anura > Ranidae > Lithobates > Lithobates sylvaticus. The sequence goes on along the minus strand of CM053035.1, from coordinate 183,208,462 downwards.
GGATCCCCATCAGGAAACCCCTTTCCATCAGGATCCCCATCAGGGTTCCCCTTCCATCAGGATCCCCATCAGGAATCCCTTTCCATCTGGATCCCCATCAGGGTTCCCCTTCCATCAGGATCCCCATCAGGGTTCCCCTTCCATCAGGATCCCCATCAGGTTTCCCTTTCCATCAGGATCCCCATCAGGGTTCCCCTTCCATCAGGATCCCCATCAGGTTTCCCCTTCCATCAGGATCCCCATCAGGGTTCCCTTTCCATCAGGATCCCCATCAGGGATCCCTTTCCATCAGGATCCCCATCAGGGTTCCCCTTCCATCAGGTTTCCTCTTCCATCAGGGTTCCCTTTCCATCAGGATCCCCATCAGGTTTCCCCTTCCATCAGGATCCCCATCAGGGTTCCCCTTCCATCAGGATCCCCATCAGGTTTCCCCTTCCATCAGGATCCCCATCAGGGATCCCTTTCCATCAGGATCCCTATCAGGGTTCCCTTTCCATCAGGATCCCTATCAGGGTTCCCTTTCCATCAGGATACCCATCAGGGTTCCCTTTTCATCAGGATCCCCAGCAGAGTTCCCCCTACATCAGGATTCCCAGCAGGAGTCCCCTTACATAATTTTTCCCTGCAGGGTTCCCCTTACATCAGGATCCCTCATCACAGTTCCCCTTAAATTGTGGCTACATAGTTACATAGTAGGTGAGGTTGAAAAAATACACAATTCCATCAAGTCCAACCTATGTGTGAGATTATATGTCAATATTACATTGTATATCCCTGTATGTTGCGGTCGTTCAGGTGCTTATCTAATAGTTTTTTGAAACTATCGATGTCCCCCGCTGAAACCGCCGCCTATAGAAAGGAATTTCACATCCTTGTCGCTCTTACCGTAAAGAACCCTCTACATAGTTTAAGGTTAAACCTCTTTTCTTCTAATTTTAATTCTAATCTTGTTAAACTCCCTTCCGCGGAAAAGTTTTATCCCTATTGTGGGGTCACCAGTACGGTATTTATAAATTGAAATCATATCCCCTCTCAAGCGTCTCTTCTCCAAAGAGAATAAGTTCAGTGCTCGCAACCTTTATTCATAATTAATATCCTCCAGACCCCTTATAAGCTTTGTTGCCCTTTTTTGTACTCGCTCCATTTCCAGTACATCCTTCCTGAGGACTGGTGCCCAGATCTGGACAGCATACTCCAGGTGAGGCCGGACCAGAGTCTTGTAGAGCGGGAGAATTATCGTTTTATCTCTGGAGTTGATCCCCTTTTGAATGCATGCCAATATTCTGTGTGCTTTGTTAGCAGCAGCTTGGCATTGCATGCCATTGCTGAGCCTATCATCTACTAGGACCCCCAGGTCCTTTTCCATCTTAGATTCCGAGAGGTTCATCCCCTAGTGGGTAGATTGCATTCATATTTTATCCACCCAAATTAATTATTTAAATTTTTCTACATTAAACCTCATTTGCCATGTAGTTGCAAACCCATTAATTTGTTAAGATCTTCTTGCAAGGTTTCCACATCCTGCGGAGAAGTTATTGCCCTGCTTAGCTTAGTATCATCCGCAAATACAGAGATTGAGCTGTTTACCCCATCCTCCAGGTCATTTATGAACAAATTAAATAGGATTGGTCCCAGCACAGAACCCTGGGGGACCTCACTTCCCACCCCTGACCATTCTGAGTACTCCCCATTTATCACCACCCTCTGAACTCGCCCTTGTAGCCAGTTTTCAATCCATGTACTCACCCTATGGTACAGTAAACATTTATGGGGAACTGTGTCAAATGCTTTTGCAAAAATCCAGATACACCATGTCTACGGGCCTTCCTTTATCTAGATGGCAGCTCACCTCCCCATAGAAGGTTAATAGATTGGTTTGGCAAGAACGATTCTTCATGAATCCATGCTGATTACTGCTAATGATACAGTTTTCATTACTAAAATCTTGTATATAGTCCCTTATCATCCCCTCCAAGAGCTTGCATACTATTGATGTTAGGCTAACTGGTCTGTACTTCCCAGGGATGTATTTTGGCCCTTTTTTAAATATTGGTGCTACATTGGCTTTTTTCCAATCAGCTGGTACCATTCCAGTCAGTAAACTGTCAGTAAAAATTCGGAACAATGGTCTGGCAATTACTTGACTGAGTTCCCTAAGTACCCTAGGGTGCAAGCCATCTGGTGCCGGTGATTTATTAATGTTAAGTTTCCCAAGTCTATTTCTAATTCTGTCCTCTGTTAGCCATGAGGGTGCTTCCTGTAATGTGTCATGAGGACAAACACTGCAGATTTGGATACTAAAGCCCACCGATTCCCTCGTAAAGACTGAGGAGAAGAATAAATTCAATACCTTCGCCATCTCCCCATCCTTTGTAACCAGATGTCCTTCCTCATTCTTTATGGGGCCAATATGGTCTGTCCTCCCTTTTTTACTGTTTATATACTTAAATAATTTCTTGGGATTTGTATTTGCTCTCCTCCACTATGTGTCTTTTGTTTTCTATCTTAGCCACCCTAAGTGCACCCTTACATATCTTATTGCATTCTTTGTAAAGTCTGAATGCTAATATTATTTTCCCCTTAGCTTCATCCCTTTGGAGCTCTACCCATAAGGATTCCACCTCCTCCCTAGCTCCCTTATTGATATCATCTCTCACATTCACTTGTACATTATTCTTGATATATAGGTATACCCCTCCCCCTTTTTTACCCTCTCTATCACTGCGATAAAGGGAATACCCTTGAATGGTTGCCAGCCAATCATGAGAGCTGTTGAACCAGGTCTCTGAAATTCCCACAAAATCGAAAATCCTCCTCGTTCAACGGTATCTCTAGTTCACCCATCTTGTCCGCCAGGCTCCTGGCATTGGTGAACATGCTACGTAGTTTAGACTGGTCACATACTGTCCTCTTATTGGGTGTTCTGAGATTGCAAATAGGACTTGTTATACTGACCTCGGGTTTATGTGCTTTAGTCAACCTACCACTAATGCCCCCAATACTACCCTTTGGAATATGTTCATTGCTCACTATCTCTACCTCTGGACCCCCCCCCCCCCGTCGCCTGGATCCCCCCTAATAACTCCCTTACATAAGGATCCCCCATCAGAGTTCCCCTTACATCAGGATCCCCATCAGAGTTCCCCCCTTACATCAGAAACGTAGACCACAGAAAGCCTCTGCTGACCTTATTCCTCAATCGTTGCATATTGAGTATACACCACTTAAGGCCCGTACACACGATCTGACTTTTTGACAACCAACATGCAAATTAGCTGGTTTGGACCAACATCCGACCGTGTGTATGCTCCATAGGACCAACTTTTTCCAGGTTTCATCTGACTTTTGTTGGCTGTGCGAACGGACCAACTTTCTGCCAACAAAAGTCCGATGGACCAAAGTCCGACCGTGTGTACACAAAACCAACGGACTTTTGTACAAAGTACAAACACGCATGCTCAGAACCAATGCAAAAGATCAGACAACAATACAGAAGTTGACCAAAGGTGGCGCTGGAGTATTCGAACGTCCTCTTTTGAAGTGTCGTCAGTACGTTGAAACGTCACTACGTTCATGTTTGTTGCCTAAAAAGTCAGATCGTGTGTATGCAATACCAACTTGGGGCCAACGCCCTTTGGACAAAAATCCACGGGAAAGTTAGTCCACGGTCCGATCGTGTGTATGAGGCTTTACTGTAGCGGGCCAGATTTGTCCCACAGGGCCAACAGGCCAAGCTTTTGAGACCCTTGCTCTACAATATGGACAGACTATGCTCCGATGACAATTGTTACACATTACACACCACACCCACACCAAGGAGATGGGAATTTGACTAAATGTTATTTTCCAGCGGACAATTGTGTGCACTAGATCCTGTTCAAGGAATATTGGAATTTTAATGCAATTATTTAATAACATACAGAGCAATTACAATCTACAAGATATCTGCTAAAACTGCACAAGTCGCATTAAATGATTGAGAAATAAAAGAACAATTCTCCTTCACATATGCCGAAGTCTGATTTCCTTGAGCTTCTCTGCCATACAGGTGAATGGTTTGCTGTCTCCTAGGTATCATCTCACAACCCATAGCGTGGCCGGCATTGTCATCAGAGCCGGTTTGAACAATTTCTTCTGACGGAAAACATTCCTGGGGTCACGCCACAAGCCATCATGTGAGATAAGGCAGCAGATCAGCCAGTCATCTCGCTTATACCAAAGAATCCAACCTATCCAATCCCTGACATTACAACACACATGCAGTGACCCCCAGATGGCTCCAACCAAGCCCCGAGCTCTGAGCATTAGTTGGGAAGGAAGAGATTTCCAATGGAGCGCAGGGAAATTATTAAATAAAAGTGAGAATTATTCCGTTCTGAATAGATGATTGTTTGAGTGTAATAAAAACCATAACATCAATTAGATCTTCTGTGTCCTTGTTTAATCAACAAACAATGCGACGAGAGTGAATTAGCTGTGTGTTTATGTAAAATAACAATTACTGCCTCTGACTTATACATATTTACAACCCGCCGGCGCGGCCTCCACAATCAATCATTGTAGGATGTGAGGCTTTAATAACTTGGTCCAGATTAGCAATACAGAGCAAGAAAGCCTGGCTCTGTGTCATATACATATTACTCGGGTGCCTGCGGGGAAGACTTGCATCCCCATCCAGAAAAAAAAAACAGTTCTAAGTTTTCAGATTGATGCCGGGGGGTCTCTGAGGCCTGCTCATATGCTGCAGACCTCCATCTATTGCAGTGCTTCCAGTGCCTCTTCACCCCCTGCCCCCAAATCTCAGCTTCAGAGACAGACCCCTATTCTCTGTGTGGAAGCAGTGGTCTTTCTGCAGAGGCGCAACACACTCCCAGCTTAAGCACAACTATAGCGCACCAATTGGTAGCAAGCATCAGATTTACCGATTTGGTAGCTCTACCTCTAATGCCGCGTACACACGAGCGGACTTTTTGACGGACTAGGTCCGACGGTCTTTCCGACGGAGTTCCGACGAACTTTTCGAATGAACGGACTTGGCCACACACAATCACACTAAATTCTGCGGATTTGAACGTGATGACGTACGACCGGACTAGAATAAGGAAGTTCATAGCCAGTAGCCAATAGCTGCCCTAGCGTCATTGTTTGTCCGTTGGACTAGCACACAGACGAGCGGATTTCTCGATAGGAACTGGGTCCGGCAGAGTTCCTGCGGGAAAATTTAAAACATGTTCTAAAGTCCGTCAGAATTTGACAGCAAAAGTCTGATGGAGCCCACACACGATCGAATTGTCCGACGGATTCGTTCCGTCGGACCTTTGCTGTCGAAAAGTCCGGTCGTGTGTACGCGGCATTACTCTTGTTTTGATACATCTGTATTGCATTTGGCTGATTTAACTAAAACTTCAATTGGGCTTTTAGATGTACTTACTATGCATTTCAACCATATCTGATCTGTTTGTTATGGATTTAGTCTGGAGTCCTCTGTGTACTCCTCACCAGACTAGTTCCCCCTTGGGAGTCTTACAAATCTGAATCCTTCTCTGCTTCAATCCATGATATCATAGATATGTGAGTACCTACACAATTTCGATTTTTAAACCAACACCTTTTTCCTGAGTAATTGATTGCATTTATCTGAATCCTTCCGTGAGACTTTCTCTTATGATTTCTATAGTGAGGGGTAGAGCTGCTGGTAGAGGATGATAGCCAGGATCCACTTTTAACTGAATTGTGGGCAGACAGGCACTATAAAGTACCTATTAAATTATGCAGCTGCTGTATTTTGTGGGTCTGAGCCCTATCCTCGATTAGTGGATATTAAATAGAAATAAGATGTCTCTGCTTTATAAAGAGGCAGAGGTTCATCATCTTGGAATTTATCCTCTCCAGCGCATATATATATATTAGGAGTCCTTCGCTCGCTGAAATTTGCTGGATAATGAAAAAAGCAGAGTGCCACTGCGACCGGCTGTGTGACCTGAGAACTTGGCAACGGGTCGTTGTTCACAGCATCACACAAAACCATTATTGTGATTAAGAGGGCAAAACAGTGTGGAGACCTTTATTTACTATCAGAGAAATTGCCACGCTGAGTGCGGTAGCCCGTAGTAACCCGGCTGGGTTCATTTTTCAGAGTGCTCAAATTTACATATCACCACACCGTCTTACTGACCACCATTATGTACTGGTACAACACTATATATATATATATATATATATATATATATATATATATATATATATATATATATATATTAGGGTGCAACAATACTAGCTTTTTAAGACCGAGTACGATTACCAATTCCTTTCTCAAGAACTCGCCAATCCCAATTACCGATACCTATTTTTAGGGGTTGATTTACTAAAAGTCTGGTGAAGCTGTGCATGGTAGTCACTTAGCTTCGAAACTTCAGCTTGTTCAATTTACCACTTCAGCCCCGGAAGAATTTCCCCCCTTCCTGACCAAGCCATTTTTTGCAATACGGCCCTTTAACTAAAAAATGCGCGGTTGTGTGATGTACCCAAACAAAATTGACAGCCTTTTTTTCCCACAAATAGAGCTTTCTTTTGGTGGTATTTGATCACCTCTGCGTTTTTTATTTCTTGCGCTATAAACAAAAGAAGAGCGTCAATTTTGAAAAAGAACACAATGGGGGTTATTTATGAAAAGGAAAATCCACTTTGCACTGAAATTGCACTTGGAAATGCAGTCGCTGTAAATCTGAGGGGTAGATCTGAAATGAGGGGAAGCTCTGCTGATTTTATCATCCAATCACGTGCAAGCTAAATTGCTGTTTTTTATTTTCCTTGCATGTCCCCCTCGGATCTACAGCGACTGCACTTCCAAGTGCACTTGCAGTGCAAAGTGGATTTTCCTTTAGTAAATAACCCCCAATATCTTTTAATTTTTGCTATAATAAATACAGTATCCCAAATGTTAAAAACAAAAACAAATGTCTTCCTCAGTTCAGGCTGATATGTATTCTTCCAAAAATGTTTTGGTAAAAAAAAAGAACAATCGCAATAAGCGTATATTTAATGATTTGCACTAAAGGTATAGTGTCTACAAAATAAGGGATAGATTTATGGCATTTTTATTATTTTTTTTTTTACTAGTAATGGCGGTGATCAGCGATTTTTTATTGGGACTGAGATATTGCAGTGGAGAAATGGGACACTTTTGACACATTTTTGGGGCCATTCACATTTATACAGCGATCAGTGCTACAAAAATGCACTGATTACTATATAAATGTCACTGGTAGGGAAGGGGTTAACACTAGGGGGCAATCTTAGTATGAACACACGATCTGTCTCCTCTCCCCTGAAAGAACCGGGATTTGTGCGTTTACACACACAGATCCTGGTTCTTGCTCTGTCACGAGCGATTGCGGGTGCCCAGCGGTCATTGCTGGGGACGGGGACAGAGGCGTCTTAAAGAGCCGATGTACAGTTATGACGGCTCGTGTAGGGGAGCCACCCTGCCGCAGTATAACCCTCCCCCCCCCCACCCCTCTGTGTTTGCCCACACTTCAATCCCCGGCGCTGTGCCTCAGAAATTTGAAGTCCAGCATCCTCAGATACATCTGGACAAGAGGTGCTGACTGCGAAGGGGTGAATGAGCTCACCATCCATCCCTGTCTGTGACTGAAGTCTCCCCCCATTCTCTCTCCTGCCTCTGAGTGAGTACACCAAGGTAAATCAGGGTTCTCAGAGCACTCCTTACATCAGAGTTCCCCTTTACACCAATGTCCCCCCTTACATCAGAGTCCTCTCTGTGCATCAGAGTTCTCAGTGTTTCCCCTTGTTAAGAAACATCCCTACACTCCGCTTGAGTGCTTTCGTCATATACCACTTCCTCCCAGTCTGAATATAGACATCAGATATTCCAACCGCTCACAACCACAAAACAAGACGACACTTGCTTAGCTGCTCAACATGGACTGATTTATTAGAACCAAAATGACAAGTATTTATAATACAGTAGAAGAGGAGGTCCCCCCTCCTGCTCATATTATTCTAACAATACAACTGTAGCCAGAAACAAAATTAACCTGAGCTAATTATCTAAATCAACACTCAGACTAGTTGACTGAGAGATGAGACTTTTCAGGGTAAGACTTTACGGCTCCTAGCTCACTAACTATTCAATAAACATTACCATAAACATTAACACAGGGTTAGGTAGCACAAACAACACAATGTGTGGAATACTCTTACAAGCCAGACTAGACTCATTTACACAACAGACAGGTGGTTGGAGTTCATGACATTAGCATCTGACAGTGTGTGTCCCAACACCATGAGACAACACACATTATATATACATATATACAGCATTGAATCTGACTAGCACAGATTATAGTGGGGTTCTCATTCACCCTGTGCCCCTTAAAATACAGGGCCCATAATCGGTCGGCAAGAGGCTCGCATTCAGTCCTCTCCAAAAGCCTGTGTCCCGGCTAGGTCTGTCACTCCCCTTAAATCAGTGTTCACAGAGCATCCCTTATGTAAGTGTCCTCAGAGTTCTCCCTTACATCAGAGTCTGCAGAGTCCCCCTTACAGTGAAAAGGGAACTCTGCGAGTCAGGGGCGGACTGACAACTCATGGGGCCCCCGGGAAATAGGAGATTATGGGGCCCCCAGGCAATCAGAGATACACACACAGTATACAATCACACAGTATACACATACATGTACACACAGTATACACAGACATGTTTCTATTGGCTGAGAAGGTACTGGAGAGGTGGGGCAGCTATAATCTCTGGATTTTTAGACCAAAAGGATGTCGGTAAGGGACATTTCAGAGACAGATGTAAAAAAACACAGATTTTTACATACTGTCCCTGGTTTTACTGAGGCTGGCAACTCTGATGGGGCCCCCTAGTGGCCAGGGGCCCTCAGGCAGTGCCCGAGTGGCTGAATGGTCAGTCCGCCCCTGCTGCAAGTTCAAATGTAAAAGAGGAACTCTGTGGATTCAGATGTAAAAGGGGAACTCTTGTTATTAACTTCATATGATTATAAATGTTATTTAATAGCAAAATATATGTATAGTTTATACTATTTAAAAAAAATAACACTAAGCACCTGGGGAAATAATATAAGCGAGGACAAGCTGAAAAATTCAGTATTACCGGCATGCATGTGATCTCTAAAGTGTAGAGAATTGTGTGTACGATGTGCATGTATTTCACTAAATCCCCAACTATGGATCCTCAGGAACCAGAGGAGTCTGACAGCAGAAAAGTGATCATCTGGCAGCAAATTAAACTCCACCGGAGTAATCTGTGAACCGTTGTCCCTCATTGATTATTGACGCACTCCATTTATTCAATATCGATTATGCCGACATATCTGCTGCTTGTCTGGAAATGTTACCCACAAATAAAGACCGTGCTGATGATTTAGCAAGCTTTGAGGTTCATTATCCACATCACCAGCGCTAATCTGTTATCATAACACTAAATAATGGCCTCTTTCTTGGCTTTACCGTCATCCAGACAGAGAGATCTGACATTATCACCGATAGCGGAAATGCGGTTTGCTATTATTACGCACCGCATAGAGCAGAAGTACAGCACAGGATCCCAATGTTTCAGTGTCCCATACACACAGGCGCCTGGTTATGTAGTTTTAACTAACTTTTAGCAAGAAAGCAGAAAAAAAGTTTCCGCTCACAAGCTTACATATCATGTCAGCATCCAAGGAGAGAATAGTTTGTCTGCCCCACCCTTATTAGGATGAATCACAAAGACCAGCTGCACACTGATGTCAACATTTACATTAAAGCGGAGTTCCACTTAAAAATGGAACTTCCGCTTTAACCACTCCTCACCCCCTTACATGCCACATTTGGCATGTAATTTTTTTTGGGGGGGGGGGGGAGTGGGGGCTTCATTAGGAGGGGGACTTCCTGTCCCACTTCCTCCTTCCGCCCAGGAACCGCCTAGGCGACTCCTCCCTCTAGGCGATCTCCTGGGACACGTGACAGGTCCCAGGAGATCACCTATCCAGTCCCGGAGCGCAGCGCGACTCGCGCATGCGCCGTGTGTGCCCGGCCGTGAAGACGAAAGCCGTCACGGCCAGGTGCCCTTAGTGGAAATGGCGGCGTCGGCGAAGAGGAGGGGGAGAGGAGCGACACCCCGTTCGGCCGCATCGCTGGACCGTGGAACAGGTAAGTGTCTGTTTATTAAAAGTCAGCAACTACACTTTTTGTAGCTGCTGACTTTTAAAAGCTGGGAGCCCTTTCACACGCATACGTTTTCCCTGTGTTTTTACCATGCAAGAAAAACGCAGGAAAACTGTTTCCCTTTAAATCCTATGGACTCTTCACATCAGGTGCAGTGCGTTGCGAAAAGTCCTACATACTGCATCTTTGGTGTGGTTTTGGAAATCGCACCAAAAAAGCAGCTTCCCATTAAAATTAATGAAAATCGCGGTAAAAACGCAACCTCGATTTGCATTTTTTGGAGCGTTTGAGTCATGTCCATTTCTCACGGGTGCAGACAACCCAAAAAGGCACAAGAAATCAGGGTGGCTAAAAATCGATGATTTTTAAAAACAAAACAAAAAAATATTTTTTTTATGGTAAAGAGCCTACGTCAGAGGCTCTTAGTCTTTACCTAGATCGGAGATGCGGTGTGTCAGATTGACACACCACACCAACGATCACCGTGGGTGCGCGATTGTGGTTTATCCCGCTGGAATACTTATTTTACATGCTGTGTATACTGTATATAAAATACTGTACTGTATATAGGCAATTGTATGACTCCTTGCATTCGAAAACATTGTTTATATGGGACTCCTTTCACAGAAAAAGCTTATGCCATCACAACAATTAATGAAAAAAATTGTATATCTTTATTGTTAAATCACAGAAGTATTTAACAATGGCCTGCAATGTTCTAAACCCCAAATGTTTCTCATGTATTAAGCATTACTATTTGCACAAGCCAAAAAAAAACATGTATACTTTTTAAATTGTCGAATAGGAAGTTGGAGTGTTATCCCAATAATTATTCCAGAATTGAATATTTGCAATACCCAAATCCAGAACTCCGTGTCAAACAAATTAATGAAACTTTTATAGGACAGATTATATATATATATATATATATATATATATATATATATATATATATATATATATATATATATATATATCACAGTGGAGTAGTCTGTGTCTAATGCCAGGCGATATCCAGATTGTATAATTATCCACCACAGGTACAGTAAGTAAAAAGAACACAGAGAACAGCATTAAACGTTAAACAGGAAGTATTAATCTTGCTGCAGATCAATCATCACAAATTTAGAATACTGGTATAGCGCTACAACCGCCAAAGTGTTCATTGAAAACCACCTCACACTGAGCATTGCAAAACCATTAAAGCCCAACTCCGGGATGAAAAAAAAAAAAAAAAGGTTAATAGCTAGTTTTGTCAAGGGGAGAAGAAACTGTTTTACTGACATGGTCCTCCGCTCCTGAGGCAGAAGGCACTCCCCCGCGATCCAGTGATGGACTGTCCCTTGGCATCCTCATGTCCTGAACAGGGCTCTGGTTTTGATGCCGGGACCCTGGAACGCTGAAGCACAGGGGTGCAGAAGCTGTAGGGAGCAGTCTAGCTGCTAGAAGGACGGAGGATCAGATAAATGATGTCCTTTTATTGTTCCCTTAAACATAAATGAGCAATTAACACACAGCCCCACTGCAAGCATCCTTTTTATATTTGCCCGGTGTTGGGCTTAAGGCTGGGTTCAGACTGCTGCGGTGCGGGAGATCGCATATGATTCGCACCGCACTGCAGTTCAAATCATATGCGATCTCTGTGCGATGCAAATTCAGCCATACAGATAGTATGGCTGAATTCGCATCGCATTCGGCCCAAACTCGCACAGGACCCTTTTTTTCATTCCGTTGCAGAATCGGATCGCATGGTGTTCTCACCATGCGATCCGATTCCTGTCCGAGTTTGCAGATCGCACTGCGATATGCGAGCTGATATGGGGGTGCCATTAACATTCCACTGACACTCCCAGCAGCTCGCATAGGGCAGTGTGAACTGCCAGCGGGAGACATGCGGTGCGGGAACCCGCAGTGGATTCGCAGCGTTCCCGCACCGCAGCAGTCTGAACCGGCCCTTAAGCTTTGGGTAGCCATAAGCCTGCTTGGCGATACTGAGGCAATATAATATTTAATGATCTGTTTATTTAAAAAAAACACACAAACAAAAATGAGTTAAAACAGTATTGAATCCCAGACCTGTGTAGAATCACCCAGTGTGTATCAGTGCATACTGTCTTTGGTGGTCAATCCTCCCCACAGTTGATGATCCTCCCGCGGGGCCGGTGGGATTGTGTCCACATGTATCCACACCAATCTTTTAACATCTTAATATACATCCATTGAAGGTGGTATCTGTTGATTTTTATTCATGAGATGCATCATTTTCCCTTCCCGTATACCTAATACTATGTATCAGTACACATGTTGACTCCAATTTCCTGTGAGCCAATTACATATCTCAAAATGGTAGTCTAAAGGCAGTAAGCCACATACAACACGCAATATTGTATCACCCATTTCACACAACATGTATCAAAAGTCTAACTTTTTTTTACAGTTTTAGATGATGTGGCAAAGGGTTAGAATACCTCTTAGGTTTTTAATGCTGTCTGTGTCCTGTTGGGGAGATTCACTCTCTCTATTGGTTACCAGAGCAAACGCCTGATGAGACGATCAAAAATATGATATTGTCACCAGAACAGGAATAGAGTGCATATCCTCCAGTAGGCACACCGGTCCTGGTGAACACTGTCATCAGAAAAGGTGTGTGTACGTGTATAGGTGGGGATATCTTCTCACTTTCTGCACTATAGGACAGGAAGTAAAGGGAAATCTCTCCTATAGAACACAGATATCACCTGAAAGAGTTGAAAATGGTAAAACCATATCCAAAAAAAGAAAAATGTTTTACATACACTTTAAACATTTATAGAGGTAGATGGAGGTTTGGAAGCACTATGTTGGCACAAATAACCCACTATATCTCCCAGGGAAAAGTACTGTGTATGATCAGAGGGCAAACAGCAACAGCTACACCTCCTCTTCCTAGGAAGAAGGACTGTGTATGATCAGAGGGCACACAGCACCCACTATACCTCCTCTTCCTAGGAAGAAGGACTGTGTATGATCAGAGGGTACTGTGTATGATCACAGGGCACACAGAACCTGCTATACCTCCTCTTCCTAGAAAGGAGGACTGTGCATGATCAGAGTGCATACAGCACCCGCTATACCTCCTCTTCCTAGGAAGAAGGACTGTGTATGATCAGAGGGCACACAGCACCCGCTATACCTCCTCTTCCTAGGACGAAGGACTGTGTATGATCAGAAGGCACACAGCATCCGCTATACACCTCTTCCTAGGAAGAAGGACTGTGTATGATCAGATGGCACACAGCATCCGCTATACACCTCTTCCTAGGAAGGACTGTGTATGATCAGAGGGCACACAGCACCCGCTATACCTCCTCTTCCTAGGAAGAAGGACTGTGTAAGATCAGAGGGCACACAGCACCCGCTATATGTCCTTTTCCTAGGAAGAAGGACTGTGTATGATCAGAGGGCACACAGCACCCGCTATATCTCCTTTTCCTAGGAAGAAGGACTGTGTATGATCAGAAGGCACACAGCACCCGCTATACCTCCTCTTCCTAGGAAGGACTGTATGATCAGAGGGCACACAGCATCCACTATACACCTCTTCCTAGTAGGGGTGCAACGGATCGTCGCCGATCCGTGATCCGAACGGGCCACCCCGTTCGAAACGGCACACCCCGCGGAGCGCTCCGCGGCCTCGGCCTTAGGAAAGGCCGCGGCTTCGGCCTAGCTCCGGAACGGCGGCGGCCATCTTTGTACACCCGGCGGCCTTAGGAAAGGCCGCGGCTTCAGCCTAGCTCCGGAGCGGCGGCCATCTTGGTACACCCGGCCACTGTTTACAATGTGATCGCTCCGTCAAATGACGGAGCGATCACTTGTAAACATACCCTGCATTACCCAGCCAATATCCTGCATATACTCTGCATTACCCTGCATATACTCTGCATTACCCTGCATATACTCTGCATTACCCTGCATATACTCTGCATTACCCTGCATATACGCTGCATTACCCTGCCAATACTCTGCGATACTCTGCATTACCCAGCCAATACTCTGCGATACTCTGCATTACCCAGCCAATACTCTGCGATACTCTGCATTACCCAGCCAATACTCTGCGATACCCAGCCAATGTTACAGTGGGGAGATGACGTGGATATTACAGTGGGGGAGATGATGTGGATATTACAGTGGGGGAGATGACGTGGATATTACAGTGGGGGAGATGACGTGGATATTACAGTGGGGACTATATGGTGGCGGAATTTTTACAGGTTTTTGCAAATTCAATTATTATTTGCTGATCCGAAAAATGATCCGATCCGTGACTCCTGATCCGAGGATCGATCCGATCCGTGAGTTTTTTGATCCGTTGCACCCCTACTTCCTAGGAAGAAGGACTGTGTATGATCAGAGGGCACACAGCACCCGCTATAGCTCCTCTTCCTAGGAAGGACTGTGTATGATTAGAGGGCACACAGCATCCACTATACACCTCTTCCTAGGAAGAAGGACTGTGTATGATCAGAGGGCACACAGCACCCACTATACACCTCTTCCTAGGAAGAAGGACTGTGTATGATCAGAGGGCACACAGCATCCACTATACACCTCTTCCTAGGAAGAAGGACTGTGTATGATCAGAGGGCACACAGCACCCGCTATACCTCCTTTTCTTGGGAAGAAGATCTGTGTGTGATCAGAAGTAGTTAATCTGATTCTGAAGAGGAGCTGATACAGGAAAACTCTCACAAGAAGAGCTGGAGATAAAACAAAAAAACATTCAAAACATGTTTCAAATGTCTCACACACACTTAAAAGCAGCTTTCTAAAACCCAATAAAAGCTTAGCAAGCACTGCATTAAAGGAGGATATTTGTTGGAGCTGCAAGTGTTTGTGAGCCTCTAACAATCAGAAAATGCTGCATTCTGCATCTAATAGGACACATCAAAGCGAGAGGCTACTGAGATCATTTGTAATGTCAGCATAAACAAGAGCGAAAATGGTGACAGGGGAGCGACCTCCAGCTGATTGACAGCCTCAGATCTGTTCCTGTATGCAGGGGGGTGTGTCCCTTCCCTCCAATCAGCTGTCAGAACTCCCCTCACTGAGCTCTGCAGAGTGTAACTTCAGCTCCCCGCTGTCAGGAAAGTCCCTCCAGCAGACGTCCCAACATCCCCAGAAGGAGAAGGACTCCCCGGCTCAGAACGGGCCTGCTGCGCCCACACATGCGCAATAGCGCGGCTGTCGGTGCGCGCGGGGGCGCGCGGGCGCGCGCGGGGGCGCGCGCGTGCACGCGCGGCTTCCTTGACGCTGTTTGGCGCCAAGAGCGCTATTTAAGCCCAACCCAATCCCTGTTGCCTTGCTGCCCGATCAACAGTGTTTCCTGTATGTGTTTGGTCAACCTGCAAAACCTGATTTATCTGATCCCTGCTGAAACCTGGCTTGTCTCTGACTCTTCTGACCTCTGCCTGCCCCGATCTCGGTTCTGGACTTTGACTACCCCTTTGGATGCTCCCTTGTACCTGATCTGCCCATCTGTGTTTGACCCTGCCTGTTCGAGACCCGCCTGCACATTACCTGTTTGCTTCCTGCTGCTGGACTACAGGACACCTCCTTGTGTCTGCTGCACATTACCTGTTTGCTTCCTGCTGCTGGACTACAGGACACCTCCTTGTGTCTGCTGCACATTACCTGTTTGCTTCCTGCTGCTGGACTACAGGACACCTCCTTGTGTCTGCCGCACATTACCTGTTTGCTTCCTGCTGCTGGACTACAGGACACCTCCTTGTGTCTGCCGCACATTACCTGTTTGCTTCCTGCTGCTGGACTACAGGACACCTCCTTGTGTCTGCTGCACATTACCTGTTTGCTTCCTGCTGCTGGACTACAGGACACCTCCTTGTGTCTGCTGCACATTACCTGTTTGCTTCCTGCTGCTGGACTACAGGACACCTCCTTGTGTCTGCTGCACATTACCTGCTTGCTTCCTGCTGCTGGACTACAGGACACCTCCTTGTGTCTGCTGCACATTACCTGTTTGCTTCCTGCTGCTGGACTACAGGACACCTCCTTGTGTTTGCTGCACCTTACCTGTTTGCTTCCTGCTGCTGGACTACAGAACACCTCCGTGTGTCTACTGCACATTACCTGCTTGCTTCCTGCTGCCGGATTACAGGACACCTCCTTGTGTCTGCTGCACATCACCTGCTTGCTTCCTGCCGCTGGACTACAGGTCACCTCCTGGTTCCCGTCCGCACAGATCTCCGGCCCTCTACCCAGCTTACCAGCCAGGCACTTGTGCTCCCCTGTGCTCTCGAGCTCCTGTCTTCCCTATCAGGGGTTCCTGAACCAGGGGTTTACGAGTGGCCGCTCCCTGCAACACGGGCTCTGCCTTAAGGTACGTGACACCCGCCCTCTATTCTTTGACAGCTCAGACAAACTTCATAAATTCTGCACTTTGAATGGCTGTAGAGACAAGACTGTAGATAGACAGATACAACTTATAGCTTGGTAAAATTCAACTGAACTTGTTTTATAACAAAGGTAACAATCACGCCCCAGTATATACACTTTAAGTACACAGTAGCTTGAAGTATCTAGCTGCAATATTATTTCTCACAATATCTCATCACTTACCTTACAAAGTGCTAATATTACAATCCCTACATCACTGCACAGCTTCTCTGTCTAAAGTAAGTACAAAAACCTAACAGTACAAAATAAGAAAAGTATTGTGACCACAGAGAGATTCCTGGAGTTTTGGGATGATGTGTGTTCCATCTGTCTTCCCATTTGGCCGGTATTTTACCAGCCTGGCCTGTGAAAATGAGAAACTATCTCCAGAGTTATTAACAGATCATATAGTCTGTATTTTTCCTAAAAATGGCAGCATCTCTTTATAGAAGTCCTGCACTAAATGAAGGCGATGAGGGAAATTTGGGTTTCCATCATTGTTACAATGAAGTAGTGACAGTTGTGGACAGAGGGCAGATATGTCACCCAGAAGAAGACAGATCTCCCTTTGTATGGGCCGCCTTCGGCAACCTGCGCACCTTCAGCCACTGCACAACTACACATCCCAGCATGCCTTCAACTGCAACTGCACTCGCTGTGTTCAATAATAGAGCACGGGAAGATTTAATCAGATAGAGTGCTGCCAGGATCTTCAGGTGGGGCAGGGTTAAAAGATCTTATAACATCGAATCCGCCTGGCTGTTAATTAAAAGCCGTGGATATGAGGCAGCTCAGGCTGGAGGGGGGAGCAAGCTCTGGAGGGATTAGCGTCTGTCTGAACTTTCAGCCAATTACAGATAAGGAGCTACTGACATTTCGGACTCAGAATTTCCTCCCTGATACCCCCCCCTGTGGCCCTGGGTCAGAGTGGGCTCAGATTCCGCCTTTTTAATTCCATTCTCCTTTCTGGAAGGAAATGATCAGCTGGAGATGTAGGATGAACAGAGGAACACACAAGTCAGCTGTGGAAATATCTGAGTATTAGAAGGATCAGGACCTGCAAACTGAAGGATGGAAAGATAAACACTGAAGACTGCACACAGATAAACATCACAAGTCTGGTGAATTCAATATGGAACAGAAAATGACAAGACTCTTCCCAGAGTCTACAGTAAGTCTGCACATTATTTACCAATGTCCCCAATTTTCAACACGGCCTAAAATCTGAAGACATGTGGCTAGAAATGCTCCCTCCGTCACGCAGATAATGCAAATGGTAGGGGTCTTATTCCATGGTGTTGAAGCTGGACCAGAGGCAGGAGAGAGCACTTAGACCCCTTTCACACTGGGGTGTTTTTCAGGCGCTTTAGCGTAAAAAAAAAAAAAGCGCCTGCAAAGCGCTTGAAAGAAGCCTCATCTGCAATCCCAATGTGAAAGCCCAAGTGCTTTCAGACTGAGATCCCTTTCACACTGGGGCGTCTTTCAGGCGCTTTAGCGTTAAAAAAAGCGCCTGTAAAGCGCTTGAAAAAAGCCGCAACTGCAATCCTAATGTGAAAGCCCGAGTGCTTCCACACTGAGACGCTGCGCTGGCGGGGCGTCAAAAAAAGTCCTGCAAGCAGCTTCTTTGCAGCGCTTTTGGAGCGGTGAATATACCGCTCCTAAAGCGCCCCTTCCCATCGAAATCAATGGGAAGAGCCTGCAAAACGATTGAAGAGCGCCTGCAAAGCGCTTTTGACAGCAGCGCTTTGTGGCCGCTTTTAAGCCTTTATTTGGCCACTAGCAAGGGTTAAAAGCGCCTCACTAGTGCTCGAAAAACGCTGGTAAAGCGCAGCTAGTTTAAGCAGTGCTTTACAAGCGTTTTTCGGGTGCTGGCAGTGTGAAAGGGCTCTTAAAGCACTTGGGTTTTCACATTGGGATTGCGGGTGAGGCTTCTTTCAAGCGCTTTACAGGTGCTTTTTCAACGCTAAAGCGCCTGAAATAACGCCCCAGTGTGAAAGGGGTCTTAAAGTGGTGTACGCTCCTCAAATATATCCAGTGAAGTGACTGGCTTTAGGTGATACACAGAGATGAAACAAATACTCCTATATAAGTTATAACTTTTTATCTACAGCCATCTTTCCCCTACATCCATTCAAAGTGCAGAATTTACACAGGATGTGTCTCAGCTCTGAAAAGCAGGGGGAGGAGAGCTAAGGTTACATCAGTGAGGAGAGCTGATTGGAGGGAAGGGACACGCCTCCGCAGCACACAGTAACAGAGCTGAGGCTATCAGTCAGCTGGAGCTCCCTCCCCAGAAATTGGAAGCAGATAAAGTTAAATATAGTTTGAACTTTTACAGAGGTCTACACCCCAGCTATTAGGAGTGGAAGAATAAATACAGATACAGTGTGACTTTAGTGGTGAGTTGCGCTGTTTTTGTGTTAATCTACTCCATTTATCAAGTTTTTTTGTCAACATTGTCAATATGTTGTACTAAGTAGGATATTATGTATGTAACTATGAGACTGTATTTACCCCCCTTTTTTTACATGCTTTGACACCTCCTGAAGAAGCGATTACTAGTAGAGGATATCGTCCGCATCTGTGTTTATTCTTCCACTCCTAATAGCTGGGGTGTAGAACTCTGTAAAAGTTCAATCAACCTATATGTAACCACGCTACAGCAATCCTTAGATTGGCTTGTTGTAAATGAATTTGTATGTATTTTTCTAATAAACTATATTTAATTTTATCTGCTTCCAATTTCTGGGTATTGAGATAGTCCTATAACCACCACGGGTGTTGCATGGTATTCTATTTAGAGTAGTCCATGTCAACCCACTCCCTTTTCTTATTAATTCAATCAGGATGATGATACCTACCCCTACCCTTTTCTTTTAATACCATTTGAGGTCACACAAACCTTATACACACTTTAGAGCAGAGGTCTCAAACTGGCGGGCCTCCAGCTGTTGCAAAACTACAAGTCCCATGAGGCCTTGCAAGGCTGACAGTTACAAGCATGACTCCCACAGGCAGATGCATGATGGGACTTGTAGTTCTGCAACAGCTGGAGGGCCGCCAGTTTGAGACCCCTGCTTTAGAGGGATATGCTTTGTTCCTATTTCATGTCTGAGGTTTACAACCACTTTAAGAGTTGCACCTCAGGCTGGTGTTTTCATTGAAACTACCATACATCTAAAAAAGACTTCATGTTTCTACATGTTTTGTTCATATTTCATGTCTGAGGTGGATGAAGTCATCGAAAAATGTCGCTAAACTCTAATTTTGCTCAAGTTCTGATTAGATCCTTCCAGCTTTGGAATATATCTCTGACTCATGCATACTAGAGTTCATCCCTCCATCCCAGCCCTTTATCCAGAAACATGAATCAAAATCTACCAAAAATCGGGTTGGTGTCAGCATGGAAATGGGGTACAGCCAGCCTGCCACTGAACTGGGCAACAAGAAGTGGCCATATCAAGTTATGTAAAGAAGAAATAGGAGATAACTAGGGATCACTACTGGGTGTGTCTGTACAAAAAAAATAAAAAATTCACAGTTATTTATGAAATTGAACACAATTTACCACAAACATTGTAAATCTAGCTGACTTTTTCTGTAGTGCAAGTGCCAAACCCACTCTTGAGTGCCCTGATTGGTTGCCCTCACTTCCTAACAGGGAGCATGGCCAATCACAAAATACTAAGGCACAGGTGTCAAACACAAGGCCCGCGGGATGAATACGGCCCTCCAGGCCATTTCATGTGGCCCTCACACCTCTCCTGCAGCTGCAGGAGAGCTCCAGCCCTCCTCTGGTCCTCCTCCAGACCCCTACTTTCTGCTTTCAAGCAATGCATCCAGCTTCTTCCCAGCAGCAGTATAAGGAAAGGGGGTGCACTGTGATGTTAGGGAGAGTAGGGGACTCAACTTCTGATGGTGACATCTAATGTAAGGGGAGGGGATGCGCTGGACATCTTATCTTACAGGTACAACCGGCCCTTTTGAGGACAATCATAATGCTGATGCGGCCCACGATGAAATTGAGTTTGACACCCCTGCGCTAAGGGCAAGTAGGGAGTTCTTTGGAAAGCATTTGTACCCATTTCCGAGGAGAACTTAGCCAGGATTACTATACATCAGCAGGTAGTTTGGTAAAACCTTTAGTTTTAAAACTCTCCAGTTTTTGCAGTGATAAAATGACTACTCATGAAGAGAATCGCTGCTCACAGGAGAGTCAAACAGACCATAATCTTCATGGGATGTCGCCTCGATGGGGCGCACGCCCTGCCTCTGCCAGCAGTAAACTCATAGAACAAAGAAAGACGATCGGCTGCACTCCCACGCGATGCAATGTCGGCTTTTATTAAAGTAATGAAATCATACAAACATGGGCACAGGAGATAACAAGGTTCATGTTATCTCCTGTGCCCATGTTTGTATGATTTCATTACTTTAATAAAAGCTGTCATCGCATCGTGTGGGAGTGCAGCCGATCGTCTTTCTTTGTTCTAAAAAAAGACTACTCAGGCAATGAGTCTAGAAATCTCTGCAGATATCTCACCCAACACTTTAATCATGTGCTGCAAATCCCGGTTATTTTAACGCGTAGTAAACTTATATTGTTCTGCCAATGCTCTACGCTGATCTATGGTAGACATAACCACCAATCTCAGCTTTTCCTCCACTAGTCTTCTTTATGGGATATTTAACGATCGTATCCACCCAAGTACCTGTCCGTACAGGGAGATGCTTGCTTACCTGTAATATTGGTATTATGGCTGCAGTTCACATAATGCTCTGCCTGGAACGATATACTGTAGGGATATGTAAAATATGATTTGTCAGGAAGGGGTCAAATACTTTGTCCCCTTTTTGTTTCATTTCATTTATTTTATTATATTTGTTTCTTGTTGAAATGTAATATACGAGGGGCGTTCAAGTCAAACCGGGACGTTTGAGAAGAAATTTCAAGTGGAAACTGCATTTATCTTTCGGCATATTCCCCTGCTACATTTACACACTTATCCCAGTGTTTACCTAATCCCTGGAAAGCGTCAGTATAGAAAGATTTGTCAGTACGCATTAACCATCGGTGAGTGAAGAACACTGACATTGTATTAGGAATCGGGTAGGTCAGTGTAGGTGTCAGGGGGGTCAGGTAGGTCAGTGTGGTATCAGGAGGGTCAGTGTAGGTGTCAGGTAGTTTAGTGTAAAGGTCAGTGTAGTGGTCAGGTAGGTCATAGTAATGGTCAGGTAGGTCAGTGTAGTGGGCAGGTAGGTCATAGTAATGGCCAGGTAGGTTAGTGTAGGGGTCAGGTAGTCGGTGTAGTGCTCAGGTAGGTCAGCGTAGGTGTCAGGTAGGTCAGTGTAGTGGTCAGGTAGGTCAGTGTAGTGGTCAGGTAGGTCAGTGTAGTGGTCAGGTAGGTCAGTGTAGTGGTCAGGTAGGTTAGTGTAGGAGTCAGTGTAATTATCAGGTAGGTTACATGGGTTACATGGGCAGGGCAGGGGGTGGAGTCAGGGGCAGGGCCATGGGGCTGGAAAAATGAGGTTTCACAAATCCTTGTACCAGCCTTGTGTTCATGAATGATTGTGTTTATGATTTCCACAGAAAGATTTGTCTCTTGTGCAATTTTATGACAGGTTATGTGTCGATTATCCAGGATCAGGCGTGACTGGACAGGAATGACTGCTGTGGGCTGGGAACCACCACGGCCGGGATTGTCACTGACAGATGTACGGCCATCTTTACCCCAATTTAAATGTCCTACTGCAGCTGAGCGTCTCATCACTGTACTGTGCTTGAAGTCTTCTATAGATATTCAGAGGTTTTTTGCCTTCAATCTCAAGACACTTCATCACCATGCGCTGTTCCATGCACACACTAACACTGTGTCTGCCATCTTGATTAACGGTCCCTGGACTGGCCTGCGACATGTGTGCCGCCTATAACTTGCCACTTGTTGCGTAGTACTGGCACAATAGCATCCCCATTTATACCTGTAAAATGAAAAGTTCTGGTTTGACTTTAAGTCCCGGTTCACATATATGCAATGTGGGAACCAGCGCAATTCCAGTGCGGGTTCTCGCATTGCATGTCACCTGCCGGCAGTTCACACTGACATCTGCCGACCGCTGTGGGTGTCAATGCAAAGTTAATGACATCTGCGAACTACCAAATAGTGCAGAAATCGGATCGCATAGGTGTGAACACCCATGCAATCCAATTCCAGTGTGGACTAAAAAAAGGGCCCTGCAACATTTTGGGGCGAATGCAATGCAAATTCAGTATGGCTGCATTCGCATCGCACAGACATCGCATGGGATCTGCACAGCAGTGTGGTGCGAATCACATGCAATGTCTAACATCGCACAAGTGTGAATCCAGCCTAATGCCCCTCGCATTTTATTTGGCCGCTCCAGTTTTCTTTTCCAATAATATGTATTGAAAATTTACATATCAAATTCCAAGGCAAAAGATTGTATACATAGGACAGATATTTCAGTATGCCAAAAGATACACCAAGGTACAGGGGGTCCCCGAGTTACGAACTCGTTAGGGACTGTCCGCCTGTTCTTAACTCGGAAATGTTCGTAAGTCGGTCGCGCATGCGCAGACCAACAATTACGGACATTCCCGATGTTCCGTCGAATGCCGCTCTGCGCATGCGCGGCAAATTACGGACATTTCCGATGTTTGCCGTCATTTCCCGAGGCTCCATCTGGCTGCGCATGCGCAGAACGGCCGAAGGACAGCGGAAAATGGCGGAGGGCCCCCGCAGCGCCCCGTTCGTAAGTAGGAGATGTTCGTACGTCGGGCGTTTGTGTGTCGGGGACCCCCTGTACTAGAAGTATGAACATAATGATACATTCCAACAAATATACCTGTTATATTTCTTAGCTCCATGGGCTGTATATCGTGATAAACAAGAAAAATGAATAACAAATAAGGTGTCATATTCTAGGGTCACTGTCGCTCCTTTAGACTCAATGAGGATGAAGAGGAGAGAACCACAACCGCCTGACCATGTGGTTATTATCAATAACATTATGTGATATAAGGTAAGTGGGGGTGAAGGGGCTAAGCAAGTTGTAATTAGGATCTGTTCGAGTCCCTCCAATGCTTCACATACAATATACTACAGTACTCACTGGTTACTCAAAAAAACAAAAGCAAGGAGAGGAAAGTAAGACTAGTAAAAAAAGGAAAGGAAGAAAAAGGAGAAAGGAGGGTAATATGTGCTCTCCTGACAATCTAGACATAACAGGGTACTGATATCTCATTAGGCTTCAGACAGATATTTAATCTAAGGCCCCCAGACAAAGATGGCCTGCAATTTCATATCAAGTAATAAGTAATATCACCAAGTAATATCACAGAAAGGCGTTCACTAATCATGATACACGACAACTTATGCCACGTACACACGATCTGAAATTCGGCCAGCAAAAGACCGATGAGAGCTTTTGGTCGGAAAATGCGACCGTGTGTATGCTCCATTGGACTTTTGCTGGCCGAATTCCCGCCAGCATAACACTGAGAGCATGTTCTCTATTTTTCGGTAGGAAAAAATACCGATCGGAAATTTCCGATGGTCTGTAGCAATTCCGATGTGCAAAATTCCTACGCATGCTCGGAAACAATTTGACGCATGCTCAGAAGCATTGAACTCGTCGCAGTGTTGTACGTCACCGCGTTCTTGACGGTCGAAAGTTCAGAAAACTTTTGTGTGACCGTGTGTTTGGAAGCCAAGCTTGAGCGGAATTCCATCGGAAAAACCATCCAAGATTTTTCCGATGGAAATTCCGCTCGTGTGTATGTGACATTAAGTTTCACCAAGTTGAAAGATATTGTGGGCGCCTTCCAAGATCTAGCCGCTGCTATCTTAAAGCGGAAGTAAACCCATCGATTTAACAGTTTAAAAAAAAAGGCATGCCGGGAATGCTAACTGCACATTGGCTGTGCTCTCAACCAAACAGTCAAACCATCCAATGGCTGGTGTCATAAAGGATCACATGTGCAGCACTGTGGCAGTTGAAGATTAAACAGAGGCAAAGATGGCGGCTTCCTTGGCTGAAAATGATAGGGGGGTTTACTTCCACTTTAAATGCTGTAAAGACGAATGTTACAAGTTTCGTTATGTGTCCCGGCATTCCCTCCACTGGGCGTCCCAGTAGCGCCTGCTGTGGTGATTTAATCAAATTCACCCGGGTTAGTGAATAAATATAAATTATAGGTGTGAATCCAAAATCGCCTGACTTTTGGAGATGCCCACCATATGTGGTACACTCTGCCTTCCATGCCTCATCAAAACATAAGGGGGAAGTACCAGGGACACACGCCGCCACTCTCACTGGAACCATGTACCAACACTACCTGCCTGGAGTTTGCATGTTCTGTACAGGTAAGTGTCCATTTATTAAAAGTCAGCAGCTGCAGTATTTGTAGCTGCTGACTTTAAAAAAAAAAAAAAAATCGGATGGACACCCTCTTTAAATAAATAATAATATAATAGATGAGCCTCTTGATGAGACACAATGTACAGGGATAGGGAGAATTGTAGACATGCACCCACACTCACTCAGGTTGAACTAGATGGACTGGTGTCTTTATTCAACCTTACTAACCATGTAACTATGTAACTATGTACCATTGTAGCAAAACTAATTGGCCGCTCCAGTTTTAAACATTTTCTTATAACCTTTTTACATTCTATGACAAGGAGGCTAAAATCCTCATGAAAAGTCTAATTTCAGGTCTCTAGATGCCCAGAGCATGGTGGGATGCCCAGGACAGGTAACGTCGTGTGAGAGCTGCAGAGCTTCTAAAATGTGATGCATTAAAGATGCTTTTCTATTGGTTGTATTTTACCAATTTTTCTGGTTTTATTTCCTTTCCTTCACAGCAACGACAAGGCAGACGTTTTATAGAAGCCGCAGTCACCCACTGGTGAGCTCTTGCTGTGGAATACTGCATTCTCGCCATCCTTGCCTGTTATTAGCTCGCCCATGGTTCATGCACTTTACAACCCGGGTAGAAGAAGAAGAACCTTCTGTCTTCTGCAAAACAGGAATGAAACGAGCGAAGGCCGATGACACGAAACCTTAACTCTCTTACTACAACAGTGACAAAGCGGCTTGACGTCTCTGTGAATTGAATAACAATTGGCCGGGCGGTTCAATTACTCTCAGAAGGTGGACCCTGAGCGGCGCCCCCCCCCCCCCCCCCCCCTCCACATCGCGCTGACCCATGACAGCCTAATGGCATTAAACACCCTTCCAATAAAATCAGGCGAGGAGCTCGGCCATCTGCAGTGTGCCCTCTGTCGGTCACCCCTGCGCGGATGACAGCTTTCTGGCATTGAGCGCGATAATTGTACCGGCTGTGGTCTGTTCGCAGGAAGACGAAGATCCAATCTGCACTTTAACACGCAGTAATATCTATTGATCTGTGGTGCTGGAGAGTGATTCACCCAGGCTACAGTCAGCAATCTCTCCCCCCCCCCCCCCCACCGCCTCTGCCAGCCAACTCCCCAGAGAGTGCACGTGCCCCCGCCAACGGCCCGACTGAATGAAGAGGTCGCCTACTAATTCTTCCAGAGATTTAACATTAACCTCAATTGCCGATAATGCCTCTAACCTACAGCGCCCAACCAATTTAAACCGTTCGCTAATCGAATGGCCTGCACTCACTTAGGGCAACACGTGCTGTTTATTTATACAGACGGAGCCTCCGCAACGACATAACCCCTCGCGTCCTATCCGATAAATTACTAAGATGCAACAACTCGGAGAGCCGGCATAAATTCTGCATCCACCAAAGTGAATCTTCATCCTACTAAAAAAAAAAAAGCTGCAAGGCAGAAAAATGTAAGATTAAACCGATGTCACAAGAAAGACATTTTCATCCCGTGTCTCTTGACACCGAAGCAGAAATGAAACATCGCTCTCTTCGTCCTGCCGTGTCAGATGGCGATTTGGGAAGAGTCAGAAATATCATTTAGGGAACAGGAGGGCGCGAGCTTAACTCATAAAATGACAAGAATTCCATCTCATCTTCACACCGCTCGCCGCGTCGCACATAAATCTAAACGTTTCCTTAATTTATCTCAATTCTCCGGGACAGAAACATCGTCTGAAAATTATCATATATTGACTCACGGCTAGAAATTAACCTCATGAACCGGCAATCAGCAAATGGCGCAGGTTTTATGGCTGTACGTGGAAATGAAATCTCACATGCAACGCAGCAGTTTCTGGAGAGGCTTGTATGAGATGAAGAGGACCTGTCATCACCGAGGGGGGAGGCAGATCACGGTGCTGTAGAGCAATCAGTGTTATTCTCATCTCCCGCAGATTCAAGAGCTCTGGACACCGCATTGTGCTTGTTTAATAAAAACAGAGTATATAGTATTACATCATAATGCTGATGTGGCACTGAGACAAACCCCCAATTACACAGACAGTACATAAAAGGGAGCCGTTTTACCTGCCAAAGGATTTGTATTCCTGTTCATCCATTCCTGAGCTTTAAACAGCTCTGCCACACAACGCAGTTCTGCCTTGCAAGGACAGGAGACCTGATTTTTCTCTGCTGCAGTTCAGTTACACGTACAGGTCTTGTCTCACCCCTGGCTCGATTGGCCAAACAAAGGAGAAGCAGCAGACTGATGAGCTAATTTCTCTGTCACTCTGCTCTCTCCTACTATCAGCAGGTTTCTAGTTAGCACATGAGCAGTGGATAACAACTGATTGGCTCTTTGTGCTGCTTCTCCCTCTACTGTACAAGGACTGCAGGAGGATGATACCCACTTCAGCCCCGGACCAATTGGCAGCCAAAGGACAAGGCCCCTTTTTGCGATTCGGCATTGCGTCGCTCTGACAATTGCGCGGTCGTGCGACGTGGCTCCCAAACAAAATTGGCGTCCTTTTTTTTTCCCACAAATAGAGCTTTCTTTTGGTGGTATTTGATCGCCCCTGCGGTTTTTATTTTTTGCGCTATAAACAAAAAAATAGAGCGACAATTTTGAAAAAAATTCAATATTTTTTGCTTTTTGCTATAATAAATAGCCCCAAAAAATATATAAAAAAACAATTTTTTTTCCTCAGTTTAGGCCGATACGTATTCTTCTACATATTTTTGGTAAAAAAAATCGCAATTAGCGATTATTGATTGGTTTGCGCAAAAGTTATAGCGTTTACAAAATAGGGGATAGTTTTATAGCATTTTTATTAATATATTTTTTTTTTTACTAGTAATGGCGGCGATCAGCGATTTTTATTGTGACTGCGACATTATGGGGGACACATCGGACATTTTTGACACATTTTTGGGACCATTGTCATTTATACAGCAATCAATGCTATTTAAATGCACTGATTCCTGTGTAAATGACACTGGCAGTGAAAGAGTTTACCATTAGGGGGCGGGGCTGACGTCTGACGTCATTGATCGGCTTTCCCGATGACAGGGAACAGCTGATCAATGACAGGCAGAGTAGGAAGCACGGGGAGAGGTTTGTTTACACAGACCTCTCGCCAATCTTCAGCTCTGTGACCCGATCGCGGGACACCAGCGGCGATCGAGTCAGCTGGTCCCGCGGCTGTGGTCACGGAGCTCAGAACCGGGTCGCGAGCGCGCCGGCGACCCACGGCTAGGCTCTTAAAGGGCCACGTACCTGTACGAGGTTCTGCCTAGCCGTGCCATTCTGCCAACGTACATCGGCGTGAGGCGGTCAGGAAGCGGATACCAGGTCACAGTTAAAGGATAAGTTAACCTTTGGAACATGTTAACATGAGTTACATAAGAGTAACATATGAGTAACATAAGTTTTACATATAACATTACATATGAGTAACATAAGTTAACCCCCCCCCCCCCCAATTCCCCCAACCTATGACAGCAGGAGGAGTCCTCCACCCGCACTTGCTGTTAAAATTTTAAAAAGCGCACCCGTGGGGGCTCCGCTCACACACCTGCTTCATTCATTCAGTTTCCTGTGAATGAATGCCTACAAGTACCATCAGGCATTGCCACAGATGGCTTGTAGCTCTCAATGAGCAAAGAGATGAGTTCCTGGTAACTGCCTGTATGAGGAACATGCAGACAGTAGACATGTGCAATTCGTTTAGTTCCAAATTCATTTATCAAATTTAGACAAATACGTTAATTCGGAAATATCCGCATTTTTCTGAATTTTCGGAAATTCTAAAATTCAGCCATTCGAAATTTCGGAAATCCGAAAATCCTAAAATTAGAAATTTCGGAAATTCAGAAATTCGGAAATCCAAAAATAAAAATGAAAATCAGAAAATTCTAAAGAACATAAATCCGAAAATCTGAATTAATAAATAATAATAAGTTAACTTTTACTAACTATGAAATTATAAGTATTGAAATTTCCTTTGAAATTTGGCTTTTAGTGAACGTAACGAATACGAACTTATCCGAAGTTACGAATCATCTATAATAACGAATGCTGTATCTAAATGAATGGAACCTAACGAATTAATAATAAATAATAATATTAAAAACGTATTATTTATTATTATTTTGTTCCATTCCATTTGTTTAGATGCGGCATCCGTTATTTCGGATAATTCCTAACTATCTATAATTTAATATTTAGTTATTATTATTTAGTTATTATTTCAAATTTTCGGATTTTCGGATTTTCAATCTTTTGAATTTTCGGATTTTTCTTTCTTATTTTTGAATTTTCGAATTTCCCAATTTTCGAATTTCCGAAAAAAAAACAAAAAACAAATTAAACGGAAACAAAAAAGAACACATTTTTCAGCAGTGCACATGTCTAGCAGACATCAATGCCCCGTACACACGAGCGGAATTTCCGTCAGAAAAATCTTGGATGTTTTTTTTCGACGGAATTCCGCTCAAGCTTGTCTTGCATACACACGGTCACACAAAAGTTTGCTGAACTTTCGACCGCCAAGAACGCGGTGATGTACAACACTACGACGAGCCGAGAAAATAAAGTTCAATTCTTCCGAGCATGCGCCAAATTGTTTCTGAGCATGCGTAGGAATTTTGTGCCTCGGAATTGGTACAGACGATCGGAATTTTCTCCTGCTGACCGCCATGACACCACTGTGTGCTGTAGTGACAACAGATATACAACCTACATCAAGCTAAAATTATTCAACAAATCCAATCTCTGCATCATTCAGTTTGCATAGATGATGTTCAATCATTAGATGACACAAAAATTATAAACTTTAAATAAATTGTACAATCTGATTGTCCCCATTCATCCACAGACTGATTGTTATCTTGTTAAAGAGGAGCTCCAGCCGCCTCATCTAAAAAAATTTTAAGTCAGCAGCTACAAATACTGCAGCTGCTGACTGTTAATATTAGGACACTTACCTGTCCAGGGATCCCGCAATGTCGGCACCCCAGCTGATTTTTTTCAATCTCCGGTGCTGCTGCCGCCATTCCTTGTAAGCTTCACAGTCGGTTCCCAACTGCGCATGTGCGCTGCCCTTTGTGAATGGCCCAGCGGGGGGGGGTGAGGAGGGAGGGGGGGCTGAACTTCTGAGGGACATCCCCCCAGCGAGGTCTCCCTGAAGCGAGGTACCCATTCCCCCCGCCCCCAAAGGTGCCAAATGTGGCAGCAGAGGGGGGGTGGGGCAAACAAGCGGAGCTTCCCCTTTTGGGTGGAGCTACGATTTAATGTTAAATATTATGCGTAGGTAATATTAGGATGTATACATGATTTCTACCTATTTATGTATTAGTGACCTGTCCTCCCCCAGATGAAATTTGGTACTGTCCTATGGCCTTCCTTTTGCTAGACTCACATCACTATAGCAACAGACTGGTCAGCGATTGGTCCAATATCTCCTGCCAATCAAATCTGATTTAATTAACTTCCAGGCTTACAGTGGTTCCAAAGGCTGAATGTTTTTTTACTTCAGTGCATTCTGTGCATTGAGGTAGAAAATCTTCTGCATGTGACTCCCCTCCCCCCAGATCCCCTTATACGTACCTGAGCCTGATCTCAAACCAGCGCTGTGCAGGAGAGCAGCGGGTCTCTTCCCCGGCATTGGCTCAGACAGCAGCAGGGGCCACTGGCTTCTGCTGGAGGTCAATCACAAATAGTTAGGAGGGAGCAGGGAGGTGGGGCACAGCCATGCTCTGTGGGTCTATGAATAAGCTGCTTGCTATGATTGGCACTCGGCATGGCGGAGAAGCCAGGAGTGCCAGTGTTCTGTCAGAATAGTGAACCCCTCAGATTAGGTAATGGAAGTGACGTTCCGTAAACTGCGCATGCGCTCCATCTATATGGTTTGCAAATATGACAAAACACCTGCAGTCAGAAGGCGGTAGCGGACATCTTACTACACCCAGCTACGTCTTAAATTCCACAGAAATTTTAGCAAAAAAGTGAGCGTATATAAATATAGTATATTGACATCTGTGATGCTGTTTTGATGTTACATTTTGAAAGAAGCTGGATGGCAGCAGGAAGGTAGGAAGGTGGCGGTGGCCATGTTGGTACACCCCGCACAGCTCAGTGCCAAACATTTAAGCGTTCAAAATTAAATCCAAACAGCATCACAGATGTCAATATACTATATTTATTTATATGCACGCACTTTATTGCTAAAATGACTCTGAAATTCAAGACCTAGCTGGGTGTAGTAAGATGTTGGCTGCCGCCTTCTGACTGCAGGTCTTCTGTCTGATTAGCAAACCTGGTAGCGGTGGAGCGCATGTGCAGCTGACGGAACGTCACTTCCGCAACCTAATCTGACGGGGTTCGCTATTGTGAAAAGAACACCGGCGGGGACCCAAGAAGAAGATGATTGGACCTGCTCTATGCTAAACCATTACAGAGAACAGGCACGTATAACAAGTTTTTTATCTAAAAAAATTTAAGTTGATCCTTGACAATCACGGTAAACCATAAATAATACAAATACCAAATAGGCTGTGCAGAGGGTGGATACCCATAGCAACCGGAGGAGTTCAGCTTACTGGACTCACAGGACTTCTGGTTGTTATGGAGGCTACAGAACATTGCACGCCATTGTTTGCTTTGTTCATGTTCTTGTCAGTGGACATCGGGGGGGGGGGGGGGGGGGGGGGGGGCAGATCAAACCACCATGCAGCTCCCGCAACAGCGCACATTCTCCAATTTCACAGCACAGCTTTTACCAAGTGTTCAGTTATCAGTGTGGATAAAAATCGACGATTTAAAAAATAAAAAAAAAATCGTATTTTTCGGATTAAAAATTGATTTAAATCGATTAATTTCGATTTTTAGCAAATTTATTTTAATAAAATGCTTTTGGAGTAAAAAATCTATCTAAAGATAGTTTTCTATTTAAGATACATTAATAGTTTAGTTTATTCAGCATGAAATGGAGCTTAGTGATGTAGCATGAGGCTGTATAGTCTGCAATAGGTACATTTTTGGTAAACTCATTCAATGAATCCAAACTCTGCAAGCTGAGATAACATGCACTGCACTGATGCATTTGCACAATTTCACAGTAACCATGAGATAAATTTCAGGAATATTCCTTAATCCCATTGTTTTGCTTATTTATATGTCCACTGCAAACTGTATGATTGAATTGGTTCTGATATCGCTGTTTTACTAACCTGACACCTTTTTATTCTAAATAGGAAACCTTCATTTTGTTTTCAAACATTAAAAAAAACTACCAGCAAGAATAAGTTCTTACACTTAAAGTGCTGTTGCCAAAAAAAAATTGGGCTTAAAAATCATTAAAAAAATAAATAAAAAATAATTGGAAAAATTTTTTTTTTTTTACTCACCTCTAAATGCCTGTTGCTAGGGGGTCCCTCGTAGTCTGCTACCTTCATTGCCCGGGCACTGACGTCACTTCCCCCAGGCGCCGCACAGTCATCTGGGACCTGTCATGTGTCCCAGATGAGTTAGCGTCGAATCACGGCGCAGTGGGTGCCCACATTAAGAATGCCGGCGCTGACAGGGGGGGTCTCGTTCCCCCGCATCGCTGGACCCTGGGACAGGTAAGTGTCCGATTATTAAAAGTCAGCAGCTGCAGTGTTTGTAGCTGCTGACTTTTAATATTTTTTTTTTTTTAAGGGGTCCTCCTCTTTAAAGAGCACCTGTCATTTCAGATCCATCATGGCAGCACCTGCTTTACCGTCATTTTAGCAGCGCTATTCGGCTGCTAGCGGGTCAATTTTAACCCCCACTAGCGGCCGAAAAAGGGTTAAATCCATGGCGCTTTGCCGGCAGGTTTGCAGTGCTGCCCCATTGTTTTTTAATGGGAAGAGGGGGCTTTA
This sequence comes from Lithobates sylvaticus, assembly GCA_028564925.1. Classification (NCBI taxonomy): domain Eukaryota; kingdom Metazoa; phylum Chordata; class Amphibia; order Anura; family Ranidae; genus Lithobates; species Lithobates sylvaticus. The sequence continues at coordinate 183,175,551 of CM053035.1, read as the reverse complement.
GGAGCAGTGAATACACCGCTCCTACAGCGCTCCAAAGATGCGGCTTGCAGGACTTTTTTGACCGTCCTGCTAGCGCACCGCTCTAGTGTGAAAGCCCTCGGGGCTTTCACATTGGAATGAATTAAGCAGATCTTTCAGGGCGCTTTGCAGGCGCTACTTTTAGCACTTTAGCGCCTGCAAAGCGCCTCAGTGTGAAAGCAGCCTAAACTAAATGGGACTGTCGGTGAGTCAACAGCTGGTCAGAGGAGGAGCCGCTGCGGGACAGAGATGACAGCTGCTCTTTAACAAATTTGATTTAAAATCGACTTGATTTAAATAAAATCCATCTGTCAGTTATACCTGATAAAAATGGAAGCCAGGAGCAGTAACCCATAGCAACCAGATTTCAGTATAGTGGCTTGGGATTAGTGCAGAGGAGTGAAGTGTTGCTGCACTTTTCACACTGAATAAAGTCTATTTAGTCACGATAAGCATCTCAGCCGCATTTACCCCAGAGATTAATGATCTCTATATCGTGTTATATCTCCCGCCACTGCCTGGTAGATGCCGCCAATGGCAACTGTTAGTAAAGTAGTTTTTTTTTTCATAAGCCCGCGGCAGCTCTCCAAATTTCAGCTAAGCCAGTGAGCAGAGCGTTTCCCCCTCTCCGGGGACATGTACGGAGCTCCGTGTGCAGGAATTGTGTTATTTCTCCAGGAAGGACCGCAGGCGGCTCACTGAAAGGCTTTTGTTTGGGTTTAATTTATTTGAAATTGGGTTATTTTCCCTCCGCCGGCTGCCTGGAATAGGATGAGGCAGAAAAATCATGAGGAGCAAAGTGCGGCATACCGACACGTACGACCGGATCATTCTTCATATGTGCTGCCGGAACTACGCCGCTGCTCTCCAGATCTTATTACTTGGAGCAGAAAAGAAACCTCCAGCTTCCCGGTACTCCAATCCGGGGCGATAATAACTTCCCATTTCTAATGATCGCACCTCAGGGGCTCAGCTATCCCCATGCAGACCACACAGATTTCAGCAGAAATATTTTATGTAATTGCCAATAATTAAGAAATAATCTGCAGCACAAAGTCGCAAGAACCTGCATGTCACTGTTTGGTAAGTATAATACAAGATTATCGCACGGTGCAGTTTGTACAGTGAGCAATGCAGCGGGAGCAATCTGAAACTAAATGGTAATATTAGAATGAAAATCCACCAATCACAATGTTTTTTTTTAACCAAAAACAAGACTTCATTTAAAGTGAACCTGTCATTATTTTTATTAGTTTGCATAAATAGTTTCCCGACTTGTTTCATTATATAGAAACAGGATCAGATTTCACAAAAGTTCCATCTTTTATCACTATAGTGAACTTCACTCTCTCAATCAACATTGACTATATTTAATCCCTATGCTGCTAGCATTAGTAAATAGATAGGAAATGATCTCATATTTACTTGTTTTAAACCTTTTTATTTTTTTTTATTTCTTAACCTCCCTGGCGGTATGATTCTGTCTGGAATTTTGTGCTGAAAGCGGTACAATTATTTTGCATGGAAATTTGACGTTTTTATATTGTAGGCATGCAATTCTTATGAATAACTCACTTAAATCTGTCCGAACCAGAGTCTAGTAGACATCCCGGTTATGATAAAGTTTGAAACACAAAATCATAAATTATAATATAATAAAAATATATATAAAAATGATTCAATAATGTAATCAAATCAAAAACACTGAAATTTGCTCAGTTGCAGAATAGTCGCTGTCATTAAATTTATTGTTTGATGATAAATTGTGATTTTAATTTTTTATCGGTGTTTTCTAGCTGGTCTAAAACCACTTTTGACATAAAGGGACACTTTTTGGTTGCTATGGACAATCTCCAGTTTCCAGGCAGAAAAAAAAAAATTTTATTATATAAAATGACATGCAGGGCACTGGGCAGACCACTAGGGACAAAGGGGGTGTGTATTTTTTTATACAGTACTGTAATCTGTAAGATTACACTACTGTATGTGTTTTGTGTTTTTTAACTTTTTTAAATTTGGCGCCGATCTCCGCTCCCGTGCGTCGGAACGTCGCAGGGAACGGAGACCGGCACTGTGTGAATCGAGCGAGCGGACGGTTCGCTCACACAGCGGGGAGACATCGCAGGATCCAGGGGAAAAGGTAAGTAACTTCCCCCCTGCATCCTGCACGCAAGCCCGAGCCTGGCTCGGGGTTACCGCTCCCAGCACAAAAAGCTGGACCTGAGCTAGGCTCGGGGTTACCGCTAGGAAGGTTAAGTTACTTCCTAGTTTCCATGCCTATGCAAATGATGTCATACATCTCAGGCATAGGCGTGCACAGGGGGTGTGCCAGGGCACACCTTAATCACTACGTTTCAGGATGGCGAGTGGGGGAAGGGGCTAGTAAATATGTAATTTACTGGCACCTTCTTCTTTTTTTAATGAACACAGTGAACACACTCTCTCTGTGTTCATTCATAAGTGAAGCATAGTAAACAGTAGTAAATAGTAAAAAAGCGCCCCGTGCCGACGAGCTTGCGGGCAGAAGCGAATGCATACGTGAGTAGTGCCGCATATGAAAACGGTGGTCAAACCACACGTGTGAGGTATCGCCGCGATCGGTAGAGCGAGAGGAATAATTATAGCCCTAGACCTCCTCTGTAACACAAAACATGCAACCTGTAGAATTTTTTAAACGTCGCCTATGGAGATTTTTGAGGGTAAAAGTTTGACGCCATTCCACAAGCGGGCGCAATTTTGAAGCGTGACATGTTGGGTATCAATTTACTCGGCGTAACGTTATCTTTCACAATATGAAAAAAAATTGGACTAACTTTGCTGTTGTCTTATTTTATTATTAAACAAAAGTGCATTTTTTCCCAAAAAAGTGCGCTTGTAATGCGGTCGGAATTCTCGTCGGAAAAAGCTCTGATGGTTTTCCCTTCGGAATTCCGACGGAATTTTGCTCAAACTGTCTTGCCTACACGCGGTCACACCAAATTCCGACGGTCTGTAACACAGCGGCATAAAACACGTTCGACAGCACTATAAAAGGGAAGTTTAATGCTTCCGAGCATGCGTCGAATTGTTTCTGAGCATGCGTCGGAATTTTGCGTGTCGGAATTGCATACACACGATCGGAAAATCCGATAGAAAGGTTTTCCGTCGGAAAAATTGAGAACAGGCTCTCAATCCAAAGTCCGTCGGAAATTCCGACAGAAAAAGACCGATGGGCATACACACAGTCAGAAAATCCGTTGAAAAGCTCCCATCAGACTGTTTCCATCGGAAATTCCGACCGTGTGTTAGACCGCTTCACAAATACGGTGTGAAAAAAAGTATTGCAATGACTGCAATTTTATTCTCTAGGATGTTAGAAAAAAAAAAACAATATATAATGTTTGGGGGTTCTAAGTAAATTTTGAGCAAAAAAAAAAACAGTTTTAAACATGTAAACACCTAAAATCCAAAACGAGGCTGGTCCTTAAGTGGTTAAAGCAGACCATGCACCCAAATACCGGGTCTGCCTATTAAATACTGCCTACTTTCCCGTCAAAACACTGCAATCCACTTAAAAAAAAAAGTAGAAAAGTTGCACACAAGGGAGGGCTATTTCACAATACTTTCACCACCTCGATTGACTTAGTAAATATTACTGCGCTCCCCTAGTGGGGGCGCTGTGGTGGTGGTGGTGGCTTTCATTGCTGTGATTACACTAATCATCATCATCATTGCAGGATACGGCTTGTTTTTTCTTTAATCCATGCTAGCTGCTTGTCTGGCTACTGAATCCTGTTACGCCTCGGCTTAGAGATGGCAAATAGGATTATGGCTTAACGCCGCAAAAGGCAGAAAATTAAAGAAAGGCTTGCCAAGGCTTAATCTGAGAGGAGCGCGGCACATGACAAGTTAATGTCACTCAGCGGAAAACACACTGCAGACGGAGCATTGGATTATCTGCGTGTCACTGAGGGACCAAACGGCCCAATGTGCCCACACAGGGATGGCATACCCAGCAAGGCTGGCATCACCGTGAACGTGTATATAAGGACAGACTGATGTCACATGGCAAGAACAGTACACAGTATATGAAGAAATGACATCCAAAGATAACTGTGCCCCAAGAATGGCCAGCTCCTCCCAGGGCTTCTGTTAGAAATCATGGGGCCCCATACAGCCTACCTAACCAAGATTCATCAGTCCTTTTCTCTGAAGCCTCGGCAGCACAAATGAATGAATAGGAAACGCTCTAAGGACTTTACTGTACTTCAGTGATGAATGGGCACAGGAGTGATTGGTACCGATCGCTCACTGTGTTCATTCAGGAGAGGAAGGAGCCAGTAAATTACATATTTACCGGCCTCTTCCGCTGCTCTCTATCCTGAAACATCTCCCTGTGAGCCCTAAGCAACTGCTGGCAGGAGAGAAGGGAAGCCGGAAACCCTGCGGGGGGAAAAGGGGCATAGGAGGGGGAAAAGGAGGAGAATCGGTCAGAGCAGGAGGGGGAGGCAGAAGAGGATCCGTGTCTGCAATAAGACAGTGCAGCCGGCCCTCCTGCTCAGCAGGTGCCTGGGCCCCCATTTTGAACTGATGGTGTCCGTGCCCAGTACAGGAGGGCTGGCTTTACTGCCTTGTCAGCGGCCCTGGCTCCACCTATAATAACGTCCTGTAACAGCGGTGCCCATACCAAAATTAGTATTTTCAGCCGAAGCTGAGAAATGGGTATCTGTAAAATGTGGGGTGCCCCCCTCCCAAAAAACCTCATGGGGGACCAATGATCCATAAAGTCAATAAACAATGGTCACTGTGTCAGCTCACCGCTACCAAACCAGAACCTTCTTTTCCAATTCATCTTCTATAATTCTCTTTCTCTTACAGGGAAACTAAAAATGTTTAAAGCGGAACCTTCAGTTATTTTTTTCAACTTTGCATCTATTAAATTTTCTGCCCTTGTTGTTGTTTTAACTTTGGACAATAAAACATATTTATTTTTTGTCAGTAAACATATAGTCCACTTCCTGTTTCTTGCCTGGTTATTATCCTAGACTTATGACATCATGCACAGCTCTCTCACTCTCGTGACAGTTTGCCAGGAAGGTGGGGGGGGGGGGGGGGTGTCATACGAGGGCCAATGAGAGCTGCAGGGCTGTAGAGCTGGAGATGTGCGTCTGTGTAAATCCAGGAGGTAAACAGGCAGAAGCTTCAGTTTCCCACAGTTAAAAATTATTGCAGCCAGACTCGGTGGAGGGAGATTTCTGCAGCATATATGGCAAGTACAGAATCACTGTACAGTGGAACCTCGGTTTGCGTGTAACGCGGTTAACAAGCTTTTCGCAAAACAAGCACTGTATTTCTAAAAATCCTAACTCGGTTTGCGAGTGTTGTCTCGCAACACGAGCAGGATTCAGGTCAAAAGCTGTGTGCAGTACCGCTTTTGGCCTGAGGTGGGGCGCGCCGGAGCCGAACAGCGCCGATTGTCGGCGTTCGGAAATGCACGGATAGGCCCGAGCACACTTCGGCTGACCTCAGAAAGGCTCGTGAACGGAGTCTTTCCGAGGTTTGCCGAGGTCAGGCGAAGTGTCCTTGGGCCTTTTTCGGCCGTCTCCGAGGATCTCCGGTGCCCCCGCCTCTGGCCGCATGCGGTATTGCATCCCATTGAAGTCAATGCGGAACAAATTATTTTCGTTTCCATTGACTTCAATGGGAAAACTCGCTTTGATATGCGAGTACTTTGGATTACGAGCATTCTCCTGGAATAGATTATGCTCGTAATCCGAGGTTCTGCTGTATATAAAAATTTAAATGCAAAGTGGTTGGAGGGAAGATTCAGAATGACAAAGATGTTTTTATTACAAATTATGTGAGCAGACTGCAGTTCCTCTTTAAGGCTCCATTCACACTTGTGCGACTCCAAAGTCACATGGTTTCCAGTGTGACTTTGACCCGACTTTACACTCTCTGGCACTAAGTCGCATCAAAAGTTGCATCAAAGTAGTGCAGGCACTTTTACGTCCCGCCGATCTGAACAGGTGCCACTGAAAACAATGGGATTTAACTTGTAATGCGACTTTATGTGTCCAAAGTCGGATGCCAAGTTGCACAAGTGTGAATGGAGCCCAAGTCAGTTTTGTTTCAACAGTTAACATCTTTTTGTTTAGTATTTGCTAAACAAATAAACATTAAGGCCCCTTTCACACTTATACGACTTCAAAGTCATGCGATTTTACCATGATTTTGCCGCGATTTCAAGGAATGCCTGTGTAAGTGGCATCAAAATCGGACCAAAGTAGTGCAGGGCCTACTTTGAAGTCAGAAGGACTTGAAGTCGTACTAATATGAATGGCTGTCATTGGAAATCATGGGGAACGACTTGTCATGCTACTTTGCTGTCCCAAATCGTGGGACAAGTCGTATAAGTGTGAAAGGGGCCTAAGGCTGGGTTCACACTTATGCGAATTGGATGTGCGTTTCACCGCATCCATTTCACATTAGACATGTGCGATTCGTTTCGTACGAATTCGTAATTCGTACGAATTTTTCGAAATTCGTACGAATTTACGAATCTGTAGTACGAATTTTTTTTTTTACGAATTCCGTACGGAATACGAATTTTTTTTTACGAATCGTTAGTAAAGTTACGAAATCGTTACGAATCGTTAACGCGGCTAATGAATTGTTGGTTCTCATAACACAGAGAACAATTCGAATCCAACTACAAATATCGAATTTCAATTTCAAGTTACGAATCGTTACGAATCGTTATGAATAGTTACGAATCGTTACGAATCGTTATGAATAGTTACGAATCGTTAGTAAATCCAACTACCAATATCGAATTTCAACTAATTTGAACGAAATTATTATAGCAGATATAACGAATGAATTCGAATGACAAAGTGTCATTTTTGCAGAAAAAAAAAAAAAGCGTAGGGGTCCCCCCAAATTCAATAACCAGGCCCTTCAGGTCTGGTATGGATATTAAGGGGGACCCCAGCCAAAAAAAAATAAAAAAAATGGCGTGGGGTCCCCCCCAAATATCCATACCAGACCCTTCAGGTCTGGGATGGATTTTAAGGGGAACCCCGGCCAAAAAAAAAAAAAAAAATGGCGTGGGGTCCCCCTCAAAATCCATACCAGACCCTTTATCCGAGCACGCAACCTGGCAGGCCGCAGGAAAGGAGGGGGGGACGAGAGCGGCCCCCCCTCCCGCCTGAACCGTACCAGGCCACATGCCCTCAACATTGGGAGGGTGCTTTGGGGTCCCCCCCAAAGCACCTTGTCCCCATGTTGATGAGGACAAGGGCCTCATCCCCACAACCCTGGCCGGTGGTTGTGGGGGTCTGCGGGCGGGGGGCTTATCGGAATCTGGAAGCCCCCTTTAACAAGGGGACCCCCAGATCCCGGCCCCCCCCCTGTGTGAAATGGTAAGGGGGTACAAAAGTACCCCTACCATTTCACCAAAAAAGTGGCAAAAATGGTAAAAATGACAGGAGACAGTCTTTGACAATTCCTTTATTAAAATCTTCTTTCTTCTGGTCTTCCTTCTTCATCTTCTCCTTCCGTCATCTTCTCCTTTCTTCATCTTCTCCTTCCGGCATCTTCTTCCATCTTCTTCTTCCTTCGATTCGCTTCTTCTTCCTCCGGTCTTCTCGTCCTTCTCGTCCGGCGTCGTCCTTCTCGTCCGGCATCGTCGTCTCTTCTCGCAGGCCGCTCCTCGCAATGGGAGGCTCCCGCTCTGTGAGGCTCCGCTCCGGGTGACAGGTCTTTTATAACGAAGGCACCTGGTGACCCCGCCCCCTCTGACGCACGGGGACGTCATGTGGAATTCCCTATGGCTTTCCCCATGACGTCAGAGAGGGGGCGGGGTCACCGGGTGCCTTCGTTATACAAGACCTGTCACCCGGAGCGAAGCCTCACAGAGCGGGAGCCTCCCATTGCGAGGAGCGGCCTGCGAGAAGAGACGACGATGCCGGACGAGAAGGACGACGCCGGACGAGAAGGACGAGAAGACCGGAGGAAGAAGAAGCGAATCGAAGGAAGAAGAAGATGGAAGAAGATGCCGGAAAGAGAAGATGAAGAAAGGAAGACCAGAAGAAAGAAGAAAGAAGATTTTAATAAAGGAATTGTCAAAGACTGTCTCCTGTCATTTTTACCATTTTTGACGCTTTTTTGGTGAAATGGTAGGGGTACTTTTGTACCCCCTTACCATTTCACACAGGGGGGGGGCCGGGATCTGGGGGTCCCCTTGTTAAAGGGGGCTTCCAGATTCCGATAAGCCCCCCGCCCGCAGACCCCCACAACCACCGGCCAGGGTTGTGGGGATGAGGCCCTTGTCCTCATCAACATGGGGACAAGGTGCTTTGGGGGGGACCCCAAAGCATCCTCCCAATGTTGAGGGCATGTGGCCTGGTACGGTTCAGGCGGGAGGGGGGGCCGCTCTCGTCCCCCCCTCCTTTCCTGCGGCCTGCCAGGTTGCGTGCTCGGATAAGGGTCTGGTATGGATTTTATGGGGGACCCCACGCCATTTTTTTGGGCTAGGGTTCCCCTTAAAATCCATCCCAGACCTCAAGGGTCTGGTATGGATTTTGAGGGGGACCCTACGCCATTTTTTTTTTTTTTTTGGCTGGGGGTCCCCCTTAATATCCATCCCAGACCTGAAGGGCCTGGTTATTGAATTTGGGGGGACCCCTACGCATTTTTTTATCAATGACTTCAATGAATGACAGTTCTCTGTATTACGGATCCAACAATTCATTTGCCGGCATTAGCTGCGACTCGTGATTTTAAATAGTTTTTTTTTTCCTGCAAAAATGACACATTGTACAGAGACAGTTCTCTATATTAGATATACTGAATCTCGAATCATTCGAAGCATTCGTTATATCCGCTATTATAATTTCTTTCATATTAGTTGAAATTACATATTTGTTAGTTACAATACAACATTCGAATTGTTCTCTGTATTACGGGAATCGGCAATTAGCCGCGAGTGAGTTTAAATGTCTTTTTTTCCTGCAAAAATGACACATTGTACAGAGAGAGTTCTAAACACGGGAAACCTGCGCCCTTCTATATACTATATACTCTATAGTATGTCTATGAAGGGCGCAGGTTTCCCGTGTTTAGAACTCTCTCTGAACAATGTGTCATTTTTGCAGGAAAAAAAGACATTTAAAATCACTCGCGGCTAATTGCCGATTCCCGCAATACAGAGAACAATTCGAATGTTGTATTGTAACTAACAAATATGTAATTTCAACTAATATGAAAGAAATGATAATAGCGGCTATAACGAATGCTTCGAATGATTCGAGATTCAGTATATCTAATATAGAGAACTGTTCCTGCACAGTGTCATTTTTGCAGGAAAAAAAAAACTATTTAAAATCACTCGCAGCTATTTGCCGGCAAATGAATTGTTGGATCCGTAATACAGAGAACTGTCATTCATTGAAGTCATTGATAAAAAAAAGCGTAGGGGTCCCCCCAAATTCAATAACCAGGCCCTTCAGGTCTGGGATGGATATTAAGGGGGACCCCCAGCCAAAAAAAAAAAAAATGGCGTAGGGTCCCCCTCAAAATCCATACCAGACCCTTGAGGTCTGGGATGGATTTTAAGGGGAACCCTAGCCCAAAAAAATGGCGTGGGGTCCCCCATAAAATCCATACCAGACCCTTATCCGAGCACGCAACCTGGCAGGCCGCAGGAAAGGAGGGGGGGACGAGAGCGGCCCCCCCTCCCGCCTGAACCGTACCAGGCCACATGCCCTCAACATTGGGAGGATGCTTTGGGGTCCCCCCCAAAGCACCTTGTCCCCATGTTGATGAGGACAAGGGCCTCATCCCCACAACCCTGGCCGGTGGTTGTGGGGGTCTGCGGGCGGGGGGCTTATCGGAATCTGGAAGCCCCCTTTAACAAGGGGACCCCCAGATCCCGGCCCCCCCCCTGTGTGAAATGGTAAGGGGGTACAAAAGTACCCCTACCATTTCACCAAAAAAGCGTCAAAAATTGTAAAAATGACAGGAGACAGTCTTTGACAATTCCTTTATTAAAATCTTCTTTCTTCTTTCTTCTGGTCTTCCTTTCTTCATCTTCTCTTTCCGGCATCTTCTTCCATCTTCTTCTTCCTTCGATTCGCTTCTTCTTCCTCCGGTCTTCTCGTCCTTCTCGTCCGGCGTCGTCCTTCTCGTCCGGCATCGTCGTCTCTTCTCGCAGGCCGCTCCTCGCAATGGGAGGCTCCCGCTCTGTGAGGCTTCGCTCCGGGTGACAGGTCTTGTATAACGAAGGCACCCGGTGACCCCGCCCCCTCTCTGACGTCATGGGGAAAGCCATAGGGAATTCCACATGACGTCCCCGTGCGTCAGAGGGGGCGGGGTCACCAGGTGCCTTCGTTATAAAAGACCTGTCACCCGGAGCGGAGCCTCACAGAGCGGGAGCCTCCCATTGCGAGGAGCGGCCTGCGAGAAGAGACGCCGATGCCGGACGAGAAGGACGACGCCGGACGAGAAGGACGAGAAGACCGGAGGAAGAAGAAGCGAATCGAAGGAAGAAGAAGATGGAAGAAGATGCCGGAAGGAGAAGATGAAGAAAGGAGAAGATGACGGAAGGAGAAGATGAAGAAGGAAGACCAGAAGAAAGAAGAAAGAAGATTTTAATAAAGGAATTGTCAAAGACCGTCTCCTGTCATTTTTACCATTTTTGCCACTTTTTTGGTGAAATGGTAGGGGTACTTTTGTACCCCCTTACCATTTCACACAGGGGGGGGGCCGGGATCTGGGGGTCCCCTTGTTAAAGGGGGCTTCCAGATTCCGATAAGCCCCCCGCCCGCAGACCCCCACAACCACCGGCCAGGGTTGTGGGGATGAGGCCCTTGTCCTCATCAACATGGGGACAAGGTGCTTTGGGGGGGACCCCAAAGCACCCTCCCAATGTTGAGGGCATGTGGCCTGGTACGGTTCAGGCGGGAGGGGGGGCCGCTCTCGTCCCCCCCTCCTTTCCTGCGGCCTGCCAGGTTGCGTGCTCGGATAAAGGGTCTGGTATGGATTTTGAGGGGGACCCCACGCCATTTTTTTTTTTTTTTTTTTGGCCGGGGTTCCCCTTAAAATCCATCCCAGACCTGAAGGGTCTGGTATGGATATTTGGGGGGGACCCCACGCCATTTTTTTTATTTTTTTTTGGCTGGGGTCCCCCTTAATATCCATACCAGACCTGAAGGGCCTGGTTATTGAATTTGGGGGGACCCCTACGCTTTTTTTTTTTCTGCAAAAATGACACTTTGTCATTCGAATTCATTCGTTATATCTGCTATAATAATTTCGTTCAAATTAGTTGAAATTCGATATTGGTAGTTGGATTTACTAACGATTCGTAACTATTCATAACGATTCGTAACGATTCGTAACGATTCGTAACTATTCATAACGATTCGTAACGATTCGTAACTTGAAATTGAAATTCGATATTTGTAGTTGGATTTGAATTGTTCTCTGTGTTATGAGAACCAACAATTCATTAGCCGCGTTAACGATTCGTAACGATTCGTAACGATTCGTAACGATTCGTAACTTTACTAACGATTCGTAAAAAAATTACGATTCGTCCGAATTTCGTATTTCGTACGAATTCGAACGGAATTTCGTACACGAATTACGAATTACGAATTTTTTTATATACGAAACGGGACGAAACGAAACGAAACGAATTTTTTGGCAGTTCCCATGTCTATTTCACATAGCAGGAGATTGTGACCGGTGTTCTGTCAAAAAATGTCCGCCTATGGAATAGTGTCCAGCCGGTACTGCACAGGAGCAACGCTTGCGCAGTACGGAGGACAAGGAGATTCGGAAAATCTCCGAAGATGAACGGCGCCTGCGCTGTGAGTCCAGGTGCAAGCCCCACCATCCAAGTAGACATAGGGCTGCACAAAGTTAGCCCTTTGCTCGGCTCTTTTTTATTCTAAATCTATGTCCATTTGGATGGTGGGGCTTGAACCTGGACTCACGGTGCAGGTGCCGTTCATCTTGGGATATTTTTGGAATCTGCTTGTCATCCGTAGTACACAGTGGACAGTATCCGATGGGGAACACTATCCAACAGGACACCGGCTCTCTATGGAGCCGGTTCACACATCTCAGCAGCGGGAGCCCTGTGCGTCTTTTTGGTCCGTGTCAGGTCCGAATTCAGCCCACAATGTGCTGAAATCGGACCGGAAGCGGTGAATGGAGACGCACCGGACTCCCGCTGGGAGCCACTATGTGTTTTATTGTGAAGTCAGCCTTAAGTTATTCTAAGGCTGAAGATTTTGCCTGGCAACGCTTTCCTGCAGAAATCTGCAACAATATACAGCAGCTTCCATGTTTATTCCACTCATGCCGACAAGCTTCCCTGACGAACTCTACAGACACCCGCATGGATATAGATGTGCCTTATTTTTATCAAGTGAGTGCATATTGGTTTTTAATCTAATGTTCCAATAAAACACGACACTTAAATGATGGCACCCCCTGTTCTGTTATTTTCTTTCAGCTTCTGTACACAGAAGATCGTCCAACACTGATTCAGAGGAGTAGCAACCCTCCACACAAATTACTTTTATACTGCGTACCTATGGGGATTTCTAGTTTTTCATATAAAGTTTTTAAAGCTTTTTATTTTGACATATATTTTCTACTCTTTTATACTGCGTACCTACGGGGATTGCTTGCACTATATTATATATATATTTTTTTTTATTTAAAAATAGTTAATGTTGATTGAGAAAGTTTAGTTCCACTTTAAAGTGGAAGTCCATGCTAAAACTAAAATCCCTGCGTCTATAGCCACCAGCATTCTAATGCGGCGTACACACGGTCGGAAGTTCCGATGGAAACAGTCCGATGGGAGCTTTTCATCGGATTTTCCAACCGTGTGTATGCCCAACGGTCTTTTTCTGTCGGAATTTCCGACGGACTTTGAATTGAGAACCTGTTCTCAATTTTTCCTGAAGGAAAACCTTTCTATCGGATTTTCCGATCGTGTGTATGCAATTCTGACACGCAAAATTCCGACGCATGCTCGGAAACAATTCGACGCATGCTCAGAAGCATTAAACTTCCCTTTTATAGTGCAGTCGAACGTGTTTTATGCCGCTGTGTTATTGACCGTCGGAATTTGGTGTGATCGTGTGTAGGCAACACAGCTTGAGCAGAATTCCGATCGTGTGTACACGGCATAACACTAACCTATCTAGCCCTATAAATTAAAAAAAATCGCTATACATACCTTTTCTGCAGGCGATCCGATCCGATCCCATGCTGAGCTGACAGCCGCGGCTTCGCTGGATGGGCGGGTGCAGAGGACACGTCCGACAACGGAAGCCCCATAGTAAGTCTATGGGTGAGGTCACTTCCATTTCACAGCAGTTGTCGGACGTGTCCTCTGCAGAGCTTCCGCCACTGGAGATCGGGTCGGATCGCCTGGAGAAAAGGTATGTGTTCATTTACTCCTTTTTTCTTTACAGGGCTAGATAGGTTAGTTTTAGAATGTTGGTGGCTATAGACGCAGTTTTAGCATGGACTTCCACTTTAAGTACAACGAATGCAATGTAAAAAGCAGCCTGACGCTCCATACTTTAGCTCAGGGGTCTCAAACTAGCAGCCCTCCAGCCTCTGCCTGTGGGAGTCATGCTTTTAACTGTCAGCTTTGCAATGCCTCATGGGACTTGTAGTTTTGCAAAAGCTGGAGGGCCACCAGTTTGAGACCCCTGCTTTAGCTGGAATTGAAAACACAAAATATTCATATGAAAAATCTGAAAAAAAAGGTGCATTTAATTTTTAATTTTATATATAATAAAGGAAAATATAAAATAAATCACATTTTATCTAAGGCGGGGTCCGACAACCCATCAATCGCAATCTACCCATTGATTGCATTTAAGGCGACGGGTAGATCGTGTTTCTTCATTGCTGACCCTCGGAACCTGGACAGGAGAGGAAGCGGCATTTACAGGAACTGAACCCCTTTCCACCTGAAGCAGCTGAATGGCGGCTTCTCCTCCTCCCCCTCCCGTTGACATTCAGTGCCTGCAGGAGGAAAAGGGATCGGTTCCAGTAAATGCCACCCCCCACTGCCCCTCCTGTCCAGATTTCCCTTCTTTCTGCTGCCCGGGCCCCCTATGTGCTCCCCTGGCCCCCCATATGTAATTTACCAGCCCCTTCCTTTCCTGAATGAACAAAGTGAGTTGGTGCCAATCATTCACTGTGTTCATTTATAACTAATAGGCGGCATTGTATTGTACTGATGGATGCCAATCAGTGCCAAACAATAATGCATGTCAATCAGTGATGCCTATTGTGGGCACTGATTGGCATCCATTGTGGGCACTGATTGGCATCCATTGTAGGCACTGACTGGCATCCCTGGTGGTCTAGGGTGGCATACCTGGTGGTCCATTTTGGGCATCCTCGGGGCGCTGCGCTGATAATCGATCAGCACAGACCCCCCCTGTCAGAGGAGCAGCCGATCGGCTCTCCTCTACTCGCGTCTGACAGAGGCGAGTGAGGAAAAGCCGATCACCGGCTCTTCCTATTTACACTGTGATCAGCCGTGATTGGACACGGCTGATCACATGGTAAAGGGTCTTGGTCATCGGAGACTTTTTGCCGAGATCGTAGTCGCGGGGTGTCAGACTGACACACCGCAGCAACGATCGCCGCGATTCACGCCCCCCGGGGTGCGCATCGGCTAAAAATCCTGAGGACATCATATGACGCCCCGTCAGGATTTTGAAACCACTTTGCCGACGTCATTTTGCTATAGGGCGGGCGGCAAGTGGTTATAGGGAAGATCAGAAAAAAATCTGTTGTGACAATGCTGCTGACAGAATGCATTGCATAATTTTTATAATGCTTAGAGTTTCACTTTATCGGTTTCAGTTTTCATGAACAGGATATTATTTACATTGCATTCATGTGATATTCCTGGATAATTGAATGTGAAATGATATTCCGTTACAGGCTGTGCACGCCTCTCCAATACACTAACTCCCCTTTCTAGGTTTTCCATACAGAACATTGCGTCCTTTCTCTTAATATATGTTTTATTTCTTTCCAAAGATAACGTTAATAAGCATCGTAAAAGCGCAGAACGTCACTAGAAGACCTTCATAGCGGGCAGGACCGAAAATAGATAGTTTTCCTTATCGCCCCGCGCAGAGACGCAATAACCCACGCTTGGTTTTACTACACAGCGATCGGTAGAAACAGATAATAGGCCGTCATTAAAGCAACTTTACAAGAGTTTGTATTTCCAATTTACAAGCTGCGTTATGTTGGCCCTTCCAGTATTTACTATGAGTGCGTGTCGGCTGTGAAGGGGAATGAGTGTGATTTATGAAGGTTTTCTGTCCTGGACCTCAGACATATCCAGCCCAATGCGGCCTCTGGGGTAACATATGGACAATATCCACTTCTTGATAAATATTGTTCCTCCATTGCTGCGCCGCACTCCCCCTCCCCCCTCCACACTCTCCCCAAGTGATTTAAAGTTGCTGAACTGCAAAACAGCCAATGGGGAGTAAATAAACAGATGTTGGATCAAAGAGTCTCTGTAGATGGAAATAAAATATTCATATAATTCCCGAGGTCGGTTTGGCTGTAAGTCGTGTACACGTTCTATTGTAAATAATTAAGCATGGCTCCCTGTGTGCTTCCTGACCACAACTATACAGTGCAGTTCCCATCACCCTCCCAGACTGCCATTGGCAGAATGCCAAGATTTGCCCATGGGTCACCCAGGTCAAAGAAAAAGAACACCCCCAATGAGACGTTTAGGGCAGTAGATAAATGGGTGACCACGGTACTGTATATACTCGAGTATATGCCGACCCGAATATAAGCCGAGGCACCTAATTTTACCACAAGAAACTGGGAAAACGTATTGACTCGCGTATAAGCCTAGGGTGAGCAATGCACAGCTACTGTAAGTGGAAAAGACGATCAACAATGCCCATTTGCAGCCATAGGACCCCCAAACTTCCTAGATGCCCCCTAGCTGCAGCCAAAATTTAGGGTCTCTGGACCCAAAGGGTCCCGAAATGACATTGCTGCACATGGACACAGTTGACTGAATTTGGGGACCCATATCTCGGGGGCCACTTGGAGCTAGGAACCCCAAATTTGGATATTATGTAGTGTTGGTTCCACTGGGTTTGCACACCAACACCATTTGGGGTTCCTAGCACCAAGTGGCCCCGAGATACGGGGCCCCAAAGTCGGGTCGGAAAATGTCAAGCACTTTTCTGCAGCAGAAAAGCGAGGCTACAATTCGCACAGCTCACCAAAATTGGACAATAGAAGATTGGAAAAAAATGTTGCCTGGTCTGATGAGTATCGATTTCAGCTGCGACATTCAGATGGTCGGGTCAGAATTTGGCATAAACAACATGAAAGCATGGATCCTGCGTGGTATCAAGGATTCAGGCTGGTGGTGGTGTAATGGTGTGTGTGATATTTTCTTGGCACACTTTGGGCCCCTTAGTACCAATTGAGCATCGTTTAAATGCCACGGCCAACCTGAGTATTGTTGCTGACCATGTCCATCCCTTTATGACTACAGTGTCCCCATCTTCTGATGGCTCCTTCCAGCGGGATAATGCACCATGTCACAAAGCTCCAATCATCTCACAACTGGACAATGAGGTCTCTGCACTCCAATGGCCTCTACACTCACCACATCTCAATCCAATGGAGCACCTTTAGGATGTGGTGGAACTTGAGATTCGCATCATAAATGTGCAGCCAACAAATCTACAGACACTGCGTGATGCTATCATGTCACTATGGACCAAAATCTGAGGAATGTTTCCAATACCTTGTTGAATCTATGCCATGAAGAATGAAGGCAGTTCTGAAGGCAAAAGGGGGCCCGACCCGGTACTAGCAAGGTGTACCTAATAAAGTGTCCGTGAATGAATATGTAAAGCACTGTGTAAATTGATGGCACTTTATAAGTACCTGTAATAAATAAATACAGCTCTGTATGTCAACCCTAAAAAAAAGAAAAAGAACAATGAGGGACAGGAGTTGGTCCCAAAATGTGTCTGTCCTTCCGGAGGAGGAATAATGGGTTTACTGCCTGGAAGTCGGGAATGGCAAAACAATTAGCTGCAGCTTTTTCTTTCAGATAAAATAGAAAGCAGTAATTTTTCCTGTATCCTGCCAGCTCCCGACCACCTGGATATAAGAGGCAACCTGGCACTGGAGATTGGGGTGTCACTGTGAAGGAGCGGGCGGCAATGCCAGCTGGGAGACGCGGTCCTCTGGGATTTGCATTATACAATTCCCCGGCATTCCTTCTCTTCCCAGCCTGGCCCAGATTCCCCTGCAAGCTGAGCAATCAGCACTTGATTACCATCAGTCAAGAATCAGCCACTTTGCATTAAACAGAGAGCTGAGCTATGAACAGCAGGGACGCAAAAATAAATACATGCTATGTGCCACCATTATTTAACCCCTTCAGCACCGCAGAGGTGTGTAGCACCCCTTTACCCCTTTCACACTGAGGCGTTTTTCAGGCGCTACATCGCTAAAAATAGCGCCTGAAAAAAAACGGCCCCTTTCACTCCAGTGTGAAAGCCGGAGGGCTTTCACACTGGAGCGGTGCGCTAGCAGGACGGTAAAAAAAAGTCCTGCTAGCAGCATCTTTGGAGCGGTGAAGGAGCCGTGTATTCACTGGTGCTGGATGATTCATCCCGACAGCTCCTCTGGTGCCACTTTGCTTCTGGGACATTGGAGAATGTTCTAAAGCTAGTGGGCAGGAGGTTAGGAGGAGCTGCCTAGAATATTTATGAGGCCTTGGACCTTGGGCTGGAGGCGGGCAGGGCTTACCTCATAAATAGGCACGAGGCATGCCAGCAGGGGCAGTCGGGTGCAAGATAGAGACAGTAGTGTTGAGGAGGCTGTCAGTGGTCCTTGGGGGGGGGGGGGGGGTGTCCTGCCTTGGACATGGGCTTTTTAGATGCTGGAAGGATCCTGCCACAACACATGGAGAAAGCCCTTCCTGGAGACACAGGAGAAAGAGAGGACGGAGTGAGCAGATCAGCACTACTTACAAGGGGGGAGACTGCCACATGTAGCCAGTTCTCCCTAAGGCTCGATTCACATCTATGCATTTTGCTTTTGAGCGTTTTTGCAGTGCTTTTTTGCGGTGCTTGGCGCGTTTCTGGACACGCGTTTTTGTATTTTTTTTTTTTTTAACATTTTTTTTTTTTTACACTGTGGTTGCTTAGCAACCAGCTATATACAGTGTAAAAAAAATCCAAATCGCCGCAAAATCGCTGTAAAAACGTGGCACTTGCGTTTTGGATGCGGGTCTATTGACTTCAATTACATGCAAAACGCTGCATTTTGCATGAAAAAAAAGTCCCCGACCCTTTCCAAAAACGCAGAGGCACAAAAATGCATTGATGTGAACATGTTTCATAGGAACCCATGTTAAAAAATTTCCATGCATATCTGCAAAATGCAAAATGCATCAAAAAAACGCGCTAGTGTGAATGGAGCCTAAAGACAGATGTGCTTAACCTCCCTGGCGGGATGATTATGTCAGATTTTTGATGCTCAAAGCAGTACATTGTTTCGCATGGAAATTTGGCGTTTTATATTGTAGGACTGTAATTCTTTGGAATAACTCACTTAAATCTGTCCAAAAACAAGAGTCTAGTAGACATAACTATAAATAATTATAACAAATAATATAATAATAAAGAAAAAGAGGAACAAGAGGGGGTTTAGCCAACCTGACGGACTATCTCGGCACCTGAACAAACACATATTGTTTTGTATGTTTTCTAAATAAACCAATGAAATATTGATTACGGAATATCCGTGTTTGTTCAGGTGCCGAGATAGTCCGTTAGGTTGGCTAAACCCCCTCTTGTTCCTCTTTTTCTTTGTATATTCCCTAGGACGAGGTACCACCCATAGCTTATCTTTATATTTTCGTAATATAATAATAAAATGTATTCAATAATGTAATCAAATCAAAAACACAGAAATTTGCTCAGTTGCAGAATTGTCGCTGTCATTACTTTCAGTGTTTTTCAGTGTTTTATGACGGATTTCCCCATTAGTGATTCTAATTTATTATCGCTGTTTTCTAGCTGATCTAAAACCGCTTTTGACGTAAAGGGACACTTTTTGGTTGCTATGGACAATCTCCAGTTTCCAGGCAGAAAGAACAGTATTTATAATATAAAACTGCATGTAGGGCATTGGACAAAGCACTAGGGATAAAATTATGTGAAATGATTTCATACAGTAATGTAATCTGTAAGATTACAGTGTACTGTATGTATTATGTTTTTTTGCAGTTTTTGAATTTGGTGCCGTGCTCCGTCCCCGTGCGTGGCGGCGCTCGCAGGGAACGAAGCCCAGCACATTGATAGATCGAGCGGAGGACACAGCCAGCGGACACAGCGGGGAGATATCGCAGGATCCTGGGGACAAGGTAAGCAACTCTGCCTTGATCCTGCGATGCGATCCCAAGTGCGATCTCAAGTGTGGCTCGGGGGGGGGGGGGTTACCACTTTTGGTAATGAAAATTCACTCCAAGCCAAAAAAATTATAAAAATGCCATGAATCTATCCCCTATTTTGTAGACACTATAATTTATGCACAAACCAATATACGGTTATTTTTTTTTTTACCAAAAATATGTAGCAGAATACATATTGGCCTAAATTGATGAAAAAAAATAGATTTAAAAAAAAAAAAAAAATGTATTGTGTATGTTTTATAGCAGAAAATAAAAAATATATTTTTTTGGGGGGTTCCTAGCTCCAAGTGGCCCCGAGATACGGGGCCCCAAAGTTGGTTCGGAAAATGTCATTCTCTGCTGTCATCATATAAGTCTAATCCCAAGATATCAGAGGGTCATCCCACCTAATGAGCCACCGCCATCTTATATGAAACCCCAGACCTCATAATGACAGGAGCCAAGTAACCTATTCTAGACATGTGCAATTCGTTTTTTTTTTTTTTTCGTTTTTCGTTAAAATTCGTTATATTCGTTCATTCGTTATCGTACGAATAAACGAACGATTCGCTAAAATTTTTTACGAATAACGAATGTTCGAATCGAACGAATACGAAAAACAACGAAAATCCGAAATAACCAAATTAGAAACAATTAAACTACGAAAGAAGAAAATAGGAAAAACGAAAATCAAAATGAACGAAAGAATTCGTACATTCGTAACTTTTTTTTTTTTTGTTGAATTGCTAATTTTCCGTGTCCCTTACAATGGGGCTGCTTAACGTGCTTCGAATGGATTGAGCGGAAAAATTCGTACATTCGTAACTTTTTTTTTTTATTTTCGATTCGTAATTTTCCGTGTCCCTTACAATGGGGCTGCTTAACGTGCTTCGAATGGATTGAGCGGAAAAATTCGTACATTCGTAACTTATTTTCGATTCGTAATTTTCCGTGTCTCTTACAATGGCTGCTTAACGTGCTTCGATGGATTGAACGAAAAAATTCGTACATTCGTAACTTTTTATTTTTTTTTTCGATTCGTAATTTTCCGTGTCTCTTACAATGGCGCTGCTTAACGTGCTTCGAATGGATTGAACGAAAAAATTTGTACATTCGTAACTTTTTATTTTTATTTTCGATTCGTAATTTTCCGTGTCCCTTACAATGGGGCTGCTTAACGTGCTTCGAATGGATTGAGCGGAAAAATTCGTACATTCGTAACTTTTTTTTTTTATTTTCGATTCGTAATTTTCCGTGTCTCTTACAATGGCGCTGCTTAACGTGCTTCGAATGGATTGAACGAAAAAATTCGTACATTCGTAACTTTTTTTTTTTTTTTTCGATTCGTAATTTTCCGTGTCTCTTACAATGGCGCTGCTTAACGTGCTTCGAATGGATTGAACGAAAAAATTTGTACATTCGTAACTTTTTATTTTTATTTTCGATTCGTAATTTTCCGTGTCCCTTACAATGGGGCTGCTTAACGTGCTTCGAATGGATTGAGCGGAAAAATTCGTACATTCGTAACTTTTTTTTTTTATTTTCGATTCGTAATTTTCCGTGTCTCTTACAATGGCGCTGCTTAACGTGCTTCGAATGGATTGAACGAAAAAATTCGTACATTCGTAACTTTTTCTTTTTTTTTTCGATTCGTAATTTTCCGTGTCTCTTACAATGGCGCTGCTTAACGTGCTTCGAATAGATTGAACGAAAAAATTTGTACATTCGTAACTTTTTATTTTTATTTTCGATTCGTAATTTTCCGTGTCTCTTACAATGGCGCTGCTTAACGTGCTTCGAATGGATTGAACGAAAAAATTCGTACATTCATAACTTTTTTTTTTTTTCGATTCGTAATTTTCCGTGTCTCTTACAATGGCGCTGCTTAACGTGCTTCGAATGGATTGAACGAAAAAAAAATTCGTACATTCGTAACTTTTTTTTTTTTTTTTTTTTCGATTCGTAATTTTCCGTGTCTCTTACAATGGCGCTGCTTAACGTGCTTCGAATGGATTGAACGAAAAAATTCGTACATTCGTAACTTTTTTTTTCGATTCGTAATTTTCCATGTCTCTTAAAATGCAATAATAGCATACACATTACATAAAATTATGAATTATGCTCCGATTACGAATCTACGAAAACAATGTTACGAAAGTACGAATAAATCAATCTAACGAAAGTACGAATGTAACTAAATCTACGAAAATACGAATGCGTCCGAATTTCGAATAAACGAAAATTAAACTAACGGAAAAACGAATCAACGAAAAGATAACTCTTGCGAAAATACGAATCGTTACGAATACGAACACAGACGACTTACGAAATTACGAATCGTTACGAATCAACGGAAACGAAAGAAACGAAACGAAAATAAACAAATTTTCTATGGTGCACATGTCTAACCTATTCTGATATCTGTGGAGTATGGGAGGAAACGTGTGCAATCACAGGGAGAGCATGCAAACTCCATGCAGAGAGTGTCCTGACCAGGATTCAAACTGGGACCCCACCGCTGTAATCCTTTAGTAGGATAATCTGCACACACATCTATCATGAATTGTAACCAAATTCTTTGTCAAACAGAATGTTCAGTCACAAAGCATGCTGGGAAGACGAGCGGTTTTTAAAGCGTTGCCGTTTCAGACAGCACTTGGCGAGACTCTAAAGCAGAGGAACTTTTAAATAATGAAACTCCATCCACAGATAAATAATAATGACACCGTTCTGCCGCTAATGAGAGGCGTAATGTGGCTTTCTGCATAAACAGTGTCATTAATGGGGATGTTATCTGTATTTGGGGGAAACGACGACATCTGTGTACAATGCAGCATCCGCCTTCTGCGGCAGAGGAGTATGACGACTCGGTGGGGGGAGACACAGAGCAGACGGGGAATATCTGCTCCCGAATCGCAGGCGAGATCCAGCCTCGTGCAGCTGTTATAAAGTGCTAAAAAGCGCAGCGACAGGTTTTTACACCAAATGACTGTCTAGCGTGCTGCTGACCCAGCTTTTCCCCGTTCTCAATCACCGCCCTGGGATTGCGTCTGCCGTCTGCACATTCACAGAGCAGAGAAGCACATAGTGTGAACTATGTGCGGGGATAATGTTACACCATCATATAAAGAATATCCCAAATCCACAAATTCTGTTGTGTTCATTTAAAAAAAAAATGGGAAAAAAAGTGTATATTTATTCAACAGAATGAAAAATAAAGTTCTCCAGTCTAAAGCCTCATACACACGATCGGACCGCGGACCAACTTTCCTGTGGATTTTTGTCCAAAGGGCGTTGGCCCCAAGTTGGTATTGCATACACACGGCAGGACTTTTTTCAGCCAACTTTCACCACATCACTTGGTTTTTCTGCTCTTTACCGCCACCTTTGGTCAACTTCTGTATTGTTGTCTGATCTTTTGCATTGGTTCTGCATTGGTTTGTACAAAAGTCCGTTGGTTTTGTGTACACACGGTCGGACTTTGGTTGGCAGATAGTTTGGGTTTGGAATCATGTGTCCGGGTTTCAGATTGCCTGAAACCCGGACACATTATTCACACTGGACTATGGCTTCTAAGCAAGGTTGCTGGCTGCATTTGTCTAAGCCAAGAGTGTCTGTTACACTCTCTTTCACACTGCCTAAAGCCAGCACTAACAATCCCAACCCCCCCCCCCCCACCCCCCACACACACACAGAGGGGAGAGGAGAGACTGCGCGATCTGCTCCTATTCCTCCCACTCCTACTGCTCTGTGTCTGCCCACACTCCAATACCCAGTGCTGTGCCTTAAAAAAGGAAAGTGGGGGTGGGAAATGGGAAGCCCAGCAGCCACAGATACATCTGGATGTGAGGGTGCTGACAGCCAAGGGGTGAGTGAGCTCACCATCCATCCCTGTCTACGACTGAGGTCTCCCCCCTCTCCCCCTTCTCCCTCCTGCCTCTAAGTGAGTACACTAAGATAAATCAGGGTTCTCAGAGCACCCCTTTCATCAGAGTTCCCCTTTACACCAGAGGCCACAGTGTTCCCCCTTACATCAGAGTCCTCTCTGTACATCAGAGTTCTCAGTGTTCCTCTTAAGGCTTCATTCTCACCTGAGCGTAGCGTTTTCAGGCAGAAAATCGTGCAAATTACGGCGTTTTTTTACCGCGATTTCGCTGCGTTTTTACTACGTTTTGCCGCGATTTTGTGCAGAGCAAAAGGTCACCAATGTAAAAAGAAGGAAAACGCCCAAATCTGCCCGATTCGAGCGACAAAAAAGGGTCCGGAACTTGTTTGAGCTTCAGTCGTTTTGGAGTGGAGATGTGAACCATCTCCATAGAGAATAATGTATTTTTCCCCCTCTAGCGTTTTGTAGCTTCAGGCGACAAAACGCTCAGGTGAGAATGCAGCCTAAATCAGGTTCCCCAGAGCGTCCCTTATGTCAGAGTCCCCAGAGTTTTCCCTTACATCGGAGTCTGCAGAGTCCCCCCTTACACTTAAGGGAACTCTGTGAGTTCAGATGTAAAAGGGAACTCTGTGGACTCTGATGTAAAGGGCGACTCTTGTAATTAACTTTATATGATTAGAAACCTTATTTAATTGAAAAATATATGTAAAGTTTATAATATTGAAAAAACTGCTTTGCACCGCTAAAGTGTTCGGGTTTGATTACAAGAAAAGGTGGCAACCCTATGCAGGGGCGGACTGACCGATCAGTGATTCGGTCGCCGCCCGAGGGCCCGGAGCCATTAGGGGCCCGTGTCGGGCCCAACGAGAGGCCCCTTGAAGTCGGACGGGAGGGAAGGAGGGGCCGGCGGGGAGCAGCGCGCCATTAGCGGTATTGTCATAGGTTCTTCAGTTCAGTGGCGTTGATATGGGGGGTGCGTTGCTATGCACCCGGCTCCGCGCTGCATTGAGAGGGGCGTGGCGGCTCCCTCCTTCCCCTTCGGGATCTCCTCTTCTCCGTGTGATGTGCGGGGAGAGTGGGGGAGGAGGGAGTGAGGCAGAGACAAACTGGTTGCCCGGGGTCAGACCGTCCCCACACATAACTCGACACGTGGCCGCAGATCTCTGTCCCCCTAGGCAGCACTCGCTGCCGCTTTGATGTGTACACAGGCTGGGAGGAAGAGCCATGGATGAGGAGGGACACAGACACCATCCACGCTACAGCACCTGCCCTGAGGTATGCAACAGGGGTATTGCAGAGGAGGGGGACATAGTGGTTGGGGGGGGGGGGGCATTGTCAGGTAAAAATTATGCTACGGGGGAGGGGGGGGTTAGAGGATATCTGCTAGAGGTTGCTCTTTTTGTTTTGGGTTAGGAAGGACTAGAAGTAGGAGGGGGGCAGATTTGAAGTTTTACCCCCTCCCCCCAGTGCAATTCCTATCCCCTCCCAAAGCACCCCCTAGCACATATCATTTAACCCCCTCCCAAATCAAAGATCCCATCCCGGCTCCATCCACTCCCCCGATCCCATCCAGCTCCACCCACTCCCCGATCCCATACCCGCTCATCCATCCCCACCAATCCTGATCCCATCCCCACTCCATCCATCCCCCCCTGTTCCTATCCCTGCTCCATCCATCCCCCCTGATCCTATCCCTGCTCCATCCATCCCCCTGATCCTATTCCTGCTCCATCCACCCCCTTGATCCTATTCCCACTTCATCCATCCCCCCTGATTCTATCCCCGCTCCATCCATCCCCCTGATCCAATCCTGGCTCCATCCATCCCCCTGATCCAATCCTGGCTCCATCCATCCCCCTGATCCCATCCCAGCTCTATACATCCCCTGATCCCATCCCGGCTTTATCGATCCCCTGATCCTATCCCGGCTCCATCCATTCCCTGATCCCATTCCAGCTCTATCCACCACCCCAATCCCGGCTCCATCCTTCCCCCCCAATCCCAGCTCCATCCATTGTGGTAGGTTAAAGGGGGAGAGCCGCACTGATGCACTAGCCTGCTTAGTGGTGGGGGGTGACACCATGTATTACCGCACCAGGTGACACCAACCCTAGCGACGCCACTGCTTCACTCACCCCATGCCTGTAATAATACCGCTAATGGCACGCTGCTCCCCGGAGTCTAGGATGGACGAGAAGAGAGGGGGGGCGGCGGGGAGCAGGGTGCCGTTAGCGGTATTATTACAGGCATGGGGTGAGTGAATTTTTTTTTTTTACTGGAGAGTCGACATCAGAAGGAGGGGGCAGTACAGATGTATGGGGCCCGGGGAACACTTCAGTGTGCTCTCCCCACACTGTCCTCCCTGTATTCTCTCCCCCCACACTGTCCCCCCTGTGTGCTCTCCCCCCTCCCCACACTGTCCCCCCTGTGTGCTCTCCCCCCACACTGTCCCCCCTGTGTGCTCTCCCCCCACACTGTCCCCCCTGTGTGCTCTCCCCCCACACTGTCCCCCTGTGTGCTCTTCCCCCACACTGTCCCCCCTGTGTGCTCTCCCCCTCCACAGTGTCCCCCTGTGTGCTCTCCCCCTCCACAGTGTCCCCCTGTGTGCTCTCCCCCTCCACAGTGTCCCCCTGTGTGCTCTCCCCCTCCACAGTGTCCCCTGTGTGCTCTCCCCCTCCACAGTGTCCCCCTGTGTGCTCTCTCCCCCTCCACAGTGTCCCCCTGTGCTCTCTCCCCCCCTCCACAGTGTCCCCCTGTGTGCTCTCCCCCTCCACAGTGTCCCCCTGTGTGCTCTCCCCCTCCACAGTGTCCCCCTGTGTGCTCTCCCCCTCCACAGTGTCCCCCTGTGCGCTCTCTCCCCCTCCACAGTGTCCCCCTGTGCGGTCTCTCCCCCTCTACAGTGTCCCCCTGTGCGCTCTCTCCCCCTCCACAGTGTCCCCCTGTGTGCTCTCCCCCTCCACAGTGTCCCCCTGTGCGCTCTCTCCCCCTCCACAGTGTCCCCCTGTGCGCTCTCTCCCCCTCTACAGTGTCCCCCTGTGCGCTCTCTCCCCCTCCACAGTGTCCCCCTGTGTGCTCTCCCCCTCCACAGTATCCCCCTGTGTGCTCTCCCCCTCCACAGTGTCCCCCTGTGCGCTCTCTCCCCCTCCACAGTGTCTCCCTGTGTGCCCCCCCCCCCCAATGTCCCCCTGTGCAGGTGTGGCTTGGGACGCAGGGGGCCCCATGATCTTCTATTGACCGGGGGCCCCATCAGTTGTCAGTCCGCCCCTGACCCTATGTATAGGACAGTGTAAATCATGCAGCAATTTGGGAAATGTAATGACAGCAAAGTGTGCATAATGCAGTAGTCTGGGGGAAGTACTGTATAGCACAGTGTGTATATAGCAGACTGGGAAATGTCATTTATAACCGTGTAAATAATGCAGCAGTCTGGAGAGTGTAATATATAACACAAGTTACAAATTACAGCAATCCAGGGAATGAAATATATAGGATAGTGTAAAGAATGCAGCAGTCACGTAAATGTAATGTATAACACAGTGTACTTAGCACAGCAGCATATGGAATATAATGTATAGCACAGTGTGCATAGTGCAGCAGCACAGGGAATATAATGTATAGCACAGTTTGCATAGTGCAGCAGCACAGGGAATATAATGTATAGCACAGTGTGCATAGTGCAGCAGCACAGGGAATATAAAGTATAGCGCAATGTGCATAGTGCAGCAGCACAGGGAATATAATGTATAGCACAGTTTGCATAGTACAGCAGCATAGGGAATATAATGTATAGCGCAATGTGCATAGTGCAGCAGCACAGGGAATATAATGTATAGCGCAATGTGCATAGTGCAGCAGCACAGGGAATATAATGTATAGCACAGTGTGCAAAGTGCAGCAGCACAGGGAATATAATGTATAGCGCAGTGTGCATAGTGCAGCAGCACAGGGAATATAATGTATAGCGCAGTGTGCATAGTGCAGCAGCACAGGGAATATAATGTATAGCGCAGTGTGCATAGTGCAGCAGCACAGGGAATATAATGTATAGCGCAGTGTGCATAGTGCAGCAGCACAGGGAATATAATGTATAGCGCGGTGTGCATAGTGCAGCAGTCAAAAATGTACTGTAGAGCACATCTGAGGAATATAATGTATAACCCAGCATACAAAGAATAGGAGTTTGGGGAGTGTATGGTTTAGCACAGCATATGTAGTTTATGGCAGTGGTCATCAACCCTGTCCTCAGGGCCCACTGAGTGCCGGTTCACACTGGGGCAACACGACTTACAGCGCGACTTAGCAAGGCAACTTGGAAGCAACTTCAACGTGACTTTGAGTTATTTACAACACAACTTCAAGTCGTCCCAAGGCCAGGCGACTTTGGCTGTGGCCAATCACAGAATAATCAGCTCTCTGGGAGGGTGGGGTTTGCCTGAGTAAACAAATTTCTTTTCCTGTAAAGTCGCTTCAAAATAGATGGAGATCCGACTTGGAGGCGACTTCCATTGAAATCAATGGGTGCAAGTCACCTAAAAGTCGGATTGAAGTAGTACAGGAACCTTTTTTTAAGTCGGAGCGACTTTAGTAGTGTACATTGAGACGGCTCCATAGATTAACATTACAGCGCAACTTGGGACGACTTGGGGCGACCTGAAGTCGGATTCTGAGTCGCCCTGGTGTGAACCGGCTCTAACAGGCCAGGTTTTATGTATTACCTCGGGGAGATGCAGACTAGAATACAGCAATCACTGAGCAGCAAATGTTATCACCTGTGATGTATTTCAGTTATCTTGCAAACCTGGCCTGTTAGTGGGCCCTGAGGACAGGGTTGATGACCACTGGTGTATGGCATGCAATGTGCCATTATAACTGTACTCAGTGGAAAAGCACATTGTTGCAATAAATTCTGATTCACAGCTGTTGTGTTTTGTAATTTCCTCGATTTTATCTTATGTGTGGGATGATATACAAGGGACCCCAAATACAGTATATAAGGCAGTGTTTCTCAAGGCGCCTCAACAGGTCATGTTTTCAGGCTTTCCATTATTTTGCACAGGTGATTTGATCAGTTTCACTGCCTTAGTAATTACCACAGCTGTTTCATCTGAGGGAAATCCTGAAAACATGGCCTGTTGGGGTGCCTTGAGGACTGGAGTTGAAAAACACTGATATAAGGAACATAGGGAGTAATGCAATGAGAATGAATTTGTACAGCTAGAAAGGACTTCATCTCCTCCATTCACAGCGCTGCTTTGGAGCACGTGGTGCTGTACCCGCTAGATAGTGCCAATTAGTACATTAGCCCACCGAACGCTCCGGCAGGAGCCAGCTAAACCTAATATTACCAAATGTTATGCTATAATGGAGGGGAGGCCGGCCTTCCACAATAACACACTGCTGACGCAAACACCAATTTACCAACACCACAATTTACTCTAATAGAATTTTCTAATGTACAAAGTAATAAATTATCTAAAATAACAGTTCTGTTACGTGTCCTCTATGTTGACAGAACACACAGTGCTTTATAAAACATTTAACTGTGTTTAGTGGGCAGTGAATAGGAAATGGAGCAATGACCAATCTGACTACAACCAAAGCAGTGATACTGAATAGGTCAGGCCTGGGGACAGACATGGCACTAAGATGATGGCGGAGAGTCTGATGGCGCCCACAGACCGACTTCTGCTCCCTGTTATTTTAGCTATTTTGTACACTTTATATGATATCACAACATGTGAAAGAATGTCCCTAGAGACTCATAGTAGAAATGAAGCCCCCCGATAACGTTATCATGCGCCCACAGCGTGACCACCCCACCAACAATACAACCATCCAGCAAAAGCGTGACCACCCCCCAACGATATGACCATTCAGCAACAGCGTGACCACCCCCAACAATACAACCATCCAGCAACAACGTGACCACCCCCAACAATACAACCATCCAGCAACAGTGCGACCACCCCCAACAATACAACCATCCAGCAACAACGTGACCACCCCCAACAATACAACCATCCAGCAACAGTGCGACCACCCCCAACAATACAACCATCCAGCAACTACGTGACCACCCCCAACAATACAACCATCCAGCAACAGTGCGACCACCCCCAACAATAAAACCATCCAGCAAAAGCGTGACCACCCCCCAACGATATGACCATTCAGCAACAGCGTGACCACCCCCAACAATACAACCATCCAGCAACAGTGTGACCACCCCCCAACAATACAACCATCCAGCAAAAGCGTGACCACCCCCCAACGATATGACTATTCAGCAACAGCGTGACCACCCCCAACAATACAACCATCCAGCAAAAGCGTGACCACCCCCCAACGATATGACCATTCAGCAACAGCGTGACCACCCCCAACAATACAACCATCCAGCAACAACGTGACCACCCCCAACAATACAACCATCCAGCAACAGTGCGACCACCCCCAACAATACAACCATCCAGCAACAACGTGACCACCCCCAACAATACAACCATCCAGCAACAGTGCGACCACCCCCAACAATACAACCATCCAGCAACAACGTGACCACCCCCAACAATACAACCATCCAGCAACAGTGCGACCACCCCCAACAATAAAACCATCCAGCAAAAGCGTGACCACCCCCCAACGATATGACCATTCAGCAACAGCATGACCACCCCCAACAATACAACCATCCAGCAACAGTGTGACCACCCCCCAACAATACAACCATCCAGCAAAAGCGTGACCACCCCCCAACGATATGACTATTCAGCAACAGCGTGACCACCCCCAACAATACAACCAACCAGCAACAGCGTGACCACCCCACCAACATTACAACCATCCAGCAAAAGCGTGACCACCCCCCAACAATATGACCATTCAGCAACAGTGTGACTACCCCCCAACAATACATCCAGCAACAGCATGACCACCCCCAACAATACAACCATCCAGCAACAGCATGACCACCCCCCAACAATACAACCATCCAGCAACAGCATGACCACCCCCCAACAATACAACCATCTATATGTGTAGGTTTAGGAGATATTTGCCAAAAGACAGGCACCGCTGTCTACGGCACATGCACCGCAGACAGGGACGCGCAGGCGCACTGAGTACGCCGCTCTCAACGGCAATATGCCGTGAGTGGCGGCTCCCGTGCGCATGAGCGGTAGTGACGTCATTGCGGCGCCGTCGAATGACAGTGCCGGAGCCGCGAGACCCACCAAGAAGATGGAGGCTCTGTACACAAGGGGACAGCGGTGACTTTGCTGTCTTCTGTGTCAGGTAAGTGACACATAATGGGCTACTATGTGATGCATAGTAGTCCATTATGCTTTACCTTTGCAGGGAAACAAAGAGGGAGTAAACCCATTAAGAAACAAGCTGGCCAGGTACAGAGCAGGAAGCCGGAAGTGTTACCTGTGTGGGCAACACCCTTTATTATCAGCACACTCATTTTAGCACATTATGTGCTGCATACAGAAATGACAAGATTTGGGTTTAGATGCTCCGATGTTCAGAAACAACAGAAATGAGACATTTTAGAACACAGGTTGGTGTCTGTGAGGCCGTCTGGGCGTCTGTTTGTATTGGCGCAGAGCTGGAAGGGCCACACTTGGCTTCTTTCTGTGCAAGTTTTCCAACTTTTGATTCTTCTCTGTTTGCTTCATGTGCACTAATGTGCGTTTCTCGAAGCAAATCTCAGGGGCCAACTGGCTGGACTGAATTTCCCTCTCTGCAGCCTGTAGGCACAAGAACTTGAGAGTCAAAGAACCCCCTCCGCTGGGATCACCTTGGAGCAGTAACTTGGCTCAGAACATTTTGACAATCAGTGGCATAACAATAGCCATAGCAGCATTAGGTTGGCTTGGTGGTGGGAGCGGACCCACTGACCAATTATCCATAGCCGGAGGTCAAACTAAAGAAACACATGTTGGGGAACAATCACTTATATATATCAATGGACGACAGCTGACTAATGTATGCTGGACAGATCGGAGCTCTTAGCAATGTAAGAGCCGCAATGAACGCCAACAGCCGTAAAATATTTAATAAGGTAAATGTAGCATTGAAAAGATTCATAAATGCTTAAGTAATATGAACACGTTTCCTAATAATGCTTGATGGATCTGTGTAAAGGAAATGTGAGCCGCGTCGGCAATGGGACACTTAATCTTGGTGTCACCACTGTGAATCTACGTTGGGAGGACAGGACAGCACAGAGCTCCGACAAGTCCCATCAGGATCATGATATTGAGAGCCAGGAACATCAGAAGAACCCCTAAAATTTGCAGATTGCTACACACAAAGTAGCACTGAAAAACAGAAATGACAGCCAATGAAATACATGACCTCAGCCTGTGCAACAGAGGCTTACACCCTGAAAGTATGAGGTCCCTGTACTATTCACATTCTACTGAAACCTCCCTGACAGCCAGGCAACTAGCTTTTTCCAGATGAGAGGTCAGCAAATTGAAATCCCCATGTTACTCCTATGAACCCATATACAGATTGATGCTATTCCTCAGTGGATGATCGTCTTCTTTCAGAACGCTTAAAGTGTTATGCCCTGTAAACACGGTCAGACATTCCGACCACAAAACCCATCGGATTTTTCCGACTGATTTTTTCCGAAACTTGTGTTGCACACGAACGGTCGGACAAAGTCTGATCATTCCGAACGAGGTGACGTATAAAACGTATGACAGGACTACGTAGAGCCCAGTAGCCAATAGCTTTCGTCTCCAAATTTCTTCTGAGCATGCGTGGCACTTTGTGCGTTGGAATTCTCTACACACGATCCGAAAAAGACTAATCGGATTTTGTTGTCGGAAAATTTTAGATCCTGCTCTCAAATTTTGTCCGTCGGAAATTCCGACGGAAAAAGCCCGCTAGGGTCCACACACGATCGGATTTTCGGACAACGTAATCCTATCTGACTTTTTGCATCGGAATATCCGACCGCGTGTATGGGGTATTACTAAACCCACAACAGTAAAATAATTTTGTATATGCAGTAAAGCATGCTTGTTATACTCACTGTGGAACTTAAGGGGTTAATTCTCTGCATTGTGTAAAAAGGCTTTTTGATCCTGTCTCCTCTGATCTTCCCCTACTTTTACTTTCCCAATCAATTTGCTGATAGAACAGAGCCTTGGAGGCATTCTGCACATGCTCAGTTTGGTGTGTATTGCTATAGTTTTTTTTGAGGGGGGGTGCATGTGATCAGCACAGGGCCAATCAGCACTGTCCAGATAGAAGGTCAGGGGTCCTGCAGCCTCATAGGACAGTCAGAGCAGAATTAAAACTATTCCTCTATGCTTTAACCAGTGCTTGGCTGGACACTGATAGGAGTCACAAGACTGCTATATACTGCTGATGAGAAAGGGTATTTAGTCATCTATATTTACTAAAATGATTGCATGTTCTGTGTACTGTGGGAGACCAGATATAGTGAAGGCAGGGTCCTGGGTTTAATAAGTTAAAGTGTAGCTCCAGGAGAGACCCGTGTGCAAAAAAAAAAGAAAATGAAAGAAACACTCAATGGCCCATCTGGTCATCTTTTGCCATTGATCTTCTATAAATCTGAAACATCACAGACTGTATATACGGTGAGAACATGATCCCATCACATTATACTGGTTCAGTATTCCTACTCTATATTATGGCTCCATGTGGGAGGTCATTGCACCAGAATAGTCTGAGATTATGTTAAGGGCTCTGGGTAATGTTTAGGGCTGCAACTAACGATTATTTTCATAATCGATTAGTTGGCCGATTATTGTTTCGAATAATCGATTAATCGGTTAATAACCTTAAAAAAAAGTGTGGTGTATAATTTAGTTAATATGTAAAGTTTAAAAAAAAAAAGGCAATTTATTCTCAAATATCTCTATGCGGTGGTAAATATAAATAACCAACTATATGGTTAGGGAGCAAAATATTTAATCCACTCTGAGAATAACAGACAGAAGAGATATATACTTTTTTTGGCCAATTAGTTGTTGGGCAGATTAAAAAACAAAAATTGCTGCAAAAACGCATTACATGCTTTTCTGCAGCTTCTCCATTGAAGTATATTGAACCAAAAAAGCACCGTTTTGGGTTAAAAAAAAAAAAAGTCCCCGATCCTCTCCAAACAGCAGTGGTTGAAAAAAGCGTAGATGTGAACGTGTCCCATAGGAAACAATGTAAATGAACTGTAGTTCGTTTCTACAAAAAGCACCAAAAAACACATAGGTGTGAACCAGGCCTGAGACGTTTAGTAACATAATGGGGGTTAAAAAAAAACAAACATTTTTTTTTTTTTTTTGTACAAAAAAAGGGCTAGACAGATATCACTACTGTAAGGGGTTCATTTTTTTACTGTAGAACTGTGAAAGTAATATTTACAGTAGTGATTATTTGCTCTTTTTGTACTATAAAGGGCTCATTTTATTTTTTTTAACCCCATTATGTTGCTGGCCGATTAATCGATTATGAAAATAGTAATCGATTAATTTCATAATCAATTAGTTGTCGATTAATCGATTAGTTGTTTCAGCCCTAGTAATGTTAGCAGCATATATCTTCGTACTCCTTGGGACCCCACGTAATTTCATTCTAGTGGCGAGCATATGCATGCTTATATGCATAAATGATGCCAGTACGTTTCTTCCTAAACTCAGTTTTAGGCTTTTATTATGCACCAAAACTTTGCTTTAAATTAGGAACTCAAATAGACTGTGCACTTTGCAAAGTGCAGTTGCTCCAGAGCTTAGTAAATGAAGTAAAGCTTCACTTTGGAAAGAAAACCCAATCACATGCAAGGAAAACAAAAAATAAAAATTAATTTTTTAGGGCTGTGGAAATTAAAGATTAGTTCCTCGATTAATCTTTAACTTTTTTGATCGATAAATTCTTTTGATCGGTACTCACCTCTCCGCCGGCGTCCAAGTCTTTAGGGAGTTCCGTTGGAGATCCAGTGATGTCACGGACATCAACGTCACCGGAATCCTCCCCCCTTCCCCAAGTGCCTCCCTCTGCTAACGAAGGGAAGGGGGGAGGAGTCCGGTGACATTGAACGTAACGCGTATGGGGGAGGAGCTACGCATGATGTCACCCGCTGCTGCCCTACGGAACTAAAACGATTGTCGGCTTTACATGCTGTGTTTTTATCATCTTTATGTGAGTAGTTTGTGTTTGAACACAAAAATTAAATCTTATACTTAAGCGGTGAGCACTTAGATCTTTTCTTTCTACCCATGACCTGGCGTCCTTGCTGAGCTCTAAGGAGACTTGAGAGAAGTTTATGGTCCGTGTTAACCCTTTTGATACCCGCTTGCATGCCCACCTGTTTGCACAGGGGTCCATGCCATAAGGTGAGAGTGATTAGTTAGAACGGAGGTGGAGGGATTGTCACGCTACTGTGGAAAAAAAAAATGACTTGAATTTAAAACGTATTTGTGTGAACGGTGAAGTTAAGTCATGGATTGTGGAAACTAACTAGTGTTGGGTGATTGTATATAGTGTATACCACATTTACCACTGACTAATGCAGAGTTGCAATGCAAGGAGATCAGCTAAAAGTAGTTGGATCTGTATGTGCGTTATAATTAATCGAAATTAGTTGATTAATCGATTTAAAAAAAAAAATTGATTAATCGAACACGAAAATTTTAATCAGTAACAGCCCTAGAATTTATGCTTACACATGATTGGATGATGGAAGTCAAAGCTTCTGCTCATTTACTAAGCTCTGGAGCAACTTTGCAAAGCGCACAGTCTATTTGCCTTTAGTAAATCAACCCCATTGGCTAATATAAAGCTGCATTCAGAGGTATAAAAAAAAGATGCTTCTAAAACAAAATAACCAAAAAAAATGAAATGACTAATGCTGAGATCTTACAATATTCAAATCTGCGATTTGTGTGATGCCCATCTACCTCTATCATGTGGTATTACATATCAGTCCTCTTCCCCATAGGCACACATTCCAGCGAGCCCTCTGCTTTTCCTCTCCGAAATCTATAAAATACTTACACTGGAAATTATTATGTTTTGCAAAAAAGCCTAAAAATAGCTTGATGTGTAAATTTCGTAATTCTGTAATGAGATGAGCAATGAAACCAGCAGTGATTGTAAAGACGTGAGCGGAGAAATAAGATTGTCATTAGATTCCAGCAGTGGCCCAAAGTTTAACAACCCTATAAAAAAATATTAGACAAATATCTCAATTCCTACAAATAGCAGACCACCAAGTGAGAACAATGTGCTAAAAATACAAGAAAACGGATAAAGTCATGTGTGGTCATAGAGGAATTCTGCCGCACTTCTAACAGCGTAAAAGGTGAATTTACCCCGGGAACACCAAGACACAGTGGGGGTGATTTACTAAAACTGGAGAGTGCAAAATCGTGTGCAGCTGTGCATGGTAGCCAATCAACTTCTAAGTTCAGCTTGTTCATTTAGCCTAGGGTCACAGTGAATCCTGTGCGTTTCCTGTACCGCATTGCAATCGCACGGCGTCCATGCGATCTGCTGCGGGTGTCAATGTTAGATCAACGACACCCCGAAACAGATTGCAAAGACAGTGCGAATGCCAGAATTGCATTGCATGGGTATGAACACCCATGCGATACAATTCAGGTGAAGGGAATAAAAAGGGTCCTGCACCACTTTGGTGCGGATGTGATGCGCAATGTATGGGTCAAATCGCATTACACAGACATCACATGTGAAGTGCACAGCAATGCGGTGCGATTCCTGTAAAAAAACACATGTGGTGTCTGCAACGTACAAATGTGAACCCAGGCTCAAAAGGCTGGAAGCTGATTGGTTCTATGCAGAGCAGCACCAGATTTTGCACAGCCCAGTTTTAGTAAATCAACCTCACTATACTTCAATTGAATGATCAGCTTCTTGCCTGAGGCTTTCTATCATTTGACAGGTGATGTGACCGGCTTAGTGTTCTCCACATAGCACCATAGACTATGTCAGCCCTATGCAAATTTATAATAAGGGACTATGGTAGAACATTAGATTGTAAACTCCTCTGGTGCAAAGGTTGATGTGACTGGCTCAGTGTTCTCTGTACAGCACTGGAATATTTCAGAGCTATAACAATGTTTATTATTATTATTATTATTAATAATAATAATAATAATAGAAATGTGACTGTGAAGGAAGAGTGTAAGCTCCTCTGGTACAGAGACTGATGTGAATGGTGCAGTGTAATGCCCCGTACACACGCTCGGAAATTCCGACGGAAAATAGCCTCTACGTAGTTCCGTCGTACGCAGCGAACGTCACCACGTTCAGAATGGTCGGATTTTCCAACAACTTTGTCCGACCGTGTGTGTGCAGCACCAGTGTCGGATAAAATCCGTCGGAAAAATTCCGACGGATTTAGTGGGCGGAGTTTCCGACCGTGTGTACGGGGCATTATTTGTACAGAATTGCAGACTATGTCAGAGCTATACATTGTAGATGTATAATAATAGTAATAATAATAATAGTGTGTGGCTGTGGTGTGACAGAGTGTAAGCTTCTGTAGTGCAGATGTGAATAGATCAGTGTTCCTTGAACAGCTATTTAAATATTTAATAATAATAATAATAATAATAATAATAATAATATGGAAAACTGGCAGGATATTAGAGCATAAGCTTAAGACTCCAGACTGATACTAAATATATATATATATACCCTGTAAAGTGAAGACAATATATAGCTATATAATGATATCAAACTCCTCTGTTGGGAAGTACCGTATATACTCGAGTATAAGCCGACCCGATTATAAGCCGAGGCACCTAATTTTACCACAAAAAAATGTAAAAACGTATTGACTCAAGTATAAGCCTAGGGTGAGAAATGCACAGCTACTGTAAGTGTAAAAGAGGGTCAACAATGCCCATTTGCAGCCTCACTGTGCCCATTTGCAGCCATAGGTCCCCCACACTTCAAACTTGGTAGTTAAGGGTTCCTAGATGCCCCCTAGCTGCAGCTATTTGGGGTCTCTGGACCCAAAGGGTCCCGAAATGACATTGCTGCAGATGGACACAGTTGACCGACTTTGGGGCCCTGTATCTCGGAGCTACTTGGTCTAGGAACCCCAAAATATTGGATATGTTGTATTGATAGTTCCACTGGGTTTGCACACCAAATTTGGGGTTCCTAGCACCAAGTGGCCCCGAGATACGGGGGCCCCAAAGTCGGGTCGGAAAATGTCATTCTCTGCTGCAGAAAAGTGCTTGACTCGAGTATAAGCCGAGGGGGGCATTTTCAGCACAAAAAAATGTGCTGAAAAACTTGGCTTATACTCGAGTATATACGGTAACTAGCGTTTGGGCC
Organism: Lithobates sylvaticus; assembly: GCA_028564925.1. Classification (NCBI taxonomy): domain Eukaryota; kingdom Metazoa; phylum Chordata; class Amphibia; order Anura; family Ranidae; genus Lithobates; species Lithobates sylvaticus. The sequence continues at coordinate 183,137,812 of CM053035.1, read as the reverse complement.
TTTTCAGAATTGGTGAATTTGCTAAGTCCAGTTTTTAATAAGGACACCTCTAGTTTCAAGCTTCACTATCTGATGTCCTTCAATTATGGGGAATTTCTTCCAGGCAATTTGCTGTATGTATTCGGGCCTGGCCAGCACATTGTGGGGTTGAATGAATGAATGAATGAATGAATGAATGAATGAATGAATGATTTGTATAGCGCTGCAACTGCGAACTGAATCGCCTCGAGGCGCTTGACTGCTCATTTTGGGATGCCATGTATTAGAAGAGGTGGGTCTTGAGTTTTTTCCTGAAGGCCTGATGGTTTTCTTCCATGCGGATGTTGTTTGGTAGAGCATTCCATAGCTGGGGTCCCTGTACTGCGAATCTTCGTTCTCCTTTCGATTTGTAGCGGGCTTTGGGGATGAGAAGGCGATTTTGGTTGATTTACTAAAGGCAAATGGGCACGCTGCAAGTGCAGTTGCTCCAGAGCTTAGTAAATTAGCAAAAAACAACCAATCATGTGCAAGGAAAATTTAAAAAAAAAGAATAATTTTTGCTTGAGCATGATTGGATGATGGAAGTCAGCAGGGCTTCTGCTCATGTACTAAGCTCTGGAGCAACTGCTTTTGCAAAGCGCACAGTCTATTTGCCTTTAGTAAATCAACCCCCTTCGTGTTTAACGTAAATGCCAATTTGGAGCATCACCAATGTAAAACACAAATACAAGTCATTGGAATGAGACAGAAAGGCGAGGAGGTTTGTGCGGAGTTAATTCTGTAATTTTACCTCTTGGTTCTCCTTTGTTCAGACCTCCAAGATGAGGGAAATTAAAATCAGACAAACGCCTCTTCAAGTCTGACCAGAGCGGAAAGACGCTGCACTACGATAATTGAGGATGATTTTCCAGTAATCAGGTGGAAGAATACACAGAACCCATTACACTGTGAACACAACGGTCTGAGGTGTGATTTTAGTAAACAGAAATTAGAAGGAGAAAAAAAAATAAAAAAATCAGTGAAAACAAAACTGGCGGATGGCAGACAACAAGAACAAGGGATATGGGAAAACTGAAGAGGGAAGATATGAGCACCTGCACTGGGCTACAAACCCAACATCTGAGGGGGAAGAGCACCATCACTAAGTAAGCAATGGAGAAGGAAGAGATGAGCACCACCACTGGGGCCACCGACCCAACACAGCAGAGGGAAGAGACAAGCAATGCCATTGATCCAACATCTGAAGAGGAGGAGATGAGTGCCACCACCAGCCCAAACTTGGAGAGGGAGGTAATGAGTGCTGCCACGGCACCAACACTGTAGAGGAAGGAGATGAGCACTGCCAAAAATCCCACACCAGAAAAGGAGGAGATGACCGCTGCCACCAATACAACACCAGAGGAGGAGGAGACCAACACTGCCACTGACCCAACCTTTGAGAGAAAGTAGTCAAGCGCCTGCATTGATCTAGGGAGGAGTCAAGCAAAGCCAATGACCCAACACTGGAAAGGAAGGAGATGAGAGCTGCACACTGATCCATCACTGGAGAAAAAGAGACTAGAAATACCACTGGGACAAACAAACTTGAACCAGAAAGGGAGAAAATGAGTACCACCACAGGGGCCACTGATCCAACTTTTGAGAGGGAGGTAATGAGCACTTGCACTGGGGCCATCAACTCCACACCAGAAAGGAGGAGACATGGGCAGCCACTGAGACAACACCAGAGGGAGAGAAGACAAACACCACCACTGGGGCCACTGACCCAACACCACAACCCATAAACGCAGCTTCCAAGATCACTGACCTAACACCAGAGAAGGAGATAAGCACTACCACCAAAGCCACTGATCCAGCACCTGAGAAGCAGGAGTCTAGTGTTGCCACCGATCCAGCACCAGAAAGAAAAGATACTACCAATCCAACACCAGAGGGTAAGGAAGTGAGCAATACCAGAGGGTCATAGACCTAGAACCAGAGAGAGGAGAAAAGTGCCACCATCTGGGCCACAAAACTAACCCCAAACAGGAAGCAGATAAGCAACTCCATCAGGGGCCAATGACCTGAATCCTGAGAGGGAAGAGGTGTACGCCACCACTCCAGCCACTGACCCAATACTGCAAAGGGTAGAGTCAAGCAGTGGCACTGAGGCTGCCAATCCAGCATCAGAAAGGAGGAGACAAGCACCACCACTGGGGCCACTGAGCCAGAGAAGGAGACTATGAGAACTAGTCCCAGAGCCACTGACTGAGCATCGGAAGAGATGAATGCATCCACCAACCCAACACCAGAGAGGAAGGAGATCTGCACCACCACCAATCCAACACCTGAGAGGAAGAAGACCAACACCACCACTGATCCAATGCAACACTGAATATAAAAAAGAGTAATGCCACCAAGCTAGAACTAGAGAGGGAGGAGACAAGTGCTGCCACCAGGGGGGACTAACCAAACATTGGGGCAAACAAACCCAGCACCAGAGAGGTGGAGATAAATGCTGCCACAAAGGCTACAAAACCAACGCCAAAGTGGGGAGGTAAGTGCTTCTAGCAAGGCCACTGACCCAACACTGCAGAAGAAGATGAGTGCTACCACCAGAACCACTGACCCAGCACTGGAGAGAGAACATGAGCGTCACCACCAGGAACACTGGCCCAGCATCAGAGATGGAGGAGGCAAGTGCTACCACCAGGTCACTGTCCCAACATCGATTTTTTTAAACATCACGTAAACAAGTACTTGTCACCCTTTTTTGTCCTGTGGCGGTTCCGTGATCACATTTCTACAGATCTTTTCTCATTTCTAAAAGGTCAAAATGAAAAGAGACATCAAAATAACAAAAGAAAGAAGATAATTTGGAGAAAGGTTTTCCTTCTCCACCTTCCAGCAATGATGCCCTATGCCGCGTACACACAACCGTTTTTTCCGTCGGAATAAACTCTGATGGTTTTTCCGACGGAGTTCTGCTGAAACTGTCTTGCCTACACACGATCACACCAAAGTCCGACCGTCTAGAAGTCAGTGACGTACAACACATAGGACGGGACTAGAAAAAGGAAGTTCAATAGCCAGTAGCCAATAGCTGCCGTCTCAGACTTGCTTCAGAGCATGCGTCGTTTTTGGTCCGTCAGAACAGCATACAGACGAGTGGCTTTCCCGATAGGAATTGATTCCGTCGGAAATATTTAAAACATGTTCTATTTCTAGGTCCGATGAGGCCCACACATGATCGGAACATCCGATGAAAAGATTCCGTCTGACTTTTTCTGCCGGAAAGTCTGACCGTGTGTACGCGGCATTAGAGTGCAGTTCATTACTGAAGGAATTTTGGGAAGAAATCGGGTAGAAAGTTTTAACATGCAGAAATCAGTGTAAAAACAGAATTCAGCTAATACATTTCACCTCAGTGGACATACAGTGTGGTGTGGAGAATGGGTTGAGGTGTAAATAGTAGATCACCTCAATCTAATCCACGAGAGACCAAAGAAACTGCCAGAGGTTTATCTTTGCAGCATCCAAACTCTGAGATATCAGTGGAATAACCCTTTATTACTGTATTGTACCACCTTGCAGCACAGGTAAAGAAGCACATACCACATTCACCTTCCATGCAGATCAGTTATTTATGAGAATACACCCCCCCCCCCCCCAGGCTGCGTTTTGCTGATGGTGCTCTAACAACCTCCTGTCAGTTGACTGCACACACACTGAACTTTGCTGATTTAATATCGTCACTCTGGCGGGCCTCGGCTCTTTCCCTTCACACCTTTCCCCGCGCTCCAGCAGAAAATGCAGAGCCAGCAATATCGCTGGGAAGCTCTCAAGGTTTCACCGAAGATGAAATTAACTCTGTCTTTTCCAGTCTGAAACACCGCCAATAAAAAAAAAAAAAAAAAAGCTAGGCGATGTAACTCAAATTCTTGTGCCACAATCACCTATAGTTTTTTGCTTCAGAAAAAAAAAAAAAAAAACACTGCAAACTCCATTCAAGTGCTTCACCCCTGTGTGCTTAATATGCTCCCACCTCTATTGTTGACCCGTAAGATCTTATAGGTCAAATATGCGCCTTCTTGTTTCTGGGGTTATACCATCGCTCTCCCCCCTTCTAACATTTGAGATTCCTATTTTACTCCAATTACACTTTCCACCTTATAACACAATAGTAAGAAATTTTGCACTTATTTCAGAGAATGCAGAGGAATATTTTTATTAATTAGTTTATTTACATTGGTCTTCATTTACAACAGCGTATAACAATTATTGTTTCTAAGTTATGAGACACAGTGTTGTTTTATTTGTGATAGTTTCAATTTTGTCACGTTTTGCTTGCAATTAGTTTTTGTCACTATTTACATTTTGTTGGATGCCCTATATAGAATATATTTCTAGTATCGGTCAGAGGCGAAATGTCTGCTACAGGTTAGGGCACTTGGCTCCACGTTATGATATAAGCCATACGTCTGGCCTATCCATTTATTGTATTTACTGTTGGCTATTTCAGACGGATTATACCCCACATCTGCCAAGACTTTCCTTAGTGGAGGAACTATTTCTGTGTCACTTCTGAGAGGTTTCTGCACCCGAACAATCTTCCAGCTGGTAGCCGTTATGAGAAAACTGAAGTAACAGAAGCAATGTCAGAGGATGAGACCCTGGAAGAGACCACACTGAACTTCTACAGGATTATATGAAAGCTGCTGACTGCCGGTTCAACCTATTAATAAAGAGGAACTCATGCCCAGTATTCCAATATATACAACAAAAAAACTCTAGACTAGTGAAAACTAAATCCTGTTGGTTAGATCAGTGGCCATCAACCCTGTCCTCAGGGCCCACTAACAGGCCAGGTTTGCAAGATAACTGAAATACATCACAGGTGATATCATTTGCTGCTCAGTGATTGCAGTATTCTAGTCTGCATCTCCCCAAGGTAATACATAAAACCTGGCCTGTTAGTGGGCCCTGAGGACAGGGTTGATGACCACTGGGTTAGATCATTTCCAACTGTAGAAATCAGGATCAAAGTGGGAAGGGTCTGTACTGTGAGCTAATCACATGTTCTGCAATTTATAGACCCGTTATCCAAATATGGTTCAGGCATTAGAAGGATGGGTGCATAAAGTTTATCTGTCAGTAACTATACAAGTTAGAAAAGCCCTCCCTAAAGTGGAACTTTAGGTAAAAAATAAAAATAGGTGAACAGGCAGGTAAGGATGAGCTCAGGCGTGTTCGCATGCTCCACGTGCAGAGCCCGCCAGGAAGTCGGTGCAGTGCTGCGCCAATAACAGGCAGTGAGACAGTGCCCCGATGTGCGGCAACAGAGATCGGGCAATGTCTCACTGCCTGTGATTAGCGCAGCGCTGCACCGACTTCCTGGCGGGCTCTGCACGTGGACCATGCGAACACGCCTGAGCTCATCCCTACTGGCAGGATTTTTAATGCCGAAGAGCCCTGCTTTTGGGCTCTTCTGCATTAAAAATCACCTACCTGCCTCTCCGCCCACGCAGCTCACTGTAGAAATTCAGCAATACCGAAGTGGACAGAACTTCCACGCACCATTATCCCCCAGCCAATGAAAGCAGCCAGTGTTTAATACCTGGAAGCCAGCCACGCAAAGAGGTCAGCGGCCAGTGGGAACCTCCAGAACATCACATTGCTGGAGCCAATAGGCTTAGAATGGGGGTGGGAGTAGATTTAGCCTAATGGCGCGTACGCACGATCGGACTTTCCAGCAGACTATGTCCGGCAGACCGGAAACCGTCTGAGAATTCAATCATGTGTGGGCTCCAGCGGACTTTTTTTTCCCCAAAAGTCAGACGGACCTAGAAATAAAACATGTTTCAAATCTTTCCGACGGACTCGAGTCTGGTCGAAAAATCCGTTCGTCTGTGTGCTAGTCCGACGGACTAAAACCTACGCTAGGGCAGCTATTGGCTACTGGCTATGAACTTCCTTATTCTAGTCCGGTCGTATGTCATCACGCTCGAATCCGTCGGACTTTGGTGTGCTTATGTGTGGCCAAGTCCGTTAGTTCGGAAAGTCCGTCAGAACTCCGCCGAAACAGTTTGGGGAGTACTCCGGACTACAAATTAACTGGACCAAATCCCAGATCCTCCCGATTGATCTGGGAGCCCCGTCTGCACCCCAGGCAGCACTTCCCCTCGTCAGAGCCAGTCAAATCAAGTACTTGGGTGTACAATGCTCCAGAAGCCTATTAGACTACGCCAATTTAAACATAGAACCCCTGTTCTCCTTGCTCAAAACCAAAACCCAGGTATGGTCCCGTCTTCCCCTCGGGGTCATGGGACGGATCAACCTGGTTAAGATGATCCTCCTCCCCAAGCTGCTCTATCTCTTCTGGCATGCCCCCCTCAGCATACCCCCCAGAACCTTTAAGGCAATGGAGGCCATTCTCAACACATTTGTATGGGGCACATCCCGCCACAAACTCTCCTGGAACACCCTGAAACGTCCCACCCACCTAGGTGGCACAGCCCTCCCGGACCTTTTTCTGTACTACATCGCCGCACAACTGTCACATTTTTACTACTACAACCAGGCGGACAAAGACCGATATACCACCCTAATATGCTCACCACACTTCGACCAAGTCATCCACCCCTTCCGGATCCTCATGCGAGGCACCTCCAGGCCCCTGACTTCCAAGGGCACCATGCTGTTCCACCACTGCAAGGTGTGGCGACAAGCCAACACCATCACCAGAGCCCCCGCATTCCACACCTATACACCTTTATGGGATAACCCCCAACTCCCAGAGCTGCGCACTGTTCCGGACCAAAACCAATGGTTAAGCTATGGCATTATTTTCCTCTTCCAGGTCCTATCACATGGTAGGATTAGACAGTTCCAAGCCCTCAAAGATGAGTTTAACCTCCCCGGCCGCATGCTCTTTCGCTACCTCCAGCTCCGCCATGCCCTTAATTCCCAATTCGGGGAAACTATCCCCAGACTCGAGGCACTACCAATCACTAATGTGGTCCGCAGCCGTGACTCCAAGAGACTGACCTCCTTTTTCTACAGCCACCTCATAACACCAGCAGCCACTGAACAGGCATTCCATCTCAAAACAAGGTGGGAGGCGGACCTGGGGACAGTGGAGGACGATGACTGGGAAGACGCACTAGTTGCTTCAAAAAAGGTCTCCCCCAAACTGTCAGATAGGCTCACCCACTTGTATATGCTCCATAGATCCTATCTTACCCCCGCCCGACTGTCCAAATTCAAGCCTGACTCCAGCCCATCCTGCCCCAAATGCGGTGATCCACGAGGCACCTTCTACCACCTTCTATGGACATGCCCAAAACTTCAGGAATACTGGTCTCAGATTGTCAGGTTCCTCCATGACCAAATGGGGTCTCCCCTGACCCTATGCCCCCGCCAGTGCCTCCTCGGCATCCTCCCCCTCCCAGAAGAGGAGAAGCACCTTAGCACATTTCTCCAGGAATCACTTTTCCTGGCCAGACTCCTCATCGCTCGCACCTGGATTAGGACAACACCCCCCACTATACAGCAATGGAAGGGGGCGATCAACGCCACCCTCCCTTACAAGAAGGTGCTCTACAAGCATAGGGGTTGCCCGGCAAAGTTCAATAAAATTTGGGACAGATGGGTGGGGGACTCCGCCACCTGTGTTGAACAGAACTAACCCACATTCATCTAGCCTTGCCCTGCTCAGATGCGATCACCTGATAACATTGGCTAAGTACAGCCCTGCCCGCCATGTAGATGCACACGCCTGGACTCCTCGCCAACCTCCAAAACTTAACCCCGCAGGACCAGTCCTCTATGCCCTCCGCTGGCCTGCAACGTTTGGTACTCCGTAGGCAACCTGGTATATTTACAATGTTTAATTGTCATTATGCGATCAGCAATGTCAAATGCTTTATCCGTGAATATGGTGCATGTTGCACCCTACACTTGTTTGTGTATCCGTTTGCATTCTGCTCAATAAACGTTTTTCTGATTAAAAAAAAAGAACTCCGCCGAAAGTCCGTCGGGAAGACCGTCGGAAAGTCCGATCATGTGTACGCAGCATTAGTTAGATTTTTACTGAACTTCCATTTTATGTGTAATGGGGCTAAAGCATTTATCACTTATATCTCTCAGAATGTGAACAGGGGACACAACAATGCCCGTAAATCCTTCCCATACCGGGGGTCCATCCTACCAGCACTGCCAGGGTTAAGCAGAGAATATGGCATTTTGTTGTCAACTGTAATAACCACACTTCACGGCCGCATCGGATTATAGGGCTGAGCAACCGCCTGCTCTGGTCGCATCTTCCTCCAGGCTGCTTGACATAAGCAAAAAATGCAGAGAGTTTAATTATTAAATGTGTAAAGAACCTCTACCAGCACACAAATTAAATGGCCCCTCTAATTCTCCGGAGCAGATCCGCTGAGTACACCAAAATAGTGACGGAAGATTCATGGGGTGCCAGACGGAGGGACCGCACAGGAGATAAGACGGCGTCGGGAGAGTAGTGTCAGACACACATTGTACAACCGCTTTCCATGTAATTTTTTTTTTTTTTATTACATTCGTTCTTTCAGCCTTTATATACACTGTCATACGCACACCATCTTCACCCTCATGTTTCATTAATCATTGTAAATGTATTTTTATAATAGAATTTAGGAATATTCTAACAACCTTGAGCACTATTAAACCATCACTCCACAAGTACAGCGTATTACCTGGGAAAATACAGTCATTTCTAACTTTAGTATTTATTGTAGCCAATAACTGGTCAGCTGTAGGGCTCATGTCGGCAGGCATTCTGTTCAAATGCTGCATTTGCCAATCAAACAAACAGCATTTGACCAACAAAAAGGCTTTCTTTAGCCTGCAATTCAAATGCTACTAAAAAGGACATACTGTGTCCAAAGAATGACCTGCGTTTGACATTTGATTTAAATGCACGTCAAAAGCAGGAAAAATGACAAGAGCCCCTAATCAGCTATTTGTTGGCAAACTAGTTACAGGTTTGTGACTGGTTACAGGCTAACCAATCACAGTGGCTTTTCTGCCATCGTTGATATAAAAATGCCTGAAACATAATATGTAAAGGAGGAAATGTGTACACTTTATAAATAGTAATTTGAGCAACAGAGTGGGTATTGTGTGTTTCTTGCATTAGGCTGCATTCACACCTGAGCGTTTTCAGCTCGTAAAACGCCAGAAAAAATTTCTGAAAAACGCCCAACAAGCAAAATCCCATTCATTGAAATGACCCCTGTTCAAATCTGAGCATTTTGTAGCCTGAAACCAAAGGCCTGAAGCTCAAAAAAGTACATGAGCTTCTTTTTGGGCAGATTACAGGCGTTTTCCTGCTTTTTACATTGGTGACCTTTTGACCTGTGCAAAATCATGGTAAAATCGTGGCAAAATTGTGGTAAAAACGGGCGACTTTTTACCTGAAAAGGAAATGCTCAGATGTGAATGTAGCCTTAGGCCCCGTTCACACTTGTGTGACTTGTCCTGCGACTGCAAAGTTGTATGACAAGTCGTTCCCCTTGATTTCCAATGATAACCATTCATATATGTGCGACTTCGAGTTGTGCCGACTTCAAAGTAGTCCATGTACTACTTTGGTCCATATACCTCAAGTTTTTACAGGCCTTCCCTGAAAGCGCATTAAAATTGCAGCGAAGTCGCGGTAGTGTGAAAGGAGCCCCGTTGTAACTCTGCCCATTTGTCCCCATTATATCTACCCACTTTTTGGGTGGGTGTGTGCAAATCACATTCACTTTATGTCTTGGTTCCACCCAGACCCCGCCTCTAAATAGGCGAGGACCACACGTGGCCCTAAACTCCACAAAGAAAGTTTTTTTTGAGTTACTGTGCATGTGCACAAAGTTAATGCTGTGATCCCAGGACTTGGCCCAGGACATAGTATTGGAAGGACAGTGGGCCAAGCCTTGGACAGCTATCATCTATAGGCGAGAGGTCATGAATGGATTGTCATTTCTTTTTCCTGATGTGTGTTTATTACAAAAAGAGAAAAGGTCAGTCTACACATACTATCAACAGACTTTGGGGATTAATAGGGAGCTCACAGCAAAGCCAACAGAAAATGAAAGCCACTCAAAAAATGAAACAACGCTTACAAATTGCTGAATCGCGCGCCTCAAATTAAAAGCACATATCAAGATGAGAATGGATAAAGGCTTAGAGCATCGGCGTCTTTAGATGTTTGGTCCCCTTCAATATTAGCCATGTTGACAGTGAGTACAGCAAAGGCACAGCATACATACACTGCACCATGACTGCATTGAGCAAGGAAAAATGCCCATTGTTACTGGGAAAACTCAGCAGAGAGCTCCTGAATACTCCCCCCATCATTCTCCACCACTAACAAGGAAGAGACCAGTGACACTGAAGGCCGATTCCCCATCACCCGGCGCTCCCACATGGCCCCATTACCACACATTACAATCCCAGACCAATCTACACACCCGATAACGACACAAAGAATGAGCGTACATCAATTACCCTCTCACCAAAGAGGAGACTCTGCGGGTAATCGCTCTGTCATATGGAATATTGTTAATTATCGCAGCCCAGCAACGAGAAGATAATTAAAATGACTGCACTGTGATTAGGGGGTGGTGGACTCGCCGAGCGCCTCACATGGTGGGAAGGATGCGATTCAATAAATCTCAGATGAGTGGAAAGACTGACCAAAACCGGAAGAGATGGAAGGAGATGCTCCATCTCTGGCCTAATGAGTAACAAAAATGGTTTCCATAAACCATCGTACGCCATATACAAGCCGAACACAGGATAGAAGTCAGAGGAAAACCATAAATGTGTGGAGCGAAGTCCTTTACATTGATTGTAGCAGAGCTTATAAGCAAAGGACGTGCCATAGCACCATCCGCCATATTACCAATAGATGAATAATAAACCTCAATAGCTCTAAAAAGACAAGAAAGTAAAAATAAAAAGAAGAAAACACAAACTGCTCAGCAAACTGAAGCTGCGACTTCCTTATACAAGAGTTGTGCTATGCTTTGTTTGCTTTGTTATGCCGCGTACACACGAGCGGATTTTCCGTCGGAAAAATCTTGGATGTTTTTTCCGACGGAATTCCGCTCAAGCTTGGCTTGCATACACACGGTCACACAAAAGTTTGCTGAATTTTCGACCGTCAAGAACGCAGTGACGTACAACACTACAACGAGCCGAGAAAATAAAGTTCGATGCTTCCGAGCATGCGTCAAATTGTTTCCAAGCATGCGTAGGAATTTTGCGCGTTGTAATTGGTACAGACGATCGGAATTTCCGATCTAAACTTTTTCCGACCGAAAAATTGAGAACCTGCTCTCAATCTTTTGCTGGCTGGAATTCCACCAGCAAATGAATGAACGAATGATGGAAAAATTTGTATAGCGCTACAATGCGAACTGAATCGCCTCAAGGCGATCAGCAAAAGTCTAATGGAGCATACACACGGTCGCATTTTCTGACCAAAAGCTCTCATCCGACTTTTGCTGGCGGAATTTCTGATCGTGTGTACGCGGCATTAGAGACAGAAGCTACCGGTCACGTTTTACTTTCCTGGTTTCTGACTGGATGGCTGGGTTTCTTACTGAATATACCTCTGGGATTAGAAGCAGCTTCTGTATCTGGTCAGGTCACCTGACCCCGACTGTGTGCGGTCAGCTGCGCCACCTCGCTGTTCTGCTGTTCTGCTTTCCCCCGCAATCACCTCTGCAGCACTGCGCCAGGCGGATGACAATTAAACATTACATAAGGGAAACTGGAGCGGCAGACTGAGTCGTCTTGGCCTGTCACACTGACGGAGAAGAGAATGAGCAGCGGCAAATTTTATCATCCAGTTTAATACTTGTCACCGATATGAGAAGAGAGATTCTGGTGTGGAGAGACAGACGGGTCAATGGACCGTAATAACCACCACCTATCATACAGTATATACCTTTTATATATATATATATATATATATAAGGGTCAGAAGTCGCACTAAAAACCTTCTTCAGCTTCATTATTAAGTGACATACTTGTCAATCATTCCCCATTCCAGACAATTCTCTTCCTAAATTAGAAATCACCCGGCATGAACACTCTTTTCCCCGACTAACCACCCACAGAAGAGACATGCGCTGGGCTGTAATAGGGTGCCCACCATTACCCCAAGATATGACAGCTTGTGGTCTGCATGGAATATCAGTTTCAGCAGTAGAAGTTTTTGTTAAAGTGTAACTCCACTTTCATGAGGAAAAAAATAGCAAATAAGAAAAAAAAAATTATAGAACATACAATTTTGACACAAGTCCTATTGTAATTGAATGTTATTGAAAAATCGCCTTTCCTTTTCAATCTGCAGTGCTGTAATTTTCTGTACAATGTAATGCAATATGGCTGCCTGGAGGTGTTGTGTACACATAATGTGTATAGAACGCCCCCCAGAAACATCTTTTTCTGCTTGTGTGATTGGCTCACTGATTTTCTTAGAAGTCTGCACTAAGATACAAGTCAGATTACACGCATTCCCTGCAACAAAAATGTCATTTTTGGTGAGATACTCCCAATAGGGAAATCACGTCTAAACAGATGCAGGCCCAGCAGGTTTCCTTATTACAGCCCTGCAAATGCAGCAGCTGATTGATAATTATGAAACCACTCCCATTCACATTTACTATGCACATGGACACAAACAGGGATTTCTTCATAAAAACAAAAAATCTACAACAAAGTTTGTTAAAATCCTTGTATTGTACATAGATCGCCCAGAGGGGAATGTTTTTTTTTTTTCTCAAACAAAGTGAAATTACGATTTAGACCCCTTTCACACCAAGGGCGTTTTGCAGGCGCTATAGCGTTAGAAATAACGCCTGCAATCCGCCCTTAAACAGCTGCACCATTGTCTGCAGTGTGAAAGCCCGAGGGCTTTCACACTGCAGCGGTGCGCTGGCAGGACGTCAGGAAAAGTCCTGCCAGCAGCTTCTTTCGAGTGGTGAACTCACCGCTCCTCCACCGCTCCTCCAGTGCTGCTCCCCATTGAAATCAATGGGGCAGCGATGTAATACCGCCGGCAAAACGCTGCTATTGCGGCGTTTTGCCAGGGGTTTTAACCCTTTCTCGGCCGCCAGCGGGGGGTAAAAGCGACCCGCTAGCGGCCAAAATGCGCCGCACATCCGACGGTAAAACTCAGCTAAAAATATTGGCGTTTTACCACCGATGCTATGGGCGGTGTGGTGTGAAAGGGGTCTTAAACATTTTTGCAGCAGCAGATTTTATTGCATGCTTTAGTTATCACAACTGAATGAATTTATTATAATCAGAAAAGTGCCAACTAGTCAACATAACCCCCAACACTAAGGGCCCTTTCACACTGCCACGACAAAGTTGCATGATTTTGCGGACACGGTTTTTCTGTGATTTCAGGGAATGCCTGTGTAAACCCTAGGTCTATGGACCTCAACTCGCATCAAAGTTGGACCAAAGTAGCACAGGGTCTACTTTGAAGTCGGCACGACTTGAAGTCGCACAGATATGAATGGTTATCATTGGAATCACGGGGAACGACTTGTCATGCGACTCTGCAGGACAAGTCGCAGAAGTGTGAAAGGGGCCTTAGTCCTGGTTCACACTTCTGTGACTTCTCATGCGACTTGCTGCGACGCGCGACACAAAAGTCACATGATAATTCAAAACTAATTTTAATGGGTTCCATCTTAATGGACAGGAAAAAAAAATAGTTCCTGTGCTACTTTTCTGCATCTTCCTTGTGACATGAGTGCCACAGACTGCAATGTTAAAAATCACGAAAGACCCAAGGATTTTGTTTCTGTCTTATCTTTGAGACTTTGGCCGCAACTTCATAGGGTTTCGTAAGATCAATAACATGTGTCACACTCTGTTATGATTTGTCAAAGATAAAGCCACATGAAAGTATATTGAAGTCGCATCAAGTTGCACTGGAAGTCGCACGACTTTGGGGTCAGAGCAGTGTGAACTAAACCTAAAACTCAGGCCAAAGCTTATAACATTACAGTGATAAGTGATAGCTATTATATTGTTTCCACAATAAATACCATGACAGATATTTTGGCAGTGAGAATACTATTGAGCTGAAAATCTCTGCAATAAAAGCATTGGAGCCCATCTTCACTGCACTGAAGGGTTGGTGCCAAAAACACTGTGCATCAAAATGAAATAAACCTCAGTGTGAAGGCTGGGCCATTGTCTGCATCTGAAATCAGAACTGCCTGTGTTTCCCCAAAGCATCCAGACTCAAAACTACTCTGGAAGTGAGATGTTTGAATCTCATTGGTTGCTATGGGTCGCTGCAAACTGTTCTCATTTCAGACACGCTTATTAATCAGCGCAGTGTATCTGTGGATGCAGGTTGCAGACGCAGAGCTGCATAGGGAGCCAGGACACAGCCGTACACTTTCTGCCCAGCTTTCTGATTTTGGAACTGAAGCCTAAGGCCCCTTTCACACTTGTGCGGCTTCAAAATCGCGCGATTTTGCCGCGTTTTGCGGCCACGATTTTTGCCGCGATTTCAAGGAATGCCTGTGTAAGTGGCATCAAAAATCGGACCAAAGTAGTGCAGGGACTACATTTAAGTCAGAAGGACTTGAAGTCGTACTAATATGAATGGCTGTCATTGGAAATCATGGGGAACGACTTGTCATGCTACTTTGCAGTCCCAAATCGTGGGACAAGTCGTATAAGTGTGAAAGGGGCCTTAACGATAGTTTGCCTTACAAATTCTTGAAACAGCCGTCACCGATCCCCAAATTACACCCATGAGATCACTTCAAAGTGGGAGATTTTAGAATTAAGCAGTTAAACTTTTTGTACCGATACAACCTCATCTACATCCAGAGGGGCCTTATGTAATAAGAACTGTCTGTAGTGCACAGAGACACCAGATTTTGCAAAAGAAAATAGCAGCTGGAGGATAAGAGTATGAATATGATTGGCTGATGTGTGGCTTGCTGTATAGTGCCCCCCACTGCTAGCTTTCTGCAATAACTTTTTAAAGGAAAGTTCCTTACTTGGAGATCCTATCTGTAACAATGCTTCCTTCTTCAGGCTGACAACACTAAGGCCGGCCATACACGGTTCAAATCTCGGCTGGTGCAGCAGGAACCGAACCGGCTGAAATTCGAACCGTCATTGAGCAGGCTGAATGTACCAAGTTGATCGATCGAATGACTTGAGTACAAGCAGCGTGTCAGATTCTCTTACGATCATCGATAGCGGCTGCTATAGCCGCTGGCGTTAATCACTGTCTTCCTCCGGCTGGGATGGCTTTCCCCCTGCCTGCCCCAATGGGAGAAGACAATGGCTCGGCAGGAGCGATTTCCACATCAACACTGACCGTGTTGATTGGGGAATCAAGCAAATCTTTCCTGCAACCCGTGGTTGCAAGAAAAAAATTTGCTCTGTGTATGGCCGGCCTAAACCCCTGCCTCGCAATTAGCCGCAGCTAGGGTTGCCACCTTTTCTTCAAGCCAAACCCGAACACTTTAGCAGCCTGGGACACCTTTGGATGCCCAAGGAGAGCCGTAATGCAGAGCGCATAGCGTGCCGCAGTGAACAGTGGGTGGAATTGTGGAATTGTACCGGTGTTCTGCCAAAAACTGTCCCCCCATTGGACAAGGAGACTCCGAAAGTCTCTGAAGATGAACGGCGCCTGCGCACTTGCTAGTACCTTCTGCCCTGAGTCCAGGTTCAAGCCCCACCATGCAAGTGGACATACGGTAGATGATGTAAAACAGCACTTAGTAACAGGGCCCCTCGCGGGCTCGCTTTGCTCGCCACGCTTCGGGCACAGCCTCGCTTTGCTCGCCACGCTTCGGGCACGGCCTCGCTTCGCTTTGCAATTTTTTATTCTATGTCCACTTGGATGGTGTGGCTTGAACCTGCACTCAGTGCGCAGGCGCCGTTCATCCTCGGAGACTCCTTGTCCACCGTACGCACAGTACAGGGCGGACACTATCTGATGGGGGACAGTATTTGACAGAACACCTGCACCCATGGAGTCTGCTTAGAGCAATATTGTGAATCGTCTGCTTCTCTGAGCAATTTGTATCTATATATTTAAAAGCTGCTAGGCATCAGAATTGGTCTGAAAGGATCAGATTCTCCTAAATTTTTCTGGCTTTTTGTATCGATTTGCTCATTAATACTCAGGGAACTGCAATTATATTTTAAACAGGTTTTGTTACGAGTGGCAGATTTTCTAATGACCAGAGAACATTCCACTTCAGAATGTGAACTGCACTCACTGAAAGACGACTAATGAGGCCAAAAACCTACAAATTTAATTACAGCAGGGACCTGCAAGTCTGCGAACCAGCCAAAGCCAATCCAATGGATCTTCTTCCTTCGACTATTCACAAAACTTTCTATTTTTTAAAATGTTAAAATGACACAGAAGAAACTCAAAGTAGAGTCAGGTCAAACTTGTGTCAAAACATAATTACAAATTAAAGCAATGGATAATTTGGTTTTATGAGATTGCATCGCCAGCAGACTTCAGTCAGAAGCACCAACCAGCAGCGCAGCTCACAGCTGCTCATGGGTGGGCAAATATCTAAAAGCTCCACCCACTTTCTTCCACTTGCACCATAGTGTGCCTACACTGTAGGAAAATGGGGCTCACAAGTCAGGTGCTGGATTTTGAATGCTATAGGTTGATCCAATTATTGGAAACCACTCCTTCGTCACATCCGTAAATATTCATCAAAATTAGGAAAAAAAGGAAAAGCCCAGGGGTCGGACTTTAAAGGCAAATTGGACCACATTGTTTGAATAAAATCCATATTTTATTTATAAACAAATAACTATAAAAATTACACATAGATACATGCCATTAAAAACATATACGGTATATACAAAATATGGCCAACAAGGGCCCAATGTTTCAGATATGTTACATGATATCAAGTGAGTGAGCCCCTGTGTGTCAACGCGTTTCGCTGATCCAGGACTCACGAAAAGGGGAAATAGAGGAAAAACAGGCCTCATCATCACTGGTATCATCATTGGTGCATTATGTATATGTTCACCTTGCCTGTGTCAGAACGTGCATACATTAGAGTCTTCCTGGGTGGGCACTGGAGTATAAGAGACCACACAATGTTTATCCAACAATGGTATGCCAAGAATGGAAAGAACTGTAGGTTGGTCAACACCAAGAAAGAGAGGGGGGTGCAAAGTACAAAAATACTACACTACCCTCCTCCACCAATTAAAAAGACAATGTTTTTCACATATGCAAAGGCGCCCTAAGAAAATGTACACATGCATTACCAATGAAGTGGATTATGTAATTTATATAGTCATATTTAATAATATTAATTTTAAAAAAATGTCGTAATATAATGGGCTATGCAAAAAAAGTTAAAATTTTGCCGATGTACAACATAAAGCTGCCAGAACCTCATTAATTAATCAGTTTGCTGGAGGGTATTTCCATTCCAGTTATGGAGGACAGCTTGAAATACATCCATTAACCTAAGATGGTTCAAGAAGAATAAGAAGATTTAAAAAAGGTAGAAATACAATTTTGTACTCCTCACAAGATTTCAAAACGAAATCCAACTCCAATTTATTTTTTTAATCACTCAGCTTTTTTCCCCAAATAGAAGTAGTCCTTTAAGGGTCACGTGATGAGGTGTCGTGTGGCATACAGAGAAAGGGTTAAAGGCAGGAATATTTTAGAAAGAACTGCATGGTGTGCGAAGACTTTCCGGACTGATTTATATGATTTCACTTTCTGCCAATCTGTGTGATGTACAGTCTGGGCTGCCCCATTCATCAATCTGATTCGTGCTTAATGTTAGGGCCCGGGGATTAATGATTCCGCCTTTCTGCTGCTGGCGGGCACCCGACTGCCTTATTCTTTCTGGGCGCTCTCTGACTCTCCCTCACCCCGTGTCGCCAGCTCTCACCTCATAGGGCTTCGTTTCGCGGAGCACTCTCTATATTTCATTTCACTTAGTCCCGTGTTTATAGCCGTCCGTCCGCAGCTTCTAATGTACACCCCATCCCGTCTTTCCGCGGCCCTCAGCTTTCCCTGCCATGGCAGAATTACAGTCTGACGATTCTCTGTTCTCATCAATCACTATAAAACCATTAGAGGAGAATGAGCGCGTTTGGCCACTCTCAGGTCTTCAGTGGAATTCTCGGAAATGTCCATTGAGTTCACGATCATGAACTATAATACCCTCTACGATCAGGCTTCAGTTATTGCCCCCAACACAGGGAAAAAAATTGTTCATATAACGTCAGAACCTTGATGCTTAGCAACTTCTTAAACCTTTTATAAAACTGCCAAAAGTAGGCTGAGTGTCAAATTTGTTAAATATTTATGATCATTTAGAATAAATGCCATCATTCCTGGAGAGCATGGACAGCCGTCAGTCCTGGAAAGTATGAACTGTCTTCAAGAGTCATGGAAAGTATAGTTGGATGCCGGTACTGGAAAAAATGGGTGGTCACCAGTCCGGGAGTGCATGAATGGCCATCAGTCCTCATGAGTATGTATGGTCCCCAGTCCTGAAAAGTATGGGCAGACAACAGTCCTAGAGAGTACAGATGGCAGCTAATTCCCAGGAGAAAGTTTATCCACCAGTCCTGGACAGTATGGCTGGCCATCAGTCCTGCAGAGTATGGGTGGCGCTCAGTCCTGGAGAGCATGGGGCTGTCAGTCCTGAAGAATATGGGTGGTCAGTACAGGGGGTCCCCGACTTACGAACGCCCGACCTACGAACATCCCCTACTTACGAACGGGGCGCTGCGGGGACCCTCCGTCATTTTCCGCCGTCCTCCGGCCGCTCTGCGCATGCGCGGCCAGGCGGAGCCTCAGAAAATGATGGCAAACTTCGGAAGTGTCCGTAATTTGCCGCGCATGCGCAGAACGGCATTAGACGGAACATCGGAAATGTCCGTAATTGTCGGTCTGCGCATGCGCGGCCGACTTACGAACAATTCCGACATAAGAACAGGCGGCCAGTCCCTAACGAGTTTGTAATTCGGGGACCCCCTGTACCTTGTATTACATAAATCTGTGTATAATAACCAGAATTAAAAATAAAATTTTACTTTTACTATTGCATAGGTGCTATAATTGTAGAATTTCCAGGGTCACCTGGTGCTGGTACGCATAGTAAGGCAGCAAAGCAGTACAAACCCTTCTAGAAATAATAAACTGCACTATAAAATTCTTATTGTGAATTTGAAATAAACCCACACAAGGAATCTAGAAACAGCTAAGGCACAACAGCGAAGGCTGCTAGCAAAGGAAGAAAAGGTGATAGCAAGAGCAGAGCCCTAGGCTGAGTCCTTTAGGCCATCTCGGTAGTCCAGGTCTATTTTTTCCTGGGTGGTAAATAAGAATATTTCACTCTGGAAGAGTAAATTCCTCCATGAAATTCATGTCCTTATCTCCCAAACCAGCGGTCCCCAACCTCCCCAGGACAGCACTAGGTACCGTCCTTACGGAAGACATCCCCTCTGCACACCGTGGGGGGAGGGTGGTGACATGGGGTGTTGTTAGGGGGGTATTTGTACTTTCCTGTCTTGTTAGGCCCCTTTCACACTTATACGACTTGTCCCACGATTTGGCACTGCAAAGTAGCATGACAGCCATTCATATTAGTACGACTTCAAGTTGTTCCGACTTCAAAGTAGTCCCTGCACTACTTTGGTCCGATTTTGATGCAACTTACACAGGCATTCCTTGAAATCGCAGCAAAGCCGCGGTAAAATCGCGCGACTTTGAAGTCGCACAAGTGTGAAAGGGGCCTAAGTGTCTCAAGAAATGAGATACACACCTGATGTACTGAAGGCCTGATCAGATGTGATACGTTTTCAGTGATTGGCACCATAGTTTGTAGACTCTATAACTTTCACAAAGACCAAATAATATACACTAATTTGGGTTATTTTTACCAAAGATATGTAGCAGTATAAAATTTGGCCAAAATTTATGAAGAAAAATTACTAATTAGCAAAATTTTAGGACAGAAAACAAAGAAAAAGGCATTTTTTTCACAAATTTTACGGTCTTTTTTTATTTATATCACAAAAAAAAAAAAAAACACTAAATACCACCAAAAGAAAGCTCTATTTGTGTGAAAAAAAAGGACGGAAATTTCAAAGGGGTATGCACTAGACCCAAACAAGGATCCAGATCCCCCGCATGCACAGCAGGCCCCCCCCCCCCCCAAACGCCGACTAGACAAGAGGCGGAACCCAGGAGGCCCTCAACAAGCCATGGACCGGTGGCAGTCCGCAGCCCAGAGGTTTGGGACCTCTGTCCTAAACTACAAGTACCCTGGGGCTGTGTAAAGGTCACTGATAAAATAAAGCTAAACTCTGGGGTTAGCAAATATAGTCTAAATACAAGAGGCATGTATTCTTACTTGAATCTTGGTGTGTTTCGTATATTTATTCCAGATCTGTGCAATAATCCGCCCCCTTCTGTAGTTTTCTGCAGGCAGCCTGTAGTGGGTGGGGCTTGCTGGGCCCCTTCCACAGCTCTGCTCAGGCTATGAATAGCACAATGTTGATGTCACTGCTACTCTTTCAAGGTAATACTCGGGTTTTCAACAGAATTTGGTGCAAACAACATGGATTTATGTCCTTTATGTTTATTAGAGAATATATTTCAGTGAAAGTTTTTTATGCTTAGGAGTTTTTTTTTTTTTGTCAATTGTATTTTAGATTTTTTTATTTGTTTATCAGTTTTTAAACTTCTGTTTGTATCTGCTTAATAATCTCTCCCTTTTAGATTGGCAGCTAATGAGATATCACATGACCCCTTCCAGCAGCTAATAGCACACAGATCACATGACCCCCTTGTAACGAGCCCCTGCTCGCTCGGTTCCACTCTCCCGACACTCCTATGTCCCCCGACAGATCGCAACATCTGATGGTTCGGTCATGCGATGCTCCGGGATTCAAACTACAGCTATGTGCTGTTCGAATCCAGTTGTGATGGCTCTGAACAAACACCAGGCAGGCTGTATGTAAGTTCAAACAGGAATATATATTTATTGGATCCACAACACTCTTTTATACACATCAGTTTGAACACCCCGCCCCCAACAACCACTTTCCTATTGGTCAATTGTAAAGTAGACTGTTTTCAATTAGGTCCTCTGCCATGCAAATTAGGACTTGAAACAGGGTCAGCAGGGATTGGTCTGATAGCTTGAATAGGAGGACTGATAAGGTGTAATGACACAGAGAAGCCCCAGGAGGTAATTAAAGTACATAAACAAATGGTCAAACACAGAACAATGCATTCCTTCCAGACCACAGAGACGAGCCTTAAGACATTGCAGAAGACCCCCCACTGTGTAATAGAATCAAAGGAGAAATACATCAGTGTTTCAAGGTTCATGACACCCCTCCATAAGCTGCCTGGTGGGTAGGTAATCGCAGGGTTCATTTATACGCAGTACAGACAATGCGGTTTGTTTACAGCTGAGTTTATCTGCCGCCGTATGAAACATACCTAAACATAAACAAGAATCTTCCAATATTTCACCCGTAAATTTCTGGCAATGTTTCTTCTGCCGTGTGGATCCAATAACTTAATTTCCGCCACTTCTATCTACACATCTCCTCCTCTCCCTCCAACCCTCTAAATCCCGACTCAAATATCGGAGCCTCTTCTTTGCTTTAACCCGGCCGCTGTTTATTTATATTTATTAGCTGTACGCGGTGATGAATTCCAGCTGACATTGGAGCGAGATTCCATCCGCTTATAGCGTTGCAAGATAAAATATGGAGGTGGTGAAATAAAGGCTTCCAGAGCATACAGATTGTAATAGTGTGTGATGTTTCCAGCACCGCTAATCCACCTGATTGTAATCAGGAAGACTATTCATGCTGAATGATGCCATTATCAAATCCGCCCGTTCCTTCTTATGCACATCTGTGGTTTTCTCCAGTGCTGCATTTAATGTTTCTTATGGGCAGAAATCTCCATTGTGGACTTCTGTTTACTTCCGACAACTAGGAGTGTCACAGGTGGGAATACAAAGTAATGCGGTCACAGCCGGGGTAAGGTGGACCAGAACAAGGAATAGCCCGGCTCCAGACACGGATGTCTTAAGGGGCCTGAAAACCCGAGATCTGGCCAATGTGCACGACCTGCCGCCAACACATAGCGTGTTCGTTTTTCTGCCAAACGCAATAGCTATTCTTCTGCTTTGTTGATTGCTAACCTTTTTCTTTTTTATATAACCATGTTGATTAAAGCCAAAGAGTCCAACAGATTTTAACCGCTTAAAGCGGAGTTCCACCCTTAAGTGGAACTTCTGCTTATTGGATTCCTCCCCCCCTCCGGTGCCACAATTGGCACCTTTCAGGGGGGAGGGGGGTGCAGATACCTGTATACAGGTATCTGCACCCACTTCCGTGACAAATTATCCGGGGCTGCCCCGCCCCTATCCGGAGATGCCCCGTTGTGTCTTGGCAAACACAGTTGGCCACATCAACGTACAGGTACGTCGCTCTTTAAGAGCCCAGCCGGCGACACGCTCGCGGCGTGGTCCTGAGCTCCGTGACCGCGGGACCCGATCGTGTCCCGCGATCGTGTCACAGAGCTGAAGAACGGGGAGAGGTCTGTGTAAACAAACCTCCCCCCCCCCCCCGTGCTTCCTAGTGAGACTGTCACTGATCGTCTGTTCCCTGTCATAGGGAAAGACGATCAGTGATGTTGAACGCCAAGCCACGCCCCCCTACAGTAAAAAAAACACACACAGGTCACACTTAACCCCTTCCCGCCCCCTAGTGGTTAACCCTTTCACTGCCAGTGTCATTTACACAGGAATCAGTGCATTTAAATAGCACTGATTGCTGTATAAATGACAATGGTCCCAAAAATGTGTCAATGTCCGATGTGTCCGCCATAATGTCGCAGTCAAAATAAAAATCCCTGATCGCCGCTATTACTAGTAAAAAATATTAATAAAAATGCTATAAAACTATCCCCTATTTTGTAAACGCTATAACTTTTGCGCAAACCAATCAATAATCGCTAATTGCTATTTTTTTTACCAAAAATATGTAGAAGAATACGTATTACGCTTAAACTGAGGAAAAAAATGTTTTGATATATTTTTTGGGGATATTTATTATAGCAAAAAGTAAAAAATATTGCATTTTTTTCAAATTTGCCGCTCTATTTTTTGTTTATAGCGCAAAAAATAAAAAACGCAAAGGTGATCAAATACCACCAAAAGAAAGCTCTATTTGCGGGAAAAAAAGGACGCCAATTTTGTTTGGGAGCCACGTCGCACGACCACGCAATTGTCAGTTAAAGCAACACAGTGCTGAATCGCAAAAAGGGGCCTGGTCCTTTTGGCTGCAAATTGGTCCGTGGCTTAAAGCGGAAGTAAACCCATCGATTTAACAGTCTAAAAAAAAAAGGCATGCCGTGAATGCTAACTGCACATTGGCTGTGCTCTCAACCAAACAGTCAAACCATCCAATGGCTGGTGTCATAATGGATCACATGTGCAGCACTGTGGCAGTTGAAGATTAAACAGAGGCAAAGATGGCAGCTTCCTTGGCTGAAAACGATAGGGGGGTTTACTTCCACTTTAAGTGGTTAAAGAGTCTAAATCCTCTGGTTTCTTCCTAATAACTCCCTATAGAGGTCACACACACCATGGAAGATGGGAAGGTGAAATCGGGCTCTCCGGAGTTCCACTCCTCGGTGCCGGTCATAGATCTATTCATAGAATCAGCACTCCCAGCAATGAAGAAGCGCACACAATATTAATAATCATTAGGGTTAATTAATCATTTAGGATGCCTTCACTTGGCTGGAGCTTCTCCCATTTCACGCCATCATCTTTTCGAGCAGCTGGTAGCAGAGCGTGGGGCAGAATAGGACATTATTTCTCCCCCTGGGCCTCTTATACACAAGATGACTGAAACCAACCCACAAAAATCACAGGGCATAGCCTGCCATACTCATCCTGATGCTTCTTCTTAGCTTTTTGCATTCAAGTCTCTTCCGTGTGTTAGAAATCTATTTATACATTGAGAAGTGGCACTCCCACCTGCTCCGCCCCATATTTCTCTATATGGTGGGACTGCCTTAAAGCGGAAGTAAATCCATTCATAAAACAGTTTCATTTCCGGCACGTGCCGAAAATGTAACACACCCATTGGCTGTGCTCTCAACCAAACTGTCAAACCTTCCAATGGCTGGTGTCATAACTGATCACATGTGCAGCATTATGGCAGTTGTAGATTAAAAAGAGGCAAAGATGGCAGCTTCCTTGGCTGAAAACAATAGGGGGATTTACTTTCACTTTAAGCAGCTACTCCGGTGCTTTCCGACTGCATAGACAAGGCAAAATGCCTTGTCCCCTATATGCCCGGTTGCCGGTTCACACCACTGCATTGCATTGTTTTTTCCCAGCGTAGCACAGTGCAAGACAATCCATTGCCACACACCACGCTACCATCAATTGAGCTTTATGAGGTGTACGTGTGACATCTCAATAATTTAAAAAAAAAAAAGTCAAGCTCATCGCATCGTCATTGCCCTAGTCTCGCCCCCACTGCACCACACATTGCAGCGCAGCAGCTGGTGTGAACCAGCTCTAAACCTGTATAGACAGGTCAGCTTGTGGGTAGGTGCAAATTGATGTGGAGGCAGAAAACGCTCAGAGTCCAGTTGCAGAGAATGGAATTTCATTAAAATTGAAAATTGGCAATACACAACAAGCACCCAGCATGAAGGCACCTGACCGGGAACACTCACAGGATGCAACAGCGATGAGTAGTAGCAGAAGGTCTCAGGTGTGGCAACAGCATCTCTCTCGAGGTGCTAACTGCGCCCTGGCCGGTCTGTCCCCAAGTGGGGAGTCTTCCAGGTAGGATGGTGTGCCCCTGCACATTCCTTATTCTTCAGGAACCTCCCAGAAGCACTGTCCCTGAAAGGTGACCTGTCCTTACTCTAGCCACACGCGAAATGCGCACAAAACCTGTGAGCCAGGATTTTAAATAGACTCTGCCTGACCCAAGATGGCCACCAAAGGTTACAAGGGGTAACAGCATCCAATTGAATGCTGCCTCTCTGTGACCAAGGAAGCCATAGAGGAACCTGTTGCGGATAAGCACCACCTGCAGTGGAAAGAATAGACTGCACCTACCTACATGATGATATACGGCAGTGTCCTTAAAGCAGAGTTCCAGGCTTTTTATGTTTATTAAAAGTCAGCAGCTGACTTTTAGTAAACAGACCTGTTCAACGACCCAGTGATGCAGTCGAACGGAGCGTCGCTCCTCTCCGCCGGTGCCTCCATTGCCACTCTGGGCACCCGGCCGTGACAGCTTTTGGCTCGATGGCCGGGCACGCACGGCGCATGCGTGCGTCGCGCTGCGCTCCCGGAGTGGACAGGCGATCTCCTGGGACCTGTCACGTGTCCCAGGAGATCGCCTAGAGGGAGGGGCCGTCTAAGGCGAAAGGAGTAGTCGCCTTGGCGGTCCCTGGGCAGAAGGAAGAAGTGGGACAGGAAGTCCCACTCCTAACGAAGCCCCCACCCCCGAAAAAAATGACATGCCAAATGTGGCATGTAAGGGGGCGAGGAGTGCTTAAAGCGGAAGTTCCACTTTTGGGTGGAACTCCGCTTTAAGCAAACTGACATACTCAGCCCTGTATCAGTGGGGCATAGTCAGGTTCCAGTTTCCAATGGTTAGTCACAACATGAAAAGCTTAGGTGATGGAAGGCGGTCTGCTAATCTGTGTCGTCCCTCTAAACCTGAGGACAGTACAGGACAAGGAGTAATACAATCCACACAAAGTCAATGGACTGTTATCCCCATCACTTTAAGTCCAACATCCCACACAGAATGTGGATGACTGTCCACACAATACATTGCTGCATTCTGCTGATTACTGAGCAGGAAGTGGACTGTGTGTCAGAATATCATTCCCCAACAGGTCAGCTGTGTATCAGAGAATATCATCCCCACAACATAAACTTTGATCTCACGCTGCTGTGAGAAGTTCCGTTTCCTTATCTGCCTGTGAATGTTCCTGAACACACTTTTACATAAAGCGACTTGTGATTCCTGTCTAGTGGCCCCTCAAGCTTTACACAACAGGAAGAGCACGGTTGCTGATAATATACACTGTGGCACAAATTAATTTATCGTGTTCAGCGGCTGTGTGGCACCACCCCCGGGATCGCACCTCTGGAGCTCGGGAAATTGATCGCTGTTCACAGTGGAGTTTAAGAATAGAATTAAAAGCAAATGAGATAACGCTGCCAATTGCGCCAGTCATTACAAGTCATTAAATTCAATAGTGAGCCTTTAAAATGCCAACCTGGCTGCAGCTGACTAAAACCATCTTCCACATTAAACCGCAACACGAGTATTAAAAAATGTCCTTCTGAAAATCGGAAAATTGCATTTTTCAGGGAACCTATAGCATAACCATCTACACAAAAATGTCACATGAGCTCTTATTCATTAAAAATTCATACTCTAAAAAGATTAATAACAGGTTATTAAAGCATTACTTTAATATTAAAACATTTTCACAAAGAGTTTATGAGCTCTGTGCTGCATATTTACACAGCGCTCAACATCAAACTTGATTAGCGCTTTGAATTCCCAGGGGGAAAAGTGCTATTAAATTATTATTGTTCATTATTATTATTATTATTATTATTATATACCCCTAAAATAGCTAATTTTAGTGAGTCATTTCCACTTTCAACACATGTAAAGCCATAAGCAACGGGGGAACCTAGTTCAAATCCCAACTGGGACACTATCTGCATTGAGTTTGCATGTTCTCCCTGTGCTTGAATGGGATTCTCCTGGCTACTCCAGTTTCCTCCCACACCCCAAAGAGATGCTGGTAGGTTTAATGACTCCAGTCTATATTGGCCCTAGTATGTGCATGCATGCAAGATAGGGAATTTCGAGTGTAAACTCCTTGAGGCTGAGGGCTGATGAGAATGTATAATATGTAAACGTACTGCGCAAATTGACAGTACTATATCAATACTTTTTATTAAATAAATTGTTCTAGAATTTTCACTGTTATATTTCCTAACCTGTTTTCTTCAGAGGATAATGATAGCAAGGGACAGGACACTGGACACAGGACACTGATCCCGTTGTTGGTGGAGGTCACTTCCAAAGCAAGACTTAATGCACTGGGAATGAATCCCTCCAGTCACACCAGAGCCTTCCACTGCAGTGCGTCAAATGCACATATATTAGGTCTGGTTCACACTGATATGAATTGAATTGCATGGTAATGGAAAAAAAAAACATTGCTTCCAATGGTGGCTGTTCACATCAATGCAAAGCAACTGCGATGAGACTTTGGGGAAGGGGTCCTGTGCTACTTTGGTGCAATGCGCTGCGGTTTTGTGGTCCATAGACCTCAATGGGTTGCATCAGGGGTCAAGTCCTGGGGAAAAAAGTGTGGGAACTCCCACCCAAGATCCACTCGCCCACCAAAAAAATAAAATTATACGCTCATATCAGTGATGGCACTAACGCCGTTAAAGTAAACGGCGTTACGTAACGCCGTTACTTTAGAGGGTAACGAGTAATCTAACTGATTACTCTTCCCCTCGCGGTAACGCCGTTCCCATTACTGGGGCGGCGTTACCGCAATTACCTGCCGCAATCGCGGAGCCAACCGCGGCCTCGGCCTTAGGAAAGGCCGCGGCTTTGGCCTAGCTCCGGAGCGGCGGCCGACGGGTGCACCAAGATGGCCGCCGCTCCGGCCTAGCTCCGGAGCGGCGGCCATCTTGGTGCACCCGTCGGCCGTTTACAATGTGATTGCTCCGTCAAATGACGGAGCGATCACTTTGTAAACAAACCGGCGTCAAGATGACGCTGGTCTCCCCTCTGTGTACAGATCTGTACAGTGGAGGGGAGAGATCGGATGGCAGCAGCCATCCCTCCATACCCTGCCACTACTCTGCAACACCCTGCTAATACTGCGCAATACTCTGCAACACCCTGCTAAAACTGCGCAATACTCTGCAACACCCTGCTAAAACTGCGCAATACTCTGCAACACCCTGCCAATACTGCGCAATACTCTGCAACACCCTGCCAATACTGCGCAATACTCTGCAACACCCTGCCAATACAGCGCAATACTCTGCAACACCCTGCCAATACTGCGCAACACTCTGCAACACCCTGCCAATACTGCGCAATACTCTGCAACACCCTGCCGATACTGCGCAATACTCTGCAACACCCTGCCAATACTCTGCAACACCCTGCCAAAACCGCGCAATACTCTGCAACACCCTGCCAATACTGCGCAATACTCTGCAACACCCTGCCAATACTGCGCAATACTCTGCAACACCCTGCCAATACTGCGCAATACTCTGCAACACCCTGCCAATACTGCGCAATACTCTGCAACACCCTGCCAGTGCCACTACTGCACAATACTCTGCAACACCCTGCCAATACTGCGCAATACTCTGCAACACCCTGCCAATACTGCGCAATACTCTGCAACACCCTGCCAATACTGCGCAATACTCTGCAACACCCCTGCCAATACTGCGCAATACTCTGCAACACCCTGCCAATACTGTGCAATACTCTGCAACACCCTGCCATACCCCGCAACACCTGGCCATACCCCGCCACACTCTGCAATACGCGGTAATACCCAGCCATACTCGGCGATACCCAGCCATACTCGGCGATACCCAGCCGTACCCAGCTATACCCAGACAATATTACAGTTGGGGAGATGACGTGGATATTAGAGTGGGGGCTTTATGGTGGTGGAATTTTCAAAGGTTTTTGCAAATTCAATTATTATTTGCTGATCCGAAAAATGATCCGATCCGTGACTCTGCAACGATCCGATCCGTGAGTTTGGGGGGGACAGATGTACAGGGGGGGGACAGATATATGTGTGGGGGGGGGACAGACGTGTAGTGGGGTACAGAGGGGGAACAGATAAATGTGTGTGGGGGGGGGCAGACGTGTAGTGGGGTACAGAGGGGGAACAGATATATGTGTTGGGGGGGAAATAGACGTGCAGGGGGGAACACGCCCCTTGCTTACAGTAATACTAGACCCGCCCCTAAGAATATAAAAAAAAAAAGTCAGTTACTTTGCTGAGTAACTAATTACTTTTCCAATGTAGTAACTGAGTTACTAACTCAATTACTTTTTTGGGAGAAGTAATTTGTAATGTAACTAATTACTTTTTTTAAAGTAAGATGACCAACACTGGCTCATATGCACAAACGCTTCAAAAGTGGTATTTTTCATCCAATTTTCGTATTGTGTATATGAAGCTTAACTGTTAGTACATAAAAAAAAAAAAACAATCCTCAATAAACATAAATACGGTAATTCTCTGAATAATCAGCATTCATTCAATTGTGCTTCCAATGCGAATGTGAACATCATGTTCTGATCTTTATTGGGGAATTTTATTTTGTATTTAGAGTGTTTATGTGGTTTGGATAACACAGGGTTAAACGAAAAGGTCATAAATGAACTGCACATTATCTGGACAGAATGCTTGGGGAGATAGTGATGTGTTCCTGCTTAGGAGATGTATGTTAGCTTGGGGGGCTGCAAACTCTGCAGGGCTCCAACACACACTCGCTGCTATTCCAACCCTTCACATATTTCCACATAAACTTCCCTCCTGGCATTAAACTTTGCCAGGTATTGTGCTCAGCTTACCACCCTAAACTGATGTTCCTCCCTCAGCTCACCTCTCTCCCGGCATGTCCTGTGAGCAGAATAGCTGTGCTCCTCCTCTGGGTTCTCTCATCATATGGCACTGAAGAGATCTACCTGTCAGCTAGCTGTGATTGACAGGTAGATCGAGGTGGAAGCTGTCATGGGGCCCCCTACTGGCAATGCCTGAATGGTCAGGTGTGCGGCACTTATTATTGCGAGCTGTTTTGACAGCTGCTGGTGTAGCACCTGCCACACAGCTCGCATACTTCAAAGTCTTGCAGGACACGGCTGCTAACAGGAACTGAGTTCCTGTTGTGGAAAAAGTACAGGAATTCCGTTCCCAATGCGTTCCCACATGACTTGAGCCCTGGGTTGCATCTACTTGCTTTTTTTATGCATTTTTGTGTGCGATTTGTGCTGGTTTTTAGGAGCAGGCACCTGCCGGCATCCTATCAACCAGTGACTCATCCCTGCTGTCGGCGTCAGTCATTTGTTACAAAAAGTTGCATAGTTACTTATACTTTTACTTGTTGCAAAAATAAGTGATAGTTGGTAAGGCTGAATAATGACATCAGTCCATCCAGTTGAATCTGTGTGGGTGTGGATGTGTGTGTTTGTGTGTGCGTGTCAATACCATTTATCATATCCCTGTATTACATCACTAAGAGGCCTGCCGGCGTCCTAACGACCACAAGCTGTAAACAAAGGAGCCAACATTAAAAAAAATTATAATAATAATAATAATAATGTATCAAAAAATGCGCCAAATTGCACTGGAGCTGCACTACAAAATTGCACTGCTCTATTGTGAACCTAGCCTTACTACACATTGCACCATGTGTTATTGTATGTTACATTAAGCTGGCCATAGATGGAACGAAAACTGTCCGGTTCAGCAAGCACCTGCTTAATTTGGATCCATTTTTGATGCTGCTCGAGAAAAGTTGATCCATTGATTGGCTTCTCTCGAATAGGAATGTTTGAAAATGTTCATTTAATCAGCACATGCACCTGCAGAACCGGCAGCAGCAGTGCCCAAAATCATGAAGTATTGTACTGTATCGCAGTTGCATCGGGAAGGTGCATTGGGGTACCACTCAGAATGATTAACACTGCAGCACGCCAACGTGCATAACCAATGGACCCCCTAGACTAGGTTCCTAGTAATGTGGTGCGTGAAATGCAGTGATCCGTAAGCGTTTACCGCAACACATTCAAATCACGCTGCCCTTGCGATCCTCTGCGGGTATCAGTGCAATCTTAACACCTCAATCGCAGGTCGCAAAGGCAGTGCATTTGCCGGTGTCGGATTGTATGGTACTTTTGATCCGGTTGCAGTGCGGTTCCAAAATTGCTACATGCACAACTTTGGTGAGATACCGTGTGATTTAAGTCCTTTTGGATCAAATCGCACATGAATTGAACGGGA
Organism: Lithobates sylvaticus; assembly: GCA_028564925.1. NCBI lineage: Eukaryota > Metazoa > Chordata > Amphibia > Anura > Ranidae > Lithobates > Lithobates sylvaticus. The sequence goes on along the minus strand of CM053035.1, from coordinate 183,106,662 downwards.
ATGTTATGCGTTTCCTGAAAGATTCACATGCGTTTCATAGTGTGAACCAAGGCTTAAAGTGTTTCTAAAGGCTGAAGTTTTTTTATGCCAGATCTCAATCCAGCAATGTGCATGAGAGCCAAGGCTCTTCCGGGTCTCTCCCTCCTCATTGGCTGAGATGCAGCAGGAGCCATTGGCAATCACAGCCATTGAGAAGTGAGTGGGGAGGGGGGGTTGATGAGCGCTCTTGTGTCTTATGGACACACAGCAGGGCTCAGGAGTGAGCACACACTAGTACCTCCATAGCAATCGGCTGGCTATGGGGGCACTCGGCAGGGGTGAGGAGCCAGGAGTGCCAGTGGTGGACCCAAGGAGAGGGGGATCAACCAATCCCAATGCACAGAGCAGGCAAGTAGGACATGTTTGTTATTAAAAAAAAAAACATTGCCTTTACAAACACTTTAATATACAATTTTGGTAGACATTAGAATGCCTAAAACAAAACTGTCAAAACAGGTTCTCTTTTTTAAATACATTTTTTTTTTTACTTTTTTTTATAGACCCCTTACTGCTAAACTCGTATGTGACAGATTACGGCCACTCTCACGGCTGATTGTCACTGCTGATGTATAAAATAGGTGAGATCTGACCACTACCGATGACAAGAATCCGAGGCCTTGGTGAGAAAAGACAATCGCTCCTCCATAATACCCAATCAAAAAATTCAATCAAAACCCCGATAAGAAGGGCAAGAGGTTGAAAGACGTGTGAAGCTAACAGCGGAATCAAGACATCCACAAAAACTGCATTATTATTATTTTTATTATTGTTTTTACATTTCAATTATTATTGGGAAGTGAAAGTGAACGGTGATGACATGATGAAAATGGAATTTCCTCAAATTTGTGGAATCTGCGTGAGGGAGGAAGCACCCAGAGGGACCCAATAATTGACCCCTTACAGCATCAAAACATGGCTACCACATGGCCCGTTTATGGGTGTTAATCATCTTCGGTATTGTAGAGGGGATCTAGGCGTTCGGTTACCAGGGCTGCCAGATACATAAATGTTTGCTTGTTACACGGCAGATATTTCAGTGAAGTACCCTCTTCCCTTCTAATAGCTTTCTGCAGCTTATTAAAAAGGAAGAGAATCAGATCTTCAAAGGCGCCCAGCGCCCGGTGCTCGGCTTCCCCTGAAAATGATAGCGTTGAGGTTTGCAGAAACTGGCAAAGTGATTTTCTGACAGCCCCCATTTCATTGATGGCATCCTTTGCAGTAATGCGCATTACTGATAATACGAGAGCCGAAATGTGTTTGTGAGATCGGATGAAAATTGGGTTTTTAAGAGGCACTGAAGGAAGACACAGTTGCAGCCTGAATGAAGGACTCCAGTCAATGGTTGATTACATGCCAAGATCCCATTTAGCCAAGTAACGGTCGGGGTAATGACTTGGCGCGGTCTCTACAGGGACGCACCGGCCACGTCCTGCTTTAACAGCTCCTCGCCTCTATGGACCGCCATGTAAATTGAGGTCCTTGATGCCGGCGTGATTAGCTTATACCAGGCTAGGAATTACAGGAAATGTAGTAATTGTTGAGCGGCTCAGCTCCGCCGGAGAGCGAAGCGTTCTCTGAAAAGCGCATATTTTCTAATGATTCTCTTTAAACTTCCTAAATTCCCTCCGATTCATCCCTATTCATGAAGAGCCAGGCTGATAAAACAGTCTTTATTAATGAAAATGAGGTGAAAGGGACAGTGGCGCGCGGCATGAATAAAGCCATTTGCATTGCGGTTATCTGCATTGTACGCCGCTACACTCCCTGCAGACGATACAGAGTGCAAGGTTAACAGCCCCTCCATACATGGCATGATTGATAAAGAGGACCTGTATTATAAAAACAGAATAGAGAGGAAATCACTGTGTGATGACCTTCACTTATTCACTCTGCCGTCAAATGCAAATTCAAACACGAGGCGTCAGTCTTCTGTCTGCAGCAAAAGAAATATAAAAAAAAAAAATAATAACTATAAACCATCAAAAGTCATCCCTGAAAGGAGAATGAAAAGAGCTCAGACCTATTTTTACATATAAATAAGCCTATAATAAGGCTTACCTATATGTACTGAAAATATCTCCAAATCGCGCCATTTAGGAGATATTTCGTGTACACTGCGCCGATGATGTCATCGGTGCATGCGCAGTGAGCAAGCGGCCCGCCATGCCGTTTCTTCCCCAGCATGTGCAGTGACTGGCGGCTCCCGCACACATGCGCAGGAGTGATGTCACGCAGCTCCAGCCAGGGACATCGTGGGCTTCCTTTGAAGGTAAGTGCCACATATGTTAGTATGCAATGCATACTAGCCCATTATGCTTTTACTTTGCAGGGGAATAAAGAGGAAGTAAAAGCCCTCAGGGTTTACTTCCTCTTTAACACTGATCACTGTATTCGTTTTACAGGTGATGTCATTGGCAGTTAGTCAGTTCCCCCCCCCCCCCCCAGCGTCAATTAGTGTCAGATTTCCCACTGCACTATTGCAGGCCCACTAGTATAAAAAAAAATGATTAAAGCGGAGGTTCACACAAAAATTGAACCTCCGCTTTTCGGAACCCTCCCCCCCCCCTCCGGTGTCACATTTGGCACCTTTCAGAGGGGAGGGGGGTGCAGATACCTGTCTAAGACAGGTATTTGCACCCACTTCCGGGCATAGATTTCCACGGGAGTCTACGACTCTTTCCGCCCCCCCGCGCTGTCTGCTAGGACACACACGGGTCCCAGAGACAGCAGGGACCTTTCGGATTGTGCTGCGCGACTTGCCCATGCGCTGTAGGGAACCGGAAAGTGAAGCCTCAAGGCTTCATTTCCTGATTCCCTTACCGAAGATGGCGGCGGCAGCACCCGAGGACCGAGGGGCGGTTCGCTGTACCCTGGGACAGGTGAGTGTCCTTATTTTAAAAGTCAGCAGCTGCAGTATTTGGAGCTGCTGACTTAAGTTTCTCTGAGTCTTTGCTGCTCTTGGCGCCTCCCTCCTATCGAGTGCCCCCAGTCAGCAGCTTTCCATGGGGGCACTGAAGCCTAGTCACAGCTCCGTGTGTGCATTCAGCCACGGAGCCCCTGGCCCCGCTCCCAGCCCCTGTCTCCTGATTGGCTGACTGACTGACAGCTGCAGGAGCCAATGGCGCCACTGCTGTGTCTCAACCAATTAGGAGGAGTGTCCCAGACAGCTTATCCATTCGTGGACATCGCTGGAGAGAGATGGGGCTCAGGTAAGTATTAGGGGTGCTGGGGAGGCTGCTACACACAGAGAAGAATGCATTAAGATAAACAAAAACTTCTGCCTTTACACCTCCTTTAACATGTAGCCCACCCTAGGTAACACCCACATCTGATGCTGAACCTCCATCACTGAAATAACTAAAATCCAACCGTGTTTTTGAGTCCTGGCGGTCATTCCTGGAAATCCCTTTTTAGCATATAAAGCTCACCTTACGGGGTGACATGGATCGCCATCTTCCAGCATACTGTACATCTATATCCCTCTGCCACACTCGCTCTCCTGCCAGATAAGGATGGAGCGGGTAATAAATGATCAGATCGTTCCATGCTGCCTTTCCTGACAGATGATCTCTCTTCACTAGGAGGACGGCAGGGCTGACCGCCAGGAAAATCTCACAGTTGGGTCACGTTTTCATCAGAGCTAAATACACGGCTGAAACACATGTACACCAGCGGGCTCTACCTGCCAATGACATCTGTGATCCTGTGCAGCCAGTCTTGTAATTTATACCATATTCAGCTACAGGGTGACACCACCCTCCAGAGCTCACAGCCCTGCAACTTCCTGGGTCACCGCCCCCACCTCCAGACTGCTCATTGGCCTATGAATGGGCATTATTCACCTTCCCCTATTGAACTAAATGCAGGTTATGCTATTGTGTAGGCGTTCAAAATTCATATACGCCTTTCATCCAAAAATGTGCTGATTGTTGGCGGCTATAAAGATTTATGAAATCAATTTGTAAGAGAATTTCGGAACATTGGGAAATATGAGACGCCGTGCAGCCTGTGAACATTTGTGTTTATATCACATGAATTACAGACTCTCTCCAGTAATAAACTTTCTCCGGAAAGGCAGTTATTTGGAATGAGAGCGCGGCAATGAATACAATCCAGGAACAATTCTATGGTTGTATTTACTTTCATTGCTGAGTCTATCCAATGAGGACAAGAGGCCCCTCCCCCACCCAGTCCTTGGGGTCACACCAGGAGGATCGCTCAGATGGAAGGTTTTCATGTTATCCTGGGGCAGGTTGGAACCCCTCCCCCTCCATCAGACAGCCACCTTAATACCCGGCAGAAGGATTGGACAGAACTGGTGAGCTCACTATTGCAAATTCCAGGTTGGGTGTAACGTGGAAACTCTTATGAATTTATTATGGATTAAAGAAGAGACTCTCATACGTCCCAACATTTTGAGATGGGAATGAGGAACATCTACTAACAAACGTATGTAGGCATAGGACACGCCCCCTGCCACACCCCCTTAAAGGAGAAGTAACAAAAAAAAAGGTTAATTTAATCCACAAGGACTTTTTTTTTTTACTACTATTCCTTTATATTGGCTTTTAAAATGTACAAATATAGCAATTTAGAAATTGGATGAAAGGTTTAAGACTGCCGCTACATAAATCGGTCCCATTATTTTGCAAATCCTCATATTTGCATGTAGGCAGCAGCACCCCCCCCCCCCCCATTACACACCAGTCAGCACTCTCATTGGCTGAAAGAGCTGATCGACAGACCGGATGTTCGGCCAGGCCAGCTCCTGTTTGACCAGATGCCGTATACACAGGCCGAATATTGACTGGTTTCTATTGAACCGGCTGATACAGCCTGATGTTTGGCCCGTGTGTACAGGGCTTAAAGTGGTTGTAAAGCCTTTAGGTTTTTCACTTTTCATTTTATGCATTAAGGTGAAAACTCTTCTGTGCTGCAGCTCCCCCAGAACCCCCCCCCCCCCATTTTCTTATCTGAGCCTATCCGATTCAGCAATGTGCACAAGCACAGCAGCTCCAGCTGCTATCTCTTTCCTCATTGGACAGACTGATAGCAGGAGAAGCCATCGGCTCCCGCTGCTGTCAATCAAATCCTGTGACACGTGTGCAGGGCGGGGCCAAGTCCCGCTGTCTGTGTCAATGGACGGGTGCCCCCAGGGAAAGCGGCTTTCCGCAGGGGCACCCGATGAAGAGGGGCCTGGAGCGCCGGCGGGGGACCCCCGAATAGGAGAATTGGGGCTGCTCGGGGCAAAACCACTGCACAGAGCAGGTAAGTATAGGCATGCTTTAAGGCTGAGCATTGACAGAGCGGTTTTCTTTCCTGCAACCACAAGTCAGTCCGTGTTGATGGGAGAATCCCTCCTACGGAGCCATTGTATTCTCCTGGCAGGGAAGCGGTCCCGGCGTGGAGAACACAGTGATTATTGCTAGCAGCTATAAAAGCTGCTAGCAAAAAAAGCATTTAAAAATCCAACAGGCTGGTTGTACCCAAGTTGATCGATCAACTCCGGTACATTCAGCCTGCCGATACATGGTTCTAATCTTGCCCCGTTCATGCTGAACCGGCCAAAATTCAAACCATCTATTGCTAGCTTACGAGATGTACAATATGTAAATGAATTCAATGTTTTAGACTGCCCCCCACACAGCACTCTATACAGTGTATATCTCCTGCGCCGGCTCCATCTGCTGTAAAGGATTCTTATCTCATGCAATAAGCAGACACTCAATTCTTACAATAAACATCCAGCCAAGGCCATCTATTCAGCTCTGGATAAGCAGGCCTCGTGTGATGCCTCTTCCAGTGAGTTGAATGTGGCTTCTGACTACAGATGGTGGCTTCCATGGACATAACAGGTACTCTTGAATACTATTAAAAATAATTCTGTTTTGCAGCTCCACTGTAAATAATCACCAATGCAATGCTGCATCTCCCTCTACTGCAGTAATATTGATTACCTTCAGTGCAGAATCCTGAACTATAAACACATATTTTATTATAGCCCATTATACAACCACAAAGGAAGCTGACCTCTGCACAGATTGAACAGGGTGGGGTGGGGGGGGGGGGGGGTCACCGATTCACACACAGCCAGTGTTGCCTCCCTCTGGAAGTAACTGCAGTGATTGGGTAGATTTTCTAAATGTTCCTCCCAAGAGGGTCGGAGTGGCAGATTCATAGACATGAGATCAATTGATCTGGAAGAGGCTCCACTCAACCTAACTACCCACGTCGCAAGTACATTTCTGAAATCAGACATCCAACTGGCAATTTCTGTAGACAAGCTGCAAACAACGGCGTGATCCCGAGAAATGTTTGTACGGAGACGTTACTAAAACAAACGATGCATGAGAGCTGACACCACTGATGTGAATTCGGAGACATGCGAGCTCCCTTTATATTCCTCCTCCACAGCCTCCGAGCACAGAAATTTCTGACAGACCACCGTGCCGGATTCGCAAGAAACCAGAAATGAGCATCCTTCCCTTTCAAATGGGTATTACGCCGTGAACCTTTCACCCTGGCAGAGGCTCCGGGGGCCTCATTAAACTCATTCTCATACAAGCTCACTCTGAGAACTTCTTTCCAACGTATCAGGTGATCCACGCCGTGCCCAGGAAGGGTCAGCTGCAGAAGCGGCAATTAATTGCGGCATTTTAATCCGACATTTACACCGCCGCGCCTGAAACTGACATGCTAGATGAGGATTGAAGATTTCATCACTGCGGCCTGAATTATCCAGAATGGGATTCATTCCATCGCCCCCCCCCCCCCCCCCCAACACACCAGCAGAAGGAAAAGAAGATAGTAAATGAACATACATTGGGTACAAGCAGCAAGACAACACTGGATATCATAAGAGATAAGAAAAAGGAGACCAAGGCGAAACAAACTCAGCGGACACGAAAGTGATGCCAATCTCATCCTCTGAATGACCGAGGAGACCAAGGCCAAACAAACTCAGCGGACACGAAAGTGCCACCATTCTCTTCCTCTGAATGACCCCAAGTCCTAGGCTATGAAATACAGCCAGTGTGTTCCCTGGTTCCAGCTCCGCCCATCTGAGCCCAATCAAAGACAGAGGGAGCGCCCACGGCACAGGATCATGTGACAGGAAACAGCCCCACCCAAAGGAAACGAAATCAGCCTGTAAAATGAGCAGACTGACTTTACCACAGGGGCAGTGTTTACTGATTTTAGCTAGATGGTAATTCTAATAACCACAGCAATGATAAAAAGGCTGGACAAATGCAGATGACCAGTTCAGGCCCCGCCCACATTCTGCATTTCATCTGTCCACTTTCCAGGTAGGCGCCCCAAAATCACACCCATTTTTTGTGATGAGTGAGTGGGGGGCTGGGCCGAGCCGTCCTGTTTGTGTCAATAGATGTGGGCAGGGCAGCTCAGGAGAGAGCCCGCACGAGTGCCCTCATAGAAAGTGGGTTTGTATGGGGGCACTTGCTGAAGAGATGGAGCCAAGAGCACTGGCCGGGGTCCTCTGGGCTGCTCTGTGCAATAGTATTGCACAGAGCAGGAAAGTATGACATGTTTATTATTTTAATACAAAAAAAATGAAGATTTCTCATCACTTTGTAGACTTCAAATAAAGTTGATAAAAAAAAAGAAAAAGAAAAAAAAGGAACTGTGTGGTATTGGTAAAATGTGCCTCACTGTGGCTCATTGCAGCAGAATCGGGCATCTTGCTGCACACTAGACCGCTTCAATTTATTGTGCAGGCAGTGTGAATGGGCCCTTATATATGTTACAGTGACAGAGCAATGCACTGTACATGTGTGGTGTGCAGGGGCGGACTGACCATTCAGCCACTTGGGCACTGCCCGAGGGCCCTGGGCCACTAGGGGGCCCCATCAGGGTTGCCAGCCTCAGTAAAACCAGGCACAGTATGTAAAAATCTGTGTTTTTTTTTACATCTGTCTCTGAAATGTCCATTACCGACATCCTTTTTGGTCTAAAAATCCAGAGATTATAGCTGCCCCACCTCTCCAGTACCTTCTCAGCCAATAGAAACATGTCTGTGTATACTATGTGTACATGTATGTGTATACTGTGTGATTGTATACTGTGTGTACATGTATGTGTATACTGTGTGATTGTATACTGTGTGTGTGTGTATACTGTGTGGCCCCATAATCTGTGATTGTCTGGGGGCCCCATAATCTCCTATTGCCCGGGGCCCCATGAGTTGTCAGTACGCCCCTGGCGGTGTGTTACCATTTATTGTCAGTTCCACCCCAACCATCACAGTGTGCACATAATGTTGTTGTGCGTCGTGCCTTGAAAATCACATAGGGCCAGTTTAGTTGTAATGTTAGGGTACAGTGACAGATCACTATAATAAAACGAGCTGCCTAATACAGCACACAAAAAATGCACGATTTGCAGTGCACGCCTTTGTGGTGTAAATGGTCCATAGAATAATGTATTTTTTGTGCCATTTATGAACCCTTTCTGTTGACTATTGACGCGTATACTTCCCGACTGCTGGCCGCCATACCAGACTCCCAGGCTCCTGAGCACTGCGATCATTTCTTCACACCTGATTAATAATAATTAATAATCACGGTCATCATCATTAACGGGTCCCGGAGTTCCAGGCCGGGGCAGTATTGCGGCACACAACAGAAAAGCTCCTCTTTAATTATCCCTGAACTGTGTGCGATTTCTGAAGCTGCGTGCGTTCAGTTGGTGCGTGGGGGTCAGTTCCAGGATGCCATTAGCGGAATCACTGAGGCATCGCTTATTAATTGGAAAGCCTCCACCACCACTCCTAATGAAGGCGGTAACTGTTGCATAATTCAATATACGGTGGGCACGTCTCCCCCGTTCTGTCTGGAAGTGCGAGAGTCTGCAGCTGATCTATGAAATTAATTTTACATGCTGACAATTTAGCACGCCTCTGACCAGATAAGTACTATTCATTAATGTCTTCCTGAAACGTTATCGCCGCAGATGTCTCCGTCATACGTAGAGCAGTACACAGACGAGATTGTACTGTGATTACAAATGATGAATCTGCGCAGAAACAAATACACAGCTAGCGGAGGATTGCTGCGTGGAGAATTCATTTTCCTCCCTTCAATTCATCACGCCATCCATCAGGGAGGCTCCTCGCTGGGGAAATATCGGCCGAGCGAACAAAATGTCTGCCTGTGCACTGCACGAGTGACTGGTCCACTTTAAGATAATAAGGTAGCGTTCCAATAACAAGGAATTGGGTATAAAGACGATGTAGACCCAAATCCACAAAGACGGATGTACAGCCTTGGATGCTGCGGCGGAGTCTGGCCTGGTTAGCGGTCTGAGCTGAGCCGTATGTTCCCATCTCTCAGCCAAGCGGTGGCAGATTCCAACGAACTGAGCGCCAAAGAAAAATGAACAAACCAGGACAATGAAAAGGCAATTCCTCGTCTATTTCCTGATGGAGAATGTCTACAATTCACATTGCAGAAGTGCAATTCCCCTATTGGTAATGACCGTGGCGGAAAAAAGGGCACACTGCACTCTCGTCACCCAAAGTTTTCTGCTTCTTTACATTAGATGTCATGTGATCAACCAGTTGATCGTCTGTGTAAAGGATCATGTGTTGGAAAATACTTAAAGTGGTGTTGCCACCAAAAAAAAAAATGTGCTTAAAAATCATAAAAAAATAAAATAATTGGAAAAAATGCCTGTTGCTAGGGGGTCCCTCGTAGTCTGCCACCCTCAGCGCCGCACAGTCATCTGGGACTTGTCACGTGTCCCAGATGGCTGAGTGTCGTATCACGGCGCATGGCGCCGCTCGCGCATACGCAGTGGGTGCCCGGCTGTGAAGCCACAGCTGGGTGCCCACAGTAAGGATGCCGACGCGGCAAACGGATCGGGGAACGAGGGGGGCTTTGTTCCCTCGCATCGCTGGACCCTGGGACAGGTAAGTGTCCGATTATTAAAGGTCAGAAGCTGCAGTATTTGTAGCTGCTGACTTAAAGTGGTTCTGCACTGGTGTTATTTTTTTTTTTTTTTGGGGGGGAATATGCTAAGGGGTAATAGGAAAATTGGGGGACTCACCTGTTCCATCTTCATTCGTGATCGCTGCCGGTTTTCGTCCGATGAAGTTCTTTATGTTCTGCTTGTCTGCTGGGGGCCATCTTGCCTGTGGGCATGTGAAACCCCACAGGCACTTTAGATGGCCCAGCATGCACCGCCGTTACTGTGCCGAGCTCGCGCGTGCGCAGTAACGGCAAAGTGCAGCTCACGTTCTCCGAAATCTCGCGAGATTTCGGAAGATGTGGCCGAAATCTCGCGAGATTTCGGAAGATGTGGCCGAAATCTCGCGAGATTTCGGAAGATGCCCGCACAGACTCCTGGGATCAATGACACCAGATCCCAGGAGACAGTGCGTCGTGACGAGGATCCCCGCACAGACCCCGCCCACCCCCACAGAGACAGAGGACCGGAAGTCATCGATTACAAGGTAAGTGGAAAAAAAAAATAAAAAACACATTTCATTTAGTACTCTTTGCCTGATTTGGAAGGCAAAGAGATTTACTAAATAAAATGTGTGCAGAACCGCTTTAAGTTTTTTTTTAAGTGGAACTCCGCTTTAAACAGGCCATACATGGAGCAAATTTCTTTCCTGGTTGTCGATCGATCAACTTGGTACATTTAGCCTGCCCATACATGATTCAAACCGTCTATGGCTTAGCTGGCCAAGAATTAGGAGGACCACCTCATTAGGCTTTGCTTGGAATGACTGGCCATTAGTCAGGCCACGCTCATCCCTCCTGGAGGGCGATAATTCAAATAGTTTTTGACCATCGATATTTTAAAACTTATCTCTGGTTGGCAGACACAAATCATTCCATTTTATAAAAAAGTTTTTTTTTTTTTTTTAAGGGCCCTTTCACACGGGCTGCCCGATCAGGTCCGCCTGCTCGGCGGTGATCTGCGGAGAGATTCCTTGCTGAGCAAGCGGAATCCACTTTTTGCAGGCGCCAGCATGAAAGGGGCCTTATGCCACGTAAACTTGACCGGACTTTCCAGCAAACTAGGTCCGACGGGAAAAACGTTCGTCTGTGTGCTGGTCCAACGGACCAAATACAACGCAAGGGCAGCTATTGGCTACTGGCTATTTTTTTTCCCGTTTACGTCACTATGTTCGAACGAACGGACTTTCGACTGGCCAAGTCAGTTCGTTTGGAAAGTTCTTTGGAAGTCCGCCGAAAGTCCGTCGGGAAGAACGTCGGACCTAGTTTTCCTTGAAGTCCAATCGCGTGTACGCGGCATTAGAGCTGGTAATGTTTAGAACAGTGATGGCGAACCTTGGCACCCCAGATATTTTGGAACTACATTTCCCATAATGCTCCACTTTACTGCAGAGTACATGAGCATCATGGGAAATGTAGTTCTAAAACATTTGGAGTTTTGCCATCACTGCCCTAGAAGGACTTAACTTTATTTCCTGTACTAAAGATACAACAGAAAGTGAGGAAAATCCCCTCTAAAGCCTCGTACACACAATCAGATTTTCCGGCGGGAATTGTGTGATGACAGGTTGTTGGTGGAAAATCCGAATGTTTGTACGCTCCATCAATTTGACAATTTGACGGATTTTCCGCGGACAAATGTTGGATAGCAGGCTTTAAAATTTTCTGCGGACAAATGTCTGTTGTCGGATTTTCCGAGCGTGTGTACATAAGTCCGTCGGAACAAAAGTCCAAAGTACAAACACACATGCTCGGAAGCAAGGACGAGCCGGAAGCGGTCGGTCTTGTAAACTAGCGTTCGTAATGGAGAATTAATATTCGTGACGCAGCAAATTATGAAATCTCCAAATGCAGCGCACAATTCTCTTCTTCTTTAATGGGATAATAATGAAGCTGCTTTGCTGGTGATACTGATGGAGTTATTGAAAACGATTTTTCAAAGGCTTTTTTTTTTCTAGTGATATCAAGAATAATATTATGCTTGTTATTTATTTTTTTTGGTGCAAGTTACCACAACACTATTATCCCGTAGTTTTTAAGATCAAAGATACAACTATGTTGGTGTCCCTTGTTAATTTTACATTGTATTTTTTAAAATGTAACTGCCGACTCCCAAACTGTCATTTGAAGTAAAACACATAGCCAAGTATTATTCTACACAATTTTTTTATTGCGCATTAAGACCCCTTTCACACTGAGGTGTTTTTCAGGCGCTTTTGGGCTAAAAATAGCACCTGTAAAGCACCTGAAAAACGTCTCCCCTGCAGTCTCAGTAGGAAAGCCGGAGTGCTTTCACACAGAGGCGATGCGCTGGCAGGACAATAAAACAACTCCTGCAAGCAGCATCTTTGGCGTGGAGTATACACCGTTCCTAAACTGCTGCTGCCCATTGAAATGAATGGGAAGCGCCGCTGCAGCGACACTTTGCGGTTTGATTTAACCCTTTTTTGGCGGGGGTTAAAAGAGACCCGCTAGCGACCGAAAACCTCCTTAAAAACAACGGTAAAGCGCCGCTAAAAATGGCGGCGCTTTACTGCCGACGATGCCAATGCCCCAGTGTGCAAGCAGCCTAAAAAAAGATAACAAATAAAATTAGACATGCTATCTGCCAATAGAACTTAACCAAAAAGTGCATTCTATGCATCCAAAAATATAGAAAATATAACAAATCAAATCATTATTCAACCAGAAAATAAAATAAAAGCCTCATGCATGTGTCCTGCGTCTTAATATAGGGGGTCAACAATGCCAAAAGTTGGTGAAAGCAGGGGTCCGTCATCCGGAGATAATTCCGAAAATCATCTGGATTATTCTCCTGGAGCTCCCGCAGCAAAGGCATATGACATAATGGGTCACAATTAATAAAGCAACCAATTTTTGGTCCAAGAAATTCTCCTCCTCCTGTTCCTGGACTGGACTTGAGTCAAAGCAATAACTCCAAGGCCAATAATAAATAACACGTTATCTCCTCCGATTCCGCAACATGGCTGGTTGACGAACAGCCGTTCAGAAACGAACTTAAAAGCACGAAATGAAAAGCGCAAATCACTCAGCAAACTTCTAACGCAAAATTAGCAGAAGGAGCCCAAAGGGTGATGCTAAAGAGCTGAAAAACCACGTAGTATGTCACTACGTTAGTTTTTGTTGGCTCACAATTGTGTGCTGTTTGTATGCAAGACAAGTTTGGGGCCAATGCCCTTCGGACAAAAGTTTTTGTCTGCGGAAAATCCGATCGTGTGTACGAGGCTTTAGGCTAATGACACAAAGGAGATCTTTTATAACAAAGTAATTGCTGCTACAAATCACAAATGACAGCAATTTTCTCAGATTTGTAGCTAGTGATTTTCTTTTGCTAGAGATGCTGATGATTTGCTACAGAATTGGGTTGTGCTTTGCTACAAATTGCTCTCGTTTAGCCATCTATAGCCAGCATTGCAACTGCTGCAACATTTCATAGAAAAGGATTAAGTGCGATTGTCGCTTGCGATTTTTGCCAGCAAGCCTAAATGCTCTTGAATCCCAATTGCTAAGTAGCAGAGGGACAAATCACTTAAAAATGTTCAGTTAACTACTAGGGCTTAATGCTGGTTGAAAGGTATTTTGCAAAGGTTCTTGTGACCTCTTGGTTGCGGTATTATGCTTTTATTGTAAAAGTACATTTTTGCTGCGTAGTTGCACTGTACTGTATTGTAAAGCTGCCAACTTGTGTTTATCAATCTTTAATAATAAAATTCAGTTAGTGATCCCACAGAAAATCATTATGCTTTTCAAAGCAACAAGTCGCTGTAACAAAACAGGTGGAAAATTGCTGTGAGAAAATCGCCCATGTGTCATTAGCCTTAGACAGTCGTCACCAGATCAAGGGTCCCCATTGGAAGATTTTTTCCCCATCTCCTGTTCTGGTGACAACTAACATTTTGTAAACACCCAGGATGCTTTTTGCTCCAGTGATAATGAAGGTAGAGACTGTGAAACTGGCAGACATATCAGTTAAGGTTTCAGTTACACTATAACCTGGTTATAGTGTACCGCTACTTCACACTGGTTATGTTCTGACCACAGTTGATCCTGGTAGGTTCAGCGATGGATCGATGGCTACTGCTGTCAATGTGCCCTTAGGCCCCTTTCACACTGGGGCGGTGGGGGCGTCAGCGGTAAAGCAGCGATATATTTAGCGCTGCTTTACCGTCGTTTTAGCCGCGGTATTCGCCCGCTAGCGGGGCGGTTTTAACCCCCCCGCTAGCGGCAGAAAAAGGGTTAAAACCCCAGCAAATCGCCGCTGCAGCGGTGCTTTGCCGGCGGTATTACCGTAGTATTACCGTGGTGTCCCATTGATTTCAATAGGTAGGAGCGGTATAGGAGTGGTGAATACACCGCTCCTTCACCGCTCCAAAGATGCTGCTAGCAGGACTATTTTTACCGCCCTGCTAGCGCACAGCTCCAGTGTGGAAGCCCGCCGGCTTTCACACTGGAGTTAAAGGACCCACTTTTTTCAGGCGCATTACAAGCGCTATTTTTAGCGCAGTAGCTCCTGAAAAACCCTTAGGTGTGAAAGGGGCCTTAATGAGGCTCCGTTCACACTAGTACGACTCCAAATTCGCACAAATTTCAGTGCGACTTTAATGCAACTTTTCACTGTGGCACTCAAGTCACATCACAGTTGCATTAAAGCAATGGCATGGCAATGGAGCACTCTGATGGGCACGAGGCATGAGATGGGGATGCCTGATGTAAGGGGGCAGGAATACCTGATGTAAGGTGGCACTCTGATGGAAGACAGCTGATGTAAAGGGGCACTCTGATGGGGACACCTGGTGTAAAGGGTCACTCTGAAGGGGACACCTAATGTAAGGGGGCAAGCTGACGGGGACACCTGATGTATGATGGCACTGTGATGGGGACACCTGATGTAAAGTGGTACTCTGATGGGGAGAACTGATGTGACGGGGACACCTGAAGTATAAGGGCACTCTGATGGGGAGACCTGATGTGATGGGGACACCTGATGTATGGTGGCACTCTGATGGGCACACCTGATGTTAAGGGGCACTCTGATGGGGACGCCTCATTTAAAGGAGCACTCTGATGGGCACACCTGATGTTATGGGGACACCTGATTAAGGAGCACTCTGATGATGGCATCTAATGTAAGGGGGCACCCTGGTGGGGACAAATGAGGTAAGGGGGGCCTACTGATGTAGAAATCTGATGTAAGGGGGCACTCTGATGGGGATACCTGATATAAGAGGGTGCCCTGACGATGACTGATTTATGGGGGTAGTCTGATGGGGTCACCCAATTTAATGAATTACTCTGGTAGGGGCACCTGATTTAAGGGGGGAACACTATTGGGGACATTTACATTTACAGAGTATTACCATAGTGTATGGAGGAAACTGTAAGAAAATCGCCAGAGAGCGTGGCTTGAGCCAAAGAAAAGAAGAAGCGTACAATCTTTCATGGCATGATTCGGACATTGGCCAAAAATTTTTTTAGTGACCAGACCTCCTTGAATCTTAATTCACTACCCCTGATATAGAGTATATTGCTTACACTGCCAATCCATATACATGAGTGACTGAAAGAAATGCATACACAGCCACGTCATCTGCTGTATCTGGATCTGTGACACAAAGATGTGGCGTGAGTGTTGTGTAGCTATAGGTGCAGACCACCATATCTGAGTGACGACAGAGCTCAGATTGTGGTTGGAGAAATTAGCTTATTTCCCAACTCTTAAAACAAACTTCATCATTTCCATAAACCTGTGATATTTCAGATTTAGTCACAGGCAATCCTGGGAAATATGCCGCAGGCCAGGAATCCTTCTACCATGAAATATAGTTGTCACACATCCTGTGGCAGGTCACTGACCCGATCTGTCACCCAGCTTCACTTTCTGTATGTTGTTTGTTTTATGAAAAGGTGACAACGTGAAACGAGATCCATAAATCCTGCTCAGAACACATCATATAGCATAAACATTGTCTGTAGCTTTGTACATCCAGAGGCTGCAGTAACATTCCTATGATAGGAAGGAGAAGATCTTATACTATGGTCCGATGGCATACTGATGCCAACAGTCCCGATTTTCCCGGGACAATCCCGATTTTGGGACCCTCGTCCCGATTAAATTCCCGGGATTTTGCCTATGTCCCGGGAAAACGGGAATGTTTTAGGCAAAAAAATGGCCGGCGGCTACAAAATGATGGCCGCCGCGAGGTCTATTTCCCTGTGTGTTCAGTGGAGACACCAGCTGTAAGGAGATGCCCTGCTGATGGGGACACCAGATGTAAGGAGGGGCTCCGCTGCCGGGGACACCAGATGTAAGGAGGGGCTTTGCTGCCGGGGACACCAGATGTAAGGAGGGGCTTTGCTGCCGGGGACACCAGATGTAAGGAGGGGCTTTGCTGCCGGGGACGCCAGATGTAAGGAGGGGCTTCGCTGCCGGGGACACCAGATGTAAGGAGGGGCTTCGCTGCCGGGGACACCAGATGTAAGGAGGGACTCCACTGTTGGGGACACCAGATGTAAGGTGGGGCTTTGCTGCCGGGGACACCGGATGTAAGGAGGAGCTTTGCTGCCGGGGACACCAGATGTAAGGAGGGACTCCGCTGCCAGGGACACCAGATGTAAGGAGGGGCTTCGCTGCTGGGGACACCAGATGTAAGGAGGGGTTTCGCTGCCGGGGACACCAGATGTAAGGAGGGACTCCGCTGCCGGGGACACCAGATGTAAGGTGGGACTCCACTGCAAGGAGGGCTCTGCTGCTGGGGACACTGATGTAAGGAGGGACTCCGCTCCCGGGGACACCAGGTGTAAGGAGGGCTTTACTCCTGGGGACGCTGATGTAAGGAGTGCTCCACTGCTGGGGACACCAGATGTAAGGGGGGGGCTCCACTGCTGGGGACACTGATGTAAGGAGTGCTCCACTGCTGGGGACACCAGATGTAAGAGGGGGCTCCACTGCTGGGGACGCTGATGTAAGGAGTGCTCCACTGCTGGGGACACCAGATGTAAGGGGGGGCTCCACTGCTGGGGACACCAGATGTAAGGGGGTGCTCCACTGCTGGGGACACCAGATGTAAGGGGGTGCTCCACTGCTGGGGACACCAGATGTAAGGGGGTGCTCCACTGCTGGGGACACAAGATGTAAGGGGGGGCTCCACTGCTGGGGACACTGATGTAAGGAGTGCTCCACTGCTGGGGACACCAGATGTAAGAGGGGGCTCCACTGCTGAGGACGCTGATGTAAGGAGTGCTCCACTGCTGGGGACACCAGATGTAAGGGGGGCTCCACTGCTGGGGACACCAGATGTAAGGGGGTGCTCCACTGCTGGGGACACCAGATGTAAGGGGGTGCTCCACTGCTGGGGACACCAGATGTAAGGGGGTGCTCCACTGCTGGGGACACCAGATGTAAGGGGGTGCTCCACTGCTGGGGACACCAGATGTAAGGGGGGGCTCCACTGCTGGGGACACCAGATGTAAGGGGGTGCTCCACTGCTGGGGACACCAGATGTAAGGGGGTGCTCCACTGCTGGGGACACCAGATGTAAGGGGGTGCTCCACTGCTGGGGACACAAGATGTAAGGGGGGGCTCCACTGCTGGGGACACTGATGTAAGGAGTGCTCCACTGCTGGGGACACCAGATGTAAGAGGGGGCTCCACTGCTGAGGACGCTGATGTAAGGAGTGCTCCACTGCTGGGGACACCAGATGTAAGGGGGGCTCCACTGCTGGGGACACCAGATGTAAGGGGGTGCTCCACTGCTGGGGACACCAGATGTAAGGGGGTGCTCCACTGCTGGGGACACCAGATGTAAGGGGGTGCTCCACTGCTGGGGACACCAGATGTAAGGGGGTGCTCCACTGCTGGGGACACCAGATGTAAGGGGGTGCTCCACTGCTGGGGACACTGATGTAAGGAGGGGCTCCAGATTTATTGCTACAGGGCGGCCCATCTGCACAGAATCACGTATATATGCATGATTTTACACTTCTGCATCGGGGGCGTGCACGAGTGCCGCTTCTGCTGTGATTAATCACAGCAGAAGCTGATCTGCGGGTGCCGGGCATTGGATGTCCACCGGTGTTCTGTCAAATTAGTCAACTCGTCAGAAAAACCAACCACCTCACTTCCAGTTTCTTTAAACTATCAGTAATTGGAGATTTCAACAAATTGCTGTTTGGACAACCAAATACAGTTCGGTACAGGAAGATATTGACGTTTTGACACCACAGCAGTTAACAAGGACAAAGTCGTCACCGCCTCAGAGGCGGCCATTTTGTTGGTTGGTATCGGAGTAACAATCGTGTTGTGTCCAAACAGCAATTTGTTGAAATCTTTAATTACTGATGGTTTAAATAAACCGGACGTGAGGTGGTTGGAGTTTCTGATGAGTTGGCTAATTTGACAAAACACCGGTACTCGCCGATTGTCAGGCAGAGACTCAGAACAGAGCTCTGCCTATGTAAACAAGGCAGGTCTCTGTTTGACAGGAGGGATGGATGGATTGTGTCCGCGAATAAAATACATCACTTCTCTGAGTAAAAGCACCACATACAGTAGTGAAACATTGGCTAGGCACATTTAATTCTCTGACCGTCCTAGATGTTTAACTCCTTCCCAGCCAGTGTCATTAGTACAGTGACAGTGCATATGTTTAGCACTGATCATCGCTGTATTAGTGTCACTGGTTCCCATAAAGTGTCAGTTAGGTGTCCGACTGTCCACACAGTATTGCAGTCCTGCTATAAGTCACTGATCTCCGCCATTACTTTTATAAAAAAATTAAATAAAAATTCCAGAATATATACACTAGTTTTTAGCTGCTATAATTTTTGCGCAAACCAATCAATATACATTTATTTTTTTACCAATATATGTAGCAGAATACATATTGGCCTAAATTTATGAAGAAATTAGATTTTTTTCAATTTTTGTATTGGATATGTTTTATAGCAGAAAGTATAAAATATTGTTTTATCACAATTTTCTTTTTTTGTTTAAAGTGAAAAAAAAATAAAAACACAGTGGTGATCAAAAACCACCAAAGGAAAGCTCTATATGGAAGGAAAAATATGATATAAATTTTATTTGGGTACAGCGTTCCATGATCACGCAATTGTCAGTTAACCACTTGCCAACCGCAGATATATTGTGGCAAGGTGGCTTGGCTGCGCGAACCAACGTACCCGTACGTCGATCCATGCATGTGATCATGTGGGCGTGCACGCCCACTGCACGCGGGGGAGCGTGCACGCGGGTCCAGTAGACTCAATGTCCGCCGGCCACCCGCGATCGCTCCTCACAGAGGCAGAACGGGGATCTGCCAATGTAAACAAGGCAGATCCCCATTCTGACAGGGGAGGAGAGAGAGATCTACTGTGAGATCTACTGTCCCTAGTGATGCAGAACAGCGATCTCTCTCTACTCCGTTAGTCCACTCCCCCCACAGTAAGAAAGCACCTCCCTAGGGAACACTAAACCCCTTGATCGCCCCCTAGTTTTAACCCCTTCCCTGCCAGTGTATTTATACAGTGATCAGTGCATTTCTATAGCACTGATCACTGTATTGGTGTCACTGGTCACCAAAGTGTCACTTAGGGTCAGATGCCACAATGTCGCAGTCCCGCTAAAAATCACAGATAGCCGCATTACAAGTAAAAACAATATAAAAAATAAAAAGTCGCTAAATCTTTCCTCTATTTTGTAAATGCAATAACCTTTGTGCAAGCCAATCAATATACGCTTATTGGGATTTTTTTTTAACAAAAATATGTAGCAGAATACATATTGGCCTAAACGGATGAATACATTTTTTTTATTTTTTTGGGGGGATATGTATGTGCAAAAAGTAAAAAATTCATTTTTTTCATAATTGTCGGTCTTTTTTTGTTTATAGCGCAAAAAATAAAAACCACAGAGGTGATCAAATACCACCAAAAGAAAGCTCTATTTGTGGGAAAAAAAAGGATGTCAATTTTGTTTATGTACAGCATCGCATGTCAGCGCAATTGTCAGTTAAAGCGACGCAGTGCCGTATCGCAAAAATGTCCTGGTCATTAAGACCCCTTTCACACTGAGGCAGTTTTCAGGCATTTTAGCACTAGAAATAGCGCCTGAAAACCACCTCCCATTCATTTCAGTGGAGCTTACATACTGGGGCGGTACGCTTGCGGGACGTTGGGAAATGTCCTGCAAGCAGCATGTTTGGAGTCGACATAGCTCCCAACTGTCCCTGATTTTGAGGGACTGTCCCTGATTTGGAGCAATGTCCCTCTGTCCCTCATTCCCCCTCATTTTGGTCTGATCTATATAGTTGTATATAAAATGCACTTTTTATCTTTCAAAAAGTGTTTCCCAGTGCTAAACCTTTCATCCAAACTATAAATTGCTGCATTTGTAAATTTTTAAAGCCAATATAAAGGAATAGTAGTGGTAAAAAAAAGTCCCTTGTGGATTTACTTAACCTTTTTGTTGCTTAATTCTCTTTTAAGGGGGCGTGACAGGGGGCGTGTCCTATGCCTACATACATTTGCTAGTAGGTGTCCCTCATTCCCATCTCAAAATGTTGGGAGGTATGAAAATGCCCTGCACATTAAAATGGATGAAAAGAGAATCGGAAGACCCGCAACGCGGGCACCTTTAACCCCTTCTTTGGTGTTAAACACGCCCTGCTAGCGGCCGAAAAGCGCCGCTAAGGCCCTTTTCACACTTATACGACTTGTCCCACGATTTGGGAAAGTAGCATGACAAGTCGTTCCCTATGATTTCCAATGACAGCCATTCATATTAGTACGACTTCAAATTAGTCCCTTCACTACTTTGGTCCATTTTGATGCCACTTACACAGGCATTCCTTGAAATCGCAGCAAAAATCACGGCAAAATCGCGGTCGCGATTCGCGGCAAAATCGTGTGACTTTGAAGTTGCACAAGTGTGAAAGGGGCCTTAAACAGCGCTAAAACGCCGCCAAAACAAGCGGCATTTAGCGCTAACGCAGCCACAGCCACCAAGGGGGTAAATCCTTCCGGGGCTGAAGTGGGTAAAGTCTTGCAGTGCCGTATCGCAAAAAATGGCCGGTTATGAATGAAGGGGGGCTAAAAGAGGTCAAGTGGTAAAACACACAAAAGTATATAGCACACACAGTACACATGGTACATTTAGAGGTAGAGAACTCGTGTAAAAAAGTTTTTACATGTATATATGGGGGTATACATGTATATATAGGAAGCAGTGTACATGTATATGTAGGGGGATTATACATATAGAAAGAGCATACATACAGTATGTGCTTATAGAGGCAGGGTACACAAGGGTATATAGAGAGATATACAGTGGTGTGAAAAAGTGTTTGCCCCCTTCCTCATTTCCTGTTCCTTTGCATGTTTGTCACACTTAAGTGTTTCGGAACATCAAACCAATTTAAACAATAGTCAAGGACAACACAAGTAAACACAAAATGCAATTTGTAAATGAAGGTGTTTATTATTAAAGGTGAAAAAAAATCCAAACCATCATGGCCCTGTGTGAAAAAGTGATTGCCCCCTAAACCTAATAACTGGTTGGGCCACCCTTAGCAGCAACAACTGCAACCAAGCGTTTGCGATAACGTGCAATGAGGCTTTTACAGCGTCCTGGAGGAATTTTGGCCCACTCATCTTTGCAGAATTGTCCTAATTCAGTTACATTAGAGGGTTTTCGAGCACGAACGGCCTTTTTAAGGTCATACCACAAGATCTCAATAGGATTCAGGTCAGGACTTTGGCTAGGCCACTCCAAAGTCTTCATTTTGTTTTTCTTCAGCCATTCGGTGGTGGACTTGCTGGTGTGTTTAGGATCATTGTCCTGCTGCAGAACCCAAGTTAGTTTCAGCTTGAGTACACGAACAGATGGTCGGACATTCTCCTTCAGGATCTCTTGGTAGACAGCAGAATTCATAGTTCCTTTTATCACGGCAAGTCTTCCAGGTCCTGAAGCAGCAAAACAGCCCCAGACCATCACACTACCACCACCATATTTTACTGTTGGTATAATGTTCTTTTTCTGAAATGCAGTGTTCCTTCTACGCCAGATATACTTGGACACACACCTTCCAAAGAGTTCCACTTTTGTCTCATCGGTCCACAGAATGTTGTCCCAAAAGTCTTGGGGATCATCAAGATGTGTTGTGGAGAAATTGAGACGAGCTTTGATGTTCTTTTTGCTCAGCAGTGGTTTTCTCCTTGGAACTCTGCCATGCAGGCCATTTTTGCCCAGTCTTTTCCTGATGGTGGAGGCATGAACGCTGACCTTAACTGAGGCAAGTGAGGCCTGCAGTTCCTTGGACGTTGTTGTGGGGTCTTTTGTGACCTCTTGGATGAGTCGTCGCTGCGCTCTTGGGGTAATTTTGGGCGGCCGGCCACTCCTGGGAAGGTTCACCACTGTTCCATGTCTTCGCCATTTGTGGATAATGGCTCTCACTGTGGTTCGCTGGATTCCCAAAGCTTTGGAAATGGCTTTATAACCCTTTCCAGACTGATAGATCTCAATTACTTTCTTTCTCAATTGTTCCTGAATTTCTTTGGGTCTCGGCATGATGTGTAACTTTTAAGGATCTTCTGGTGGATCTTACTGTGTCAAGCAGCTCCTATTTAAGTGATGCCTTGATTGTGAACAGGTGTGGCAATAATCAGGCCTGGGTGTGGCTAGAGAAATTGAACTCAGGTGTGGACAACCAGTTATAGTATGTTTTAACAAGGGGGGCAATCACTTTTTCACACAGGGCCATGATGGTTTGGATTTTTTTTCACCTTTAATAATAAACACCTTCATTTACAAATTGCATTTTGTGTTTACTTGTGTTGTCCTTGACTATTGTTTAAATTGGTTTGATGTTCCGAAACACTTAAGTGTGACAAACATGCAAAGGAACAGGAAATGAGGAAGGGGGCAAACACTTTTTCACACCACTGTAAATGAGAGAAGATATAAATGTGCTAACATGGGAGGGTATAAACATGCATACACGTTTATGTGCTTGGTGTATTTATGACCAGGCCATTTATATCGTCAACACTTAAAGGGGTTGTAAAGGTTCGTTTTTTATTTTCTAAATAGGTTCCTTTAAGCTAGTGTATTGTTGGTTCACTTACCTTTTCCTTCTATTTCCCTTCTAAAGCCCCGTACACACGGTCGGATTTTCCGACGGAAAATGTCCTATCGGACAATGTTGTCGGAAATTCCGACCGTGTGTAGGCTTCATCGGACTTTTTCCGTCGGATTTTCCGACGGACAAAGTTTTATCTCCTGCTCTTAAATTTTCCAACAACAAAGTCCTATCGGACTTTTTCCAATCGTGTGTAGCGAATTCCGATGGACAAAGTGCCACGCATGCTCAGATCACATTACAAGACCAAAGCTATTGGCTACTAGCCTCTACGTAGTCCTGTCGTACGCAACGAACGTCACCACGTTCAGGATGATCGGATTTTCCGACAACTTTGTCCGACTGTGTGTATGCAACACCAGTGTCGGACAAAATCCGTCGGTAAAAATCCGACAGATTTTGTGGTAGGAATTTCCGACCGTGTGTATGGGGCATAAATGTTTTTCTTTGTCTGAATTTCTCACTTCCTGTTTCTCCTCAGTAAACTTCACACCATCATCTGAGCGGTGTTTAGTTAGCCAGAACAGCATACTGAGCAGCTTACTGAGGAGGAACAGGGAGTGAGAAATTCAGACAAAGAAAAAAAACATTTAGAAGGGAAATCGAAGGAAAAGGTAAGTGAACCAACAATGCACTAGCTTAAAGGAACCTATTTAGAAAATAAAAAGCGAACCTTTACAACCCCTTTAACATAGATAACAGAGCCCAGAAGTCAAACGCACTTCTTCCCAGCTTGTGATTTCTGTCTTCTTACAATGATCAGCTAATAAGACCACAAGGGCCTGACTCTGAACCTCCAGAGGCACCTGTTCATTTTTGCACTATTATTTTTTCTCTCCATGTGCTTGTCACTCTGCATTTATGTGTGTGTTCCTTTTTCACTTGGATGGTGGGATGTGGGTCTCCGGGCCTACTCTGAAGTCTACAGGCAGGATGTGTGGCTTTTAGATTTCGGCTGATCGTGGGGAACCGGGTCCCTGGATCTGGGTGTGCCTTACCCCCGTCAGGAGCCTTGCGCACCGGGGGGTCAGGGAAGGGTCCTTCCTCCTAAGGAGGGAACCAATGGACACCCTAAGTGCACTTTGTGTGTTCACATACATTTTTGGTTAACTTTTGGGGTTTTGTTTTTGCGCACTTTGAGCTTGGGAATAAAAATAAAAAAACAGCCTTGCCTAAACCTTGTTCTGCCATAATCTTTCTCCATTTCTGCCTATCGTCTAAGGACGGATGGATGCTCGTACTGTATAGTCCTCTCCACTGCGGTCCTAAAAGGGTAGACGGCTACTGGTCGAGAAGGGGTTACTAACCAAGGAGAAGTCCCTGTACTGCCCTCTTACAATGCTCTCTATCTATTATCGTCTGCAGGATCGTCTCCTCTAATCCATTAGCATTGATGTCAGCGCTTTCCGCTCAGATTGACGTGCAGGGGTCAGCATATTAACATTGCGTGTAGCTAAATCACAGGTACATTGCAGAGAGCGGAGACTCCATTTATATTGTAATTATCTGCATGTTTATGTGTTTATACAATCTGCGGCGCACTGCGCGTTCCCAGCGGAGCACGCATCTCCCCAAACTGAAATGAGGATGGAAACGTCTGATTTCCTCTTCTGCCTCCGGCTACAAAGGGCGATTAATGTATATGAGGCGTTTACATTAGTGTCAGGAACGGCGAATGAGTCGTAAAGTGTAATATCCTCTAATTCCGAAGACGGGGAATCTTTCATTTTCTGCAGTCTGGGAGGAAAGTTGCATTTTCAGAGCGCACTTTCGCATGCAAATCATAGCCAATTTTCTGGGTAATCAGGATAATGTGGACGTCACAATAATGAACCTTCAGGCGAAAATACAGCCGGATGCTGCGACAATGTGCGGGAGTCTTTCACACTTTTCCGCAGCTACATTATAACTGCGGTGGATGGCTAATCTTCGTCTCTCACACCAACATGACTCCTATATGCGCAATATGCGGCACAGGAAGCGTC
Source organism: Lithobates sylvaticus (assembly GCA_028564925.1). NCBI lineage: Eukaryota > Metazoa > Chordata > Amphibia > Anura > Ranidae > Lithobates > Lithobates sylvaticus. Next base: position 183,081,501 of record CM053035.1, on the reverse strand, counting down.
TCCGGCCATGCCGCTGGATTATTTCTGCTGCCCCTGGGGAGAAGGAGAGAGACATATCACAGAGTAATATCCGTATCTCTGGACGGTACACACCCTCTGGTCTCACATCTTCCATGCCGCCACCAGGGAAAGGGTTAACCAGTGCGGCATTCAATCTGATTATGGAATTGCAGTTATGTTGTACGGTAGCAGACGGTTTAATAAGAAAAGCTGCCTACGGCCCCGGTATAAAGCACAAATTAGCGAGCTGCCACCCCCTGTTATCCTGATAAGCCACCGTCACTCCTCCCTGTGGGGTGCCCCCATCCAGTGATGTCACGGCGATGAGATGAAGACAGGAATTTGCGGGGGTTTATCGACTAATCTGCAGCCGTTATTATCAGCTCTGAACTGATGCAGCTCAGCGTCGCCTGCATGGTTTATTTAATTAAATAAACGAAAAAATGCCAGACGACATCGGCAGTGTGCCGAAGTCTGAGAGTCTGCAGACAGACAGAAAATGCAACCTGTGCTTACACTCAGCGATTGCCAGCAATTCCATCATATAAAGTACTGCTAAAGCCATGAAAGGAGCAAACACCAGTCAGTGCCAAGCTAATGGTCCCTGGTATCATCCAGCGTACAGGAAAATGTTATGGTTAGATATTTAAGTGTTACTAAACCCAGGACCCTGCATTCATTATATCTGGTCTCCCACAGTACATAGAACATGGAAATGCAATTATTTTAGTAAATAAACTGCGAAATACCTTTTCTTATCAGCAGTATATAGCAGTCTTGTGATTTCTATCAGTTTCTGGTTAAAGCTTGTAGGAGGAGTTTTCATTCTCTTCCCACTGTCCAATGAGGCTGTAGGACCCCTGACCCTCTGTCTAGACAGTGCCGATTGGCCCTGTGCTGATCACATGCACCCGCCCAAGAAAAAAAAAAAACCTCTAGTAATACACACCAAACTGAGCATATGCAGAGTGCCTCCAAGGCTCTGTACTATCAGCAGATAGATTACGGACAGTAAAAGAAGGGGAGGATCAAAGAACCAGCTTCCCTGGAAGGAAGCAAACACACCTGCTGCTAAGTTCTACGTTAGCCATCCGGATCCATCTTCGGAGAATCGAAGGCTTTGAACATACCTGAAGGAGTGAGGACAATTGATATATGACTGGAAGAATTTTTGCACCTGGTGTGTACAAACATGTTGAGAACCCAAGAATTGGAATATTGAGCATTCCACATCTATCTGACATTTCCTGCAGTCTAGAAGATCAAAGTGCCTGAGACATCCTCCTAGCAGTTAGTGCTCCCATAGGATCGTGTGATCGAAGCAAGTGGAAGTTTAATGTCCCACAACCTTAAGCGGTGTATGCTGTGGATTGGGAGATAGTGAAGCCAAGGACACTCATAGCAGATGCCGATTGGTTCATAGCAAAGCTTTACTTGCTTTGCCATCTGGTAAGCATTTAGTGATTGAGGGTGTCGGGCACTTGTGTTTCACCATTATACTTGCAAGTCACCGAGGTGCACTATTTGAATCACGTTTGGATGTCTGGAATACTATCTTCATCACTGTTGTTGCCAGAGGACTTTTAAAACAATTCTTGGACATATGCTTTTATTTTATGCATTTGAGTACATGACCTTCTGTGAATAATTTTATTATATGCAGGTGTTGTATGTTGAATAGGATTAATATCCCTAAACATTGTGGACATCAATGCACTGGAAGTGTGTTCAGCCCCTCCATTTGTTTTGTTTTATTTTAATTGGCGCAGCTCTTTATTATTATTTAGGAGCAAACAGCCTTTTAACACAATGCGCAAGGAAAGCGCCTCGAGGCGATTCAGTTCGCAGGTGCAGCGCTATACAAATCTTTCATTCATTCATTCATTCAACCCCTTAGGTTCCCAAGTATAACAAGCATGCTTTACTGCATACAGTGCCTTGCAAAAGTATTCACCCCCTTTGGCATTTTTCGTGTTTTGTTGCCTCACAACCTGGAATTAACATGGATTGTTTGAGGATTTACTAGATCTACTGATTACCAACAATACAGACCTGACCACAGATGTGGGAATACGGGGCAATTTAGGAAACAGCGATCACAGGTCAATTGGCTTCAGTATAAATCACACAAATAGGAAACACAAGGGGAACACAAAGACACTGAATTTCAGAAGAGCCAACTTCCCTAAACTATGAACCTTGCTAGAATACCGTATATAAATTGGGATACAATCTTTAGAAACAAAGAACACAGAGGAGAGATGGGTTTGCTTTAAGAGCATATTAAATAAGGGCATTAGGCAGTGCATTCCATTGCAAAATTAATTTAAAAGAGCGAACAAAAGTCCTGGATGGCTTAACTCCAATGTAAAAATGAATATAAAAGCAATTATCCTTTATATAGTTTTTCACTATTTTGGAGATATTCACTATTCTTAGTTTTAATTCAATGTGCAGACCTTCATTGGTATACACTTTCACGTCACTGTGTTTATATAATAGCACTACATTATTTTTTGTTTATATAAAAGCAAAGAAGGCCTTCAAAAAATACAAGGCTGAGGGATCATCATCAGCATTCAGACTTTCAAAGAATGCAACACCATGTGTAAGGGTGCAATTAGGGCAGCTAAGAGAGAACACGGAAGACTCATAGCGGAGGAGAGCAATCCCTAGAAATTCTCTAAGTATATAAACAGTAAAAAAGGGAGGACAGACCATATTGGCCCCATAAAGAATGAGGAAGACATCTGGTTACAAAGGATAGGGAGATGGCGAAGGTATTGAATTTATTATTCTCAGTCTTCACAAGGTAATCGGGGGCTTCAGTAACCAAAACTGCAGTGTTTATCCTCATGACACATCACAGGAAGCACCCTCATGGCTAACAGGGGACAGAATTAGAAATAGACTTGGGAAACTTAACATTAATAAATCACTGGGATCAGACGGCTTGCACCCGAGGGTACTTAGGGAACTCAGTCAAGTAATTGCCAGACCATTGTTCCTAATTTTTACTGACAGTCTACTGACTGGAACGGTACCAACTGATTGGAGAAAAGCCAATGTAGCACCAATATTTAAAAAAGGGCCAAAATACATCCCTGGGAATTACAGACCAGTTAGCCTAACATCAATAGTATGCAAGCTCTTGGAGGGGATGATAAGGGACTATATACAAGATTTTAGTAATGAAAACAGTACCATTAGCAGTAATCAGCATGGATTCATGAAGAATTGTTCTTGCCAAACCAATCTATTAACCTTCTATGAGGAGGTGATCTGCCATCTAGATAAAGGAAGGCCCGTAGACATGGTGTATCTGGATTTTGCAAAAGCATTTGACACAGTTCCCCATAAACGTTTACTGTACAAAGTAAGGTCCGTTGGCATGGACCATAAGGTGAGTACATGGATTGAAAACTGGCTACAAGGGCGAGGTCAGAGGGTGGTGATAAATGGGGAGAACTCGGAATCGTCAGGGGTGGGTAGTGGGATACCCCAGGGTTTTGTGCTGGGACCAATCCTATTTAATTTGTACATAAACGCCCTGGAGGATGGGGTAAACAGCTCAATATCTGTATTTGCGGACGACACTAAGCTAAGCAGGGCAATAACGTCTCCACAGGATGTGGAAACCTTGCAAGAAGATCTGAACAAATTAATGTGGTGGGCAACTACATGGTTTAATGTAGAAAAATGTAAAATAATGCATTTGGGTGGCAAAAATATGAATGCAATCTACTCACTAGGGTCAGTACCTCTGGGGGAATCTAGGATGGAAAAGGACCTGGGGGTCCTAGTAGATGATAGGCTCAGTAATGGCATGCAATGCCAAGCTGCTGCTAACAAAGCAAACAGAATATTGGCATGCATTCAAAAGGAGATTAACTCCAGGGATACAGTGATAATTCTCCCACCCTACAAGACTTTGGTCCAGCCTCACCTAGAGTATGCTGTCCAGTTCTGGGCACCAGTCCTAGGGAAGCATGTACTGGAAATGGTGCGAGTACAGAGAAGGGCAACAAAGCTAATAAAGGGTCTGGAGGATATTAGTTACATATGAGGAAAGGTTGCAAGCACTGAACTTATTCTCTCTGGAGAAGAGGTGCTTAAGAGGGGATATGATTTCCATTTACAAATACCGTACTGGTGACCCCACACTAAGGATAAAACTTTAGTGCGGAAGGGAGTTTAATAAGACACGTGGCCACTCACTAAATTCAGAAGAAAAGAGGTTTAATCTTAAACTGCATAGAGGGTTCTTTACTGTAAGAGCGGCAAGGATGTGGAATTCCCTTCCACAGGCGGGGGGCATCGATAGTTAAAAAAAACTATTAGATAAGCACCTGAACAACCGCAACATACAGGGATATACAATGTAATACTGACATATAATCTCACACATAGGTTGGACTTGATGGACTTGTGTCTTTTTTCAACCTCATCTACTATGTAACTATGTATGGAAATGTTACAAGGAATTGGAGTCATTTGATTTATCACTTGAAGAAAGGAGAAAACCAAATGCGCATTTGAATCACTTTAAAAGGACAATCTAAAAAAACATGTCAACATTAAGCTTCTCATGAGGAGCAGAGCCAGCAGGAATTGTCAGAGTTAATAGACATACACAAGAAAATCTCCATCCAACTGTGCATGTCAGAGATAGTACAAAGCTTAGCAGAGTTTTCAAACCTCTTTCCCAGCCCCCCTCCAGTGATCAGACTGCCACATTACTGTCTAGAAAGTCAAAAAGTGAAAGGTTGCTGAAGGAGCCGATTTGTGTCAAGCATTTGTAAACTGAGCCAAGAAGCCGAAAGCCAAGAAGTACCAGAGGATGGGTTTGTGTGTCTGATTGGCAGAGAGGAGAATTATAGGGCCAAACTAGAAGATGACAAGAAAAATTTCAATAAATTCTTTAACCTCCAGCAATAATCGTATAACAATCAGGTGGGAAGATGTTGGGGGAGTCGGTCTCATGTAGACGCATTTTCCCATCATGCTGCATCTCTTGGTGATTTTAGCCACTCACAATAGCTGCACAATGTATGAGAAAGGGCCATCTGTAGCCACTTTGCCCCACCAGTGCAAACCCTCCATCTGTAGGGAATCCGTCCCTCCAGTGAAGACCCTTCAACTGTAGGGAATCCATCCCACTAGTGCAAACCCTCCATCTGTAGGGAATCCATCCCACCAGTGCAGATCCTTCAACTGTAGGGAATCCATCCCACTAGTGCAAACCCTCCATCTGTAGGGAATCCATCCCACCAGTGCAGATCCTTCAACTGTAGGGAATCCATCCCACTAGTGCAAACCCTCCATCTGTAGGGAATCCGTCCCACCAGTGCAGACCCTCCAACTGTAGGGAATCCGTCCCACCAGTGAAGACCTTCCGTCTGAAGGAATCCATCCCACCAGTGCAACCCCTCCAACCATAGGAATCTGTCCCACCAGTGCAGCCCCTCCAACCGTAGGAATCTGTCCCACCAGTGCAGACCCTCCATCTGTAGGGAATCCGTCCCATCAGTGCAGACCCTCCATCTGTAGGGAATCTGTTGCACCAGTGCAGACTGCAGACCCTCCATCTGTAGGGAATCCGTCCCTCCAGTGAAGACCTTTCAACTGTAGGGAATCCATCCCACTAGTGCAGACCCTCCATCTGTAGGGAATCCATTTCACCGGGGAAGCCCCTCCATCTGTAGGCCGTTCATCCCACCAGTGCAGACTCGCCATCTGTAGGCCGTTCATCCCATCAGTGCAGACTCTCCATCTGTAGGGAATCCGTCCCACCAGTATAGACTCTCCATCTGTAGGGAATCCGCCCCACCAGTATAGACTCTCCATCTGTAGGGAATCCGCCCCACCAGTACAGACCCTCCATCTGTAGGGAATCCGTCCCATCAGTGAAGACCCTCCAACTGTATGGAATCCATCTCACTAGTGCAGACCCTCTATCTGTAGGAATCCACCCCACCAGTGCAGACCCTCCATCTGCAGGCCATTCGTCCCGCCAGTGCAGACCCTCCATCTGTAGGAATCCATCCCACCGGTGCAGTCCCTCCATCTGTAGGGAATCCGTCCCATCAGTGCAGACCCTCCATCTGTAGGGAATCCGTCCCTCCAGTGAAGACCCTCCAACTGTGTGGAATCCATCTCACTAGTGCAGACCCTCTATCTGTAAGAATCCATCCCACCAGTGAAGACCCTCCATCTGTAGGGAATCTGTCCCACCAGTGCAGACCCTCCATCTGCAGACCCTCTAACTGTAAGAATCCATCCCACCAGTGCAGACCCTCTATCTGTAAGAATCCATCCCACCAGTGCAGACCCTCCATCTGCACGCCATCCGTCCCACCAATGCAGACCATGCAACTGTAGGTAATCTGTCCCACCAGTGCAGGCCCTCCATCTGTAGGTAATCTGTCCCACCAGTGCAGGCCCTCCATCTGTAGGTAATCTGTCCCACCAGTGCAGGCCCTCCATCTGTGGGCAATCCGTCACACCAGTGCAGACCATGCAACTGTAGGTAATCTGTCCCACCAGTGCAGGCCCTCCATCTGTAGGGAATCCGTCACACCAGTGCAGACCATGCAACTGTAGGTAATCTGTCCCACCAGTGCAGGCCCTCCATCTGTAGGGAATCTGTCACACCAGTGCAGGCCCTCCATCTGTAGGGAATCTGTCACACCAGTGCAGGCCCTCCATCTGTAGGGAATCTGTCACACCAGTGCAGACCTCCATCTGTACACATTCCATTCCACCAAGGCAGACCCTCGATTTGCAGGCAATCTCCCACCAGCGCAGACCCTCACTCTGCAAGCAATCCATCCCATTAGCGAGGACACTCCATCTGCTGCCATCAACCAAATTATATAACATACACACAGATTTCATCACCCAGTGTCCCAGGTTTAGGGTCACTCACTCACATTACATGTTCTCTGTACATCACAGTGGGAATATGTCAGAACTATAAAAATGTGTAATAATAATAGTGTGTGTCTGCGGTGGGACATTAGATTATAAGCTCTTCAGCCGCAGAGACTGATGTGAGGGGCTCAGTGTTCTCTGTAGAGAGTCATCCTCTATTTCTCGCATATATATTTCCCGGGTTCCATGTTTTATACATTCCTTTATCATGAAAGATTCTTGTTAATTCCTCATTAACCTGGTTTTCAGCTCATTTTATTTCTGAATAGTTCATTGTACGTTTTTCCTTTGGGGTTTTGTATTGTGATTTTGGTGCTTCTGTGAATATGAGGAATTGATGGAAAGGTTCAGCAATTTTTAGCTCTTTCATATAATGTCATTTTATAAAGAAAAAGAGAAATAAATTATCATCCAGAATTATCTCAGGAACCATGGACAATCGAATTGCACAGATATCAGTCTGATAATATAACTGATTAAACATTTTGGATTTTTACTGACTATGATGCTGCGTACACACGGTTGTAATTTCCGATGGAAACAGTCCGATGGGAGCTTTTCATCGGATTTTCCGATCGTGTGTATGCAATTCCGACACGCAAAATTCCGACGCATGCTCGGAAACAGTTCGATGCATGCTCAGAAGCATTAAATTTCCCTTTTATAGTGCAGTCGAACGTTTTTTAAGGCGCAGTGTTATTGACCATCGGAATTTGGTGTGACCGTGTGTAGGCAAGACAGTTTGAGCGAAATTCCGTCGGAATTCCGGCGGGAAAACCATCAGAGCTTTTTCCGACGAGAATTCCGACCGTGTGTACGCAGCATAAGGGCTAGTTTACCCTTCCTTCAAAACACTGCTTCAGACACGCTTTGTCGGGGGGAGGAGCAACCTGTGTTTAATTAAAATTGATATTTTATAAGGTTCTAATGGCGGCAGCATTGTGCAATGCGTTGGACTGCCTCACCCCGCACTGTGCATGGTGCACTGGCATGAAAGGGAAAAGGTATTGTAGGCCTGAACTGGTATGAGAGGGAAAAGGGGCTTCTCACCTTGTCTTGGGGCTGGGGTAGGCTGTACCTGGTGTGAAGGGCCCCCTGAGTAATATTTGGCCCTCTGATAGCAGTCACAGGTACCTGGAATGGTGAGCAGAGAGTTCTTGTCATATCCAGCACCTGTACCTTCTCCTCAGCAGAGAACACTCCTCCACATCTTCTCCATCCTATACTTCTAGGCCCAGGAGAGAAAGAACTCTCTGGAAGGTTGCTCCAATCATTTATCACCTTCCCTCAGACCCACCACTGAACAAACCCCTCAGTAATTGGCTGGAGATGATCATTATTCATAACTTAGACATTTGGTACCGCCCACTTTACTGGAAATGCCTCATCAACCTCAGGCATAAACAATCAATGTCCTGATCTCAGGAGTGATCTATGGAGCACAGAAAATGTAAACAAGACTCAGCCTAGCTGGACAAATTAACAGACTTTACAGTAGAACTAACCTGTATCTGAGCACCACAACATGAAAACAATGTAATTCATTTTTAAAGTGGTTGTAAACTCAAAAAAAAAAAGAAAAAGCTGCAAGATAAAGGCATAATGAGCTAGTATGCATGATGGATTGTAGCTGTCCTCATACACCGCAGATTTTTTCAGATGGATTTTGTCAGACACTGGTGTTGCATACACGCAGTCGGACAAAGTTGTCGGAAAATCTGATCATTCTGAACGTGGTGACGTTTGTTGCATACGACGGGACTACGTAGAGGCTAGTAGCCAATAGCTTTGGTCTTGTAATGTGATCTGACCATGCGTGGCACTTTGTCCGTCGGAATTCGCTACACACAATCGGTAAAAGTCCGATAGGACTTTGTTGTCAGAAAATTTGAGAGCAGGAGATAAAACTTTGGAAAAAGTCCGATGGAGCCTACACACGGTCGGAATTTCCGACAACATTGTCCGATGGGACATTTTCCGTCGGAAAATCCGACCGTGTGTATGGGGCATGAGACTCCCTTCCACCATGCAGCAAACAATCTGCAGAATTTGCATAGAAATGGCAGTGATTTCGGTTGGCGGGAGAGAGTCATTTCATTGCGGGGGGATAACATAAAATAAACTTGCTGGATGTGTGCGGTGGATTTTCTCTGTATAGATGTATATACTCTGGCTGGGCCGCCATATATTATTACAGATGTGGATATAATCATTCCCCCGTCACTCACATACGGCTCTTTACATATTCCAGAGCGTCTGGAGACAGGAAAAGGAAAAAGCTAGGAAGGCGCTGCAGCAATCACCCGTGAATGTGTTAGAGACACTAATTTATCATGGGAACATTTTATTCCATTCCTCATGATCACTGCCACTCTGCCCAGATCCTAGTACCACTGGCAGGAAATAAACTTACCTCTAATACTCAGCTCTGCCAAGATCCTAGTACCACTCACAGGGACTAAAATGACCTCCAACACTCAGCTCTGCCCAGAACCTAGTACCACTGACAGGGAATACAATGACCCCCAACACTCAGCTCTGCCCAGAACCTAGTACCACTGACAGGGAATACAATGACCCTCAACACTCAGCTCTGCCGACATCCTAGTACCACTGACAGGGAATAAAATGACCCCCAACACTCAGCTCTGCCAACATCCTAGTATCACTGACAGGGAATAAAATGGCCCCCGACACTGAGCTCTGCCCAGATCCTAGTACCACTGACAGGGACTAAAATGACCCCCAATAATGTGCTCTGCCCAGATCCTAGTACCACTGACAGGGAATAAAATAATCCACCAACACTCAGCTCTGTTCAAATCGTAGTACCACTGACAGTAAATAAAATGATCCCCAGTAATCAACTGAGTACCACTGACAGGAAATAAAATGACCCCTGACGCTCAACTTTGTCCAGATCCTAGTACCACTGACGGGGACTAAAATTACCCCCAATAATTAGCTCTATCCAGATCCTAGTATCACTGACAGGGAATAAAATGATCCCCAACACTCAGCTCTGCCCAGATCATAGTACCACTGACAGTAAATAAAATGATTCCCAATAATCAACTATGCCCAGATCTGAGTACCACCGACAGGGAATAAAATGACCCCCAACGCTCAGCTTTGTCCAGATCCTAGTACCACTGACAGCGAATAAAATGACCCCCAACATTCAGCTCTGCCCAGATTCTAGTACCACTGACAAGGAATAAAATTACCCCCAACATTCAGCTCTGCCCAGATCCTAGTACCACTGACAGGGAATAAAATGATCCCCATCCTTCAGCATTGCCTAGATCCCAGTACCACTGACAGGTAATAAAATGACCCCCAACACTCAGGTTTATCCAGATCCTAGTACCACTGACATGGAATAGAATGACCCTCAACACCCAGCTCTGCCCAGATCCTAGTACCACTGATAATGGTGTGTCTGAGGTCTTCAGGTTCCCGTGCAAACCTGAATCTTGCATGTTTCACTGTACCTTTCAAGTAGATATATATATATATATATATATATATTTAGATAAATTCTAAAATAGGAACCGTGTTTCATTCTTTAAATTATATTACTATTTTTTATTTTTTTCACCCTTTGTTTCTCCTGACTGCTGTTGATCTCCTACAAGCTGTTTACCACCACTTCTTGTTTACATGCACTTCAGTGATGGCTGCATTGCATTAGGTGTTTTTTTTTGGTGGCAACAACAGTGTCATGTGTGGTACTTATAGTCTCCATCAAAAGCCCATGTGGCGGAGTGACAACGCAAAAGCACAATTGGGAGAGGAGACAGTGACAGGGTGTTGTCATCCTTTACAGGATAAGCCAGGGTATAATTTTAAGGAATATCCTAAAAATGACATTAACATAAAACTTAAAAGTTTATATGACATTTTACTGATTGGGTTTGCACTTACTTTAAAAAGCTATTGGTCAATCTCCATAAAAGCTGTCCTCAATTTTCTTTTGCTGTATACAAATGTTATATACAGAACAGAGGCGGCATTGCACTGACACAGGAGGGTTGATTTACTAAAGCAAACAATACTGTGCACTTTGAAAAGTGCATTTTCGATCTGCAAGGGCAGTTGCTCCAGAGTTTAGTAAATGAGATGAAGCTTCAGTTTGCAAAGAATACCCAATCACGTGCAAGGAAAATACCAAAAAAAATGCTTTTTTGCTTGCACATGATTGGATGATAGAAGTCGGCAGAGCTTCTGCTCATTTGCTAAGCTCTGGAGCAACTGCTCTTGCAGAGTGCAACTGCACTTTGCAAATTGCACAGTCTATTTGCCTTTAGTGTGTGCCATCTGCAATTATATGGAGCTGAGACCTCCATTTTATTATAATGTTAGTGACTGGCAGTAGGTAGGTTCCTTTAAGTGCCTTGGAGGAGGTCGATATGCGTTTATAATGGGAAGCCCCTCCCACATGCCCCTCTCCTGCATATATTGGTTGATCATACACAGGTTTCACATTTTCTTTGTTTTGGCATCGCAGAACCGTTCTGCACAGGGAAACGCAGGGCATCCGTATATACAATTTAGAACAATTTTAATGCAGGTTTTTTTTTTATTTCCTGCCATCAGCTGTCTCATAAAGACATGCAAGGTGGTGACAGAACGTCACATTTGGCTATCGGACATCTAATACGTTCAGCACGCCATTCCATTATAGGCATTTCCTGCCATCACGTATACTAATTATTTCCCTATACTGTACGCTGTTTTTAATTCCAGTGGTGGTTATACATTTTGCAGATTGTACGGTGGCATACAGACATAAACGCCCTTCCCACCACAGTCCCCGCGTCCTACGCCACGCAGCCTTCCCTAAGCCATCCACCGTTCGCGGTATAACACTGCAGGGAGAAGCAGACAGCTGCTGCGGCAGAAACCGAGGGTAGAAGTTGAAATATTTGCTGAGTGTAATTATTGTTTATTAACCTGCATAATGCTCCCATCAAGCCGTGACAAGGCGTCATCTCTCTTCAGAATAGATGTGCGCACCTCAGATCATCCGGCGAGCGGGGAGAGGTGCGGAGATGTGTTGGAGCATAGAGAGACAGAAATGAAAAACAGAAGGTTACACGAGCATAGGAAAAAAACAAAACAAGAAATAAGAAAATAAAATAGACTCCGTCTGGCAGAGCTGCCACTTCATAGCGTCGCTAACAAGCTGTGCGGCGGCGGCGGCGCTCTGCGCCTGGATGGAGTGTGTACATCGCAGAGTAATTATGGGTGACAAATAGGTAAATTGAAAAGTGAAATCAAAGTGAAAATCTCGTCTGCAGCAGTGAACTGGGTCATATCATTCCTCCCCCTCCCGATCGCTTCCCCCCACCCTATACGGCCTGCGTGCCTTTCCCGCGTCCTGTGTTTATTCCTCCTCCCTCTCGGATGGCTAATGACATAAATTCTTGTCATTAGGTTGTGTGGTGCTGTGCTCACTCTAATGGATGTCAGGGGGATAATAATGATGCTGGAAAATTCATTCTGCGTCTTCTATTTATAAGCAATTCAGGTGGGAAATAAACGTGAAGAGAGAGGAGGGCCATGGGGTCCTGACCCGCCACAAGTGGTGGCTAAGACTCCATTAGGACATCGTTACTGCCGCTAATCTGTTCAATTCCAGGAGGCCTTGGAGGGGAGCAGTCGGCGGTGTTGTGATGATGGCGGAGGTAGGAATGTACAGCACAGAGGTGACTGATTGCATTCAATGAGGTGACATCTGAATCCCGCTACAAGGAGTCAACCGGAGCCACATTACAATGTAAATGGAGGCGATTACAGCAGAAGCAATTACGGTGTGTGTGGACGCCGCCACTTACTGCCTGCTGCAGCCCGAGCGCAAATCATCCGGGGTCACTTGTTGGGGTGACGGAGTGCAAAAGTGTTTGGAGGAGGCCAAAAACAACATTTTAACGTGTGTGTATGGCCTGGGTCCTTGGATCTCCCATTACGCATTTCTATATTACACTCATTATTGTATAAATATATTATATACAGTATGTATATATATATATATATAAGAGACAGTGCAAGACCCCTACACTGTGCAAGTGTATGAGAAAACGACACAGGTTTCGCATTAAGGCTCGATGCAAAGTTCCAGACTATCGTTTCTGAGCTGTGTTTTTGGCTTTTACTACATTCTGTAGTCCTGGATTGGGGCCTTGAGCTTGAAGGTTCCAAAGTGCATTGGGTGGGACGGAACCTTCAATCCTGTGTCTGGATTTTACTGGGTGCCTGCACCCTGTGTGAGTACACAGGAGTTCGGGGTCGTTAAAAACTCAAGCCTGAGGATAGCTCAGAGCTCCCAGTTTGGAGACAGCTCCCATATTGGAGACAGGAGGTCTCACTCAGGGTCAGAGGGGCCCCAGCCAAGTGTCAGGAGACAGGAGGTATCAACCAGGGGTCAGAGGGGTCTTAGCCAGTAGCCAGAAAACAGGAGGTCTCGTCTCAGCAGTCAGAAGATTCCCTCCTGATAAATTGAATATATATACATAGATGTCCATGTGTCGCCCCCCCCCCCCCCCCGGAGCAAGGTGTCCGCACACAGACACTCAGAGCCTATCCTGGGCGGGTGCCCAGGGTGCACCGAGCCCAGCCGCAAGCTGCCGCAAAAGGGGGTCAGCCGAAGCTGTGGCAGTCACTTACTGTTACATTTAGCAGCAGTGGTGCCGCCCTGACTCCCTAGACTCTCTGATTGCACCATCCACTGGCCTCTCTGCTGCCCGCTGCCGTCATGAGGTCAAGTCATGAGGTTGAGGCTAGGCCCCAGCATTCAGAGAGGAGGAGGAACTTTTTCCCTCATTCGTGCCTGGTCAATTTGGGCTCCACCCACCTCCTCGACCTTCTCCAGGCAGCGCGGCTCAGAAACTGAGGGAAGGGCTGTCCAGCTGCACCAGAACCTGCCTGAGGTGAGGCAGCCTGTGTCCATGTTCTGGAGCTCATCTAACAGCACTACTTGTATAATTGCGGTCAAGGTGTTAAATTCATAATTTCATGATTGATATACGGGAGATATCATTGCTAACCTTCTAAAAATGCTCTTTCAGAACAAAATAATAAAAATTTCATTTGGGTACAGCATTGCATGACCGCGCAATTCTCATTGAAAGTGCGAGAGCGCTGAAAGCTGAAAATTGGTCTGGGAAGGAAGGGGGCGAAAGTGCCCAGTATTGATGTGGTTAAAGAAAACCACACAACAATTTTTTCTTGCAGGATCATCTTCCAGGTCCATGTGTTCTAAATGACAGTTATTGACAGAGAATGTTTAGTAAAAGTCACATCCACTGCTTTAAAATTGGCCCCCTATGTGATGTAGTTCTGGCTACGGGTGTACAGCGGAATTCTGGAACTGTGAGAAATAACCTTGAGCTGAATGAGTATAAGAAGAACTGTGCGCTGTATTGCAGTCGGAGACTTTAATTGAAGCGGCAGCATGAAATCCAAATGTAAAATTGATTTTTTACTTTGTTTTCAGTCTTTTCTACAATGCTGGGATCTCACTTCATATGTGACAGATTTACTTTAAAGTAGAACTAAAGACAAAACTTTTTTTTAGTTTTTTTAAAGTTTGGATTGAGTAAGAGACTGTTATGCCGCGTACACACGACCGGACTTTCCATCAAACTAGGACCGACGGGATTAGTCCGTCGGACAATCCGATCGTGTGTGGGTTAATCCGTTTGTTTTTTGGGAAAAAAATCCAGCGGACCTAGAAATAGAACATGTTTCAAATCTATCCGACGGACTCAATTCCGACGGACTTAAATCAGGTAAAACATTAGTCTGATGGACCAAATACGATGCAAGGGCAGCTATTGGCTACTGGCTATTTTTTTTGTCCCGTTTACGTCACCAAGTTCGAACCAAATCCGTTCATTCGGAAAGTCCGTCGGAACTCCGCCGAAAGTCCGTCGGACCTAGTTTGCTGGAAAGTCCGGTCGTGTGTACGTGGCATTATAATCTCCTAATATATTTTTGCCGTCCACATTGAAACATTTCCCCTCTATTCCTGTTCTGGTGACAACCCAATTGTTGGGAATGTATTTCACGCTTGCTCTTGGTAATAACAATACACAGGACAAACAGCAATAAAAACATGACAGGGGTTCTAATCCTTCTTTACTTTCCACAAAACCTATGAAATATTAAGAAACTACTATTCATAGCACTAATGCCCCGTACACACGGTCGGATTTTCCGACGGAAAAAGTTGGATGGGAGCTTTTTGTCGGAATTTCCGACCATGTGTAGGCTCCATTGGGCATTTTCCATCGGATTTTCCGACACACAAAATTTGAGATCTAGAACAAAATCCGTTCCACACCTGCATGGAATCAAGCAGAAGAGCCCCACTGGCTATTGAACTTCAATTTCTCGGCTCGTCGTACGTCACTGCGTTCTTGACGTTCGGAATTTCCGACAACATTGTGTGACCGTTGTGTATGCAAGACAAGTTTGAGCCAACATCCGTCGGAAAAAATCCCATGGATTTTGTTGTCAGAATGCATAAATATCTAAAAGCTGGTCATTGTAAGCACCACTGCCAGTGTTAAAGGGGTGTTTCACCTTACAAAATTTTTTTTTAAAAGTCAGCAGCTAAAAAAAAAGTAGCTGCTGACTTTTAATAAGTACACTTACCCTCCCAGGGCGCCCGCGATGACGGTCGTGGAGGACGAGCTGTCCCTCGGCGATCCGGTTCCAGCGCCGCCATCCTCAGTAAGGGAAATGGCTTCACGTTTCCTACTGCGCATGCGCGAGTCGGCGCGCGTCCGACTGCGCATGCGCGAGTCTAATTTGTGAATGGGGAACGCGATGTGTTGTGGGACATAGTTCCCATAACACACCGCGCCCCATTCACTAGAAGACGGAAGGAGAGAAGATCACCGCGGCGCTGGAGGAGGCAGATTAGGACGATCTGCCTAGCAACAGCCATTTCTGGTAAGTAAAAAAAAAATATATATATTTTTTTTCATTTTAAATTGTTACTAACATTTTTTTAAGTTTTTGTTTTCAGGGTGTCCCACCACTTTAAATGTTTTGTCTCATCCCTGTAACTGATACATCTGGAAGAGAGTTTGTTCTTTTGAAGAACAGCAGACTTACAGGCCAGATCACAAAATGAAAATAGAAGAAAGAAAGTCTAAAAAAGAAAAGGAATGCGGCCATCACGGCCAAATGCTAAACAAAATCCTGACAGGCAGGGCCCTTATAAGGCACTACAAGGCCTCACTGGGGCAGCTTTATTGTTCATTTCTGCCTAAAAGAATAAATTGATTTTACTAGAACACCCCCCGGCTCCTACTTGTTTACCAGGGCTTAAATTACATTTCCCTAGGCCCCATCATGTAAAAAGAGGGGCCCAAGAGGTGGGAGCAGAGGAGGGACTTTTTTACTTAAATTTCAGGGCATATGTGGATAAAGTCAGTGTCGCTGTTCTTCTGTACCTTGGGGGTGGGAGGAACAGGCTAAATGCGGGGGTTGGGGGTGCCCCATCAGGAAAGCTGTGCAGGGCCCCATGATTTCTCACATCCGCATGGGTAACCCTCTATTACTCTATCCAAAAAAAATATATAAATCAGATAAAAGTGGTCTCTGCGGTGGGTTCGCCACAAGATTACTTTTATCAGCGATGGGAGAGGGCCCCCCCCCCTCCCGTCACGCTCCGGTGCCCTCCACCTCTTACCGGAGCCGTCCGCAGCGGCGGAGGCGATCGGATCTTCACCCTTGCTGGGAATGGAGACGAGTGAGGGGAAGATGGCCCCCACCCGTCTCCGTAACAATGCAGGGTGGAAGCGATGTCAAAACGTCACTTCCGCCCATAGCTCTTAAAGGCCTTTTTTTTTTTTAATGACAATTTATTTTAATTTTTTATTGCATTTTAGTGTAAATATGAGATCTGAGGTCTTTTTGACCCCACATCTCATATTTAAGAGGTCCTGTCATGTTTTTTTTCTATTACAAGGCATGTTTACATTCCGTGTAATAGGAATAAAAGTGACACAATTAAAAATAAAAATTAAAAGGTAAAATAAATAAGAAAAAAACATATTTTTTTTTTAAACGTGCCCACGCGTGCAGAAGCGAACGCATACGTGAGTAGCGCCCGCATATGAAAACAGTGCTCAAACCACACATGTGAGGTATCGCTGCGATCGGTAGAGCGAGAGCATTAATTCTAGCCCTAGACCTCCTCTGTAACGCAAAACATGCAACCTGTAGAATTATTTAAATGTCGCCTATGGAGATTTTTAAGGGTAAAAGTTTGTCGCCATTCCACGAGCGGGCGCAATTTTGAAACGTGACATGTTGGGTATTAATTTACTCGGCGTAACATTATCTTTCACAATATGAAAAAAAATTGGGCTAACTTTACTGTTGTCTTATTTTTTAATTCAAAAAAGTGTATTTTTTCCAAAAAAAGTGCGCTTGTAAGACCGCTGCGCAAATACGGTGTGACAGAAAGTATTGCAACAACCGCCATTTTATTCTCTAGGGTGTTAGAAAAAAATTTATAATGTTTGGGGGTTCTAAGTAATTTTCTAGCAAAAAAAAATGTTTTTAACTTGTAAACAACAAATCTCAGAAAGAGGCTCGGTCCTTAAAGCGGTTTGGCACTCATTTCATTTAGTAAATCTCTTTGCCTTCCAAATCAGGCAAAGAGTACTAAATGAAATGTTTTTTTTTTTTTTTTTTTTTACTTACCTTGTAATTGAAGACTTCCGGTCTTCTCCCTCTGCGGCGGCGGGCGGGGTCTCTGCGTCGATCGTCGTCACGCCGCACTGTCTCCTGGGATCTGGTGTCATTGATCCCAGGAGTCAGTGCGGGCATCTTCCGAAATCTCGCGAGATTTCGGCCACATCTTCCGAAATCTCCCGAGATTTCGGCCGCATCTGCCGAAATCTCGTGAGATGTCGGCAGATGTGCCGTTACTGCGCACGCGCGAGTAACGGCGGTGCATGCTGGGCCATCAACACTGCCTGTGGGGTTTCACATGCCCACAGGCAAGATGGACCCCAGCAGACAAGAAGAAGACAAGAAGAAGATGAAGACGAAAACCGGCGGCGATCGAGATGGAACATGGAACAGGTAAGTCCCCCAATTGAGCTATATGCCCTAGGCATATAGCCCAAAAAAAAAAAAAAAAATGTCAGAGTGCAGAACCGCTTTAAGTGGTTAAATAACAAACATGTTATACTTACCTCCTCTGTGCAAGGGTTTTGCACAGAGCTGCCCCAATCCTCCTTTTCTGGGGTCCCCGGGCAGTGCTCCTGGCTCCTCCTCCACATCAAGTGCCCCCATGGAGAGCTGCTTTCCATGGGGGCACCCATGCAGGCGCGCTCCAGAGTCCTGCTGCTGCGCCCATTGACACAGACAGCAGGTCTTGGCCCCGGAATACCCCAGACAATTAGGATCGGGGCCACTCTGTGCAAAACCCTTGCACAGAGCAGGTAAGTATAACATGTTTGTTATTTTACAAAAAAAACCTTTACAATCACTTTAAGCATCCCCCCTCCGGCGCAGACCTGAGCCCGAGTAAGTGACACATTAGTAAATGATGCCCTGGCAGAGGAATTACCATCTCTCTAGAAATGTCCCAATTCTCTGCCGTCCCATCAATCTGCTCCCAGCTCTCTGATTGCTCCGATTCCCCCCTGACAATGACTGAGCAGAACATCAGGGAGTGTGGACAGGGGAGCTCCGCAGCCAAACACCTACAGGACTGACAGTCTGGAGAGCTGCCCGCAGCAACGAGCCCCTACAGCCAGCCAGACAATCACACTCCATCCTGCCAGGTAAATGGCGGGCAGGCGGCAGGAGCGATAAATCTCTGCAGTGAAAAGATGAGTGTGTCACCTCTCCAGACACAGAGAATTACGCTCCCTCCGAGGACAGACACACACACTTCAATCACCCGTCTGCAGCTCAGCAAATCACTTTGTGAATGAGAGGCTGAATAGGATTGTACAGGGTGACCCCAGAGACACTGAATCCCTCCCGCCCCTGCAGTGTGCAGCGCTATTCTTGCAGGGGGATGGAGATGAGGGCACCTGGGAAGACAAGGGAAGGGAACCTTGAAGCAGTATTAGACCCCTTTCACACTGGGGCGTTTTTCAGGCGCTTTAGCGTTAAAAAGGCGCCTGTAAAGCACTTGAAAGAAGCCTCATCTGTAATCCCAATGTGAAAGCCAGAGTGCTTTAAGAGCCCTTTCACACTGCCAGCGCCCGAAAAACGCTCGTAAGCGTCGCTTAAACTAGCAGCGCTTTACCAGCTTTTTCGAGCGCTACTGGGGCGCTTTTAACCCCTGCTAGTGGCAAAATAAAGGGTTAAAAGCGCCCACAAAGCGCTGATGCCAAAGGTGCTTTTCGGGCGTAGTTCAGGCGCTTTTCGGGCGTTTTGCAGGCGCTTCCCATTGATTTCAATGGGAAGGGGCGCTTTAGGAGCGGTGTATTCACCGCTCCAAAAGCACTGCAAAGAAGCTGCTTTCAGGACTTTTTTTTGACACCCTGCCAGTGCAGCGCCTCAGTGTGAAAGCGCTCGGGCTTTCACATTGGGATTGCAGTTGCGGCTTCTTTCAGGCGCCTTTTTTAACGCTAAAACGCCCCAGTGTGAAAGAGATATCAGTGTGAAAGCACTCAGGCTTTCACATTGGGGTTGCAGATGAGGCTTCTTTCAAGCGCTTTACAGGCGCTTTTTTTAACGCGAAAAAGCCTGAAAAACGCCTGAAAAACACCCCGGTGTGAAAGGGGTCTTAAAGCGGTATTAATCTCCAAACCAAAAATGTAATATATTGCAGCTTACCAATCATTAGATGTGGTGGCTGCATTCGTTTTCTTTTCTATGGCTTTTCACCTGGGGATCTGGCCAGTAACAAACCTCCTGTACTAGTGAGACAGCTGGAGGGATGAGCACAGGAGGCACAGCAGACAGCAGCATTGTCAGCCTGGGGGGAGGGGAGTGTTAAATGTATTAGCAGATTTAAATGCACTAACAAATTGAAACCAAGCTCCAGCTCACACTTTATAATCAGTTACAGCAAACTGTTTTTTGTTCTTTTCCTTTTGGGATAAAGGTTTTGCATGAATAAACAAAAGCTGACCATTTTAACCACCCCTGCCAGTGCTAAGGTTTTTTAAAACCAAAATAAAGAACATGTTATACTTACCTAAAATTATATAGAACGTCCTGTGAGCCTCAACTAACAATAATAAACCAATAAGTCCTCTTTGAATCAGCTGCATGCGGTAAACATGTCTCATAAACCCCGTAAAAGTACTAAAATCGCAAATGATAAAAATATATCCTCTACACCGTGGTAATAATAATGTTTAAAATATATGACAAAAAAATATATAAAATAACAATTGCCTAATAACCAAATAATAAAGTGACAATGTGCATTCATATAGTGATGAAATTATTAAAGCAAATAAGTCCATGCTCGCTGCCAAGCCACCCAGTTTGAGTCTATTGACACAGACAGGGCGACTCAGCCCCGCCCCCTGCTCCCTGCTTACAGCATTTGATTGGCAGCAGCGGGAGCCACTTCCTGTTATAGGGTGACAACGCTCTGTCTCTGCCTCCCAGTTGTGCTCCTGTGTTGTCACCCAGTTATATGGGCTTCTGATGGAGACAAGTGGCTGCTTCAACACATATGACACAGGCATGGTCCACTGTTGTCACCGTCAGGAAACCGGACCTAAGAAATGCCATGCAGCTATTACTGGAGTGCACATAGACAGGAAGTGGTTACAAAAAGGCTGCTGTAGATTAGCAGCACTAAGATGCAACAAAGGAGGAAAAAGGGTGAAAACATTGATTTTATTGTTTATTTGTAAAGCTGGTGGTTAGCATTTTTACGCCTTGCTGCACCAGAGTCCTCAGTTCAAATCCCACCAAGGACACCACGGGGGGATATTTACGAAAGTTAAATCCACTTTGCATTGCAAGTGCACTTGGAAGTGCAGTCGCTCTAAATCTAAGGGGTAAATCTGAAATGAGTGGAAGCTCTGCTGATTTTATCATCCAATCATGTGCAAGCTAAAATACTGTTTTTTTATTTTCCTTGCATGTCCCCCTCGGATCTACAACGACCAGGGCGGACTGACAACTCATGGGGCCCCCGGGCAATAAGAGAATATGAGGCCCCCAGGCAATCAGAGATTATGAGGCCACACAGTATACACACACACACAGCATACAATCACACAGTATACACAGACATGTTTCTATTGGCTGAGAAGGTACTTAAGAGGTGGGGCAGCTATAATCTCATGATTTTTAGACCAAAAGGATGTCGGTAAGGGACATTTCAGAGACAGATGTAAAAAAAAAACACAGATTTTTACATACTGTCCCTGGTTTTACTGAGGCTGGCAACCCTGATGGGGCCCCCTAGTGGCCCGGGGCCCTCGGGCAATGCCCGAGTGGCCGAATGGTCAGTCCGCCCCTGACAACGACTTTACTTCCAAGTGCACTTTCAGTGCAAAGTGGATTTGCCTTTAGTAAATAACCCGCCATGCGCTTTCTGCATGGAGTTTGCATGTTCTCCCTGTGTGATTTTCCTTCCACACTCTGAAGACATGCTGGTAGGTTGACTATATATATATATATATGATAGGGACTTTAAATTGTAAGCACCCTGAGGGCAGGGGCTGATGTGAATGTACAATATGTAAACGGCTGCATGAAATGACAGCAGCACTATATAAATGTCTGCAATAAATAAAAGCTGCCTTTATCAGGGGATGTGTTATGTATTTCTCAGCAGTAAAGATTCCAATCTGACACACAGCCCAGGCTGGGGGCCTTCAGCACCCGGGACTTTGCTGTATGAGCAATGACTCTACCCAGGTGGAATACTCCGAAATGAGGACTGCCTACAGGTTTTACTGCTCTCATTTCCACTGTAATGGCTCTTTCACATGTGGGGCAGTGTCTACCACCCTCTGAAAAGTTACCTGCAGTTTATTGCTTTTCAGAGGGTTGTAGAGCAGTAGTTGCCAAGCACTTAGGAGGTGATCCTGCTGCTTCCTGAATACAGGGGGTCCCCGAGTTACGAACTCGTTAGGGACTGCCCGCCTGTACGGAAGTCGGAAATGTTCGTAAGTCGGCCGCGCATGCGCAGACCGACAAATACGGAGATTTCCGGACATTTCCGATGTTCCGTCTAATGCCGTTCTGCGCATGCACGGCAAATTACGGACATTTCCGGCATTTTCCGAGGCTCCGTATGGCCGCGCATGTGCAGAATGGCCGAAAGACGGCGAAAAACAGCAAAAAATGGTGGAGGGTCCCCGCAGCGCCCCGTTCGTAAGTAGGGGTTGTTCGTAGGTCGGGCGTTCGTAAGTCTGGGACCCCCTGTATCTGCATTCAGGAAGGATTTGGCAATAAAATACAGCACCACAACTGCGGAAATCCTGGACGAAAACCTTCTTCAAAGTGCTCAGGACCTCAGACTGGGCCGAAGGTTTACCTTCCAACAAGACAATGACCCCAAGCACACAGCTAAAATAACGAAGGAGTGGTTTAACAACAACTCCATGACTGTTCTTGAATGGCCCAGCCAGAGCCCTGACTTAAACCCAATTGAGGATCTCTGGAGAGACCTAAAAATGGCCGTCTACCAACGTTTACCATCCAACCTGACAGAACTGGGGAGGATCTGCAAGGAGGAATGGCAGAGGATCCCCAAATCCAGGTGTGAAAAACTTGTTGCATCTTTCCCAAAAAGACTCATCATGGCTGTATTAGATCAAAAGGGGATTCTACTAAATACCAAGCAAAGGGTCTGAATACTTAGGACCATGTGATATTTCAGTTTTTCTTTTTTAATAAATCTGCAAAAATGTCAACAATTCTGTGTTTTTCTGTCAATATGGGGTGCTGTGTGTACATTAACCGCTTAAGGACCGCCTCCTGCACATTTACGTCAGCAGAATGGCACGGCTGGGCAGATCAACGTACAGGTACGTTGCCCTTTAAGAGCCCAGCCATGGGTCGCGCACACCCAGCCGGCGGCATGCTCGCGACCCGGTCCTGAGCTCCGATCGCCGATGGTGTCCCCGCGATCGGGTCACAGAGCTGAAGAACGGGGAGAGATCTGTGTAAACAAACCTCTCCCCGCGCTTCCTACTCTGCCTGTCATTGATCGGCTCTTCCCTGTCATCGGGAAAGCCGATCAATGACGTCAGCCACGCCCCCTAATGTAAAAAAAAAAAAACACACGTCACACACCATAACTCCTCCCCACCCCCTAGTGGTTATCTATTTCACTGCCAGTGTCATTTATACAGGAATCAATGCATTTAAATAGCATTGATTGCTGTATAAATGACAATGGTCCCAAAAATGTGTCAAAAATGTCCGATGTGTCCGCCATAATGTCGCAGTCACAATAAAAATCGCTGATCGCCGCCATTACTAGTAAAAAAAAATATATTAATAAAAATGCTATAAAACTATCCCCTATTTTGTTAACGCTATAACTTTTGCGCAAACCAATTAATAATCGCTAATTGTGATTTTTTTTTACCAAAAATGTGTAGAAGAATACGTATCGGCCTAAACTGAGGAAAAATATATTTTTTTAATATATTTTTTTTGGGATATTTACTATAGCAAAAAGTAAAAAATATCGATTTTTTTTCAAAATTGTCGCTCTATTTTTGTTTATAGCGCAAAAAAAATAAAAACCGCAAATACCACCAAAAGAAAGCTCTATTTTTGGGAAAAAAGGACGCCAATTTTGTTTGGGAGCCACGTTGCACGACCGCGCAATTGTCAGTTAAAGCGACGCAGTGCCGAATCGCAAAAAGGGGCCTGGTCCTTTGGCTGCAAATTGGTCCGGGGCTTAAGTGGTTAATGAGGAAAAAAAGAGCTTAAATGATTTTAGCAAATGGCTGCAATATAAGAAAGAGTGAAAAATTTAAGGGGGGTCTGAATACTTTCCGTCCCCACTGTACATATTACAGGACGCTTACTGTGTCTTTTTCTTGGCCAGGCCTTTTATTTGTTACCTTTGCAGTCAAGATGATGATAAGGTCCTGATGAAGCTATGAGTGAAACGTGTCAACCTCTTATATCACACCTGCAAAGTATACTGACGGCGCTTTTTTGGCTGGCATAGTTATATGGCCAATGGCACAGGATACTGTTAACTCTGTTTTTATCTATTCTTTTATAAATGTTTATAATAAAATATATATTTTTTATACATATATATTGTGTAATCGTTCCTTTCTGGTACCAGTGAAGTCCCATCTGGTTAGGTTCTTTTTTTTGTTGAGATTGTAACATGTGACATCAAAGACCCCCCGCCTGTGCTATACAATATAATATGTCCAATAGTTGTGTAATTCTAAACCCTCTTCCCTCCATTCCCTTGTGTTATAATAAGCAATGATTTCATTTTATTATATCACTAGGCACAGATCACACGGCATGAAAGCCCGCTCTCTCCTGATTTATGCTGCGTTTTATGGATTGCTACACAAATATCTCCCAACAACAGCGATGTGAAAGCCGCATCCACAGAAGAGGTCATTGGAAGGAGGGAGACCTTATCACCGCAGAACGCAGCTGAACGCCGGCCAATACCACAGCAATTTTCAGGCTAATGTTACAAAGTGCGCACGAATGGGAGAAATGAGAAGGAAAAGATTCACTAACACAAATTGTGGTTGTCACTTATTACTGTCCCGGGATGGAACCTGCACATAAGATTAGAAATGAAGCAGAAATAATATTACCGGGCTGACCTAATCTAGTGCTGGAACTAAAGCTGCTGCATCGAAATATTAAAATCCGTAGAGTGAATATGATACAGCGCTCACTCTAAATACAGTAAAAACCTTGGATTGTGAGCATAATTCATTCCAGAAACATGCTTGTAATCCAAAGCACTTGTATATCAAAGCGAATTTCCCCATAAGAAATAATGGAAACTCAGATGATTCATTCCACATCCATTTATTCATAGGTCTTTAGGTTTATAGTCCATATAAAAATATTATAGCAATGTGATCGGTTGTGTAACCATAAAATGTCCATTTATAAATGGAAGCCCCCACAAGGGGGTTAGAAGCAAAATCCAGCAGGAGCTCCAGAGTATAAAAAAGAAGAGAGGCGCCTCTAAGTGTAGCAATATGGTTACATTTAATGAAGGTACAACATTTAGCAACTCATGTGGTTGATGATTAAAAGAGGCACATCTAATTAGGCATCCGGGGTAAAGCTGTCCACATAGACCGTCCTCCGCACCGCCGGCTCTCGCCGCTGTCAGTCTGCAATCATGACCGGGAAGAATACCCTGCAGTAGAGCGATCTGAAAGTGAGGCTTGAAGCGCTCGTGGAGCGCAGAGTGGAAGGGATGACGTTGATGGTGGTGAGGAGGGCGGTTTATGTAGAAAGCTTTACCCCGGATGTTTATATACTTAGATGTGCCTCTTTTAAAGGCCCTTTAATTTAATTAAAGGACCCATACGTGATTTTGCCTGCCCGTGCCATTCTGCCGCAGTATATCTGCGTGAGGCGGTCGGGAAGCGGTTAATTTATTACATTAAAATTAGGGTTGCACCAATACCGTTTTTTTAGTACTCATGAATGAATGAATGAATGAATGAATAACTTGTATAGCGCTACAATGCGAACTGAATCGCCTCAAGGCGCTGTATTGGCGATTGGTTATCAAGCTTCTAGATGCCGATTACCGATACCTTTGCGGTCATAAAATGAATGGGCTCAAATTGCACTACAAAGAATTGCATGTGATTTGAACAGGAATGAGGTGCGATTCCTGTCCGAAACGCATGTGGTTTCCCACCCTGATCCTGTGTGAACCCAGGCTGAAGTCACTATGACAAGCCTGGGTTCACACAGGATCGGTGGGGAAAACGCATGTAATTGGAACATGAATTGCACCGCATTCCTGTTCAAATTACATGCAATTCTTTGTAGTACGATTTGAGCCTATTACAGCGGTTGTAAACCGCTGGTGGTAACAAAAAAGAAAAATTGTCATAATGTGCTTGTATGCATCGCTTACCGGCACCGGCTCTGAAGGTCCGGCACTTTATTTTCTATTCTATTTTATTCTTTTTGAAAATTGGAAAACTATTCGAATTGGAAAACCATTGCGAATTTGAATAGTTTTCCAATTTCCAAAGAGAATAAAATAGAATAGAAAATAAAGGAATAGAATAGAAAAATAATTTTTTTTTTTTTCCTTTCTATTCCTTTATTTTCTATTCTATTTATATTATTTTTGGAAATTGGAAAACCATTCAAATTTGAAAACTTTTCGATTTCCAATACTTTTCGAATTTGAATAGTTTTCCAATTTCCAAAGAGAATAAAATAGAATAGAAAATAAAGGAATAGAATAGAAAAAAAATTTTCCTTTCTATTCCTTTATTTTCTATTCTATTTTATTATTTTTGGAAATTGGA
This sequence comes from Lithobates sylvaticus, assembly GCA_028564925.1. NCBI lineage: Eukaryota > Metazoa > Chordata > Amphibia > Anura > Ranidae > Lithobates > Lithobates sylvaticus. Next base: position 183,055,099 of record CM053035.1, on the reverse strand, counting down.
AAACTATTCAAATTCGAAAACTATTTGAAATTGTTTCGAAAACTTTTCGAATAGATTCAAAAACGAATAAATTATACGAATTCCGAAAACAAATTAAACTAATTTAACTAAACAAATTCATTTAAATAACTAATTGGAACAAAACTAAACAAATATTTTTGTTCTGCACATGTCTAGTCTCTAAACGCCTGTCTGAAAGAGACCTAAAAAAGTCTACTGTATAAAATGTATCACATTTTCTTTAACTGTTTCCAGACAGCTCAAAGGCACATATACTGCAGCAGGTTGAAACGACGTACCTGTATGTCATTTCGTACATAAGATACTGTGGGTGTGCACGCCAGCTGCACGCCGGTGGAGCGCACGTGGGTCCTGCAGACTCGATGTCCAACCCACGATCCCTCCACAGAGAGGCAGAACAGGGACCTGCCTATGTAAACAAGGCAGATCCCCGTTCTGACAGGGGACAACATTGAGATGGCTGTTCCAAGTAATCAGGAACAGTGATCTCTATGTTGTCCCAGTGAGCCCATCCCCCACACAGTTAGTAAACACACCCAGGGAACACAGTTATTCCTTTGATCGCCCCTAGTGTTAACCCCTTCCCTGCCCGTGTCATTTATACATTGATCAGTGCATTTTTTTAGCACTGATCACTGTATTGGTGTCACTGGTCCCCAAAATGTGTCACTTAGGGTCAGATTTGTCCGCTGCAATGTCGCAGTCCCGCTAAAAATCGCAGATCGCAGCCATTACCAGCAAAAACAATAAAAACAATTAAAAGTCCCTTAATCTATCCTCCACTTTGTAGACGCTATAACTTTTGCGCAAACCAATCAATATACACTTATTGGGATTTTTTTTTACCAAAAATATGTAGAAGAACATATATTGGCCTAAACCGATGAATAGATTTGTTTTTTTACATTTTCTTTTTTTTTTGGATATGTTTTATAACAGAAAGTAAAAAAAATATTATTTTTTTTTCAAAATTGTTGCTCTTTTTTAGTTTATAGCGCAAAAAATATAAAAATCGCAGAGGTGATCAAATACCACCAAAAGAAAGCTCTGTGGGGGAAAAAGGACATCAATTTTGTTTGGGTACAATGCCACACGCCCGCACAATTGTCAGTTAAAGCGGCGCAGTGCTGTATCGCAAAAAATGGCCTGGTCATTAAGGGGGTAAAACCTTCCGGGACTGAATTAAATCCACTTTAAACTTTAAATGTATAAAATCTTCTAAGGGTCCTCACATACAGTAAATGCTTTCCAATGACTTCCCCTGCTTGTTGGCACTGCAATGCCTCAATGGCAGCCATGCTGCTCTTATGGTGGAACTGTTCCCACATCAAACCCCTTTGAGACATATTTTTTTACATTTTTCACGCAGGAACTATGACGCACATTTACAATACCCCACAATTAGCTCTACTGACCATACATACCTCCTGGTCCAATGATATCCAAAACCTCGCTTTTCTTTTTCTTTCACAATATTCTTATTGGTTAAAGGTTTTCAGACAGGAAAAAAAAACAGTTGACATACAAAGAAGTCAAAAAATAGGACTGGCAATGGACCAGACCATCTACATCACAGTCAAGTAGGCCTTTTGTAGACAGTAATCATCTAGCAACATCAGCGGTAAAGACCGATGCATCTATTCCCTCCACTGTGGAGGTTGGAGAGAGTACAGTTCTGAACAGTTGGATACACAGTATGTATATACCATGAGAACCCAAAGGGATATGAAGTTAAAGTGTAAAATCAGTCTGTAAATGCAGTAAAGTATGCTTCTTATACTCACTGTGGACCTAAAAAGTTAATCCTCTGCATTGTGTAAAAAGGCTGTCTTCTCTGATCCGCCCCTTATTCCACTGTCCCCAATCCATGTCCTGATAGTAAAGAGCCTTGGAGTCACTATGCGCATGCTCAGTTTGTTGTGTATTGCTAGAGAGTTTATTTTTTTTTTTTTTTGGGAGGGTGCATGTGATGAGCACAGGGCCAATTAGCACTGTCCAGACAGAGGTTTAGGAGTCATGCAGCCTCATAGGACAGTCGGAGAAGAATGAAAACTCCTCCTACAAGCTTTAACCAGTGCTTGGCCGGACACTGATAGAAGTCACAAAACTACAACTGTTTCCATGATCAACTTCAGCCCTGCTCCTAAAACACCAACTGGTGAAACCAAACTCTCCTTTACTAGAATACTGTATTATACGTTTTAATGACATGGTTTCTCCACAGCAGTGTTAATTTTGGCAGCAAATTTCGATTTAGTTTTAGTCTTATGCCCCGTACACACGGTCAAAAAATCCGATCACAAAATCCATCGGATTTTTTCCGACGGATTTTGTCCGACACTGGTGTTGCATACACACGGTCGGACAAAGTTGTCGGAAAATCCGATCATTCTGAACGTGGTGACGTTCGTTGCCTACGACGGGACGTAGCCAATAGCTTTGGTCTTGAATGAATGAATGAATGAATGATTTGTATAGCGCTGCAACTGCGAACTGAATCGCCTCGAGGCGCTTGACTGCTCATGTTGGGATGCCATGTATTAGAAGAGGTGGGTCTTGAGTTTTTTCCTGAAGGCCTGATGGTTTTCTTCCATGCGGATGTTGTTTGGTAGAGCATTCCATAGCCGGGGTCCCTGTACTGCGAATCTTCGTTCTCCCTTCGATTTGTAGCGGGCTTTGGGGATGAGAAGGCGATTTTGGTTTGTTGATCGAAGTCTGCGATTCGGTATGTATTTTTCTATTTTCTCACAAAGGTATTGGGGCGCATTTCCTTGTGTACATTTGTGGGTGAGGCAGAGGGTCTTGAATGTGATCCTGTCTTTTACCTTGAGCCAATGGAGCATCCTTAGGGATGGGGAGATGGATTCCCAGGGTTTCTTTCCGGTGACTATTCTTGCTGCTGTGTTTTGGACAATTTGAAGGCGCGCAATCTGGTAATCCGGTAAACCTATGTAGAGTGAGTTTGCGTAGTCGAGCCGTGAATTGATGATCGTTCCTACTACTACCGCTTTTTCCTTTTCCGGGATGAAGGGGATGAGTCTGCGTAGCATGCGAAGGAGATGGTGGGATCCGCTGATTACGGATCCTATTTGTGCCTCCATTGTCATCTCTGAATCAAAGATTACTCCGAGGCTTGTAATGTGATCTGAGCATGCGTGGCACTTTGTCCGTCGGAATTCGCTACACACAATCGGAAAAAGTCCGATAGGATTTTGTTGTTGGAAAATTTGAGAGCAGGAGATAAAACTTTGTCCGTCGGGAAATCCGACGGAAAAAGTCCGATGGAGCCTACACACGGTCGGAATTTCCGACAACATTTTCCGTCAGATAATCCGACCGTGTGTACGGGACATTAGTCTTAGGACTAAAATTACATTTTAGTTTTAGTCCCATTTTAGTCTTCTGCAATTGTTTTAGTTTTGGTCGTATTTAGTCGACTAAATCTCCAGGACATTTTAGTCAACTAAAACTAATTTTAGTCGTCTAAAATCTAATGGGTGTAATTAAATTGTAATGCATTTGTGAACATTTCTCTACAATTTCCAAACTCATTACATACTGCTGGAGTGAAAAATCTCATATGTTATTATTTATGGTATTGAGGTATTAACATGCACTACAGACCAGTGTTCATTTCTAAGTCAAATTTCAATTTAGTTTTAGTCTTAGTCTTGACTAAAATTGCATTTTAGTTTTAGTCCCATTTTAGTCTTTTTTTTTTTTGTTCAATAAAATTTTATTGAAGATTATGTAACATATTACAATAAAACGAAATGCAACCAAGCATGGAACAGTATTCTTTTACAACATGTACCAATGTAGCACTTTTTATCCTATGGCCAATGTCATTCATGTGATATCCTATACACGCTTACTCAGAAATGTAAGGAAAGGCCAATCAATGCCCTTATAATATTCACTAACCGTAGCATTTCAATTAGTAGCCCTGTGTTTTATAAGTGCTACCCTTGGAGGTTACATTTCTAATATCCAGAAATCTCTAGTGAAAAAAACATTTATAATATGCTATCAAAAGAAAGAGGTGAGTTAAAGATAAGAAAAGACGGGGGGAGAGGAGGTGGGGTAGTTGTCCAGCCATTGCAGCATACCATTCTAAACAAGAGCAATCATTTCTACCAGCCTTTACTATTGGGCCAAAATTTCTGCATATGTTGATGAAAACTTAAAGACGAGCCAACAGGACCATATTTTGTTTGCTAGCTCAGCTTTATTTTTAAGCTTAAGGGTGCTATTTTCGATATGATAAATTCGGTCTACTTCTTCTAACCATTGACGTATAGAAGGGGTTCCCCGCTGTTTCCAAAATCTTGGAGCGCCTTAGCTGCGTTTAATAGATGGGATGTAATCTACTTTTTATATGATCCTATTGGCTCATCCGTATAGTAAAACAATAATTTCCAAGGATCGTTAGGGACCCCATTACCCTGGATTTTTTCAACCCAATATAAGATAGTGGTCCAGTATGGTCTAATAAGAGGGCAGTACCACCAGACATGGGCATGAGTTCCGGTGCAACCACAGCCGATCCGAACTGGATGGAAAAAACGTATGGAGTGTAGCTGGGGTATAATGCCACCTCATTAACATTTTGTAATTTAATTCCGCTGTTTTCGAAGAAATGGATGAAACGTGATAGTTGAAGTATCGTATTGCGTTGGGTATCAGATGGAGGACTTTGGAGTTCCAATTCCCAGTTAGCTAGAGATGAATGTTGGGTTATAGGCGACAGGGACAGCAGCGCTTGGTAAAAGTTAGATATGGGCTTATCGGGGGCCTGGTCCCCGGCAAACAGCCTCTCCACTGGATTCAAATCATTCTCCGATCGTAATGGCTGAGGGAGAGATTTAAAAAAGTTCGAGAGCTGATGGTATTTCCATTGATTCATGAATGATATTGGCCCACTCGGCACTATGGTCAATATAGGTAGAATACTTGAGTCTGTTGCTACTTGATGTAGTAAAATAGGTGTCTCCGAGATCCAGTTGCTAAAACTTGAATCCATGTTCCCCGGTGGGAAATAGTCATGTCCTGTCAACTGCATAAGTGGTGAATTGTAGGGCCAGTCCTGCGCTTTACTTAAAGCGTCCCATGTTGCCCAAGATTTGGTAAGTGGAGAAGTAGTCGAGGCCAGTCTCCGAAATTTGCCAGGTATCCAAATCAAAGGAAATAACCATTTTAGTCTTTTGACTAAAATGCCATTTTAGTTTTAGACGTATTTTAGTCATCTAAATTGTTTTAGTTTTAGTCGTATTTTAGTCAACTAAAATAGTATTCATTTAGTCGACTAAAATGTTTTAGTCAACGAAATTAACACTGCTCCACAGATGTTGTTTATCAACTTGGATTTTGTTAATGAGAATGTTAATGAGTTAATGAGAAAAGGTATTTAGCAGTTTATATTTACTAAAAGAATTGAATTTCCATGTTCTGTGTACTGTGGGAGGCCAGATATAGTGAATGCAGGGTCCTGGGTTTAGTAAAACTAAGTAAAGACCGTATCCAGATCCGCACCCGAGGTCAACATGTATTCTTGGTACAGGCCATGAGGCCAAGCTAAGGCTCAGTAGAACTGCTAGGAGAACCACCTTATGCACGGGTCAGAGCTAGATATACTCAGGAGTAGAGTGTATAGCCAAAGAACCTTACTTTGCTTTTTCATCTGCCATGTGCACCATAACCCCCAGACATTGGAGGTCTTCTGTTGTCCTCCAAGCTAAGCCATTTAATTTAGAATGGAAAAACTGACAGCCTATCTTCACAACACAAAACTAATATAATGCGCTATGGACTTTCTGGGTTCTCTTTATGAACACACCACCAGTCTCTTACCTTACCTTTACATGATTTCGCCTACCTGGGATTTCTATACCTACCCATAGAGCACCATCTCAACTGGAGCCAACCTGAGTTCCAATACAAACTGAGGAACTCGGGGACCAGCCTACCATGCCACGCACATTCTCATCTTCTTCCTTCATGTACCTTCTTCTCCCTTCTCTGTTCATGCCCTCTTTTAATTTTTTTCTGGTTTACACTCCTGACAGCACTAATGCTGGGTCCATTGGCATCTCACAAAGAGGGAGATTTACAAAACCTGTTGCACACAGAATCTGGTGCAGCTGTGCATAATACCAATCAGATTCTAGGTTTTATTGTCAAAACTTTATTGAACAAGCTGAAGTTAAAAGCTGATTAGTTACTATACACAGCTTCACCAGATTCTGTGTACATTAGTTTTAGTAAATCACCCCCATAGTGTCAATCATCAGGTCTAGTTTAGAGGATTACGGTTTAGCAATATCCGCAACCTCATGTATGGTAGTGATGTACCTATGAGTGACAATTATTGTCACCTTTTTCACTTTGCCCCTTGTATTTTCTGAACCTAATAAAAACTTATTCTTATCCACTGTGAGCAAACGTTCATTTAGTATCCATAATAAATAAAATATAAATAATATATCCAATTTCATGATCAACTTCAAGCCTGCTCCTAAAACACCAACGGGTGAAACCAAACTCTCTTTTACTAGAATATTACATGTTTTAATGACATGGTTTCTCCACAGATGTTGTTTATCAACTTGGATTTTGTTATCTCCTGAAGAAGTGAAGTTTGTTTCACGAAATGCGTTGAGAGAATATATCAGTGCCTGGTTGATTTCGTATATCTTTGCTGTTACGTAAATTACAGGTCATTACATGGCAATATACATCAATGTATACTTTTTAATGTTTGTCTATACATACTGTAGCCTATATCTCGCTTTTTACATTTTAATATGGAGTTTAATTAATAGAATATACATTTTTTTTGCCGTAACTCTTCAAAAGTTCCATGGGAATCTGTTTCACGCTAAGAAACTCTGTTGATTCAGGGACTGAGTTCCGCCTTCATCTGTGCACTCAAGCCAATATTTCATTTAATTGTGTCCTTCACTTGAAGGTCTTAGCACGTATTTTAGATCATCAACATCTTATCACAAACTTAAATCCAAATGGTCTCGTACTTGTTCAACTCAAATGATCTATAAACATGTATATATCCTCAATAACAGTAAAGATTGCTCATCGTATGATACTTTATTTAAAATAGTTCAAACAAATCCCCTTAGGGCCCACACGTATTTAAGTGAGTACCACACAAGCAACCATAAAAACGTCAATCCTCCGATCTCTGGAGCAACATATTACGTGATGGCGTCACGTCCAACTCAAAACATTTCATCAACCGGGGACTTTGTCAAGGGCAAAGTCCTAGCTGGAGTTGGGCTTTATAAAGGGAGTATCGTAAATTTTATCATCATGGCTTAAATTTTATGGTCATATAAATTTGTTTCCAATGAAAACCGCAATGTCTATTATAAATCAACTTTGTATATTGTTTATATTACCTTTTTATTACTTATGTGCTGAAAGAGACTCATAATCTGATCCCCCCCTCCCACCACCACCATATTCAGCCTGGCAGCACCGGTACCCATCCTCAGCTTCCTCAATCCCAGGAGAAATTCAGAACTTCGAATCATCTTCATCTTCATCTGCATAGCTGCTTTTAGATGCCTTTTGGCACCGAGGTGTCAGCAGCCCAGCAAATTGGAACATCAAGCTCCAAGAATGATGGATTTATGGCCGAACATTACTTGTACTTTATGCCATCATGTCAGCTGCCAATTTGCCAAGGTCTCTGCCTTGTAAACTACCCTTTTAATTAGCATCTAAATCTGTGGTGGAGTAGAGAAAGCCGATTACCACCAATCTCAGCTCTGAAACTCCTCTAATACGACGTTATCTCCCGACCTGCCTGCTGCACAGCGACCATAACTGCGTAGGAAGAAAGTGCATCGCATTACGCCGTCACACTGCTCTAGCCTTGCTAATGGTCACTGCTGGCCCTGTGCCATGTCCCTGTCACTGCCAAGAGAGGAACCAAACTCAGCAGAGAAAATGAGAATCCCAAAACTGCAGGAGCCAATCATTGAGCAGACAATACATACATACAGAGTTACATAGACTTTCTTTTCACAAATATGGTTTATTAAAGTAGAAAGAACAATACAATAAGTGCAGCTGGTATAATCAGAACAGCAATATACACAAAAATATCATAAAAAGAACAGTGTTGTGTCAGAGCAGTCAAAGCCGCTTCATCAATACACATGGTGGTAGATGGCAAAAAGCCAGGAGGTATATAAACAGGTGTTACATATATCAAAACCCAGGGTTTTTAGTCATATAACTCCAGGATCCCATCAGAAAGCAAGAAAAGGTAAGAGGGAATGGGGGGGGGGGGGGTCAGGAGGAGGAAAGCGGGTGTAAAAGAGGGGGGGGGGCTCTGATCCTCTTTTTTTTGGGTCCCCCGCAAGTGCTCCTGGCCCCTCCCCCTCCCCCAGAGAAAACTCTGAGAGCACTGCTGCATGCTCGCTCCCGAGCTGCTGCTCTATGCATCCAAAGGACACAGAAGCGCTCCTCTCCCCCTCTCCTCATTGGCTGTGATTGACAGCAGTGGGAGCCAATGGGCTCCCTCTGCTGTCTCAGCCAATGGGAAGGGAGAGTCCCAGGACAACCGAGGCTATCATGAACATCACTGGATCGGAGGGATCTCATCTAAGGATTGGGGGGCGGGGGGGCCTGGCGCATTACACACAGAAGGTTCTTTATTATATGCATGAAGGTAAAAAACCTTTGACCTTTAGAACCACTTTAGGAAAGATCTCCCTATGGGCATAAAAGGAGGAAATAAAACAAACAATATGACATAACGGCCTAGCTCTGCGAATCAGTACCACCAAAAGCAACACCTTGGGGTCTAAGCTAAGTGTTAGGTCATACGTATGGTTAATAACTTCCACAACAAATGCCCAGGACTCTTACATTTTGGAGCAGGCCCAAACCATATAATGGAAGGTGTCTGCAGTTAGTTGACATCTAGATAATAGAGGACTTGGGCCCCTTTCACACAGGCACCTCCCTGAAGCGAGATCCGCTTGCTCAGTGGGGGATCCCTCCACAGATTCCTGCTGAGCAGGCGGATAACAGGTCCGTGTCCACTCCGATATGCAGAGCAGACGTGGACACAGCCCGCTCTTGTCTATGGGACAATCGGATGGAAACTGACTGCTTGTCCGTTTCCATCTGATGCCATACAATCCGCCAGACGGATGGGGAATAGGACCCCAATCCTTTTGTTTTTGGAGGAGAGGATCAGATCGGATGGTGGCGGCCGGTGTCAATGGACATGTGTCCGCTGACATCCGCCGCTCCATAGAAGAGACTGGAGGGTCCGATCAGGTCCGTCTGAAAAACTGTCAGGTGGACCTGATCGGATCGCTCATGTGAAAGGGGCCTTACTGTAGGGTAAATGGTAATGGCAGCCAAATGAACAGAAGTGTAGTAAGCTCTATGTAGGAAGAGTTACATAGATTTAACCATGGTAAATTTCAGAGAATATCAAAACTAATTTTCCTGTACCCCCCATATTTACCAGCTCTTATCATATATATACAGTATCTTACAAAAGTGAGTACACCCCTCACATTTTTGTAAATATTTTATTATATATGACAACACTGAAGAAATTACACTTTGCTACAATGTAAAGTAGTGAGTGTACAGCTTGTATAACCATGTAAATTTGCTGCACCCTCAAAATAACTCAACACACAGCCATTAAGGTCGTAACCACTGGCAACCAAAGTGAGTACACCCCTAAGTGAAAATGTCCAATTTGGGGCCAAAGTGTCAATAATTTGTGTGGCCACCATTATTTTCCAGCACTGCCTTAACCCTCTTGGGCATGGAGTTCACCATAGCTTCACTTCACTGGAGTCCTTTTCCACTCCACCATGACGACATCACAGAGCTGGTGGATGTTAGAGACCTTGCGCTCCTCCACCTTCTGTCTGAGGGTGCCCCACAGATGCTCAATAGGGTTTAGGTCTGGAGACATGCTTGGTCAGCCCATGACCTTTACCCTCAGATTCTTTAGCAAGGTAGTGGTCGTCTTGGAGGTGTGTTTGTGGTCGTTATCATGGTGGAATACTGCCCTGTGGCCCAGTGTCTGAAGGGAGGAGATCATGCTCTGCTTCAGTATGTCACAGTACATGTTGGCATTCATGGTTCCCTCAATGAACTGTAGCTCCCCAGTGCCGGCAGCACTCATGCAGCCCCAGACCATGACACTCCCACCACCATAGGCACACTTGTCTTTGTACTCCTCACCTGGTTGCCGCCACATACGCTTGACCCCATCTGAACCAAATAAGTGTATCTTGGTCTCATCAGACCACAGGACATGGTTCCAGTAATCCATGTCCTTAGTCTACTTGTCTTAAGCAAACTGTTTGAAGGTTTTCTTGTGCATCATCTTTAGAAGAGGCTTCTTTCTGGGACGACAGCCATGCAAACCAATTTGATGCAGTGTGCGGCATATGGTCTGAGCACTGACAGGCTGGCCCCCCACCCCTACAACCTCTGCAGCAATGCTGGCAGCACTCATACGTCTCTTTCCCAAAGACAACCTCTGTATATGACGCTGAGCACGTGCACTCAACTTCTTTGGTCGACCATGGTGAGGCCTGTTCTGTGTGGAACCTGTCCTGTTAAATCACTGTATGGTCTTGGCCACCGTGCTGCAGCTCAGTTTCAGGGTCTTGGCAATCTTCTTATAACCTAGGCCAGTGATGGTGAACTTTGGCACCCCAGATGTTTTGGAACTACATTTCCCATGATGCTCATGCACTATGCAGTATGGTTGAGAATCATGGGAAGTGTAGTTCCAAAACATCTGGGGTGCCAAGGTTTGCCATCACTGGCCTAGGCCATCTTTGTAGAACGACAATTCTTTTTTTCCGATCCTCAGAGAGTTCTTTGCCATGAGGTGCCATGTTGAACTTCCAGTGACACAGTTAACACACCTGCTCCTCATTCACACCTGAGACCTTGTAAGACTAATGAGTCACATGACACCGGGAGGGAAAATGTCTAATTGGGCCCAAATTGGACATTTTCACTTAGGGGTGTACTCACTTTTGTTGCCAGCGGTTTAGACATTACTGGCTGTGTGTTGAGTTATTTTGAGGGGACAGCAAACTTACACTGTTATACAAGCTGTACACTCACTACTTTACATTGTAGCAAAGTGTCATTTCTTCAGTGTTGTCACATGAAAAGATAGAATAAAATATTTACAAAAATGTGAGGGGTGTACTCACTTTTGTGAGATACTGTATATAAAACCTGTCTGGTCTGGGGGGTTAGGTGGGAATGATCTCAGTGGAATTAGTCCGATGAAGGATCAGCACACATTATACACCGATATGATGAAGCAGCTTGTGTGGAAATATGAGTAACTGACTTTCTGTGCTCCAGGCAATCTGGTAATGCTTCATATAACCTCCATCTGCCACCATTGCTGCAAACCAGTACTGGTACCAGTGGTGGCAGATGAAGGTTATATTGCATCACCTGCGTAGTGCATGGCCAAATCAATGCCACCAGTCATAGGGCTTTACAGGGGGCCCATAAAGACTGAAATATAGCAGATTCCACTGCAAACCCCGTGGTCACTCTCCTGGAAAGGAGTGCAAATGTTTCAGTCATCCCTGGCCTTTATAAACAATTATAATTGGAATTCTTTTATCCCACTAGGCTAACTTTAAAGTATAACTAAATGCATTTTTTTTAAAATAGTTTTGGATAAAGTGGAGAGGGATTAGAACACCTGTCAGGTTTTTATTTCTGTCTGTGCCCCATTGTGGAGATGTGTCCTCTCTATAAGTGAAAGGAAATGCTACATTTTGGGTTGTCCCCAGAACAGGAATAGAGGGGAAATCTTCCAATGGGGACAACCAGGATTCCCTTACATTGAAATGGATTTTCATTTCACTTCCTGTTTTGGCTATGGGACCAAAATGGAAGGGAAATCTCCCCAAATGGGACACAGATGGCAAAAATAAAAAATGAAAGGCGTTATAACTTTCCCTACTTTAAAGTGATTGTAAAGTCTCTGTATTTTTTATTTTTCTTTGTTAAAATAACAAACATGTTAAACTTACCTGCTCTGTGTAGTGGTTTTGCACAGAGCAGCCCTGATCATCCTCTTCTTGGGTACCCTGACTCCTCCCCCCTCCACCAAGGGGCGGGCCAAGGGTGCACTCGTGTGTGCTCGCTCTCGAGCCCTGCTCTGAGTGTCCAGTAGACACACAGAGTGGGACTTGGCTCTGCCCCTCCGCTCCCTCACCACTGGCTGTGATTGACTCTCGCTGCTGTATCTGAGCCAGTGAGAGAGCCAAGAGAGCCACTGCTCTCGTGCACATCACTGGATCGATACCTGGCTCAGGTAAGTAAAAGAGGGGGCTGTGGGCGGAGCTGCATGCAGAAGTTTTTTTTTACCATAGTGCAGGGAATGCAGTAAAGTAACTACCTTTACAACCGCTGTAAAGCTAAACTCCAGCTTTTTATATAAACTTTTTATAGTTGTGGAAAAAAGAGTGAATCTCTGTCAGTTCTTTGTTTGCATTCTGTTGCATATTTTTAAACGCTGCTGTTAGGGATATATGGAATTTTTTGTTTTTTTTCTGCCTGTGTCCATTCACACAAAGGCGTTTACGTGAATATAAAGGCAGAAAAAAAAAAACAACTGCCAGCGCGCCCAGAAGCAGCACTTTGACTTGAAGCGTGTAAAGGTACGTTAACCACTAGCCGACCAGCGTGCAACGATGTACGTCGGCACAATGGCACGGCTGGGCAAATGGGCGTACAGGTTTGTCCCCTTTAAATCGCAGCATGGTGGGCTCCGTGACCGTGCCCGCGGGTCCTGCAGACTCGATGTCCGCCGGGGGCTCGCGATCGTGTTACGGAGAGGAAGAACAGGGAGATGCCTTTGTAAACAAGGCATTTCCCTGTTCTGTCTAGTGACATGACAGAGATCACTGCTCCCTGTGATCGGGAGCAGTGATCTCTGTCATGTCAGTGGTAGCCCATTCCCCCCACAGTTAGAACCTCCCTAGGACACACTTAACTTCTTGATCGCCCCCTAGTGTTTAACCCCTTCCCTGCCAGTGTCATTTACACAGTAATCAGGACATTTTTATAGCACTGATCACTGTATAAATGACAATGGTCCCAAAATGGTGTCAAAAGTGTCCGGTGTGTCCGCCATAATGTCGCAGTCACAATAGAAATCGAAGATTGTAGTTATTACTAATAAAATAAAAAAAAATGTATAATAAAATGCCATAAATCGATCCCCTATTTTGTAGACGCTATAACTTTTGTGCAAACCAATCAATATACGCTTATTGCGATTTTTTTTTACCAAAAATATGTAGAAGAATACGTAACGGCCTAAACTGAGAAAGAAATTTTTTTTTTTTATATATTTTTTGTGGATATTTATTATAGCAAAATATACGCTCTTTTTTCGTTTATAGCGCAAAAAACGCAGAGGTGATCAAATACCACCAAAAGAAAGCTCTATTTGTGGGAAAAAAAGGACACCAATTTTGTTTGGGTGCAACATCACACGAACGCGCAATTGTCAGTTAAAGTGACACAGTGCCGTATCGCAAAAAAGTGCTGTGGTCAGGAAGGGGGTAAATCCTTTCTGGGGCTGAAGTGGTTATTAAAGTGTTACTAAACCCAGGACCCTGCATTCACTATATCTCCTCTCCCACAGTACACAGAACATGGAAATGCAATTATTTTAGTAAATATAAACTGCTAAATACTTTTTCTCATCAGCAGTATATAGCAGTCTTGTGCCTTCTATCAGTGTCTGGCTGTGCACTGGAGAAAGCTTGTAGGAGAAGTTTTCATTCTTCTCTGACTGTCCTATGAAGCTGCATGACTCCTGACCCTCTGTCTGGACAGTGCTGATTGGCCCTGTGCTGATCACATGCACCCTCCCAGAGAATTAACCCCTTAGGTTCCATATACAGACTCATTTTACTGTTGTGGGTTTAGTAATACTTTAATGCTCGACGCGTTTAACACTTGATTGTTAATTCATTGCAATGGCAAGAAGAAAATTATTATTATGGGCAACAAAATGAATTAACAACCAATCGCTTGTTGCGCCTAAACATGCCTAAATGCATTACATGTGTTTACAAGCATCAATCGTTTTTTTCTGCCAAAACCCTGCTGCCAGGAGGAAAGGCTTCTAGGAGAGATAGCCAAACTCCTGTGTGCACAGTGATGGTGAACCTTGGCACCCCAGATGTTTTGGAACTACATTTCCCATGATGCTCATGCACTCTGCAGTGTAGTTAGACATCATGGGAAATGTAGTTCCAAAACATCTGGGGTGCCAAGGTTCACCATCACTGGCCTAGAACCTGTAAATGAGAAACACTGGCTGACCAAAATCACACAAAAATAAAAAGTGGCAGGATCAGCTGCGGTCACTAGAGGGCATCCATGCCCACCAGGCCAAGGTAGCTTATAGACCTTACTAAGGCAGAATTGCGCTATACATACTGCGTGTGGCATATATATAGAATGGGTTTCTACATTTCACAGGTTGGGGAGGTGAATCCCTCACGTCTGATAATTCCGACTCTCTGTGACCTACGCAGCCTTCCATCCTGACCTTGGCCTTCTTCCACCTCAACAGAGGTGGCCTACCATGGCCATCACCAGCTCTTCACTCCGCTCACGTCTCTTGTCACAGGCCATCTCCTCTCATTTGTGAGGCGGCTCTGGGAGCGGATTACATCTCATGGAGGGAGAAACAGCAGTGCTACAGCATCCTTCTGACATCTTGCAGAATCCTCCAGTCTTGTGTTGTGTCAGAGCTCTGCAGCACTTCAGGGCTTTGGAGGGTCTTAAATAAACATCCTCAGAATCGTTCGCTCTGCCTGAAAGACACTTCTGTGATTTCGCCGTCACGCGGCCTCTACACTGCTGTCAACAGAATCGACGTGGAATATGCAGAAGACTGAGAAGAGAAGGAAGCGTCTGTGTGTGTGTGGGGGGTGAAATCTCATATAAGATTCCTAAATAGCCGTATAAATGATATAAACATATTGTACACAGCTACATGTGACCTCTGTATTGCGTCAGCCACGAAATGACATGGCAGGCTCGGAGACAACACAGAGCGATCAATGAGGGAGAATGAGATCAGCACACCAGATCTGGGTCCATTCAGGATTAGTGGAATCTTCTATGTATCTCCATCCAGAAATCATCATGGGTTCGGTGAGGAGAACAAAGATCATCAGAACATCTGATTGGTCAGAGTGCACCATCCACTCACCACCATAAACAGAGTCTGTATTACCAAGGGGCTAAACCATTACTAGACACACTGACCCCACTTTACAGAAAACAGATAGATGAGCTCATTTGGAAAATGCCGGATTCAAACCTCTTGGTGTGTCACTGGCCAGCAACAAGTAATGCCACGTACACATAACGAACTTTTCGACAGCAAAGTTCCGACGGAACAAATCCGTCGGACAATTTGATCGTGTGGGGGCTCCATCAGACTTTTGCTGTAGAAAAATCAGACAGACTTTAGAAATAGAACATCTTTCAAATTTTCCCGCCGGAACTCCGCTGGACCCAGTTCCTATAGAAAAATTTGCTCGTCTGTGTGCTAGTCTGACGGACAAACAACAACGCTAGGGCAACTATTGGCTACTGGCTACGAACTTCCTTATTCTAGTCCGGTGTTCTATCACCAAGTGTCCGGCTGTCACTAGGTGTCCGAAGTCTACTGCGCATGCGCAGCGCATGCGCAGTCCGGATCCAGAAGATTTTCGGAAATTGTCGGAAGATGAGCGGCGCCTGCGCCGTGAGTCGAGGAGAAGCCCCCACCATCCAAGCGGACATAGGGTTAGTCAAATTGAGAGGGCCCCTCGCGGGCTCGCTTCGCTCGCCACGCATCGGGCACGGCCTTGCTGCGCTCGGCACTTTTATATTCTAACTCTATGTCCACTGGGATGGTGGGGCTTGAAAGTGGACTCACGGCGCAGGCGCCGTTCATCCTCGGCAATTTTCGGAATATGGGCATTCTGTGTACTTGGTGATGAGGGACGGATAATGATACAACACCGGTCGTACGTCATCACGTTCAAATCCGTCGGATTTTGGTGTGATTGTGTGTGGCCAAGACCGTTCATTTGGAAAGTTTGTCGGAACTCCGTCAAAAGTCCGTCGGAAAGACCGTCGGACCTAGTCCGTCGAAAAGTCCACTCGTGTGTACGCGGCATAACATGTTTTAATTTAACAAGAGACCAAGAGACTGCTACGATGGTACCTGAAACCAACAAACTGCAAGAAAATTGTGCCATATTACAGGAGAATGATAGAAAATACAGCTATGATGCAAGAGACTGCTGGAAACTGCTATGGTATAGGGCAGAGTTTCTCAACCTTTTTTCAGTCAAGGCACCCTTTAAAATTAAGGACAATCTCTCCCACCCTCCTAAAATGTAATAATGATTCTGATAGTTTTACATAATTCATCTAGGGCTGGGGAAAAAATCGATTTAAATCTTGAATCGAGTTGAGAGGTCAAATCGATTCAAAATTTCAGCAAATCGATTTTTTTGATTTTTGATTTTTTTTTCACCAGGAATCGGCCCGGTCCTGAGGTGCTGCGGGCGTTTTTAGTTTTTAGGCGAGGCCGTGGCTTTGGCCTAGTCCGCGAGGCCGGACGCTGCGGACTAGGCCGAAGTCACGGCCTCACCTAAAAACTCCTGCCCGCAGCTCCTCAGGACCGGTGCGGTGTCCATCAAAAAAAAAAAAACTTGATTCGAATAGTGAATCGTGTTTTTTTTTTTTAAATCGCAGGTTTTTTTTTTTGAGAAAATTACCCCGCTCTAAATGCAGCAACATCAATATACGTAGACAACCCAACATTAGAGGTGATTTATTCTCTAATCAGTGTTTCAAAAAAAACACAGACCATCCGGGGTCCTGACACATATTACAGAAGACTGTTAGAAAATGCTGTCATATTACAGAAGACTTTTTTTAGAGAATGCTGTCATATTACAGAAGAGTGTCAGAAAATGCTGTCATTTTACAGAGGACTCTTAGAAAATGCTGTCATATTACAGAATACTGTTAAAGAATGCTGTCATATTACAGGAGACTGTTAGAGACTGCTGTCATATTACAGAAGACTGCTTGAGAATGCTGTCATATTACAGTATACTGTTAGAGAATGCTGTCGTATTACAGAAAACGGTTAGAGAATGCTGTCATGTTACAAAGAATACTGTCATATTACAGAAGACTATTAGAGAATGCTGTCATATTACAGAAGACTGTTAAAGAATGCTGTCATATTACAGAATACTATTAGAGAATGCTGTCATATTACAGAAGACTGTTAAAGAATGCTGTCATATTACAGAATACTGTTAGAGAATGCTGTCATATTACAGAAGACTGTCAGCGAATCCTGTCATATTACAGAAGACTGTTAGAGAATGCTGTCATATTACAGAACACTATTAGAGAATCCTGTCATATTACAGAAGACTGTTAGAGAATGCTGTCATATTACAGAACATTGTTAGAGAATGCTGTCATATTACAGAGAACTGTTAGAGAATGCTGTCATATTACAGAAGACTGTTAGAGAATGCTGTCATATTACAGAACACTATTAGAGAATCCTGTCATATTACAGAACACTGTTAGAGAATGCTGTCATATTACAGAACACTGTTAGAGAATGCTGTCATATTACAGAGAACGGTTAGAGAATGCTGTCATATTACAGAACATTGTTAGAGAATGCTGTCATATTATAGAAGACTGCTTGAGAATGCTGTCATATTACAGAAGACTGTTAGAGGATGCTGTCATGTTACAGAAGACTGTTAGAGAATGCTGTCATATTACAGAGAACGGTTAGAGAATGCTGTCATATTACAGAAGACTGTTAGAGAATGCTGTCATATTGCAGAAGACTGTTAGAGAATCCTGTCATATTACAGAAGACTGTTAGAGAATGCTGTCATATTACAGAGAACGGTTAGAGAATGCTGTCATATTACAGAAGACTGTTAGAGAATGCTGTCATATTGCAGAAGACTGTTAGAGAATGCTGTCATATTACAGAAGACTGTTAGAGAATGCTGTCATATTACAGAAGACTGTTAGAGAATGCTGTCATATTACAGAGAACGGTTAGAGAATGCTGTCGTATTACAGAAGACTGTCAGCGAATGCTGTCATATTACAGAAGACTGTTAGAGAATGCTGTCATATTACAGAAGACTGTTAGAGAATGCTGTCATATTACAGAGAACGGTTAGAGAATGCTGTCGTATTACAGAAGACTGTCAGCGAATGCTGTCATATTACAGAAGACTGTTAGAGAATGCTGTCATATTACAGAAGACTATTAGAGAATGCTGTCATATTGCAGAAGACTGTTAGAGAATGCTGTCATATTACAGAAGACTGTTAGAGAATGCTGTCATATTACAGAGAACGGTTAGAGAATGCTGTCATATTACAGAAGACTGTTAGAGAATGCTGTCATATTACAGA
This sequence comes from Lithobates sylvaticus, assembly GCA_028564925.1. Taxonomy (NCBI): domain Eukaryota; kingdom Metazoa; phylum Chordata; class Amphibia; order Anura; family Ranidae; genus Lithobates; species Lithobates sylvaticus. The sequence continues at coordinate 183,036,538 of CM053035.1, read as the reverse complement.
AGACTGTTAGAGAATGCTGTCATATTACAGAAGACTGTTAGAGAATGCTGTCATATTACAGAAGACTGTCAGCGAATGCTGTCGTATTACAGAAGACTATTAGAGAATGCTGTCATATTACAGAAGACTGTTAGAGACTGCTGTCATATTACAGAAGACTGTTAGAGAATGCTGTCATATTACAGAAGACTGTTAGAGAATGCTGTCATATTACAGAAGACTGTTAGAGAATGCTGTCATATTACAGAGAACGGTTAGAGAATGCTGTCATATTATAGAAGACTGCTTGAGAATGCTGTCATATTACAGAAGACTGTTAGAGAATGCTGTCATGTTACAGAAGACTGTTAGAGAATGCTGTCATATTACAGAGAACGGTTAGAGAATGCTGTCATATTACAGAAGACTGTTAGAGAATGCTGTCATATTACAGAAGACTGTTAGAGAATGCTGTCATATTACAGAGAACGGTTAGAGAATGCTGTCATATTACAGAAGACTGTTAGAGAATGCTGTCATATTGCAGAAGACTGTTAGAGAATGCTGTCATATTACAGAAGACTGTTAGAGAATGCTGTCATATTACAGAGAACGGTTAGAGAATGCTGTCATATTACAGAAGACTGTTAGAGAATGCTGTCATATTACAGAGAACGGTTAGAGAATGCTGTCATATTACAGAAGACTGTTAGAGAATGCTGTCATATTACAGAAGACTGTTAGAGAATGCTGTCATATTACAGAGAACGGTTAGAGAATGCTGTCGTATTACAGAAGACTGTCAGCGAATGCTGTCATATTACAGAAGACTGTTAGAGAATGCTGTCATATTACAGAAGACTATTAGAGAATGCTGTCATATTGCAGAAGACTGTTAGAGAATGCTGTCATATTACAGAAGACTGTTAGAGAATGCTGTCATATTACAGAGAACGGTTAGAGAATGCTGTCATATTACAGAAGACTGTTAGAGAATGCTGTCATATTACAGAAGACTGTTAGAGAATGCTGTCATATTACAGAAGACTGTCAGCGAATGCTGTCGTATTACAGAAGACTATTAGAGAATGCTGTCATATTACAGAAGACTGTTAGAGACTGCTGTCATATTACAGAAGACTGTTAGAGAATGCTGTCATATTACAGAAGACTGTTAGAGAATGCTGTCATATTACAGAAGACTGTTAGAGAATGCTGTCATATTACAGAGAACGGTTAGAGAATGCTGTCATATTACAGAAGACTGTTAGAGAATGCTGTCATATTACAGAAGACTGTTAGAGAATGCTGTCATATTACAGAGAACGGTTAGAGAATGCTGTCATATTACAGAAGACTGTTAGAGAATGCTGTCATATTACAGAAGACTGTTAGAGAATGCTGTCATATTACAGAAGACTGTTAGAGAATGCTGTCATATTACAGAGAACGGTTAGAGAATGCTGTCATATTACAGAAGACTGTTAGAGAATGCTGTCATATTACAGAGAACGGTTAGAGAATGCTGTCATATTACAGAGAACGGTTAGAGAATGCTGTCATATTACAGAGAACGGTTAGAGAATGCTGTCATATTACAGAGAACGGTTAGAAAATGCTGTCATATTACAGAGAACGGTTAGAGAATGCTGTCATATTACAGAAGACTGTTAGAGAATGCTGTCATATTACAGAAGACTGTTAGAGAATGGTCATATTACAGAGAACGGTTAGAGAATGCTGTCATATTACAGAAGACTGTTAGAGAATGCTGTCATATTACAGAAGACTGTTAGAGAATGCTGTCATATTACAGAAGACTGTTAGAGAATGCTGTCATATTACAGAAGACTGTTAGAGAATGCTGTCATATTACAGAAGACTGTTAGAGAATGCTGTCATATTACAGAAGACTGTTAGAGAATGCTGCCAATTCTCAGGAGAGTTTTCTCCTTTTCTCCTGGTCTAGCTGTCCCTCCTGCAGTACTCAGCCCATTGCAGGGCTGCATGCAGTCTGTGAGCGGTTAGTTATTTGTTATGAAGGTGATTGATCTGCTGCCTCTCTGGCCAGAATCTCCTCATTATTTTCCAGCTCATCAATAATCCTCATATCCGTCACACTGAGGGATCTCTGCGGACGCAGCAATCTACATCGCAGACTCTACACAGTTCCTGCACACGTGATGGATGGATGTTTTATGTGTGTTGTATATGACAGCCCTCAATTCTTTATTCCAGAGGTTGCAGCCTCTCCGATAAGAGGCAACGCTGACAACAGGATCTGTCCCCGGAGGTGTCCATCCCCTGGGGACGGGGACTGATGTGAATGTACAATATGGAAAGCACTGTGTGTATTATTGGTGCTTTATAATATACCTGTAATAAATAAATGTAAAAGACGCTCTCGTGTATCTAGTGACACTGACAGCCGTCTCCGGATATAATGACAGGCTTGCGTTTGACTAATAGAAAACTATCATAGAAGAACACAAACAAATCCATATATCTCTTATACGTGGACATCCTGGGGGCCGATCATTATCCACCTGACCTCCAGAAGATTTACCCCCCTTCCTGATCAGGCCATTTTTTGCTATACGGCGCTGCTTTATTTTAACTGACAATTTTGCGGTCGTGCGACGCTGTACACAAATAAAATGTGTTTCCTTTTTTCGCACATATAGAGCTTTCTTTAGGTGGGATTTTTTTATTTTTTTTTGCGCTATAAACAAAAAACGGCTGACAATTTTGAAAAAAATTTTTTTATATTTTTTTATTTTCTGCTATAAAACACATCCAATAAAAAAAGATAAAAAAAATTGAATTCAGTAATACACTGTCTCCCCCTGTTCTGCACATGCTCAGTTGCTCTCTATTTTTTTGGCACTGTGCTGAAAATCGGAAGCCACTTGAGGCTGATCTGCCGACAGACTAAATATTTACTTCTGCTCAAGGGCTCTGGGCCTCAGCAAAATGGCAGCCTCAAGCAAGAAGAAACAGGAGTAATGCTGGAGGCAATTTACAGCACACACTCATTTTGGTAGCATAACCAGTTCAGCCCTGGAAGATTTGGCTGCACAATGACCAGGCAATTTTTTGCGATACGGCACTTTTTCGCTTTAACTGACAATTGCGCGGTCATGCGACGCTCTACCCAAACAAAATTGATGTCCTTTTTTTCCCCACAAATAGTGCTTTCTTTTGGTGGTATTTGATCATCTCTTGCGCTATAAACAAAAAAAGAGCGACAATTTTGAAAAAAACACAATATTTTGTAATATCCCACATTTCTTTTTAAAAAAGCTAATTTTTTCCACAGTTTAGGCCGATATTTTTGGTAATAAAAATAATAAGCGTATATTGATTGGTTTGCGCAAAAGTTATAGCGTTCTACAAAATAGGGGATAGGTTTATGGCATTTGTATTATTATTATTTTCTTTACTAGTAATGGCGGAGATCTGCGATTTTTATCGGGTCTGCGACATTATGGCGGACACATCGGACACTTTTGACACATTTTGGGGCGACAGACAATTACACAGCGATCAGTGCTATAAAAATGCACTGATTACTGTGTAATGCCCCATACACACGGTCAGATTTTCCAACGGAAAATGTCCTATCGGACAAAGTTGTCGGAAATTCCGACCGTGTGTAGGCTCCATCGGACTTTTTCCGTCGGATTTTCTTTTTTTTTATCTCCTGCTCTCAAATTTTCCGACAGCAAAGTCCTATCGGACTTTTTCCGATCATGTGTAGCCAATTCCGACGGACAAAGTGCCACGCATGCTCAGATCACATTACAAGACCAAAGCTAATGGCCACTAGCCTCTACGTAGTCCCGTCGTACGCAACGAACGTCACCACGTTCAGAATGATCGTATTTTCCGACAACTTTGTCCGACCGTGTGTATGCAACACCAGTGTCTGACAAAATCCGTCGAAAAAAATCCGACGGATTTTGTGGTCGGAATTTCCGACCGTGTGTACGGGGCATAAGAGTCACTGGCAGGCAAGGGGTTAACACCAGGGGGCAATCAAGGAGTTGACGGTGTTCCCTTGTGTGTGTTCTAACTGTCGGGGGAGGGGACTGACTATAGGAGATGACAGATCGTGGTTCCTAGCTATTAGGAACTCACAGGGGGTTATTTACTAAAGGAAAATCCACTTTGCACTGCAAGTGCACTTGGAAGTAAAGTCGCTGTAGATCCGAGGGGACATGCAAGGAAAATAAAAAACAGCATTTTAGCTTGCACGTGATTGGATGATAAAATCAGCAGAGCTTCCACTCATTTCAGATCTACCCCTTAGATTTGGAGCGACTGCACTTCCAAGTGCACTTGCAAAAGTGGATTTGCCTTTCGTAAATAACCCCCACAATCTGCCTCTCCTCTCTTCACAGAACAGGTCATTGCGACCGCCGGCCACGAGCATCGGCACCCACGCAGTGCAGCACCTGCTATCCCGCTTAAACCACATACAGCTAAGACGGCTCGCGGGATCGTGCCAACCTGCTGCAGTATAATGACGGCGGCTGGTCTTTTTCGGACCATAAGATGCACTTTCTTCCCCCAGAAATATGGGGGAAAACGTCTCTGCGTCTTATGGTGCGAATATATGACAGGCGCCGCCCCCCGTCGCCGCCGCCGGCACCGCCCCCCCCCCCCCACGCTACAACTGGAAGAGAGGCAGGAGAGCAGGGGACAGACATCCAAACCCCCCGTGGGCACTGGGCGATCTTCCAGCTGGGTCTAACACAGAAAACAGAGCATTCGGCCACTCGGGCTGCTCTGTGTTCTGTCAGGCGGATGGGATAACATCAGGTAAGGCTGTGTTTGTGGCAATGGTTACTCTGCATTATTGGTTACTCTGTGCATTATTGGTTACTCTGCATTATTGGCAATGGTCAGGCTGCGTTTATGGCAATGGTCAGTCTGCGTTTCTTTGGCACTGGTCAGGCTGCATTTCATGGGCAATATTTTAGTACACCATTTGGTTCAGAATATTTTTTTTCTTGTTTTCCTCCTTTATAACCTAGGTGCGTCTTATGCTCAAGTGCATCTTATGGAGCGAAAAAATACGTTATGTTCCTTGCTAAAGAACATTATTTTTTATTGAGTTGTTATTGGTAAAGTTCCACTTTACGTATATGGAATTGCTCCTTGGGAGTGGGTTGTTCATGTTTTGCTTGCTTACTGTACAAGTAAACATTACTGCTTCAGGTTGATCCACTCTTGCCTACAAAAAGATTTCCAGGGTGCACGTTCAGCTCGTCACTTTGACATATAGGCCATATAAAAATCAGGTTGACGGCACTCTAAGTTCTTATTGTAAATGTCTTTATTCCGTAAAACCAGAGTAGGAAGCAGATAGACTCGCTAACACGTTTCACACATATCTGCTCTTAATCATAGAGTACCCTTTGATTAAGTACAAGTATGCATGAAATGCGTTAGTGACTTCATCTGCTTCCTACCCTGTTTTTTATGGAATAAAGACATTTGCATTGAAAATGTAGACTGCCGTCAACCTGGCACTTGTATGGCCTTGCTGCACTGTATATTTTAAACAGACCCCACTAGGTCACCAAACAAAGGCAAATGGCACTCTGCAATAGAAGAGCTATTATACTTTATTTTCTGGTGGCTTGTGTCTCCTTTCTAGTGTTGTGACCTCCGTAAGACTTTTTTAGCATTCAACACTTCTAGGAGTGTCAGATGCTTGTGTCCCCTGTGATGTGCTGAGGCCTGTAGTGACATGGGGGTCAGAAGAAGGAGCCACGGCACTCGGCAGGAAATATAGGCATCGAAAACTCCGGGACATTTATATTTACCTTCATACGGAAATTCTGAAAATCAGAGACAAATCATTTTGTTTGAAACCCTGTAACATTTCGCCCAGACCTGCTATTTGAATGCGATCCCAGACTTATTAAACAGGTCTCATTACATTATGTACGATTTTTTTCTGAATGAAAACCACATTCACAGGGAGAATTTATCTTATTCAAGAAAAAATTTACATCTTGCCCCTTAAATCTTCTCGCCACTACGATCAAAAGTAAGCATGCACTAAAAGCGCCGGCCATTAGCGATAAAGCGGCGCTCGTTTTAGCGGCGCTCTAGCGCTAAGTGGGCGATTTTAAGCCGCTAACGGGGCGCTTTTAACCCAAAAGGAGGGGTTAAAAACTCCTGTTTTGCATCACTTTCAAATCGCTTTTCAGGCGCTTTGAAAGCAATGCCCATTCATTCCAATGGACAGGGTGTTTTGGGAGCGCTAAATACAGCACTCCCAACCCGCCCCAAAGATACTGCTTGCAGGACTTTTCATAACGTCCCACAAGCGCACCGCCCCAGTGTGAAAAGTCACACTGAAATGAATAGGAGGCCGTTTTCAGGCGCTTAGCAGAGGCTGTTTCCAGCACTAAAGCGCCTGAAAACTGCCCCAGTGTTGACCCCACTAACCATTGGAAAATCAAGTAAACTGTGACAGACCCAACCAGGACAGGGGCTTTTGGAAGGGACTGCAAGGTAGCCTCTTGCCTACTGATTATGGGCCCTGGCATTTGATGGAGCTACAAGCATTCAGGAAGATGTTCTGTTATATAATGCAAGATGACATGTTATTACCACATTTAACAGTCAAGGAAGCCATAATGTTCTCTGCCAACTTGAAACTCAATGAGAAGATATACTGTATATGAAAAGAAAGCTGGTTAATTAGATTTGGACAGCCCTGGGTCTTCTTGAATACTGGGGCCAAACTGACTGGGTGGGCACTGACGAGTTGTTTATTAGCTTACTGTTTAATTAGATTACTGTTTATGTTTATGTTGGCTGTTCCTTAGATGTGCTAATAATACTGTTTACAGTTTGCATTGTTTAGGATAATGTGATCAAGCTCTTACCTGATTTTGTGTGGTATATATTGTGTGAATTTACTATAAAGTCAGTTCCAGTTTGCATCTACGCTAGTGTCATCTAGTTCTTGGGTGCAATACTCAGCTATAATACCTGGTTCCTGGTTCAAGAGCGGAGGAAGTTATATCTTGATGGGGGCACCCACGCTGGGTGCCAGGCGGTCCGTCACATGAATTTTCTAAAAATAAACATTTTTGAACAAAATTCTTCTCGTGTATGGCCAGCTTTACAGAGGCTGCAGTGCTAAAAACAGAGGTAGGAGACAAGGGTCAACTGAAATGTGAGAGGCGGCAGAGGGCTGTTTGTACATGTTTAGGGACAAGGCCTCTTTGTGGCAAACCTCACCCACATATGTATAATAACAAAGCTCTATATGTCACACCTTAGGGGGGATGGAGGAGTATGGATCTGCCCCCATTCAAATTTAACGTGAGCCTAATCAGGCAATTAATTCGTTTTTTTTACACATATGTGCATTCGTTTTTTCACACATTTTTGTGCACAACTTGTAGTAAAGGAGAATTGAGAATTGAGCATTTTCGGCCCCATAGACCAGTCTTTCTCAAATGCAGAGGAACGCTTGGGGGACCCCTTATTAAAAATGACTATACCTACAACTCATGACACATTAGTGTGATGGTCAGTGGTAAGAATGCTCCTTACACTTGTGGTCACTGGGAAGAATCACCCTCCTACAGATAGCAAAAAAAATAATTAATGGTGTCAGTGGAAACTTATCTGAAAGGCAGAAATTGCTCAAGGAACCCTTAGCAACCGCTGAAGGAACCCTAGAGTTCCATGTTGAGGAACCCTGCCATAGACTGTTAGCAGCAGTAGCAATAGCAGCACATACAGTAAAAAATGGGCATACACCTGCCTTTTTCAAGCTTTTTTTAGGTGCTCCCACTGAAGTCTCTAAAGCCAAAATGTGTGATTTTGCCCAAAAGGCTTCATGTGACAAGAGACACAACACTCAGATGTCAACAGGCCCATTGAGAATAATGGGGTTCTTCATCTTGGACATTCTTGTGTGATAAAATGCTCGGGTGGGAATGGGGGCAAATGTACTATTTATTTGAGTGCTCTGCACATAAGAACACAACAATGGAGTGACATTATAACAAACATTAGAGCTAGTATGCATAGCATACTAGCTCATTATGAATAACTTACCTGAGAACGAAGCCCCCTGAAGCGACCCTCGTCCACGTCCTCCTCCGCCGCCATCAATCCCAGAGTGACTTCCGGATCTCGCTGCTCCGGCACTGTCATTCGCCGGAGTCGCGATGGCGTCACTCCCGCGCATACGCACGGGAGCCGCCAAGAGCTGCATATCGTCGTGATCTCCGGCTTGCTCAGTGCTATTCTAGGCTTACCTATAGGTAAAAGTCCAAAAAGTGGGTTTACAACCACTTTAAACTAGCCTCAGAACCTGTGTAATTCATATGTGTTTGGGTTTAAAGGGATGAGGTGGCAACTCTCATGCCGCGTACACATGAATGGAATTTCGGCCAGCAAAAGACCGATGAGAGCTTTCATCGGAAAATGTGACCGTGTGTATGCTCAATCGGAATTTTGCTGGCCGAATTCCCGCCAGCAAAAAATTGAGGGCACATTCTCAATTTTTCCGACGGAAAAGGTTTCTGTAGCAATTCCGACGCGCAAAATTCCTACGCATGCTCGGAAACAATTCGACGCATGCTCGGAAGCATTGACATTTTTTTCTCGGCTCGTCGTAGTGTTGTACGTCACCGCGTTCTTGATGGTCGGAAATTTGGTGTGTCCGGGTGTAGGTAAGACAGTTTAAGTGGAATTCCGTCAGGAAAACTATCAGAGCTTTTTCCGACGAGAATTCCGATCGCGTGTACGCGGCATAAGTGAAATGCTAGCCTGCCCCTAGCCTCTGGAGGTGATATCCTGCATTTGAAGTGTCAGACAGGTGCTACACGCATAGCCAGAGAAATACACAACGCACAGCAAGCAAGCTACATGCCAAGAATTGCCACCTCTGGAGCCATCTGGAGATGCCACCTATGTCTTTAATATTTCATAGAGTATAAAATGTTAATTGAATGTTTAATAATATAATAAACCAAAGAGGCACTCCGGCGGAACCGCTAAAAGCTTGATGTTTCCATATATGATATAATTAATGTGTCACACAGCTCAATCACTGACAGGAAGTGTTCATAATTCCAATATACACCGAGCACCTCGGGAATTTCCAAAGCTTTTTAAATGTCTCTTGAAACCTCCAGCGAGACTGAAAGTTCAGATTAGCGAGAGAAACTTGGAAGGTTTTTTTTCGGCCCCTGGCTCCCAAGACGCGCGGTGGGATTTTTATGTTTTCTCACATGAAAGAGGAAAAAATAAAAGGAGAAGATTTTTATTTCTGCTAAGGAATGGAAAGTTGGCGGCTGGAAAAGGAACGATAGTGGAATCTGCAGCGTGGCGATCAGGTCAGCGGTATAAGAAAACTCCTCTAGACTTCAATAACAAAACAAAAAAATGTGTTGTGGCAATTTAGCCATTTCTGTTGGATAAATAAAAGAAAAATCTCTGGCAGGTGGGAGCTGACTGGCGCATTCTGGAGCCCCAATTATCTGTCGACAAGACAAACAGAACCCGACGGCGCCAGGACAGACCATGTCATCTGATAACGTGCAATGTCTTCCAAGATTTTAGACAGGCACAAGACAAGAACTGAAGTATTCTTACAGTGGATCTGTCACTAACCTTATGGCCTCATACACACGGGACGTTCAGGGCCGGTTTTAAGGCAGGGCAAAAGGGGCAGCTGCCCTGGGCTCTGTCATTGTTGTGGGGCCCAAAGCAGCTGCCTCATACTTGCCAACTATCCTGTTCCCTCGTACCTTGAGGTTTTAGTCCTGTGCTGTGTCCCAATATCTCAGTGTGAAGTGCTGCTACTAATGCTGCTCAGCTCTGCCTTATTGATGTGTACAGATGACTCACCTGCACACCCTGTGTTTACATGTAAATTCCCGGCATTCACATGTAAATAGCGGCGGCATTCATATGTATATCATGCCCCCCTGAGGTCATATCCACAGTAATCTCTAGAAACCAATCAACAAGCAGAAATCATGTGCTGTAACCTCTAGCAACTAATCAGTGAGCCGAAATGTGTGCTGTAACCTCTAGCAACCAGTCAGTGAGCGGTAATGATACACTGTAACCCTGGCAACCAATCGCAATAGCTGCCTGATCTGATTCAGTAAACTGATTTTAAGTCTAGCTGCTATTTATTGTATGTCTCATAGCAGGTGGAGAGCAAAACTGCATAGGGGGGGGGGCCCAAGAAAAGTTTTGCCCAGGGTCCAATCAATATTAAAGATGGCCCTGGGGACTTTCTGCTATCTCTCCTGGACTCCTTTCCTCCTTTCCTCCTGGAAGCAGAGTTTTGGCAGTAAATTAACGATTGACGGCCTGTAAACTCGTGTAACGTGTTTAGACGCATCAAGCGCTTGGGCGTTAATTCGTATCTTTGGCCAGAATAATAATTTATTCTGCCCATTGAAGTGAATTAATGCTCAAGCGCTAAATGCGCTTAGGTGCGTTTAGACACGTTTAGGCGCATCAAGCGTTTTTTCTGCCAAAACTCTTCTGCTTCTGGACGCACAGGCTGTAGGTTTTCTTTCCCACCTCTAAACGACTCTAAACACCTATATGCGCATGGACACATAGGCTAACATGCAGGGGCTTTTGAGGCAGGAAAAAAAAAAAACGCAGAATGACCCCATAAGCAGCAGAAAAAAAGTGCATGAGGTCTACAAGTCTCAGTTAAAGAGGACCTCCCCCCTACCATCCCTACTCTATAAACATTTAACCACTTCAGCCCCAGAAGGATTTACCCCCTTCCTGACCAGAGCACTTTTTGCGATTCGGCACTGCGTCGCTATAACTGACAATTGCGCAGGTCGTGCGACGTTGCACCCAAACAAGATTTACGTCCTTTTTTTCCCCACAAATAGAGATTTCTTTTGGTGGTATTTGATCACCACTGCGGTTTTAATTTTTTGCGGTATAAAAAGAGCGACAATTTTGAAAAAAACGCAATATTTTTTACTTTTTGTTATAATAAATATCCCCCAAAAATGTATAGAAAAATAAATGTTTCCTCAGTTTAGGCCGATTTGTATTATTCTACATATATTTGGTAAAAAAAAAAATCACAATAAGCGATTATTGATTGGTTTGTCCAAAAGTTATAGCGTCTACAAAATAGGGGATAGTTTTATGACATTTTTATTTTAATTTTTTTTGTATTAGTAATGGCAGAGATCTGCGATTTTTATCATGACTGCGACATTATGGCGGACACATCGGACACTTTTGACACTATTTTGGGACCATTGTCATTTATTCAGCGATCAGTGCTATAAAAATGCACTGATTACTGTGTAAATGACACTGGCAGGAAAGGGGTTAAACACTAGGGCGCAATCAAGGGGTTAAGTGTGTCCTAGGGAGTGATTCTAACTGTGAGGGGATGGGCTACCACTGACATGACAGCGATCACTGCTCCTGATGACAGGGAGCAGTGATCTCTGTCATATCACTAGGCAGAAAAGGGAAATGCCTTGTTTACGAAGGCATCTCCCCGTTCTTCCGCTCCGTGACACGATCGCGGGCACCCGGCGGACATCGAGTCTGCAGGTCACAAAGCACGCGGTGGGCGCGCGCGCACCCACAATGCCGCATCTTAAAGGGGACCTACCTGTACGCCCTTTTGCCTACCCGTGCCATTCTGCCGACGTATATCGGCGTGCGGCGGTCGGTAAGGGGTTAAAGTGATATAAAGCCTAGGTTCACATTGGAGCGATTTGGCATGCAATTTGACATTTTTTTTAAAATAACAAGCATGTCATACTTAACTGCTCTGCACAGAGCAGCCTTGATCCTCCTCTTTTCGGGTCCCCCGCCAGCACTCCTGTCCCCTCCCCCCCCCTGCTTAGTGTCAAGCAGGCTCGCTCCTGAGCTGCTGCTCTGTGTGTCCATTCACACACTGAGTGTGGCTTGGCTCTGCCCCTCTCTCTCCTCATTGGCTCACTGGCTGTGATTGACAATAGCGGGAGTGAATGCCTCAGCCAATGAGGAGGAACAGACCCAAGAGCCACTGCTCTCGTGCACATCTCTGGATCGGGCTCAGGTAAGTATTAGGGGAGGCTGCTGCACACAGAAGGTTTTTGCATTCTATGCAAGAAGGTAAAAAAACTAGAGGCTTTACAATCACTTTAAACCTGACTAGGGGGGAAATAAACAATATTCTGGACTTGTAGGACACTAATTGAATGATGCTGGGCGTCATCCAACTTGGATAATGAGCAGCACTGGTGGAATCTTCAGGGGACGGCACCGAAGAGCAGGTGAGTATTGCAAGAAGAGCTTGTTATTTTTGTTGAACTGGTGCAGGGTAATGAATATTTAATGTATGTATATAACTGTTTGTTTTGTTTTTAGTCTGAAATGGCATCTAAACCCGATGCAGTTTTGCCGCAATTGTCACGCGATAAATTGTGCGGCAATCCCAGCAAACCGCACTGCGCAAAGCTTTTCGCCCAAAAAGGACCAGTAGCTTCTTTTGAGCAACAAACTGCGCAAGGCAATTTATTTTGCGACAGTCGCAGCAAAACCGCACTACGTTTAGGTTCCATTGAAAATGAATGGCACCACCCGAACACGCCTGGTGAGTTTTGCGACTATTGCAGTGGGATTTGGGATCCCGAGCAGAATCACATTCTAGATTCTGCGCCCAAGATCCCAAAACGCAAGATGGGAACGGAGCCTTAGATTAGGGGAAGGGTAAATTCACGCATTGGATAAATCATCCAGCATGCTGGAAAAATCTGTCTCATTACAGTATAACCTTGTAAAAAGGTTTAAAAGGTCTAAAAGGGAAAAGAGTTGAAATGATAATTTCTCAGAGGCCTCATCATAGCTGCCACAATCGACCCACATCTGGACAAACTTTAATTCATAAGCATTTTTATATTCTTGTAATATTTTATATATATATATATAATATATATATATATATATATATATATATATATATATATATATATATATATATATATATATATTTATAAATATAAATTTATAAATTATATAATAATATATGATATATATATAATATAATTATAAATTTATAAATAAATAATTTTAAATATAAATATATATATATATATATATATATATATATATATATATATATATATATATATATATAAATAAAAATTTATAAATTATATAATAATATATGATATATATATAATATAATTATAAATTTATAAATAAATAATTTTAAATATAAATATAAATATTATATATAATAATATATGATATATATATAATATAATTATAAATGTATAAATAAATGTATAAATAAATAATTAATTTTAAATATAAATATATATATATATATATATATATATTATATATATATATATATATATATATATATATATATATATATATATATATATATACACAGTGTATATATATAGGGCAGCACAGTGGTGTAGTGGTTAGCACTTTCACCTAGCAGTAATAGGGTCGCTGGTTCATATCCCGACCATGACACCTTCTGCCTGGAGTTTGCATGTTCTCCCTGTGCTTGCGTGGGTTTCCTCCGGGTACTCCGGTTTCCTCCCACACTCCAAAGACATGCTGGTAGGTTAATTAGATCCTGTCGATAAAATTGGCCAAATATGTGTATGTTGTATGTGTATGTGTTTGTAAGCGTGTCGGACCCCACAGGGCAAGGACCACACTATACCACAGATGGACACCAGTGGCAAAAAGCGCCCTGAGGCGATTCAGTTCGCATAGGTTGCGCTATACAAGTCATTAATTCATTCATATATATATATATATATAAATATTATTTTTTTTTTTTTGCAATCAGGATGAAGGAGGGATGTGGTTAGAAAAACCTATGACGCAGATAACAGAACATGTAAAAATTACTAATTATCTACACAGATTCAGTAAAAAATCTGGACCTAAAAAAAAAAAAAAAAAAAATTTAACAAAAAAAAAAAATGATCAATAAAACACATGCAGTCAAAGAGTTCTGCAGAGCATCTCATTGCAGTGGGCAATGCTGTGAGGATGACCGCTATCTACGTGCCAATTTACTGACGCTAAGAGCGTACATAGAACCACTGACCCGAGCTGTATCTGACAAGCCCCACCGCTAATTAGTGCGCAGTGACCCGCACTGATACCCGTCAGGCTAATTACTGTCTATGTGTAGGAGACCATAAATCAAATGATATTTACACCGCGGGTCACCTTACAGCGCTGCAATTGCTGTTAATAAACATCGACACAGAAGATGGGTGACCCGCGGATGTGACCTCTGTGCAGAATTGGAGTTGTGAACTCCGCTTATGGACGTCACAGACACCCGGGGGGGAAAAAGAGCTGTTCAAAGCAAGTTCAAGTCCAACTCCACCCAGAACTGATATTTCTGTTATGTGTCATCAATATACTTCCTATATTATTCAGTGATGAGATTTTCCCACACAAATACAAACTTCAACTGATTGCTACAATTAGGGTTGTAACTACAGATTGTGGGGCCCCATAGCAAAATTTTGTTTGGAGCCCTCAGCAATCTCCTTATTAGTGGCAGGATAAGGTCCTTTGGCACCTATGGTGAGCCCCCCCCCCCCCATGAACTTTAAAGTACTTCAGCAGCACAGGTTGCGTATCCTGCCTTTCTTGCGCCCCCCTCCTGCTGAAATGCTTAAAGCGTTTGTTACCCCAACACTTCATATTCCCGATAAGTGCCTGCTATACCATTTACTTCTATGAGAAAATATCCTGTTCTCTTTGTATCGCTTCCTTTGTGTAAAATCCCTGGTGTTCCTGCTATATCCCTTGCTTTCCTATTAAAAAAAACTGACCACGCTAAGCAGGTGAGCACAGTGTGGTCAGGTTTCTAGCTATGCTGGGAACTCAGCCTGCTCTCCTCCAATGATCAGACTTGTCCTGACACACTTCCCCTGCACAGCCTGTCACTGGGAAGCTCAGTGTGCTGCTGTTTCTCTCCCCCCCCAGTTCTTATGCAGCTGAGAAGAGAGGGGATGGAATCACTTATAAAAAAGGGAAAAAAGGGTATTTATAAAGTTTTTTTAATTCAATACAAAAATGTTTTACCTTTCATTTCTACTTCAAACTGAATGGGTTGTTTTACAAGGTGAACGTTTACAATCCCTTCTGCCTATCCCTCGGCCGGGCCCAGCTCCTTATTGCCATTGATCCTAATATAAAGTAAGAACAGCCCGCAGCTATGAACGAAGGGATCAGCAACATGCCATTTTTGTGTATGGCCGTTTAAGGATTGCAAGGTGGGTGGAGCCAGGCAGCAGGAAGGGGAGGGATCCTCCTCCTCAGAGTCAGTCTGCTGTTAGGAAAGTTACAGAGAGGAAGCATGGAGGAGCTCCTGGCTAATATCAGGGCGGCTGCAGCGGCGAACGGGTCGGACTGGATGAGGGCTCAGGTAGAGCGGGCCCTGGGTGGGGGGGAGAGCGGAGGGGGGGGGACGGTACACGGCGGCCGGTCCAGGCCGATCCGGCCTCCGGTCAGGTATTCGCCTGAGGGGCGCAGGGCCCAGCACAGGCAGGGGGACAGCTTCTCAGCCACAGCCGCCGAACCGCCGGCTAAGCGGTCGGCCAGGGGGACAGCGTCACTCTCCAACCAGGCATCCGGGGGGGGGCAGGCACCCGGGGGGGCCCGGCGGCAGCGGCAAGCCTTCCACTACCACTAGGCCGCATGGACAGGCTTCAGGCCTTGCTGTGCACGCGGCGGGGGGGGGGCACTCGGCGGCCATCTTGTGTGTGGCACACAGCGCAGGAGCTCCAGGGGAAAGAGCAGAGGGGACCTGGGGAGCCACCAGCACACAGCCAGCACGCAGCCACTGGGGACAGACACCATCCGGGCGGCCGCCCATGCTAGCGGCCCGCCAGGGGGGGGGGGGCGAACAGGATCACCAGGAGCCGAGGGGGATACCAACAGGCGGGCATTGGGCCGGTGGAGGAACACAGGGAAGCGCAAGGGGGCGTGCCGCCCATTGGACAAGGTCAGCAGGCCCGGTCAGGGGGCGTTCCGCCCAGCCGGCGTTCGGCAGCCGGGGGGGCCAGGGCAAGTCGGCCCGGCAGCCACCCACAGAACAAGCGGGGTGAAGGCGGTCCGCCCACGCGGGGAAACACAAGTGGGAGGAGCCACGCAGACGGCAGCGGGAATAAACAGCCCGCTGGGGCTGGGGGCGCACAGCCCAGGCCTGAAGCACCACTACAGGGGTACAGAGGCGTGCGGCCTAACCCTACAGCGATGGAGCCAGCAGCAGAGCCAAGGTCACAGAGCCCAAGAAAATGCACCAGGAAGTCGGCGGGTGGACGGAAGAGGAGCATGAGAGAGCGAAGTTCGTCCGCCTCTGGGGGGGAATCCTCTGGGGGGCAGGCTTCGGAGTCGATGGAGGAAGAGCCGGAGCTGTCGGAGGGAGAGCTGACCAGATCGGAGGACGAGATCCCGGAGGGACGGGTGGCGGCGGTGGAACCGGAAACTACGGCTGGTGGGAGCGTTTCCAGGCAGCCTGGTAAGTCCTTTTCAGTTACGGGTATCGGGGGGGGAAATGTATTGTCAGGTTGGGAACCGTGGGAGGGGGCGGGGCATGCCGGGAGGGGGGCAGCCCGGGGGTCACTTTTGGGGGGCGGCGGGGTTCCCGAACCCTCCCTGTCGGGAGACGGCCTCAGGGTCCTCCTGGCAGGGCTTAGGGACCTCGTGGGCAGGTTTGACCTTAACCCGCCGGCTCCGGCGGGGCCAGCGCAAGCCTGGGTCCCACACGGGGGGGACGGGACTGGGGGGGGTGTGGGGGGAGGGGTAGTGCCAGGTGGGGTACGGGCAAATGAGCAGGCAGGGGACACGGCGGTGGCGGCTCCGCCCGCGGTGGCCCCGGGGGAGAACGAGGCAGGAGTGGGGAGCACGGCGGTGGCGTGTCCGCCCGCGGCTCCGGCTACTGGGGAGGGAGAAAAAGGGGGCGACAAACCCAAAAAACAAGATATCGTACGGCTGGCGGACTCCGCACGCTGCGAAGTCTACGTTTGTTTTGAAGGGCCCCTGGGGGCCCACTTAAAGCAAGAAGTAAGGGAAAAGATTTGGAAAGGGGAGTATGTGGAGATTTTCTCACTACTTCCCCTGGAAAAGTTCAATCTAGATAGGGTAAAACCTGATGACAGCAAGAAGGAGGATGAAGAGAAGAGGAGATATAGGTTGATTCCCAGGACCTTCCAGAATTGGCTTCAGGCGTTTGCAATTCTGGCAAGCGTGATAGGGGAGAAGGAACCGGAGCACTGCTCGGCCCTTTTCTGTTACCTGGATGCCATTGGGGAAGCTCATAGGACGTATGGGGGGTTGTCATGGCTGCGCTATGACGAACAATTTCGCCAGAGAAGGGCAGTCAGGCCGGCCCTTCGCTGGGACCACAAGGACATCAGCCTCTGGATGCTCCTGATGTCATCGGCGAAGCCGGCGGGGCAGTCTTTTCAAGGGGGGGCCGGTGGATCAGGGGCTTCAGGTCAATCGGCCGCAAAAAAGAAGGGAGTCTGCTGGCAATATAATGAGGGCACCTGCAAATTCGGAACGGGGTGCAAGTTTAAGCACGAGTGCTCAGGATGCGGGGGATCTCACCCCAGCTCGCGGTGCTTTAAACAAGGGAAGGGTAAGGCCAGCGAGTCTAGCAACAAAGGGGAAGACGCCGGTGAAAGTGGAAAGAATGCTGCCTTTTCTAGGTAGTTATCCGGATAGGACAGTGGCCCAATTATTGACAAGGGGTTTCGGGGAGGGCTTTGTGATTCCTGCGGTATTGGGCACGGTGCCTCCCGGAGCGGATAACTTGAGGTCAGCTCTGAGACACCGAGCTGTGGTATCGGAGAAACTACACAAAGAGGTAGCGCTGGGTAGAATGGCGGGCCCCTTTACTGAGATGCCCATCCCCGATCTGGTGGTTTCTCCTTTGGGAGTGGTCCCCAAGAAGGAACCAAATAAATTCAGGCTCATTCACCACCTGTCTTACCCCAAAGGGGGGTCGGTGAACGATGCCATTGACCCGCAGGCGTGCGCAGTCCATTACACATCCTTTGATGCCGCAGTTTTCTGGGTACGTAAGTATGGTAGGGGGGCGCTGATGGCAAAGACAGACATTGAGGCGGCTTTTCGCTTGTTACCTGTTCACCCCGATAGCTTTTACTTATTGGGTTGCAGGTGGCAGGAAGAATACTATGTGGATAAGTGTTTACCGATGGGTTGCTCTATCTCGTGTGCATTCTTCGAATGTTTTAGCTCCTTCGTGGAATGGGTGGTGAGGGACGTGTCTGGTTTGAACTCAGTGATCCACTATTTGGACGACTTTCTGTGTGTCGGTCCGCCCGCATCCAAGGTTTGCGCGGTGTTACTGACGACGCTGGAGAGGATAGCGAGGGATTTCGGCATTCCCCTTGCACCTGACAAGACGGAAGGGCCCAGGACAGAGATTAGCTTTCTGGGGATCGTCCTTGATTCGGTAGCCATGGAATGCAGGCTACCTGAATCGAAATTAGTTGCGCTAAAAGCAGAAGTGCGGGCATTAGTAGGGCGGCGCAAGGTCCAGCTCAGAGTTCTGCAATCGGTGTTGGGCAAGCTCAACTTTGCGTGCAGGATTATCCCGATGGGTAGGATTTTTAGCAGGAGGTTGTCAGCAAGCACAGGCGGGGTTGAGTCGCCCAGGCATTACGTGACACTTTCTAGGGACCATAAGGACGACCTGCGGATGTGGCACGTATTCCTGGACAACTTCAATGGTAGAGCGCTGTGGATGACGGGGCCAGTTAGCAACTTCGACCTGGAGTTGTTCACTGACGCCGCAGGGTCGGCAGGGTACGGGGCCTTTTTTAAGGGACGCTGGAGTGCGGGCTCTTGGCCGGAGAGCTGGAAACTAAGGGGGTTGACCAAGAACATGTTGTTACTTGAATTGTTTCCGGTGGTGCTGGCGGTCGAGTTGTGGGGTGAATTCTTCCGCGATCGGAAAGTTCGCTTCCACATAGATAACTTGGGGGTAGTACAGGTTATCAACAAGGTGTCGGCGGCATCGCCGCCGGTGATACGCTTGTTGAGACATCTGGTACTCAGGTGCATGCAGCTGAACATTTTCATCCATGCAGTGCACCTGCCAGGAGTGGACAACGTTATCGCTGATGCTCTCTCTCGGTTTCAGTGGGAAAAATTTCGAGAGCTGGCGCCGGAGGCAGAGCATCAGGGGATCCCGTGTCCGGCGGAGATGTGGAGGATTGCCCTGGACGAATAGCGGGATGGATTAAGCGGTCGGTGAGCCAAGGGACTTGGAAAGCATACAGGAAAGTATGGGACGACTGGGCGGCTTTCCAGGATCAGGCCTCAGGGGGAGAGGGGGAACCTAGGCTGCTGTTTATTTATTTTATCGCCAGGTACATGGAGAGAGGTATTTCCGTGTCGAGGCTGGGGAAAGTGATGGCGGCCATGGCATTTTGGTGTAAGCTTGGGGGGGGATGCGACTGGACAAAAGAGTTCTGGGCGCGCCAGGCAGTGAAGGGGTACAAGAAAGGGAAGTTTCGGCGGGACGAGCGAAGGCCGGTGACCTTCGAACTGTTGGGCAGAGTGGTGGACACTCTGTGGGGAGTTTGCTCGTCCGGTTACGAGGTGGACCTTTTCCGCACGGCTTTTGTGTTGGCCTTCTTTGGGGCCTTCCGCATAGGGGAGTTGGTAAGTTCCTCCAAGAGGAAAGGGGATGGAATGGCTGTGGGGGACGTGCGGTGCTCAGGGGACAGGTTGGTTTTGCACCTTCGGAGATCAAAGACGGATCAGCAGGGCCGAGGCAAGGATGTGGTGGTTTTCGCCATTCCAGACGCCAAACTCTGCCCCGTTTTGGTTACGACGGTGTTCTTGCAAAGGAGGCCAGATGTGGGGGGCCCCCTGTTGGTGCACCAAAATGGTGAGGCGCTGTCGCGCTTTCAATTCATAAGAGTTTTCCAAAAATGTTTGTGTAGACTGAATATGGGAGATTTGAAGTTCTCCTCACATTCATTTAGGATTGGGGCGGCAACGGAGGCGGGGGAGACAGTTAGGTTTCTCTAGGAGGGAGGCCTATATAAAGTGGTTGGGTTTCCCGGGTATGCTTTGGAGTCGTCTGATCCCGGAAGCGCTTAAGTTTGCGAGATGGGATAGACCTCCGGAAGTTCTAGTCATCCACGTTGGGGGTAACGATTTGGGGCTCAGGACAAAACTTGATGTCACTAGGGACATCAAGTACGATTTCTGCCGACTTCAGGCGGCCTTTCCCAACACTGTTCTGGTCTGGTCAGACATGATAGCCAGGACGTCGTGGCGTTTTGCCAGGTCAGTTGATCTTCTCAATAAGGCTAGGAAGAAGGTCAACCAGGAGGTCAGTAGGTTTTTTATCAAGAATGGGGGGTTGGCCATCAGGCATAGGGAATTAGAGGTCGACACTTGGCGTTATCTGAGGGCTGATGGAGTTCACCTGAACCCAGTTGGCACAGATATGTGGGCCATCGGTATTCAGGATGGCATTGAGCGAGCACTTAGGGTGTGGAGGTGCGCTCAAGGTTAAGGTGTTAACCTTGATTGCGGTGGCGGATGTTGGGTGACGTAGGCATAGAGAAGAAACCCCCTCCCCACAGAAAACTTGATGCGGGACCCATTGGTGATATGGGCCCGTTTGGTATATTCCTTACAAGTGATGTGGGAATATGGTGGATGACTGCACTGCGGGAATAGTTTTGTCTCTGAGCTAGTATGTCAGCTTGAGGCCTAGTTACAGTTGAGATGACCGCAGTGCACGAGTTGTTGTTTATGGTAATTTGGGTGGGGGGGGGTAATGTCAGCTATAGGCCTACGTCACGTGTTCTTGTTACTGTTTATTGGTTTGTTTATTTGTTTATAAAAGTTATTTATAAAGTTATTTATAAAGTTATTTATATATATTTTGGTATTTAATAAAGGGGCTGCTACGGCCTATTTTACACTCCAGCATGGTGTGGTCTCCATTACTGGGAAAGGTAAGGGGGTGGGAGTGTATAGGTGGGCAGCTCAGAAATGTAGCTATGTGGTACTTGGTCAAGAACAGCCCGCAGCTATGAACGAAGGGATCAGCGCAGGGCTGGCATGAATAAAGTCAACATGCCATTTTTGTGTATGGCCGTTTAAGGATTGCAAGGTGGGTGGAGCCAGGCAGCAGGAAGGGGAGGGATCCTCCTCCTCAGAGTCAGTCTGCTGTTAGGAAAGTTCCCGCCCTCCCGCCCTTTGTTTTAACTATTTCTCTTCACAGGTATATAATAATGTTTTTACAGGATCATTGGATGTCGTAGCGTTGGCGGATGTTGGGTGACGTAGGCATAGAGAAGAAACCCCCTCCCCACAGAAAACTTGATGCGGGACCCATTGGTGATATGGGCCCGTTTGGTATATTCCTTACAAGTGATGTGGGAATATGGTGGATGACTGCACTGCGGGAATAGTTTTGTCTCTGAGCTAGTATGTCAGCTTTAGGCCTAGTTACAGTTGAGATGACCGCAGTGCACGAGTTGTTGTTTATGGTAATTTGGGTGGGGGGGGGGGGGGGGTAATGTCAGCTATAGGCCTACGTCACGTGTTCTTGTTACTGTTTATTGGTTTGTTTATTTGTTTATAAAAGTTATTTATAAAGTTATTTATAAAGTTATTTATATATATTTTGGTATTTAATAAAGGGGCTGCTACGGCCTATTTTACACTCCAGCATGGTGTGGTCTCCATTACTGGGAAAGGTAAGGGGGTGGGAGTGTATAGGTGGGCAGCTCAGAAATGTAGCTATGTGGTACTTGGTCATGTCTATGTCGGGGAGAGGTAGTAGGAGAACTGCCAGCATAGTCAGCAGATTACTAGGGAGCTGTGAACAGAAGTTGTTAGAGAAGAGGGGGAATCACTTCATGCAATTAACATTTAACACTAATTTTCCAGCTAAGTGATTCATCCTCGGTAGCTCACCAATCTTTTGGAGCACTTTAGGACCTCGGTGTAAATTCTGAGTCCTCCCACCCTTCTACCAGCACAGCAAGAGGTGATGTAATAGGTGAGGAGACACTCTGAGATTCCACAGGGGAAGACTGTATTAGACATACAGCAGAGGCTTAACTAGAACCTTCAGGCCCTGGTGCAAGAAACCACGAAGAGCCCCCCCCCTGGCCCCTGGCCAGTGCCCTTACCACTGATTCCGGGCCCTTTACTCCCATCAAGAGACCCTTTATTACAGTCCTGCAGTGGGCCCCCCTTCCTGCTGTCTTGGGGTCCCGCCACAGTGGCGGAATGCCAGGGACCAGTCGCAAGTGCGACCTTTGCGACCCTGATAGTTACACCTCTGCTGTCAGTAACCTTTTAATTTTGTTATTTTATTTTTTTATTACCATTTTTTATTTATTTATGTATTTACAATTTGTTTTGTTTTTTTGTTTTTTTTTACACTAGAACCCCCGTTGGGGGGCTTTGGTGAAACATCAGGTCTAAACAGACGTCTGATGTTTCACCTTTAAGACAGAGAAAGGAGATTAAGGACACCTCAGTCTCCATCTCTGCAGCCTCACGTACCAATCACTGACTGTATTGATTAAGACAAGGAAGGGGCCGGTAAATTACACATTTACTGGTTCCTTCCTTGCTCTCCATCCTGACAGTATCCCCTGCAGGTGGGAGGGGGAAACCCAGCAAAGCTGTGTGGGGGTGAGGAGGGCCAGGGGAGCACACAGGGGCTCAGGGCAGCAGGACAGGGATAGGGGAGCGGTGGGGCAGCATGTAGAGCAACCAATGCTCTCCATTTGCTTCCTGTAGCCGCTGAAGGTGCAGGAGCCATACTGGCTGTATGGAGGGATTGGTTACTCTACAAGTTGCCGCCCCTCCCATCAAGGTGTACAGGCAGGTCCCCTGGAGCTAGGGGCCAGGTCGCAATCGTGACCCCTGCGACTCCTAAAATACAGGGTTAATTTCAGTGCTGTCTGGGATGACTAGAAGCTCAGATCTAAACATACTCTCCTTCTTGAACATCCTGCAAATGGGATCCCAGACTAGAGTAGCACGCACCCTCCTAGATTCATGCTGATGAAAGTTATGAACATTTTGTTCTTTTTGGCTCCCCTGTAATCAGTGGAGCAGCTTGTGATTGCTTTGGGCTGTTCTGAGCTCCACTGGTTGCAGGTTTGATTGCTTTCCTCTGCCTTCTGGAGGATTCTAGTATGTAGTGGGCTGGAAAGGCAAATCAGCAACCTGAATATTTATGATGTCACTGCCAATCCTTGGGGAGGATGCCCAGAAGGTGTCTGGGAGAGTGCATAAATAGCCTGGGGACTGAAGTTGCCCTGTTATTGTCCAGGAGGACAAGTTCCCAGCCTAAGGGTCTGCTGCCCTTCTAAGCAGCCCAGCTAAAATTATATACAGTATGTGCTCAGTATCAGTAACATTATGCAGCAGCATCCAACCAGATAGCTTCCCCAGGTGACCCAGGAATCTATAGATAACCATGTTCCTCTTGACTTCCTCTCAAACTGTACTGCGGTCGTTGCACGTTTATGTCACACAGTAGTTGCGCAGCGGTCTTTCAAACGCAATATTTTGGGAAAAAATACACTTCAATTAATTAAAAAAAAAAAAAAAAACTAAACAGTAAAGTTAGCCAATTTTTTTGTATAATGTGAAAGATGATGTTATGCCACGAGAATCGTGATATTTATTCTAAGAAAAAAATTGTGATTCTCATTTTAGCCAGAATCGTGCAGCTCTACTACAAACTACTGCAGGGAAATCGCATGAATGTGGGAGGGGCAGAGACACAAACTACTGCAGGGAAATCTCATGAATGTGGGAGGGGCAGAGACACAAACTACTGCAGGAAAAGCTCATGAATGTCGGAGGGGCAGAGACACAATCTACTGCAGGAAAAGCTCATGAATGTGGGAGGGGCAGAGACACAAACTACTGCAGAGAAATCTCATGAATGTGGGAGGAGCAGAGACACAAACTACTGCAGAGAAATCTCATGAATGTGGGAGGGGCAGAGACATAAACTACTGCAGCAAAATCTCATGAATGTGGGAGGGGCAGAGACACAAACTACTGCAGGGAAATTGCATGACTGTGGGAGGGGCAGAGACACAAACTAATGCAGGGAAATCTCACCATTGTGGGAGGAGCAGAGACACAAACTACTGCAGGGAAATCTCATGAATGTGGAAGGGGCAGAGACACAAACTACTGCAGGGAAATCTCACCATTGTGGGAGGGGCAGAGACACGAACTACTGCAGGGAAATCTCATGAATGTGGAAGGGGCAGAGACACAAACTACTGCAGGGAAATTTCATGACTGTGGGAGGGGCAGAGACGCAAACTACTGCAGGGAAATCTCACCATTGTGGGAGGGGCAGAGACACAAACTACTACAGGGAAATCTCATGAATGTGGGAGGGGCTGAGACACAAACTACTGCAGGGAACTCTTATCATTGTGCGAGGGGCAGAGACACAAACTACTGCAGGGAAATCTCATGAATGTGGGAGGGGCAGAGACACAAACTACTCCAGGGAAATCTCATGAATGTGGTAGGGGCAGAGACACAAACTACTGCAGGGAAATTTCAACATTGTGGGAGGGGCAGAGGCACAAATTACTGCAGGGAAATCCCATCATTGTGGGAGGGGCAGAGACACAAACTAATGCAGGGAAATCTCATGAATGTGGGAGGGGCAGAGACACAAACTACTGCAGGGAAATTTCATGACTGTGGGAGGGGCAGAGACACTAACGACTGCAGGAAAATCTCACAATTGTGGGAGGGGCAGAGACACAAACTACTGCAGGGAAATCTCACAATTGTGAGAGGGGCAGAGACACAAACTACTGCAGGGAAATCTCACCATTGTGGGAGGAGCTGAGACACAAACTACTGCAGGGAAATCTCATGAATGTGGGAGGAGCTGAGACACAAACTACTGCAGGGAAATCTCATGAATGTGGGGGGGGGGGGCAGAGACACAAACTACTGCAGGGAAATTTCATGACTGTGGGAGGGGCAGAGACACAAACTACTGCAGGGAAATCTCATGAATGTGGTAGGGGCAGAGACACAAAACTACTGCAGGGAAATTTCAACATTGTGGGAGGGGCAGAGGCACAAATTACTGCAGGGAAATCCCATCATTGTGGGAGGGGCAGAGACACAAATTACTGCAGGGAAATCTCATGAATGTGGGAGGGGCAGAGACACAAACTACTGCAGGGAAATTTCATGACTGTGGGAGGGGCAGAGACACTAACGACTGCAGGAAAATCTCACAATTGTGGGAGGAGCAGAGACACAAACTACTGCAGGGAAATCTCACCATTCTGGGAGGAGCTGAGACACAAACTACTGCAGGGAAATCTCATGAATGTGGGAGGAGCTGAGACACAAACTACTGCAGGGAAATCTCATGAATGTGGGGCAGGGGGGGCAGAGACACAAACTACTGCAGGGAAATTTCATGACTGTGGGAGGGGCAGAGACACAAACTACTGCAGGGAAATTTCATGACTGTGGGAGGGGCAGAGACACAAACTACTGCAGGTAAATCTCACCATTGTGGGAGGGCAGAGACACAAACTACTGCAGGGAAACCTCACCATTATGGGAGGGGCAGAGACATAACCAGCTGGGGGGAAAACTCTTAACAGGTTTGTAGCGCAGCTATCACAAGGACGTGCAATCTTCCAAGGAAAGTGTTTCTGGAATCTGATTTTGTTTGTGCCAGACGCAGAATTCAGCACTAGGAAAGCCATAATCCGCAGCAGATTCAGTCAGGGGACTCTTACTGATGTGATTATATTAATCTCTGTCCAAATTTGATCATTCCATTTTGCTTTGTTTAACATATCTGAACCCCCACACAATTGTAAAACTGACTCTCTATAGAGACGCATTCATCCAGCTGCAATTGTCTGGGGAATTGGTGGCGGTTTTGTGTCCGACGTACAATACACACCAGCAAACAGTACTAGTTTTCCGCATGAGAACATTGCAGAATTAGCTAAATGAGGAATTATCGCCATGAATAACACAAACAAGGAGGACGCCAGGTAATCCGTTCACTGCCAGGAAGGAGACTTTCTTCTCTTGAAGTGAACGCCGCTAAATTTGATGCAGCGTTCTGCGGAGGCCTCAGGGGAACAATCTTCCCGTAACCTAATTCCTGCAATGGAAGCTGAGGCCTCCATAAATCTCTCCGCCAAGCAGACGGTATAAGTGGCGTGTTAACCTGCAAAAAGCGCAAACATTTCTCAGGTAACTGCTACGACACATCACACGCCAGGAACGCTCACGATAATCACGCTAACGGCTGCGGCCCAGCCAGTCCCGCACCAGGGGAAGATGCCAAGCCATTCATAAACAAACCAATTCTTACTATAGAGAGAACATTCAACAGTCTGATAAAATGTTACAGATACTTCCCTGGCATCTTTATATACACATTTTATCATATTCTGGACAAAAAACAAAAACTTTTTTTTCATGTGTATAATGTAACATATCCACTTCAATACTGGGCACTTTCCTCCCTTCCTGACCAAGCCAATTTTCAGCGATGTCGCTGTTTAAATGACAAATGCGCGGTCTTGCTACACTGTACCCAAACAAAATTTTTATTATTTTGTTCCCACAAACAGAGCTTTCTTTTGGTGGTATTTGATCACCTCTGCAGTTTTTAATTTTTTGCTAAACAAATAAAAAAGTACCGGAGATTTTGAAAAGAAAAAAAACGTTTTTTTTCTTTGTTTCTGTTATAAAATTTTGTAAATAAGTACGTTTTCTCCTTCACTGATGGGCACGGATAAGGTGGCATTGATGAGCGCGGATGAGGAGGCACCAATGAGGTGGCACTAATGGGCACTGATGATGGGCACTGATTTGCGACAATGATGGACACTGATAGGCAGCACTGTTGGGCACTAATAGGTGGCACGAATATATGCAGCACTGATGGGCACACAAAGGCGGCACAGATGGGCACTCATAGGTGGCACTGATAGGCGACACTGATGGGCACTGAAAGGCTGCACTGATGGGTACTTATGGGTGGCACTGATGGGCACTGATAGGCAGCACTGATGGGCACTGATAGGTGGGCACTGATGGGCATGGATGGGCTCTGATAGGTGGCACTGATGAACACTGATGAGTGGCACTGATTAGGAGGCACTGACAGGTATTGCTGGTGGGCACTGATTGGCATCATGTGTAGGCACATATTGGCATCATGTGTAGGCACACATTGGCATCATGTGTGGGCACACATTGCCACCCATGGCCACCAGGGATGCTGGTGGGCATTCGTGGTGGCCATCCCTGGTGGTCCTGGTGGCATCTCTGGTGGTCCTGGGTGGGCATCGGTGGGGGGGGGGGCTGTGCTGATAAACAATCAGCACAGACCACCCCTGTCAGGAGAGCAGCCGATCGGCTCTCCTGTACTCACCCCTGTCAGCGATGAACGGCTCTTCCTGTTTACATCATGATCAGCCGTAATTGCACACAGCTGATCACATGATAAAGAGTCTCCGTCAGAGAGTCTTTACCTAGAACGGAGTTGCGGTCTGTCAGAGTGACACCCCACAACACCGATTGCTGCAATGCGTGCCACTGGGGGCTTGTTATCCAGATCACGTCATATGACGTCCGGTCAGGATAACACAACCACTTTGCCGCCGTCATTTTGCTATATGGCGGGCGGCAAGTGGATATACACTATATTGTCAAAAGTATTGGGACACCCTTTACATGTACATGAACTTTAATGGCATCCCAGTCTTAGTCCATAGGGTTCAATATTGAGTTGGCCCACCCTTTGCAGCTATAACAGCTTCCACTCTTTTGGGAAGGCTGTCCACAAGGTTTAGGAGTGTGTTGAAGGGTGGGTTTTGTGTGTGATGCAACCCGCCCTTACACACAGGCAAAACCCGCTGTTTAGCACATGGAAAACCCGCCCCGCAAGAGCGAGGCAGAATATGACAAGTACGTTCTCCCTTCGCTGTTTGCATAACATCTCCCTCCACTCTTTTTATTACATGGAATGGTCATCGAATAAAAGCAGCCGGCAACTCCATAACTTCAAGCGTATTTATTTTCAAGCCTTATTACGTGGAATACCGTCTCCCGTCGAAAAACGCCTCTGACGATCTGTGCATTCAACGCAAGGCATTTCTCGATAGAACACCGACGGTCCAGTGAGCGTCCGAAAAGCTGATCAGAGAGCGGTAACCAACAGTCACAGCTCTCTGCTTAGAGCGGACCTGAGAACTGAGCGATCAGTGGTCTTTGATCGCTCAGTTTTCAGTGTAGAAGCGGTGGGTGGGGGGGGGGGGGGCAGCTGGAGCTCAGATCAGTGCTGCAGCCATCTAGATGAGCATGATTGTTTATTATATTAGATTCCCACACTTCTCTTTGGAACTTTTCATTCAAGTGCCCTTTCTCGAGTTCACAGGTGTGCAGTGTAAAAATTCTCACTAGTTTAAATTGCAAAGAAGAAGAAACTGTTGCCAAGCAACCAACTGTGTACAGAAATACATGTCAACCTGTCATCACCTCTGCAACAAAGTAGCAATCGGGTCCTCCAGAAAAAAGAAAAAGAAAAACAATTGATAAAATGTATCAATATTCAGTATCCAACAACACTATCCAACAATTTTTCCAGCTCTAGAAAATAAGCAAACCATTTGTGTCATAACCATAGTAAAAAACAATCTATGTATAAAAATAAAAATTAAAGAGAGCAGTAATACCAGTGCTATAGCCCTATTATTTGGCCTATGAATATATATATTCACTTTTCTGGGGAGCTCTGGACTTTACTTGTTTTTGATTAATTGCTCTTTTTTTATTTATTTTTTTTTTTTCACAATTACATTTTAGAATAGTTGTTTCGGACTTTCACCAGTTTTATGAATTTTATATTTATATGTAATATGCACTATTTATTTTTCAAAAGGGGTTTCATAGCGCTAAACCTTTCATCCAAACTCTAAATTGCTGCATTTGTAAATGTCAAAAGCCAGTATAAAGTAATAGCAGTGGTAAAAAAGCACTTGTGAGTTTAACTTTAGCCTTTTTCCATCAGCAGGATGATGAAGCCTGCCTTTTAGTTACACAAAGCCATGGGTTTCCATTATGCACCATTACGACTTTCTGAACACTGGCACCCTCACAACTAATGATGTCATCATTTGATAAGGAGGATGTCTTTGCCTCCACAGCATCCTTGTTTGACCCTCCTGTGTCCATAGGTATGCGCACAGGGTAAGAGAGGCAGTGGCTAGGTATGTACACGCTATGCTTCCAAGCAGGGGCAGACTGACAACTCATGGGGCCCCCAGGCAATCAGAGATTATGGGGCCCCCAGGCAATCAGAGATTATGGGGCCACACAGTATACAATCACACAGTATACACATACATGTACACACAGTATACACAGACATGTTTCTATTGGCTGAGAAGATACTGGAGAGGTGGGGCAGCTATAATTTCTGGATTTTTAGACCAAAAGGATGTCGGTAAGAGACATTTCAGAAACAGATGTAAAAAAAAAAAAAAAACAGATTTTTACATACTGTCCCTTGTTTTACTGAGGCTGGCAGCCCTGATGGGGCCCCCGGGAAGTGCCCGAGTGGCCGAATGGTCAGTCCGCCCCTGAGTGCAAGTGAACGAGTCGTTCGTTATTTTCAATTATTTTTTGAAATGTTATTATTTTTTACATTTTTGTTTATTTTTTTATTTAAACTGCCCTTTTGGGGGACTTTCGTTCTAAAAAGACCCCTGATGTCTTATATTTAAGACTGAAAAAGAGACTGAGGACTGGATGGAGAAGCAAATACTAGAACTGATTCCCTGGGAGGGAGGGAGAGGAGGAGAAGCCAGCAGCACTACAGGGGAAAGAACAATATCTGCAATAAGGCAGTACAACCGGTCCTCCTGCTCGGTAGGTGCCTGGGCCCCCCCTTTTTAACTAACAGGACAGGGGCCTGGTACAGGAGGGCAGGCAGTACTGCATTATAATCTTCCCTGGTGCACAGGGTGATTAGGGTGTGCCCAGGCCCACCCAGCACACCCCCTGCGCACACCTATGCCTGTGTCCCTCTGCCACATCACTGGGGTCACATTAGCTGACTGATGGGAGAGAAATTGAGGGAGAAGAGAAACATTGTAACACTAGTCAGTACCCGTGTGCAAAAGTGTATTTGCTTTGGAAGAAAAAAATCACCTCTAACGTTGGGTGGCCTACATGTGTCAATGTTGCTGCATCATGTAATATAATTAGAATCGTTTTTTACATTTTAGAATGGGGTGCCTCGAGATTGTCTATAATTGTAAAGGGTGCCTTGACTGAAAAAAGGTTAAAAAACTATTTTTTTTTATTTTTTTTTACAAGAAATAAAAAACACTGGTTTAACTAGTCTTTTTTTTTTGTACAGTATAACTCTCCTTTAAGGGGGCGTGGCCGGGGGTGTGTGCTATGCCTACATACTTTTGCTAATAGGTGTCCCTCATTCCCTCATTGCCAACAGTTTGCTCAGCGCTTTACAAAATGAAGGCAGACCGTACAGTTACAATACAATTTGGTACAAGAGGAATCAAAAGGCCCCACTTGTTGACATGTTTGTTATTTTTTTTTTTTTTTAAAGCAGACACTACTTCAACTGGTAGATTTATTAGATCAAAAGAGAGATTCATCATAATGCCCCGTACAC
The DNA here is from genome assembly GCA_028564925.1 of Lithobates sylvaticus. Lineage (NCBI taxonomy): Eukaryota > Metazoa > Chordata > Amphibia > Anura > Ranidae > Lithobates > Lithobates sylvaticus. Next base: position 183,005,784 of record CM053035.1, on the reverse strand, counting down.
ACGGTCGGAAATTCCGACCACAAAATCCTTTTTTTCCGACGGATTTTGTCCGACACTGGTGTTGCATACACATGGTCGGACAAAGTTGTCGGAAAATCCGATCTTCCTGAACGTGGTGACGTTTGTTGCGTACGACGGGACTACGTAGAGGCTAGTAGCCAATAGCTTTGGTCTTGTAATGTGATCTGAGCTTGCGTGGCACTTTGTCCGTCGGAATTCGCTACACACGATCGGAAAAAGTCCGATAGGACTTTGTTGTCGGAAAATTTGAGAGCAGGATCTCAAACTTTTTCCGTCGGAAATTCCGACGGAAAAAGTCCGATGGACCCCCCACACGGTCGGAATTTCCGACAACATGGTCCGATAGGACATTTTCCGTCGGAAAATCCACCGTGTGTACGGGGCATTAGAGTTTACATACCCTTTAAAATGAAATATAAATCAAATGACAGCTCCACTAACTTTACGGAAAACTAATACAAATAACCAGTAAACCAGATGGTCAGGTGGTGTGCCCTTGCAGGTTTTTTTTTTTTTTTTTTTTTTTTTTCCGAGCAGGAAGCTGCAGCAGAATCCACACTGACTGCTACAGGTCCCTCCAAAACAGCAGAAAGCACAGATTCAGGGAAGGATCAAACTGCATTGCATGCAATGGCTAGTTGTCTGGATGCCAAAGGAGCAGCTAGGAAAGGATTAGCTGAGGAGGTGATTCTGCTGTGAACAGATCGGTAAATCTCGCTATGGCTGGAATAGGATTTCAGCGGAAATAAATGGCTGAGCCCAATTATACTTCATTTTACACCTCACTTGTAAGGATGAGATTGTGCAGACTGTTTTCCTGTAAATCGGGAATTATTACACATGTAGCGCCGGCTGAGCGGGACCTTTATCAGGATAATGTATTGTGTGTACATTGTGTGAGATGATGCATGTAATAGGCCTGTATGATACATTAAACAGGAATATCTAAGTGGGTGCAGAGTATTCCATACAGCCAGGAGTGTCGCCTTGCCGGTCCCTCGCTGACTGCGCCATTCCAAAATCCTCCCAACATGCACTGAGAGCCCATCACAGACATAACATGGACAATGCAGGTGTTGCTGGCTCTGTGGCTGGTCTGAAGAGCCACTATAGGGGTCAGGGAGTAGAACAGACGATTTTCAGTAATTAATACACATTAATTCAATAGTATTTATAAAGTTCTGTAAATAACTTCTTTATATTTCAGAGCTCCTTGAGATCTGTTCACAAATCTGGCCAATTCCCTGTCCGCATAGTTTATGTTCACCATGTTGTCCTTGTTCTGGAGGGATCACTGGTGTCCACATTTACAAAAAAAAAAGATATCCACAAGCTTGACATTGACAAATTCTTCCTAGCAAATGTGGATACCAGTGATCCCTGTAGTGTGCAGTGGCTTTTTTCTTGACAATCCCTCCAGTTGGCTGGATTTACTAATACCCAAGTCTCTGCAAACCTGAAAATTACAGAATCATACATTTAGAAGATTCACAATTGCAGAAAACTATGAGATTCACCGAATCCAGCCCATTAGTGGAGCAATTCACTCCAATGTTGGAACTGTCAATATTTGAGAAGAAGCAAAAACATTCAAACAATAGGAAACACAGAGAACATGGAGAACATAAATATCAAAGAGAACAAGGACAACATGGAGAACACAGACAACACAGGAAACACAAACAACATGGACAGCACATGGAACACAGGCAACATGGAGAACATGGACAACACAGAGAACACGGACAACATGGAGAACATGGACAACACAGTGTTGTAGAAATGTTATTAAGATGTATTCAATATGTATTGTCACAGTGTCTCCCAGTGTCAGCTCTACTTGCAGCTCACTCATAAGAGCGAACCGGAGTGAACCTGCACCGGTGAAGGACCGTTGGCAGTGAAAACCTTCCTGTGGATGTGGAGAGGTGTTTGCGCAGATTTCTTGGTGGAGATAAGTATACTCTGCGAAGACATTATTGGTTTGATGCGTGTCTCTCTATGTGTCTGATCACCACGTGGAGAGACCATAGCGTGTCCCTAGGAACGGTACACTGTTCGCTGAACAATGTATAATAAGGATTCTCACCAATAGTAGAAGCGGGAATGTGTGCGCGAGCTTGGTTGGAACAGCGTTTGCGATTTCTTACGCGCCAATCCCACTACACGTGGGTTTCTTTGTTAACTGTGGAGCACAGTTTTCAAGTACAAATGGCAGGAAATTGTGCACACTGGTCTGCACGGGCACGACCAGACACACTCCTGGTAATTTTTCCTTTTGAATGTACACATGTGTTTTCATTGGTTGAATTTTGTATAACACCTACTTTTTTGAATGAATACGTGGGCTTGATTGGCTGAACTGTATAGTCACCAAGTCCCTTTTGTTACCCCTGTTCAAAGTCCTATAAATGAACAGAGATCCCATTGTTACACAGGACTGATTGAGGAGCTTCCAATGTGATAACAGCTGCTTTGTCTGTTTTACTTGGTAACCACGATCGTGCACAATTGCATTATCCAAAAGAGCTGAAAAGTGTGCTTATTAGCGCAAGCGAAGATGTTTATGTATAGCATACATTAATTTCCACAACAACAGATAACATGGAGAACACAAATTTAAAAGAGAACACAGACAACATTGAGAACATGGACAACACAGAGAACACGGACAACATGGGGAACACAGACGACATGGGGAACACAGAAAACACTGACAACTAGGAGAACACGGACAACAAAAAGAACACAGACAACGTGAAGAACATGAACAACATAGAGAACATGGACAACACAGAGAACACAAACAACATGAAGAACACAGATAACAAGGAGAACACAGACATCACAGAGAACATGGACAACATGGAGGGCACAGAGAATACAGCCATCAATAAGAACACAGAAAACACGGAGAGCATGGACAACACAGACAACATGGAAAACACAGGCAACATGGGGAACACAGACAATGTGAAGAACATGAACAACATAGAGAACATGGACAACACAGAGAACACAAACAATATGAAGAACACAGACAACAAGGAGAACACGGACATCACAGAAAACATGGAGGGCACAGACAGACAACAGAGAATACAGTCATCAAAAGAACACAGACAACACATGGAGAACATGGAGAACACAGAAAACACAGACAACATGGAGAACACAGGCAATGTGGGGAACACAGACAATAGGAGAAAATTGACAACTAGGAGAACACAGACAACACAGAGAACATGAACAACATAGAAAACACGAACAGCACAGAGAACACCGACAACATGGAGAACACAGACCACACGAGAAACACTTAAAACACAGACATCAGAGACAACATGGGGAGCACAGACAATACAGGGAACACAGACAACAAGGGAAACACAGACAACACGAAGAACACAGACAACATGGAGGACATGGACAATACAAAGAACACAGACAACATGTAGAACACAACCAACATGGGGAGCACAGACAACATGGACAGTGTGTAGAACATGGACAACATGGATATCACAGACAACACAGAAAACCAAGAGAACACAAATAACATAGAGAACACAGAGAATAAAAACATTTTGGAACAAGGACAACATGGGGAACACAGACAGCACAGGTAACAATATCAACACAAAGAACATGGACAAGATAAAGAAAAAAAGATATCATGGACAACACAGACAACACAAAGAACATGGACATAATGGTTAGTGTGGGGGACATGGACAACACAGAGAACACAGGCAACATGAAGAACATGGACAACATGGGAGCAGTGACAGCATGGCGAACACAGACAACACAAAGAACATGGACACTTTGAGAAAATGAACATCATGAAGCACATAGATAACAGGAGAACATGGGCATAAGAGACAACACAGAGAGTATGGACAATGTGGAGATTGCAGAGAACATGAACAACATGGACAACATGGAGAACACAGACAATGCAAACAACATAAAGAACACTGACAACATGGAGAACACCACTTTGAGGAGAGAATATGTTATCAGCAAAAAAAAAAAGGAAAATCAGAAGGGGGTATTAATTGGCCCATTTATCCAGCCAGTAGTTTTCCTAAACCTGAAAACCACATTTCCCATAAAAAAATTCAATGACAGCTTTTATAGCAAAGCCCCGCAGAATCTCACTGATCTCTCACAAGAACACTGCCAAACAAAAGAAATTTGTAACCTGCTATTGCTGAACTCTGATATACTACATGCCCAGCTGTCTCTGGTTTCAAAACTTTCTGAATTGCCGACACAGAAAGCACATGCAACCAATGGAGTGAGCTCAGAATTTGCTGAGATATGTTTCTAAAGGCAGCCAGGCATTTAGCTTTTACAAAAAGAGGTCAGAAAACAGCAGCCCTTATATAATGACAAATGTCCTTTAATCTCCACATCCAATTTCCACATCGCTGCTGCACTACTCTCATAAGTGACCCATCATTGCTACATATCAGAGGAGCATGCCTGGACAAAAAAACAGGGAAGCTTTTCTGGCCTACTCAATCATCCAATTGTAAACTTAGGAACGAGCATCTAAATTTTCCACATCGCTGCTGCACTACTCTCATAAGTGACCCATCATTGCTACATATCAGAGGAGCATGCCTGGACAAAAAAACAGGGAAGCTTTTCTACCTGTAGCGATAGCCTCGGGTACGTCCTTATCAAATAATCGCACTGATTGCAGCAGTTGTACTGCAGGCTTTGGAAATGAAAAACAAGCATGGGAACTTTCAATTAGAACTGAAGGCAAAAAAATGGCAGCAACACATCCACACAGGCAGCAACCCCTACACACAGGCAGCAACCCCTACACACAGGCAGCAACCCCTACACACAGGCAGCAACACATCCACACAGGCAGCAACCCCTACACACAGGCAGCAACCCCTACACACAGGCAGCAACCCCTACACACAGGGCAGCAACCCCTACACACAGGCAGCAACACATCCACACAGGCAGCAACCCCTACACACAGGCAGCAACCCCTTATTCCCCGCCCCGCTTCCCCTCGTTGCATTGTTGGTGAATTAATTCATGAATATGGCGGACACATTCTCAGCCAGTAGTAGCGCGGAGGAAAGCCAAGAAGCCAACACATCTGCATCCAGCAGCAGATATAAGGCCACCAATATGGCCTTTGAAGAGATGGTGGAGATGGTGGACATCCTCCAAAGGGAAGATTACGACGGGGAAAATGGCCCGTACCCTCGTCCCAACTTGCGCAAGGACAAGATTCTCACTACAATCGTCAGCACCCTGGAGCAGAAATTCGGCGTACGAAGGGGCAAGGATCAACTGCGCAAACGATGGTCCGACATCAAATCCAGGGAGCACGATCAATACAGGAGAATTCGAAAAGCCATCAAAAAAAGTAAGTCAAGCACGTGCGCTACTAGGGTTATACTTGATATGTCTAATCTTGCGCAGATGTAATTACCATTCGTCCGTGAAACTTGCGCAGATGTTATTACCATTCGTTCGTGAAACTTGCGCAGATGTAATTACCATTCGTCCGTGAAACTTGCGCAGATGTTTTTACCATTCGTTCGTGAAACTTGCGCAGATGTAATTACCATTCGTCCGTGAAACTTGCGCAGATGTTATTACCATTCGTACCTGAAACTTGCGCAGATGTAATTACCATTCGTCCGTGAAACTTGCGCAGATGTTATTACCATTCGTTCGGGAAACTTGCGCAGATGTAATTACCATTCGTCCGTGAAACTTGCGCAGATGTTATTACCATTCGTACCTGAAACTTGCGCAGATGTAATTACCATTCGTCCGTGAAAACTTGCGCAGATGTTATTACCATTCGTACCTGAAACTTGCGCAGATGTAATTACCATTCGTCCGTGAAACTTGCGCAGATGTTATTACCATTCGTACCTGAAACTTGCGCAGATGTAATTACCATTCGTCCGTGAAACTTGCGCAGATGTTATTACCATTCGTTCGTGAAACTTGCGCAGATGTAATTACCATTCGTCCGTGAAACTTGCGCAGATGGTATTACCATTCGTACCTGACACTTGCGCAGATGTAATTACCATTCGTCCGTGAAACTTGCGCAGATGTTATGACCATTCGTCCGTGAAACTTGCGCAGATGTAAATACCATTCGTCCGTGAAACTTGCGCAGATGTTATTACCATTCGTACCTGAAACTTGCGCAGATGTAATTACCATTCGTCCGTGAAACTTGCGCAGATGTTATTACCATTCGTTCGTGAAACTTGCGCAGATGTAATTACCATTCGTCCGTGAAACTTGCGCAGATGTTATTACCATTCGTACCTGAAACTTGCGCAGATGTAATTACCATTCGTCCGTGAAACTTGCGCAGATGTTATTACCATTCGTACCTGAAACTTGCGCATATTTGATGAAAGTTCCGTTTGTCTTCATAACGTTTATTGAGTTTACCTGGCTTTGGGTTGTTGGAGGTGTAAGGTTGTTTATTATTGTCACTATCTATACAATTACTGCTGTAGTAAGGGTTTTAGGGGTAACTTACACAGGGACTCCAGAGGCTGTTTTGGGGGGGGGGGATAAAAATGTTAAGCAGGGTCTCATGCTCACAATCCCCAAAAAATGCTCATCATCTCTAAATACTGTAGGTGGTGACTTTTCAAAGAAGTACACTCACCTGTCCCTTGGATGGTGCAGCTACAATCTCTGATCTTGCAATCATGAAATTAATGTTTGCGGCTTCACTTCCCGGGTCACTATTGGGCATGCGCCAGTTGCGCAATGCAATAGGACTGGTCCGCGCAAGCTCGGGGACCCCTGTGTGTCCCAGCAGACAGCACGGTGGGACGGGATGTGGCGTATACTTCTGTGGGAGTCTAGGGCCGGATGTGTGTGCAAATACCTGCCTTACACAGGTATCTGCAACCCATCCCCCCTAAAACGTTCAAAATAAGACACCACAGGGGTGCAGGGATCCAATGAGCGGAAGTTCAAATTTAGGGTTCTTTTTGCCATAATACCAAAGGCATTTTCCACCACCCTTCTTGCTCTGGCCAACCGATAATTAAAAATCCTCCTCTCAGGGGTGAGGGATCGTTGGGGAAATGGCCTCATCAGATGGTCACCCAGACCGAACGCCTCGTCGGCAATGAAGACGAACGGGAGTCCCTCCACATTATCTTCATCTGGTGGCAGCTCCAGCCCACCAGTTTTGGAGACGATGACCGAACTCCGTGTGGTTTGAAGACTCCTCCGTCCGACATCCGGCCGTTTTTCCCCACATCCACATACAGAAATTCATAGTGTGCCGACACCACCGCCATCAACACGATACTATGGAACCCTTATAATTCCAATAGTATGACCCCGAATGGGGTGGGGCACAATTCGCACGTGTTTGCCGTCAATCGCCCCTCCGCAGTTGGGAAAGTCCCAACGGGCAGCAAACTCTGTGTATTAATTATAAGGGGGTGTGGGGGGGGTGGGGATAATTACAAGCTGACCAAAAACACATGATATTAATTATCAGGGGGTGTGTGGGGGGGTGGGGATAATTACAAGCTGACTAAAAACACATGATATTAATTATCAGGGGGTGTGTGGGGGGGTGGGGATAATTACAAGCTGACCAAAAACACATGATATTAATTATAAGGGGGTGTGGGGGGGGGTGGGGATAATTACAAGCTGACCAAAAACACATGATATTAATTATCAGGGGGTGTGTGGGGGGGTGGGGATAATTACAAGCTGACCAAAAACACATGCAATCAATTTAAAAAATGAGGGTCAAGGGGGGTGAAAAGGGGGGGGGGGTGAGTAAAGCTGTACAATGGAGCTGGTAATATACATTTTTAACCATCTGTGTCCCATTGCAGAGATTTCCCTTCACTTCTTGTCCCATAGCCATATCAGGTGAGAGGAAATCCCTGAAAAGTGAGGAAACCTCTGGCTGTCACCAGAACTAGTGTCCCCATTGGAAAATTCCTCTCTATTTCTGTGTAGGTGGCAACCGAAAATTTTTGGATTTTCTTTCACTTTTACATTTGGTGATTATAGTAAACAGGACAAATAGAGGGGGTGAATCTCTCTAAAGCCCCATACACACTATCAGATTTTCTGCTGATTTTTGTCTTCAGATTTACCAAAACCATATAATATGAGGTCAAACCTTAGGAGTTTCAATTTGTATGCAATCAGGCCTTTGCGCTACATGGTTTTGGTAAATCTGAAGAAAAAAATCTGCAGAAAATCTGATAGTGTGTGTGGGGCTTAACAATGGAACAGACCACAAAAACAATCTGATGTGTGTACTAATGCCTTCCCACTCTATCCAAAACTAAAAAAAAAAAAAGTTTTGCCTTTAGTTATACTTCTATTTTCAGATATTTTTTTTCAACATACAAGGATTTGTGTCTCATTCCACTTTTGCTAAGCACTATGAACCACTAGTCCTTAGAATAGTATACAATATTCCAAATGGATGACTACCCCCTGCTGGCCAGATATGGTATTTTAAGTATGTAATAAAATTTAAATATATGCACATTTTTGTGTGTGTATATACTGTATGTATGTGTGTATATTGTTTCCTTTTCAGCTACATTATATTTTTGTAGCACAGCAATGATTTAGAATGTTTTTATTTATGGCAAATATAAAGCTTCTATTCATTATTAGGAGACAGCAGAACATTTGCACAATGTATATTTTACCCCAGCAGTGTGACGGTAAATACAGGCCATGAAATTGGGGCTGAAGAATTGTTTGCTGTGGGAAGCCAGCGAGAAAATTTCAAACGCCAATAATACGATTTGCACACATTAACCCCAACATGCAATTACATAGCGCCACTGAGCCGATGACAAGGCCCTTTCACACAAACAGCCTCCCTGCTCGCAGCAACACTAATTTTCGCAACTTCTGCACCTTTTCATGGCACAAGAAGCTTTCAGAGGAAAAATGGAGTCCGTGGGGGCGAGCATCAACCTCCCGATGGAACTTCAATTAGCCGAAGCACAGAGAACGCTCTTTAACACGGTTCAGCTGGCTAAAACACCAAAGCTACTCCAACACAAGCTACACTGCTGCTTTAAGAGCCACGGTCCATCGGCAATAATTGTAGGAATAAAGCCCAGCAGGGGAGCAATAATTAGTTCTTTCCTTTTCTCAATATAAACAGCTCCAGAAAGCCTGTGCCGCTGCGTCTTCGTACAATTACTGCCTCATGGTATGTTGTATAACCTTGGCTCTGCTGTCAGCAGGTCGGAAAGGCAGCCTAAAAGGGCCTCGGAAGCACAGATGGAGAGAATATCGGAGAGGCATTTTTTTGTGGCTCAGGTTGGCGTTTGACAAGGAAGCCAAGGCCGCGCTACACAAGACTGGGGATGGAGCCGCAGACTGCTGGCTGATCTATAATCTGAGCAGAGACATCACATTCTCTGACACTGATTATCTTCTCTCTCCCTGTGAAGCGTCTGTGTTTTCACTGCCGCTGCTGCTAAAAACACAACGCATGAACAATATAACACCTGAAAGGAAGACAGGCCGTCCTATGCTAAAGGAGAACAAGCTATCCATGGCCAGAAAAACCTTCTCCGATAGCAACCTTGTTCTATATCAGAAAGCAGCAATACAAGGCCACTTATAGAGGACCCAGAAATACAAGGCTACTTATAGAGGACCCAGCAATTATAGAAGATCCAGCAATACAAGGCCACTTATAGAGGATCCAGCAATACAAGGCCACTTATAGAGGACCCAACAATACAAGGCCACTTATAGAGGAACCAGCAATTATAGAGGACCCAGCAATACAAGGCCACTTATATAGGACCCTGTAATACAAGGCCACTTATAAAGGACCCAACAATACAAGGTCACTTAAATAGGACCCAGCAATACAAGGCCTCTTATAGAGGACCCAACAATACAAGGCCACTTAAAGAGGAAGCAGCAATACAAGGCCTCTTATAGAGGACCCAGCAATACAAGGCTACTTATAGAGAACCCATCAATACAAGGCCTCTTATAGAGGATCCATCAATACAAGGCCTCTTATAGAGGACCCAGCAAATACAAGGCCTCTTATAGAGGACCCAGCAATACAAGGCCACTTATAGAGGACCCAGCAATACAAGGCCACTTATAGAGGACCCAGCAATACAAGGCCACTTATAGAGGACCCAGCAATACAAGGCCACTTATAGAGGACCCAGTAATACAAGGCCTATTATAGAGGACCCAGTAATCCAAGGCCTCTTATAGAGGACCCAGCAATTATAGAGGATTCAGCAATACAAGGCCACTTATAGAGGACCCAGCAATACAAGGCCACTTATAGAGGACCCAGCAATACAAGGCCACTTATAGAGGACCCAGCAATTATAGAGGATCCAGCAATACAAGGCTACTTATAGATGACCCAGCAATACAAGGCCACTTATAGAGGACCCAGCAATACAAGGCCACTTATAGAGGACACAGCAATACAAGGCCACTTATAGAGGACCCAGCAATACAAGGCTACTTATAGAGGACCCAGCATATAAGAGGACTCAACAATACAAGGCCACTTAAAGAGGACCCAGCAATACAAGGCTACTTATAGAGGACTCAGCAATACAAGGCCACTTATAGAGGACCCTGTAATAGAAGGCTACTTATAAAGGACCCAGCAATGCAAGGCCACTTATAGAGGACCCAGCAATACAAGGCAACTTATAGAGGACCCAGCAATACAAGGCCTCTTATAGAGGACCCAGCAATACAAAGCCACTTTTAGAGGACCCAGCAGTACAACTTGCAAGTTGCCTGATTAGGGAGCATGCATGCTCCGAACGCGTGCATGTTTTTATAGCAGACCCAGCAATACAAGGTTACTTATAGAGGACTCAGCAATACAAGGCCACTTATAATGGATCCAGCAATACAAGGCCACTTTTAGAGGACCCAGCAATACACTGCTACTTATAGAGGACCCAGCAATACAAGGCCACTTATAGAGGCCCCAGCAATATAAGGCTGCTTATAGAGGGCCCAACAATATAAGGCCTCTTATAGAAGACTGGGCAATATAAGGCCACCTATAGAGGGCCCAGTAATATGAGGCCTCGATAATAGGGGACCTAGCAATACAAGGCCACTTACAGAGGACCCAGAATAAGAAGCCTATTATAGAGGGCCCAGCAATAACAGGCTTCTTACAGAGGACCCAGAAATACAAGGCCACTTACAGAGGATCAAGGAATATGAGACCTTTTATTATAGAAGGCTCGGCAATATGAGGCCATCTATAGAGGACTCAGCAATACAAGGCCACTTAAAGAGGGCTCAGCCCAGCAAGGCCACTTACAGAGCACCCAGGAATATGAGACCTCTTATTATAAAGGGCTCTGCAATATGAGGCCATCTATAGAGGACTCAGCAATACAAGGCCACTTAAAGAGGGCCCAGCAATATGAGGCCACCTACAGAGGACCAGGCAATACAAGTCCTTTTTTAAAGGGTCTAGGAATTTGAGACCTCTTATTGAGGGCACATCAATACAAGCCCTCTTATAAAGAGTCCAGCAACACAAGACCCCAGCAACACAAGGAGGTTCATTTAATAAATTTGGTGTAAAATTTGGTGCAGCCCTGCATAGAAACCAATCAGCTTCCTTGTTTTGTTTTTTGTCAAAGCTTAAATGAACAAGCTGAAGTTAGAAGCTGATTGGCTACCATGCACAGCTGCACCAGATTTTGCACTCTCCAGCTTTAGTAAATAAACCCCAAATCCTCTTATAGAGGGCCCAACAATATGAGACAACTTAAAAAGGCCCAGCAATACACGACCATTTATAGAGGATCCAGCAATGCGAGGTGTCTTATGAACGGCCCAGCAATACTAGGCCACTTAAAGAGGGCACAGCAATACGAGGCCTCTTATAGAAGAGCCAGCAAAAAAATACCTCTTATAGAGGACCCAACAATATGATTCCTCGACAACATGAGACCTCTTATAAAGCACCCAGCAATAAGGCCACTTACATAGGAACCAGGAACATGAAGCCTCTTAAAGAAGACCCGGAAATATGAGACCTCTTATAGAAGACATGGCAATAAAAGACCTCTTATATAGGACCCAGCAATACGAGGCCTCTTATAGATGGCCCAGCAATACAAGGCCTCTAAAGGGGCCCAGCAATATGAGGTCACTTACAGACCACCCAACAATACGATGTTACTTACAGAGAGCTCCGCTTTAGGAGGCCACTTATAGAGGACCTGGCAATATGAGGCCTCCTATGGAAGACCCAGCATATGAGCTTACTTATGGAGGGCCCACCAATACAAGGCCTCTTATAGGAGGCCAATTAAAGAAGGCCACTTACAAAAGACCCAGCAATATGACGTCTCTTATGGAGGAAGGGGAACAATACAAGGCCACTTATGGAGGGTCCAGAAAAAAAAGGCCCTTTACAGAGATCTCAGCAATAGGAGGCCACTTATAGAGCAACCTGGAATATGAGGCCTCTTATGGAAGACTCAGCAATACCAGGTCACCTATAGAGGTCCTGGCAAGGGCCCAGCAATATAGGCTTACTTATGGAGGGCCCAGCAATATCAGGCCACTTATAGAGGGCCCAGGAATACAAGGACTCTTATAAAGGGCCCATTGTAGAAGGCCACCTCTAGAGGTCTCAGCGCCTCATACAGAAATTCTCCATCTACACTCTGATGGAGTAAACACCCACCTATTTACCACTTCAGATTTTACCACTTGACATCTTTCACTTCTAATTCATATGTGTGTGACATGGAAATCTAAAGTTTAAATTGTTACAATGAAATTGCAAAAATATAAACAGAATGGTGGGAAAAACATTGAAATATGCTAAAAACGACTCCAGAGAAGTAATATAAAGTAGATGTGAACTCTAATTGGTGAATTAAAGTGATTGTAAAGGCTCCTTTTCTTTTCTTTTTTTGTTATACTTACCTCTTCTGTGCAGTTGGTTTCCACAGAGCAGCCCAGATCCTCCTCTTCTCGGGTCCCTCTTTGTTGCTTTTTGCCCCTCCCTCCTTTGAGTGCCCCTCAGCCAGCAGCTTGCTACAGAGGGCACCCAAGCCGAGTCAGAGCTCCGAGTATCTATTCAGACACGGAGCCCTGACCTGGCCCCACTCTCTGACTGACTTTGATTGACAGCCGTGGGAGCCAATGGCGCCGCTGCTCTGTCTCAGCCAATCAGGAGGAGTGTACTGGATGGCTGAGAGGATTGTGGACATCGCTGGTGAGAGAAGGAGCTCAGGTAGATAATTTGGGGGGTGCTGGGGGTGCTACACACAGAAGGTTTTTTTTTTTATCTTAATGCATTAAATGCTTTAAAATGCATTAAGATTAAAAAAAAAACTTTCTGCCTTTACAACCCCTTTAATGCTCAAAAACTCAGTATATCATAAACATTTGTAATTTTTTCTTTAAATAAAATATACTTTTTTTAAAAAAAACTTCTCCCAGAAAGCTGCAGATTTAAAAAGATTTAAAAAAAATATTTTTAAAAGATGTTAAAGATTATATGGGATTTAGTGATTGCGTTTACATAGACTTTAATCACTTTAGTTTAGAGTGGCCTAAATTATCAGGGGTATTTTCACTGAAAAACAGAATGGATGTCTTTATGAAGTGGAAACATTTCTCTAAAAGATTGTGCTGGATTATTTTTATCAAAATATGGCGACATGCCCAGAGCAGATTGATTAAAAGGTGAAACCACTCTGATCGATATTTCCCATGATTAAAAAACATTATGTTTGAACTTTTATAACTCAGTCTCTGGAATTAATCTAGCTGCAAGTCCCAATCTTCTAGGGCCATACAAAGGAGGATTTTTGGGGGGTTTCAGTTCCCAATCCTCCAGGGCTGTACAAGAGAGGACTTTTGGGCAGTTTTATATTAGAGAGAATGATGACCCCTAATGATTTGGGGAGGTAAATGTTGGGTGGAACTCAACATGACTGATTGCTAGCCTGCTGAAAGACCTCTTGTTAAACCACAGGAAGGAAAATCTTTATATGGCATGCAAATTCCTTCCTAATTACTGATAAACAGACAATTTCACGTAATGTTGCCAAAATGATGTCAAAATTAGTCTCAAATTTTACAATGTGGACTGTTAAGGCAAAATCTGCTAAAAAATATCATGGCTTTATTTTTTAACATAACCATGTAATCCCAATATCAGTGCCGACCCCGGTGATCAATTTGTTGTTGGTAAACAAGTCAAACCTAACACTAAAACTAGCCTTGACTCTTACCATAACACTAGCCCCAGAACTAACACAAACACCAATACTAACAGTAAACTTACCCTTAACAGTAACCCTAACACAAACCCTACAACTAATCCTAACTGTAAACCTAGTGCTAACTCTGACCCTGAAACTAACCCTAAGACTAACCGTAAACCTAACCCTAACTGTAAACCTAAGACTAATCCTAAAACAAATTCTAACACTAACTGTAAACCTAAGACTAATTCTAAAACTAACCTTAACCCTATCTGTAAACCTAACCTTAACAGTATCTCTGACGCACACGCAAAGACTAACCCTTACAGTAGCTGTAAACCTAAGCACAACAGTAAACCAAAGATTCATTCTAAAACTAATCCTAACACCAACTGTATACCTAACCCTAATGCCGCGTACACACGGTCGGAATTCTCGTCGGAAAAAGCTCTGATGGTTTTCCCGTCGGAATTCTGACGGAATTTCGCTCAAACTGTCTTGCCTACACACGGTCACACCAAATTCCGACGGTCTGTAACACAGCGGCATTAAACACATTCGACAGCACTATAGAAGGGAAGTTTAATGCTTCCGAGCATGCGTCAAATTGTTTCCGAGCATGCGTCAGAATTTTACGTGTCGGAATTGCATACACACGATCGGAAAATACGATAGAAAGGTTTTCCGTCGGAAAAATTGAGAACAGGTTCTCAATCCAAAGTCCGTCGGAAATTCCGACAGAAAAAGAACGATGGGCATACACACGGTCGGAAAATCCGTTGAAAAGCTCCCATCGGACCTTTTCCATCGGAAATTCCGACCGTGTGTATGCGGCATAACAGTATCTCTACTAACCCTAAAACTAAAAATACCATGGCTTTATTTTCTAACATAACCATGTGATCCCAATATCAGTGCCGACCCCATGATCGCCTTGAGGCGATTCAGTTCGCATTTGCAGCGCTATACAAATCATTCATTCATTCATGATCAATTGTTGTAGGTAAACAACAAGTCAAACCTAACATTAAAGCTAGCCTTGACCCTTACTATAACACTAGCCCCAGAACTAACACAAACACCAACACTAGCAGTAAACTTACCCTTAACAGTAACCCTAACACCAACCCTAAAACTAATCCTAACTGTAAACCTAGCACTAAATGAAAAAAACCCTAACACTAACTGTAAACCCAAGACTAATCCTAAAACTAAACTTAGCCCTCTCTGTAAACCCAACCTTAACTGTATACCAGATGAAAACGCAATGACTAACCCTTAAGCCCCATACACACGGTCTGACTTTTTCATCAATTTGGTCCGATCGGACAAGGTTGTTGAAAAATCAGACCGTGTGTATGCACCATCGGACAGTGTTCGTCGGTTTGTCCGTCGGACAAAGTCTTATCTCCTGCTGGAATGATTTGCCGTCAACCCGGTCCGATCACACCAAATCCGAGCGTGTGTACGCTTGTCCGACGGACAAAGTGCTACGCATGCTCAGAAGAAATTCTGTGACGGAAGCGCTCGGTCAGGTAAAACTACCTTTCCTAATCGACACAGCACATTCGTCACGCTGCAATGTTAAAATGTCTTTAATGCAGCGCATTCTCTTTTTCTTTACAATGCAACAAGAATGACATCTTTTAGCTGCTCCTATTCACCCGCACTTCTCACAAACTTACTTCTTTATTACTTTGCAGCATTTATACACTACATGTTTATTTTTACTCAGATCGTAATACAATCTTTCTTATTTTTTTACCCAGATTTTTTGTTTTTTTTGGGGAATACATATTTGAAGGAGATTTTTTTTTTTTTTTTTTGGAGGGGGTTTGTATGTCTCAACTTAGCAAAACCACATTATTAACATTTGTATTTCTTGCTTACATTTACTAGGAGTTTGTTGGTTGTTGGTGCCCCTTGTTAATTCTACTTTAGGATTAGTGAAATGTACCTGCCTACTCAAAGAAAAACTGTCATTGTAGAAAAGTAAAACACAATAGTCAATGATTATTTCAAATAAAAAAAACCTTTATTTAGGTCTCAGCAACAGACCAAAGAGGAACGCAGCCATGGTGAAACTTGGGGAATTTGCAAAGCCTTGGACACCCATGGCAACCATCATTTTACATACTTAAACAATTGGGGGCATGAAGACTACCTATCTAAATAATAAGGGAGCGCAATCTGGTCCTGAAGTCCAAAACATCCGGAACTGCAGCAGATGCCATCTAGGTCCCCAGGCTCTGGTACTACGAGAGGCTCCATCTTCTCTCAGACCAGACTGAATCCAGGTCGTCACTCTCTTGTCTTCCTTGTACACTTCCTTCCACGCAGTGGTGCTGGTGCTGGTGGGGTGGCAGAAGGAGGAGGAGGAGGCGGAGCAAGGTCACTCTCGCAAACATGTGTGAGGGGAGTCATCTCCCCAGCCATCCCCTCATTTATTATTTTGAGGATGACCTCCTCACACATGCTGCGTTGCCCCGCCTCCATACCCGTAAATTTACTTGTAACCAAGGAGGCAAAGGCCTCCTCGTAGGTGGGTGTGGCATAGAGGGAGGCTGAGGCATCTTTTATCAGCTGGAGCGCTGACTCTCCCACCTCCCCCATGTTTTTTCGCCCTTCTGTAGGGAAGGCGGAGGGGAGAGACTTGGGAGACAGTCAGGCTCCTACGCCTACCCCCCTGTTGGCTGCCACTACCCCCTGCCTCCTCCTGACTGCCACCTTCCACAGCCACCTCCTGGCTGAGGTCTTCCTGTGTCTGAAAAAGGGACATAGTTTCAGTTATTTGTTCATCAAACACACACAATTCTCATCTAGTGACTGTTGCAAAATGTTTTCAAATACAAAACCATACAATTCTCAGCCCTGCAGTTTAGATTCTTCCCAAAAATGTCTCCCACACCACTGTCTGTTGATATGTCAATCACGTTAGCAAATAAGCAATTGGGGATCCTGAATTAACTGAACATCATTCATTATTCAACAAACTGGTTCCAAAACTACTATACCTGGAACAAGCTGGGCACCTGCACATATTCCTGACTGGAAGGCCCAGGTTGGTCCTCGGAAGCCTCACGCGGGGTGGCGTGCGTGGAAGGACGCGTGCAAGGAAGAGTCGAGAGTGACTTCCTGACAGTAGCCTGGTCTTTGAGAAAGTGGAGCCTCTCATAGTACCAGAGTGTGGGGACATGGACATCAGCTGCTGCAGCTCCAGATGCTTGTGACTTCAGGACCTTATTGCGCTCCCGGAAATAGGTAGTCTTCATGTTGGTGATCTTCACTTTTAAGTTTGCGACGGTTGCCATGGGCAGGGTAGACTTTACAAATGCCACCAGTTTCAGCAGGTCTGTTGCTATAATCCCTGTGTTTTGCCTGCCATAAGAGGGGGAATTGCCGGTATTTATCAATGAAGTGTGGGAGAAAGCTCACGTTGTAGAAGGCATCCATCACCTCTGCAAGACACAACGCCACACAAAACAATATAAATAATGTCAGCCTAAACTCTCCTAATCTTCTCCATAAAGAAGCCTCAAGTTCTAATCAGTCTAGGCTAGTTATGTACCAACGTTAAATTGTACCTTCGTTTCTAGCGATCGTCTCGTGTGAGTTTTCTCTCCCCTCGTCTCCCAGATCGTGGCTACGACACAGGCGTGTGACGTTTTATATACACTGCGCATGCTTCAAACTCCGCCCGCCCCTGACGATCTTTCTCGTCTATTCCCCACCCCTTCTCTTTACGGCGCAGTGGGGAGAGCACATGGCGGGGACACAGCAGGTGCGCCACAAATATCCCACCAACGAGGAGGAGGACGAGGAAAGTCCGGAGGCAGAAACGTCCCGATCCCGGAGCCTGAAATTCAAGGCCTCCAATATGTCATTTGGAGAAATGTTGGAGATGGTGGACATATTAAAGAGGAGCGACTATGATGGGAAGTATGGGCCTTACCTCAACCCCAATGTCCGCAAGGCCAAGATCATGTCTAAAGTTGTGAGAAGGCTGTACAATCATTTTGGGGTACAACGATCCAAGGAGCAACTCAGGAAACGCTGGTCAGACCTGAAACTGAGGGGGGCCGATCAGTACAGAAAGATCAAGAGAATTCTTCAAAAAAGTAAGTAGTTGTGTTTTGTGTTTGATTTCTTGCTTGCATACTGCTCCATGTGGTTTGATTTTTACAAAGTTGTACATTCCAAAATGGCCACTTTCATTTTCGTCTGTGCATTCGATCGTACTCAGCCTCGATCTTTCTGCCACTGTCATGGTCGTGTGTGTGTCCATTCGATCGTACGCAACCTCGATCGGTCGCCCACTTATAATACGATGTTTGGTGTTTTTTTTGGGGAAAGGAAGTTTGTTCTCACTAGAAATGTAATCAAGAATGTAAAGCCAATTTATTCAATGTAAAGGAGAGGTCACTCAGTAGCTGTTTACCCATCTGGACTCTAGAGCACTAGTGCTGGGACACCCAAACCCCCTTTTTATTATGCTTTTCCACACATGTGCTCCAGTGGATACTAGAGGGGGGTCTCCATCACACAAACTTCTACCAAAAAGCTAGTCAGTTTAGCACCTTTACAAAGTGACTACATTCATGTAGTTGACATTTGTAACTGGCCAAACTAAAATAGTGTCCGTCACTTTCAAGCAATGTTTGTCATTTCCTATTTCTGCCCTCAATAGCTTGTGTTGCTAAATCTTCCTTTTGGACATTCTCATAGGGGAGCGAAAACTTGGGCCGTCTGAGGAAACCCCCAAACCAACACCTCCCAAAAAAGGGGAAAGAGCAGAAGCAGAGGAGGAGGAGGAAGGAGGAAGGAGAGATCATCGAACTTGGAGAAATTGTCACCACAACAGGTGAGTGTGGGAGAACACAGCTACTGGTAAGCTAATCCATGTATGGCTGCCTCATTTCCAACACCCCATTTTTGTTTGTTTGTGGTTTTTAGGTGACGTGGATGTTGTGGAAGAAAAATCGCACTTTACCACAGAGAGTGCCCACGTACTCATCGGAGAGATAATGGTCTGCAATCGAGATCTAGATTACATAAAGCAAAACATCAATGATGTTCAACAAAAATTGAAGAACATCATTGATGTTTTAGGAAAAATATGAAAACGCACCAAGTAATTAACACACATTTGTGCCTGCTTCTGAACACATTTGCAACTTAAAAACTGTCTGAAATTTGGAACATGCACACATTGTGTCCACATGTGCTAGCTCCCACCATGGTGGATGAATGGCCACGTTTTTTTGGGGGTGCAAACACTTTACGAACTACGAAAGTGGTTGTGGTGAAGGGGTTGCACCCCCAAAAAACGTCCATTCATCCCCATGATGGAAAATGGCACTTTTGAAGCTTCTAGGCATGTGTTTTCCCATCTAATGACCATTTTCAGACCCAAATTGTGTGCATGTTCCAAATTTCCACTTTTCGGGGGTGACCCCCCCATGTGATGAAGGCAAGATCAAACACACTTTGAACATATAGTCATGTCTGATCTTGTCTTCACTTTACAAAGTTGAACTTTCCAAGTTCCTAGGTTCTGGTTTGCTCCATGCCTGGTTTTACCAATTGCGGAATGTTTGTAAACAATGTTGTAAATAACCAAGATGTTGTCAGTTTTGGCGTGAAGATTGTAAACGCACTTGGGAATGTTTTCCTAGTAAACTTTTATTTTTCTAAATGTCTGGCTTCCTTATTTAAAAAACACAATGCATTATCTATGTAAAATGAAAAGGATATGGGGGGCAATGGGTGTTATTTACTAAAGGCAAATCCACTTTGCACTCCAATTTTCTTTCCCTGTGAACTTTTTCAATGCACTTGTAGAGCATAGCGGATTTGACTTATGTAAATGACACCCACAGTGCTTTGTACGAAAACACGGAGCACAGCATTTTGGAGAATACACACATGTCAGACCTGGTGATGAAAAGGAGTATTTTGTGTGTCAGTTATGCAGTACAAACCTTCTCTAGACCAAAGATTAGGTAGCAAACACACAACATGAGAATAATCTTTTTGGGAAGAAGAGACTGTTACCTCCTTTTGCCCAGAAAGTGCATTCCCACTGTCGAAGGCAAAGGGAAAAAATGTCAAAGTAAAATAAGCTAAAAAGAAGACTGAAATGACAAGAAATCATAGGTTGGTTAAAATATCAGATTTATTAAAAAATGCCTCTCACACATCGTCAGGCAGAGCAATGGCGCCCCTACCCACAAAGTACTGCATATATTGGTCCCGGACCACACGGGCATTTAGAGGGGGCAAGCCTGGACGTGCCACTCAAAGGGCTGTGAGTTCGGCATTTGGAGGGCCCTCCACATCTGGGCCAACGGGCACCACATAGTTCCTGTTATGTCTTTTGAGGAAGTTGTGCAATATGCAACAGGCAAGAACTATGTGGTTCAGTTTGTATTCCGCCAAGTTAAATGCCGTCAGGAACAGGCGGAAGCGGCTGGCCAGGATGCCAAAAGCGTTCTCCACAACTCTTCTGGCTCTGGACAGCCTGTAGTTGAAGACCCTCTGGTCCGGGGTGAGGGTCCTCATCGGGAACGGCCTCATCACATGGGGAGTCAACGCAAACGCTTCATCTGCGACAAAGACGAAGGGGAGTCCTTCGGC
Organism: Lithobates sylvaticus; assembly: GCA_028564925.1. Classification (NCBI taxonomy): domain Eukaryota; kingdom Metazoa; phylum Chordata; class Amphibia; order Anura; family Ranidae; genus Lithobates; species Lithobates sylvaticus. The sequence goes on along the minus strand of CM053035.1, from coordinate 182,984,851 downwards.
ATTCTCCTCTGGAGGTGGCAAGCACAGACTGCCACTTTGGAGACGCCAGTAGAACTCCGTGTGCGTAATGGCCCCACCATCCGATATCCGGCCGTTCATCCCCACGTCCACATACATAAACTCGTATGTTGCCGACACCACCGCCAACATCACTACACTATTAAACCCTTTATAATTATAATAGTAGGACCCCGAGTTGGGCGGTGGGACGATGCGGACGTGTTTCCCATCAATTGCCCCTCCGCAGTTAGGAAAGTCCCAACGGCTGGCAAAGTGGGAGGCCATAGTCTGCCATTCCTGTGGCGTGGAAGGGAACTGTGGAGTGAAACAAGAAAAAAAAATTAGTCACTTTGCACCTAAACATTGCAAGCAGATTAGACAATCAACATCTTGGAACAAGAGCATTGTATAAAATTGGAGGCTGGAAAGTATTTGCACAGAAAAGTAGAGGCTCCCCTTCACAGATTACTCACCCCCCCATCAATCCCCCCACTTCTGATGGGCCATTGGCAATAACTAGGGGTTTTGGGGGGGGGGGGGGGGGGGGAGGACAGCTAACCCTCTGCACTTCATTGATTGGCAAATGGGTCAATAATGTGGGCTAGTTTGGCCTCTGTACTTAACACTATTGGCAGGCCACAGGAAACATCAAATAACATTTCAACCCCCCCCCCAAAAAAAAAAAGGCAGGCACAGTGTGACATTATTAAATTACCAAGCCAGCTAATAGGAGGGAAAGAAGAACAAAAAATAGGAAATGGAATGTATGGAGGCAGCCCCTTGCACTACATGCTTTGCTGAATTCATCCCTAAAGATGCGCACTATAAAGAGGTAGGTATATAGTGTGTATGGACCTTGGGAAAGCCAGCAGATAAAGGATTGGTACCATCTGACAGAGCAGTTGGGGGAGGGGGTTCCTAATGAGTTCCCCCCCCCCCACCAAAAGAAAAAAAAAAGGGGGCTCTACATGAAGTAAACCACACAGCAAACATTTGTGCATATTTTAGGGGGTGTTTTGGGGCAAACAATACTATGCAGCAGACAAAAGACATTGCTTAAGTGACTAGGCCATAGGTGTCTATTGGGGCAGAAGAGCATGCTGGGGAGGTAAGTGAAGGGAAAAATGCATGAAGGAGAAAAGGGGCACAGCATATTAGAGCATATTGCAATCATGGTAATTAGGGAAGGAGGTCAAAAATACAAGTCATTAGCAAACAGAGCATACATAGAAGGGAATAGTAAAGTAGAAATGTTACCTTAATATAGTCCTCCTGCAGGACCTCGATGATGGCAGAACAGGTCTCTGGAATAATGAGTCCCAGGGCCTGGGGAGAGATACCTGAAGAGAACTTCAAATCCTGAAGACTTCTCCCCGTCGCCAAGTACCTCAACGTAGCAACAAGCCTCTGCTCCGGAGTAATGGCTTGTCTCATGCAGGTATCCTGCCGGCTGATAAAGGGGGTCAGCAAAGCCAAAAGACGGTGAAAATCGGGGTCCGTCATCCTGAGAAAGTTCCTGAAATCATCAGGATTATTCTCCCGGATCTCACGAAGCAAAGGCATGTGCGAGAACTGATCACGCTGAAGCAACCAATTCTTGGTCCACATACTCCTCGTCACTCTGTTCATGGACGGGTCTTGGGTCAAAGCTAAAAGCCCGACACCAATTCCGCGTACAGCACGAACTCGGCGACGAGTACGCACGGGAAACATCGCTCAGAAGGTCACAAAAGGTCGGCTGGTCAGAACGGACAAACAGAAAGCACCGATAAACAGCAAGGCCTGAAAGAACGAAATGAATACCAGCAACGAGCAGACAATAAGCAGTGCAAATCAAAGCGTCCTATATCAAGATATAGGCCGCAATGACCAACAAATGCGAACTGACTACACGCACTAGTAAACAGATACGCACGACAAGCACAAACTGAAGAGCAGTAACGATCTGAGTCAGAAAACTGAGAAGCGCGAATCTTAAGTCACCAAACTTCCACTAACTCTCGATAAACACGGGATCAGCAGAAGGAGCCCAACGGGTGCCTGACGTGGTGCTGAACTTCCCTTTTGTAATCTCGTGGACGACGACTTACGTCACGACGTTCTTGCAGACGGATATTCCGACAACGTAGTCCGACCGTGTGTACGCAACACCAACATCGGACAAAGTACGTCGGACAAAGTCCGACCGACCTGGTCCGCGGATTGTCCGAGCGTGTGTATGGGGCTTTACAGTGGCTGTAAACCTAAGCACAACCGTATACCAAATATTAATTCTAAAACTAGACCTAGCACTAACTGTAAACCTAACCCTAACAGTATCCCTAACACTAACCCTAAAACTAACCCTTTAATTGTAAACCTAACCCTAACAGTAAATCAAAACAATTTCTACATTCTACAGCTAGTCTTAACACTAGCTGTAAACCATAACCCTAACAGTATCCCTGACACTAACCCAACGACTACCCCTTACAGTAACTGTAAACCTAACCACAACAGTAAACCAAAGACTAATTCTAAAACGAATAGTAATACTAATTGTAAACCTAAACTTAACAATATCCCTAACAATGAGCCTAAAACTAACCCTTACACTAACTGTATGTCCAGGTGACAGATGCACCGTTGGACCCTACGGCTGACTGCTGCAGATGGAGCTCTAGGTGTAGTACCAACACGGATGACGCTGGGAGCTAGAGCATGAGATTTCCCACGGCACGTAATCTAAGAGCCAGCGGGTGTTCACCAGAGGCCCCTAGTGGTGGGGATGGATTTAGCTGCAGTCTGGCACCAGGTCGCGACCCCTAGGACCTCCTAGCTCACAGTAGACTACAGGGAGGTTGAGAGGAAGCAGCAGACTGCGACAACAAAGGATAGTCAGGAGATAGCCAAAGGCCAGGGCAACAAGCAGGTAAGGATGGTCAGGAGATAGCCAAAGGTCAGGGCAACAAGCAGGTAAGGATAGTCAAGAACAAGCCAAGATCGGTAACTGGAATCAGATGTAGAACACACAGTGCGGAATCTCATTCTAACACTAGCTGTAAACCTAACAGTATTCCTAATACTAACCCTATAACTAACCCTTACATTAACTATAAACCTAACCTTAACAGTAACCATATAAACTATCCCTAAAACTAACAGTAACACTAATGCTAACCCAAAGTTTTCTAACAAGGTTGTGATTGCCATGCCAGAGCATGGGGATCATGTGGCTTTGTTGATAAACAAAACCCTGTTAGTGACATCTGCTACCCAATGTGCACTTGAAGTGTTGTTGTTAAACATTGTTGTTAAAAAATTAAGTTTATTAAAATATTATTTTAAATGTAAAACAAAAAAACAATTTAAAGGAGCTTTCTTGACCCTCTGGATTTATTCAAAGACCATTATGCTCTTAAAAAAAACAAAAAACACCCTTTATTTCACCTTCCCTATTCTCTACAATACATTTCACTGAAGTGTTGAGGTTACACTCCCCTGTAATGTTGGTGATCAGATCAGATCAGATCAGATTTCGGTGAAGGGAAACTTCTTTATTTCACTTATCAATGATCCTGACTTCTGGTGCTGAGCAGATAATTATTTTGTTTTCTAATTACTGTTATAACTGTAACTAACCATGTCAGGTGCTGGTGACAGATCTACCCTCATTGATTATTGGTTAAATGTTCACATAGATTATTCTGGTACGATGGGTCAGTAACCAGGCAAAAGAGCAAGGATCAAGATGACAGGTCCAGATAACACACAACATAAAAAATGAGTGATCAATGGCATCTTCCATATTTTTCTTCTATATATGTCCAATAACAAGTGAAATTATGAAAACATTAGTGGAATACAAAGAGAGGCTATTTTGTATAAGAACATTTTTACAGCTGTGAATATACAGTTAGGTCCATATATATTTGGACACAGGTGACAAGTTTAGATTTTTTCAGGTATTTACCAAAACAAATTCAAGCTATAATTATATAATGGATATGGGCTAAAAGTGCACACTCTCAGGTTTAATTTGAGGGTATGTACATCCAAATCAGTGGAAGGGTTCAGGATTGGAATTACAGCTCTTAAGAATAGCCACCCCTCCTTTTTCAAGGGACCAAAAGTAATTGGACAATTGAATCAAAAGCTGTTTCATGGCCAGGTGTGGGCTACTCCCTTGTTATTTATTCATCAATTAAGCAGGTAAAAGGTCTGGAGTTGATTCTAAGTGTGGTATTTGCAATTGGAATTTATTGCTGTGAACCTACATCATGCGTTCAAAGGAGCTGTCCATACAGAAACAGGCCATTGTAAGGCTTCAAAAATAAAATAAAATAAAATAAACAAAACAAAACAAAAAAAAAAAAAAAATAATCAGAGAGATTGCAGCAACATTAGAAGTGGCCAAATCAACAGTTTGGTGCATTCTGAGGAAAGAAGAACGCACTGGTGAGCTCCGCAATATAAATGTCCACAGAAGACAACAGTGGTGGATGATCGCAGGATCCTCTCTATGGTAAAGAGAAACCCATGCACAACATCCAGACAGGTGAAGGAAACTCTCCAGAAGGTGAACGTATCATTGTCAAAGTCTACAGTCAAGCAAAGACATCACAAGCGCAAATACAGAGGGTTCACCACAAGGTGCAAACCATTCATAAGCCTGAAGAATAGAAAAGCCAGATTAGACTTTGCCAAAAAAACATCTAAAAAAACCAGACCAGAAAAGCATTCTTTGGACAGATGAAACTAAGATTAATCTGTACCGGTGTTAAACGAACATTGTGTTCAGGCACGTTTATGAGCATTTAGGTCAGCGTTTTTTCTGACAAAATTCTCCTCTCTTGAATGCGCAAGTAATATATTTTTTTTCTGCCTTTAATCTCTTGCTGTCTGTGCTATAGCTGAAAGAGAGCTACAGCACAGGCCTAAATTGCCAGGAGGGCCTCCATGTATGTCCTCCCGTGCATGTGCTGCCTGTGCGCCCCATGCGGGATGCACGCGGGATCAGCGAGTCAATGAGACTCCCGGCCCCTTAACACATGATCAACTGTCAGCCAATGACAGCTGATCACGTGATGTAAACAGAGCCGGTAATCAGATTTTTTTTCCTCACGTTGATAGCGTGAGGAGAAAAGAAAAAGCTGATTGCCGCCCAGAGTAAACGGGACATCGGTCCCGCACACTCCAGACCCACTGCTGCTAAGCAGTGCCCACCAGTGCCACCTATCAATGCCCCCCATTACCACCTATCAATGCCCACCAGTGCCACCTATCAGTGCCCATCAGTGCTGCCAATCAGTGCCCATCAGTGCCTCATCATCAGTGCTGCCTATCAGTGTCACATACCATTGCCTATCACTGTCCATCAGTGCAACCTATCAATGCCCTTCAGTGCCGCATATCAGTGCCCATCAGTGCCACTTTTCAGCACCCATCAGTGCCACCTATCAGTGCAGCCTCATCAGTCCCCACCTGTGCCGACTCATCAGTGTCCATCAGTTCCACTTATCAGTGCCCCCTTATCAGTGCCCATCAATGCAGCCTTATCAGCGCACATCAATGAAGGAGAAGAATTACCTGTTTACAAAACTTTATAACAAACTACGAAAAAAATAATTTTTTATTTATTTTTCAAAATTTTCGGTCTTTTTTTGTTTGTTTAACCCCAGTAGTGATTAAATACCACCAAAAGAAAGCTCTATTTGTGTGGAAAAAAAATATGGGTACAGTGTAGCATTACTGCACAATTGTCATTCAAAAAGTGACAGAGCTGAAAGCTGAAAATTGGCCTGGGCAGAAAGGGGGGTTAAGTGCCCAATAAGCAAGTGGTTAAACGCCTGGAAACGCCTATGTGTACATGGACACATAGGCTAACATGGAGGGGTGTTTAGAGGCAGAAAACAAAAAAGTCAAACACGCTTAAAAGTGGCGTTTTGTTACAACCAGTGTGCATGAGACCCTATGACATAAACTTGAAATTTCCAATAGGAGTACCAAACCAATGAACCACGAGCCCAAAAATGTTGGTTGCTGTTCATTCAACAAGATAATATAAGAAAGGCAATGCTGCTGCTTTGTTGCTCCTGAGCATTTTTTAACTTTTCTTTCTAATAACATTTTTTTGTGATTCTGCTATTTGTTCAAAGAATATACAATGGCTAAGCCCAGAAGAAGGGAGAGACCTTTAAGCCGCTGAAATGTGTCTTGCTGAACGTTTGGTAATATGTAAGTTTTTGAAGTCAGCGTAGAACTGTCTGCCTCTCTTACCCATCACTTCACTAAACATTTCATATTTCTGTAATGTGATCACAATGCTTCTGTGTATTTCCATTTCCCACAAAGAGATGTAAATATTTTACATATAATACCAATTAAAGACGGCATAATTACACATTTTCATTAAATACCTGACAGTGAAAATCTTCTCTCTGTTCTTCGCAAATCAAAGCAGCAATAAAAATTCTAATCTTGTCTAACTTACTTAAAGGGGACCTACTGGGAAACATTAAAGTAACTGCATATTAACATTTAGCCTGCGTGACACCATGAAAAGAAAAGGAAACCCTCCAAATCAGTGCTGTGTTCTCTATTAAGGAGAACGCCGCATCTCTCCGATACTCTTTCACATGTCTCTGCTGATGCAGAAGGTCTGATTGGAGGAGATTGTTTGGTTAGATCCCCAGATAGGACAGTCTTTTGCTTTAATTTATCATCGTTTAACATTGTTAACGAGTTACACATGCCGACCGCCCCACAGCACACTTACTTCTACAGGGTGGCCGTGCTGTGAAGGATCACTTATATATACGTGGTCCTGCACTTACGGGTACCGGGCGCGAGTGCGCGCTGCCGGCAGCTCACTCCTGCTGTGATTCTACATAGCAGGTCCCACAGACCCGATGTCCGCCGGCACACACTGATTGTTCTGTACACAGGCAGAACAGCAGTCTGCCTATGTAAACAAGACAGATTGCCGTTCTGTCAGTACAGAAGGGGTGGATCCTGTGTTCCTGCAAAGCAGAAACACTGATCCATGCCTTCCAATAGTAAAAGCACCTCCCCTATAGTTAGAAAACACATTTTAGGCACACAATTAACCCTTTGATTGCCCTTGATGTTAACCCCTTCCCAGTCAGTGTCATTAGTACAGTGACAGTGCATATTTTTAGCACTGATCACTGTATTAGCCCCCGTACACAAAAAAATTCCGACCACAAAATCCGTCAGATTTTTTCCGACGGATTTTGTCCGACACTGGTGTTGCCTACACACGGTCGGACGATGTTGTCGGAAAATTTGATCATTCTGAACGTGGTGACGTTTGTTGCGTACGACGGAACTACGTAGAGGCTAGTAGCCAATAACTTTGGTCTTGTAATTTGATCTGAGCATGCGTGGCACTTTGTCCGTCGGAATTCTCGACACACGATCGGAAAAAGTCAGATCCGATTTTGTTGTCGGAAAATTTGAGATCCTGCTCTCAAATTTTTTCCGCCGGAAATTCCAACGGAAAAAGTCAGATGGAGCCCACACACGGGCGGATTTTCCGACAACATGGTCCGATCGGACATTTTTCGTCTGAATTTCCGACCGTGTGTACGGGGCATTAGTGTAACTAGTTCCCAAAAAAGTGTCAGTTAGGTGTCTGTTTTGTCCGCCGCAATATCTGTTTGTTTGTTTTCTTTTAAAAAAAATTTTTTTTTCTTTATAGCGCAAAAAAAAATTGCAGAGGTGATCAAATACCACCAAAAGAAAGCTCTATTTGTGGGGAAAGGGCATATATTTTGTAGATAGCCTAGTAGATGATGGGCTCAGCAATGGCATGCAATGCCAAGCTGCTGCTAACAAAGCAAACAGAATATTGGCATGCATTAAAAAGGGGATCAACTCCAGAGATAAAATGATAATTCTCCCGCTCTGCAAGACTCTGGTCTGGCTGCACCTGGAGTATGCTATCCCGTTTGGGCACCAGTCCTCAGGAAGGATGTACTGGAAATGGAGCGAGTACAAAGAAGGGCAACAAAGCTAATAAATGGTCTGGAGGATATGAGTTATGAAGAAAGGATGCGAGCACTGAACTAATTCTCTCTGGAGAAGAGACGCTTGAGAGGGGATATGATTTCAAATTAACAAATACCATACTGGTGACCCCACAATAGGGATAAAACTTTTTTGCGGAAGGGAGTTTAACAAGACATGTGGCCACTCATCAAAATGAGAAGAAAATAGGTTTAACCTTAAACTACCTAGAGGGTTCTTTACTGTAAGAGCGGCAAGGATGTGGAATTCCCTTCCACAGGTGGTGGTCTCAGCGGGGAGCATCCATAGTTTCAAAAAACTATTAGATAAGCACCTGAATGACTGCAACATACAGGGATATACAATGTAATACTGACATATAATCACACACATAGGTTGGACTTGATGGACTTGTGTCTTTTTTCAACCTCACCTACTATGTAAATGTTATATTTTGATCTCATTTTCTGATAATTTTCTGTGATTTATAATGAGATGTGTATTAAACGTAACCCTTTTTTCTCATTCTACTGGTGACAAATGCGTTAATTGTCCTTTACGTTCTTAAAATATATAAAAACAGCAAAGAAACAGATATTCAACATACAACCAGAACTTTCTAAAAATGTTCTTATAATCATACAAAAATATAAAATGACATAAAAAAGAAAGGAAGGCCAATCTATGTTTCCACAGACAATATAGAATGACAAGTGCTTATCAAACTTATACTTCCACATGAGATACCCTCAATACCTCATTGTTCAGCACAGGTAATATATTCCAGTGCCTAATGGTCTTTTCACTTTGTCTAATGCTGTTCTTTTTTTTACTTTTTTTTATTTATATATTTAAAGCAGACCTTCACCTCTTTTTTTTTTTATTTATTTATTACAGATACTTATATAGGATTGTGGGAGGAAACCGGAGTACCCAGAGGAAACCCATACAGGCACAGGGAGAACATGCAAACTCCAGGCAGGTAGTGCCGTGGTTGGAATTTGAACCAACAACCCTAGTGCTGCTAGGCAAAAGTGCTAACCACTTATATTTCAATGTTCTGTCCTCCTGCCCTTTCGTCCCGCCCTAAAACACAATTCCATACTTTTTTTTACCCTAAAGTTCTTAATCCTTACCTAGGTCACTCTGGGATCTCCTGCGGTGGTCCTGCGCATGCATGCGGTCCCGCGAACTGCATCTTGGGATACCTATGTCATGCATCCCAGGAGGCAGCTTGCGGGATGTCACGCATGCACAGAAACAACGTTGGGAAAGGAAAGCTGTGTTCGGGGCAGTGCCATAAATACATCCCGCACGCATGCAGGCTCCCACCAGAGTCACGCTAGCATGGCACAGGCCCCTCCAGGGCGGGGAGCCTGCGTGTGTGCGTGCGGACGTATTTATGGCACCTCCCCGAACACAGCTTACCTTGCCACACACTTGGAGACGTTACATGTTACAAGAGCATTCCCTCCCATGCTTATACCCAAGGTAACTCCTATGTTATCCAACCCCACTTTTCACTTAGCTAATCACTCTTTTTGGCAATGTTTTCTTGGTAGACTGGTACTGCCCTGGACTTTTCTGCATATATTTTCTCTCTTCTATACTCACACTTTGACATCTTGGTTTTTGGTCTACCATCTCTACCTCTCTTATAAGGCTTTCACCTTTAATACACTTTCACTCGGGTACTTTTATCCACATTTTCACCAATACTATTTATTCATGGTTATTATATTTATCCAGACAGACTCTTTGGCAATCATCACTTGTATCCACCATTCTGATTTATCATGAAGTCTGGCAATCTGTGTTCTGCTTGTTGTGCGCCTTGCTTGCACTTGGCTTCAAAATACCTCGGCTCCCGGGACAGACAAACCCTCTGGTCCTGGCCCCACGTCCGCCACATACCACTGCATTCCATTCCATGTAAGTAATCAGGATTGGCAATTGCTTTTTCCTGTTATGTTTAGTGCCCTACTAGAATAACTCCATCTTGTTTATTGTAGAATAAATTTGTGCATTCGCCCCTGAGGAAGTGTTCACACACGAAACGCGTCGAGTTTTTAGGATGCATCCATAGGAACCAATTTAGACTCATCATCTACAACTAAATACGACCATATCCTCTTTTTTTATCATTACCACACTGTATAGTGCCATTTAGATGATGTGTATATATATATGAATTTGCAATTATTAATTTATCTTACCAATGTCTTGTCAATATTATATGACATTTAATCGATATGTATATGTCTATGTACTCATGTGGGTGTATATATGAAATTGTTTTTTCTATGTGCACTTTTGTTTTGTCACATTTTATATGCCAATTAAATATACTTTTAAACTATTTTACCTCCACAAATCAACAGCCTATCCTTGGACATATGATGAGGGTTATCTTACGCTACCTGGGGTCCCTGGAAATATGATGGGGGTTATCTGATATTATCTGGGGTCCCTGGAAATATGATGGGGGTTATCTGATACTACCTGGGATCCCTGGAAATATGATGGGGGTTATCTGATACTACCTGGGATCCCTGGAAATATGATGGGGGCTATCTGATACTACCTGGGATCCCTGGAAATATGATGGGGGTTATCTGACGCTACCTGGGGTCCCTGGAAATATGATGGGGGTTATCTGACGCTACCTGGGGTCCCTGGAAATATGATGGGGGTTATGTTACGCTACCTGGAGTCCCTGGAAATATGATGGGGGTTATCTGATATTATCTGGGGTCCCTGGAAATATGATGGGGGCTATCTGATACTACCTGGGGTCCCTGGAAATATGATGGGGGTTATCTGACACTACCTGGGGTCCCTGGAAATATGATGAGGGTTATCTGACACTACCTGGGGTCCCTGGAAATATGATGGGGGTTATCTGACACTACCTGGGGTCCCTAGACATATGATGGGGATTATCTGACACTACCTGGGGTCCCTGGAAATATGATGGGGGTTATCTGACACTACCTGGGGTCCCTGGAAATATGATGAGGGTTATCTGACACTACCTGGGGTCCCTGGAAATATGATGGGGGTTATCTGACACTACCTGGGGTCCCTAGACATATGATGGGGATTATCTGACACTACCTGGGGTCCCTGGAAATATGATGGGGGTTATCTGACACTACCTGGGGTCCCTGGAAATATGATGAGGGTTATCTGACACTACCTGGGGTCCCTGGACATATGATGGGTTTATCTGACGCTACCTGGGGTCCCTAAAACTATGTTGAGGGTTATATGAGGCGTCAGCAGGTCCCTAGAAAAGACTAGCATTGTTATAATGTGAGGGAAAGTAGGAAATCTCTCACTGACAGCTGAAGGAAGAAGACTCATGTATTATTCAGGATAATGGCCCAGCAGTCAGATATGGCAGAGACCTTCGGCTCCTGGTCAGCCAGTAATGGGGAAAATCAGACCTTCCATTTGTTCAGTGATAATTTATCGCACTCCTTTTCAATCCACCATACTCACACCAACAGCAGACAATCAACAAGTGCTACATTGGGCAAAGTTTACATATTTCAATAAATGCCAACTCTGGATGGAAATCATGACAGCCACTAATTCTGGAAAATCATCATCAGTAACAGCGAGAAATTAAGTGCACACAACTGGATGAGAACTACCTATTACTGGTAGTCCTGCAGCAGTTTCTGTGTCTGCCCCTCCCACAAAGATGAGATTTCCTTCAGAATTTTGTGTCTCTGCCCCTCCCATAATGGTGAGATTTCCCTGCAGTAGTTTGTGTCTCTGCCCCTCCCACAATGGTGAGATTTCCCTGCAGTAGTTTGTGTCTGTGACCCTCCCACAATCCTGAGATTTCCCTGCAGTAGTTTGTGTCTCTGCCCCTCCCACAATAGTGAGATTTCCCCACAGTAGTTTGTGTCTCTGACCCTCCCACAATCCTGAGATTTCCCTGCAGTAGTTTGTGTCTCTGCCCCTCCCACAATAGTGAGATTTCCCTGCAGTAGTTTGTGTCTCTGCCCCTCCCACAATCCTAAAATTTCCCTGCAGTAGCTTGTGTCTCTGCCCCTCCCATAATGGTGAGATTACCCTGCAGTAATTTGTGTGTCTGTCCATCCCACAATAGTGAGATGTAACCGCAGTAGTTTGTGTCTCTGCCCCTCCCATAATGGTGAGATCTCCCTGCAGCAGTTTCTGTGTCTGCCCCTCCCACAAAGATGAGATTTCCTGCAGAATTTTGTGTCTCTGCCCCTCCCATAATGCTGAGATTTTCCTGCAGTAGTTGGTGTCTCTGCCCCTCCCACAATGGTGATATTTCCCTCATTAGTTTGTGTCTCTGCCCCTCCCACAATGGTGAGATTTTCCTACAACTGTAATTATAGTGGGGAATTCTATTGTCTGGAGTCCCTGATTTAGCCAAAATGGTGGTACTTTGTAATATGAGGGCAAACCTGTACAATCCAATCAATGTCTATCCAATCACACAGGCCCTTACATAGTTGTTAGTAGATCTAACAAACATTGTAAGCGGATTGGACAGTGTATGGTCAGCCTAGTGTGGGTACCATAAATAGAACTATATAAGCTGTAAATCATTTCTTTGTTGTGATCCCTGTTGGGATGGGATCCCTAAGAGCTGACCAATAGGGATCCCCGATGGAATCAGTCTAGGATGTTGTACACTGCAATCGCTGAGCTAGAATTTTTAGACTCTCCATAAAAAAATGAAGCAATAAAGCGAGAAATTACATTTTATCGTTCCATTGTAGCGCGAGGAATCACAACCCCCTCCAGCACAACTCAGAACCAACTGCTGCATCAAACCGAGAAATCGCACAGCTGTCCAATAATAAGTGTAGGACACCGAGCCGCCAGAGGAGAGCGCCGTACCTGGAACAGACCCGGCTTCCTGAGATGCTATTTGTGTCAATAGAACGTGAATAATTCGCCAGGTCTGGCACGGCGTCCCTCCGCCGCATTCATCTTCTATAGTCACTTAATGCCATCTACAGATGAACAGACGTGTTTGTCAATATTTCACATTTAACTCCATCTCTTCCAAGTCGTCGCGCGGATCGCGTCGCCAGCCTAGTCGGTAATGGAAGGGTTAAGGGTCGCTGTATAGACGCAGTGACCGGAGTCCCCTCCCCTCCCCCCTACCTCAAGGTGAATGACACAGCGACTTGGTTCAGTGATGAATGGACTCCATAAATTACTGGCAGCTCGTTATAGTGACAGCCGAGTCAGTATATATTCACCTAATGTACTCCAGAAGATATACTGCACAGTCTGCATAATTCCCACCAACACCGCAGGCCAAGTCAGCGCTCTGTACCTCCGTCCACGGCGGCAAGGAGCGGCATGCACTGCGCACTAACCCACCGCAACTGGAAAGTGTGAAACATATCCTTACTCTTCCTTCTAGTAAGTGGGCCGGTGCCTAGGATTAGCATGCAGGTTGGGACTTCACTGGCTGCATGCTTGAAGTGTTACTAAACCCACAACAATAAAATCACTCTATATATGCAGTAAAGCATGCTTGTTATACTCACTGTGGAACCTAAGGGGTTATTTCTCCGCATTGTGTAAAAAGGCTGTTTGATCCTGTCTCCTCTGATCCTCCCCTTCTTCCACTGTCCCCAATATATCTCCTGACAGAACAGAGACAAGGGGACAAGCTGCACATGCTCAGTTTGGTGTGTATTGCTAGAGAGTTTTTTTTTTGTTTTTTATTGGAAGGGTGCATGTGATCAGCACAGGGGGGAGCTGCAGCAAAAGGTTGTTTCAATACACATTTTGCAGACATGGTCCACTGTCATCGCGATTAGAAAACCTGCCCTAAGATAGGTCAGGCAGCTGCTGCTGGAGTGCATGTAGGCTGGAAGTAGCTGCAAGGAGGTTGCATGGGATTAGCAGCATTGAGATGTAAAAAAGGAGAAAAAAAGGTTAAAGTATAAAAAATACAAAACAAAACAAAAAAAAGCCGTACCAGCACATCAAAGCCCCCCTTACATCAAGGTCCACATCAGAATCCCCTAATACATCAGGGTATCCATCAATGTTGCCCCTTACATCAGTATCCCCATCATTCTCCCCCTTACATCAGGGTCCCCATCAGAATCCCCCAATACATCAGGGTTCCCATCATTCTCCCCCTTACATCAGGGTTCCTATCAGAATCCCCCAATACATCAGGGTTCCTATCAGAATCCCCCAATACATCAGGGTCTCCATCAATGTTCCCCCTTACATCAGTATCCCCATCATTCTCCCCCTTACATCAGGGTCCCCATCAAAATCCCCCAATACATCAGGGTTCCTATCAGAAGTCCCCAATACATCAGGGTCTCCATCAGTGCCCCCCCTTACATCAGTGTCCCCATCATTCTCCCCCGCCTCCTTATATCAAGGTCCACACCAAGCTCCCCCAATACATCAGGGTCTCCATCATTCGCCCCATTACATCAGGGTCCCCATCAGAATCCCCCAATACATCAGGGTCCCCATCAGAATCCCCCAATACATCAGGGTTCCTATCAGAATTCCCCAATACATCAGGGTCTCCATCAGTGCCCCCCCTTACATCAGTGTCCCGATCATTCTCCCCCCTTACATCAGGGTCCCCATCAGAATCCCAGAATCCATCAGGGTCTCTATCAGTGTCCCCCCTTATATCAGTTTCCCCATCAGAATCCCCCAATACACCAGGGTCTCTATCAGCGTTCCCCCTTACATCAGTGTCCCCATCATTCTCCCCCCTTACATCAGGGTCCCCATCAGAATCCCCCAATACATCAGGGTCTCTATCAGTGTCCCCCCTTATATCAGTTTCCCCATCAGAATCCACCAATACATCAGGGTCTCTATCAGTGTCCCCCCTTACATCAGTGTCCCCATCATTCTCCCCCCTTACATCAGGGTCTCCATCAGAATCCCCTCAATACATCAGGGTCTCCATCAGTGTCCCCCCTTATATCAGTTTCCCCATCAGAATCCCCCAATACATCAGGGTCTCTATCAGTGTCCCCACTTACATCAGTGTCCCCATCATTCTCCCCCCCCCCCTTACATCAGGGTCCCCATCAGAATCCCCCAATACATCAGGGTCTCCATAAGAATCCCCCAATACATCAGGGTCTCCATCAGTGTTCCCCCTTACATCAGGGTCCCCATCAGAATCCACCAATACATCAGGGTCCCCATTAGAATCCCCCAATACATCAGGGTCTCCATCAGTGTGCCCCCTTATATCAGTGTCCCCATCAGCCCCCCCCCCCCCCCCCCCCTTACATCAGTGTCCCCATCATTCTCCCCCCTTAAATTAGGGTTCCCATCAGAATCCCCCAATACATCAGGGTTGTTTATGACACACAGAGCAAAGTAAGTGTCATCCAGTTAGGGGCATACATATCTCTTCTATCGTGTTGTGCAGCCACACCAAGGTACACATGCTATTGGCTGTCCTTCAGGAAATCAGGTGCCAGCTGTAGTCTGATTGGTTAGCATACAGTGCTGTCAATAAGAAACACTGGATTGGCCCCCTGCCTGCCTTTATATTAGAACAATAGGGATCATCGAATTATTACAGTATAATTGTCCGTAACTTATATCTTGGGGATTTCTAACAGCTGCCGATCTCTGTACATTAATCACAGAACATCAAAAATGCAAATGAGCCAATTATACATAAAATCACAAATTTTTATTACATTTACCTTAAACGCATTCATTAAAAACACAATCATACAGCGGGGTTCTGCAGAGAGCACACGATGACTGGTCTGCGTAAATAATTCATGTATATACAGCAGTCATTGTACATGTCACCCCGGGCCCCGCACTGCGCTCTGCTTTTTTATTAAACTTTTTTGTGTATAATTGCTTTATTTGCATTTTTTCACGTTCTGTAATGTATGTGAGGCGATCTGCAGCCATAAGAAATCTTTCAGGAATAAATTATGCATCATTCCGTTTACTGTTGAACCACCTCCATGGCTTTAATACTTTAGTGCTGACTTTTCTCCCTCCCTCCCAGTATGGAGTGTACAATGGTGATAGCGGACGGGAGCAATCCTCCAGGAAAGGTCTGTAGGTTGAATTGTTTCAACTTAGAAAAAAGAAACATGATACTAATGCCGCGTACACACGGTCAGACTTTCCAATGGGAAATGTTGGATGTGAGCTTGTTGGCGGAAAGTCCGACCGTGTGTATGCTCCATCAAACATTTGCTGTCGGACTTTACGCCAACAAATATTTGAGAGCAGGTTCTCAGCCAACAAAACTTGTCGGAAAGTCCGATCGTGTGTGTACACAAGTCCGTCACACAAAAGTTCACGCATGCTCTGAATCAAGCAGAAGGAGCCGCACTGGCAATTGAACTTCCTTTTTCTCAGGCTCGTCCTACGTCTTGTACGTCACCGCGTTCCCACTGCGTAAATTGTTGGCCAACATTTGTGTATCCAAGACAAGTTTGAGCCAACATCCTTCGAACAAAAATCTGCGGTTTTGTTGGCGGAAAGTCCGATCGTATGTACGGGGCATTATAGTTCTTAAATATATTGTATTTCTTTTATAGATGATAGGAGGAACAGAGTGACAAATATCCAACGTGTTTCAGGAGGCAAAAAAAGCCTCCTCCTTCATCAGGGCTTTAAAATATTTCTGAATATTATATGGACTCTGAAATAGCCGTTGGAACAGTTATTCTAAATTATTCAGATCAAAAATTCCATGGCTATTTTTGTTAAAAAAAAAAATTCCATGGCTATTTTAGAATCCATCAGATATTCATCACCATCACAGTTAATACCCCCCCCCCCCTTACATCAAGGTCCCCATTAGAGGACCCCCATACATCAGTATCTCCATCAGTGTCCCCCTTTACATCTCTGTCCCCATCACTCTCCCCCTTTACATCAGGGTCCACATCAGAGTTCCCCCATACATCATGGCCCCATTCAGTGTCCCCCTTACAACAGTGTCCACCCTTTCATCAGTGTCCCATCATTCTCCCCCCTTAGATCAGTGTCCCCCCATACATCAAGGTCCCCATCAGAGTTCCCCCATACATCAGGGTCTGCTTCAGTGTCTACCCCGCTTACATCACCATCAGAGTTACCCCCCCCCCCACCTTACATCAAGGTCCACATCAGAGTTCCCCCATACATCAGGGTCTGCTTCAGTGTCTACCCTGCTTACTTCACCATCAGAGTTACCCCCCCCCCCCCCCTTACATCAGGGTCCACATCAGAGTTCCCCCATATATCATGGCCCCAATCAGTTTCCCCCTTACATCAGTGTCCACCCTTTCATCAGTGTCCCATCATTCTCCCCCCTTAGATCAGTGTCCCCCCATACATCAGGGTCCCCATCATAGTTCCCCCATACATCAGGGTCTGCTTCAGTGTCTACCCCTTGGAACAGTTATTCTAAATAATTCAGATCAAAAAATTCCATGGCTATTTCAGAGTCCATCAGATATTCAAAAATATTTTAAAGCCCTGCTGAAGGGGGAGGCTTTTTTGCCCCTGAAACGCATTGGCTGCCCGTTGTTTTGTTATTGCTGTCATCTATAGAAACAGTAAAGTATCTTTACGGACTCTAAGCATCATGGTTCTTGGCACTTTCTCTAAGTTGGAACTCACTCTATATTGTCTTCCCATGTCAAGCCACCCCCTTTGTTCTATATGAGGGGGGGGGGGGGGTTGAATGTACACTGTGCTGCGCATGCGTAATGACTGACCTCTTGTGTGCATGTGTGGGATCACGTCATCCCCTGCCGGCCAATCAAGAGGCCTAAACCTGACACCAAGTACCCCATGGAGAAGATGACAGTGGCCAGCAATGGATGGAACCGTGGCACCGCTGGAAGGTGAAGTTGTGCAGAATTTAGTCCTGTTTTTAGCCTTCTCTGGAGAACGGAAGAATCCTCCTTTGCAGTGGGGCTGCCCCTGCAGTGCAACCATTGAATGAAAATGAAAAAAGGCAATTTTACTTCTTTGATCCTCCATTTAGATGACAGCTTGCGCTCTCCTTTACTCCTCTACGCTCCAGCAGTGGACTGTCCCTTTGGTATTCTCAGGTCCAATGCAGAGCTGTGGGCTCTGAACATTGGTGTGCGTAGCTTATAGCATTAGGGTGTGCCCACCCCCAGAGCACAAATACACAGTGTCAGGGTGTCAGCACAGCAAGATTGGTGGCAGTAGGGCAGTGGACGGTGTCAGTATTTTTAAATTTTTTTGTTATTTTTTTACAATTTTTTTAGGAGCCTCGTTGTGTGGTTTTGGTGAAGTATCAAGGGTCCAAATAGACCCCTGATGTCTCACTTTTGCAACAGAAAAAAAAACTGAGGACAGATTCTCCAGTTCCTTTTTCTGCAGCCTGCAGTAAACACATTTTCCTATGAATTGAGAATGACGACGGCCCCTTCCCCCGCTCCTGAGAGGAGAGGGAAGCTGGCAGCACCACAGGGCAGGGAGATAGGAAGCAAAGGGAATTGGTACCTGAAGGGGTGATTAGGGTGTGCCCAGGCACACCCAGTGTTCTGCCGAGAAAGGTCCCCTCGGCGGATAATGTCCCCCCCTGTACTGCGCAGGCGCAGTGCTTGTGTAGTACGAACCACCGAAAATAGCTGAAGCTGAACACGTGTGAGTAAGCTGTACACGGCGCCTGCGCCTGCGTTCCAACACTGTAGTAAGACACCAATTTGTAACAGGGCCCTCGCTTCGCTCTGCAAATTTTTATTCTGACTCTATGTCCACTTGGATGGTGGGGCTTGAACCTGTACTCAGGGCAGAATGTAGTAAGTGTGCAGGCGCCGTGTAGAGCTGACGATCAGCTGTTCATCTTCGGATACTTTTGGTGGCTCCGTAGTCGTTCGTACTGCATAAGCGCTGCGCCTGCGCAGTACAGGGGGGACATTATCCGCCGGAGGACCTTTTTTGGCAAGACACCGGTACACCCTGTGCGCACGCCTATGGCTCTGAATTGGTTTTGATGACATCAGAGGATCTGTGACCACTGGAATATAGTGCAGAATAGGCTGCGGTGAACAATCAAAGTGGAGGGAACCTGCAGGAGCAGAGGATTGGATAAGTAGAAGTACTTTTTATGGCCCCTAGACCTAAATAAGTATTTAATTCTTGTATGGGAACCGGGGAACCCTTGCAAGGGATCATTATTTTTTTCCCTGCAGTTCAGCTTTAGGGAATTTTGCTGTCATCAATCAGGATTTTGTATCCAGACCCTTATCTCCACTTTCCCTGAAGAATTCTGTAGATTGAATTGTGACAGTGGACGAGGAACAGGTCTTCTCAACTATTAGTGACAGAACGTCATGGAGGAGAACGATCGGAACATGGACAAGGTTCGCTCTATCGGTGACCTGGCTAATATGGCCTTGCAATCCACTTTGCTGCATCAGATGATCACTAAAGGCATAAAGACTGTTCACATAGCAACCTGAATGTTCACTTAGCTTTGTGGATGGGGTGAAGTTGTGTTTACCTAATTATCTGCAAACGGAATTAAATAAACAGGATTTTTACTTCAAGTAATTAAAGGGAAATCAGCTTCACCTTTTTGATCTATTCCTTTAGCACAGAGGTCTCCAAACTTGTATATATAAATAAAAAAAATGAATGAATACAATTTAAATGAGCATATAAATGTGCCAAGAAGTAACTTGATTTCAGAAGCCCCCCTTCACATCAAAAGCCTGACCAGCACATCAGAGCCCCCTTACATCAGGGTCTCCATCAGGGTCCCCCCTTACATCCCTTTCCCCATCATTCTTCCCCATACATCAGGGTCCACATCAGTGTCTCCCCTACATCATGGTCCCCATCTGTGCCCCCCTTACTTCAGTGTCCCCCTTACATCAGTGTCCCCATCAGTGCCCTCCTTACATCAGTGTCCCATCATTCTCCCCCTTAGAGCAGTGTCCCCCCTTACATCACTGTCCCCATCAGAGTTCCCCCATACATCATGGTCCCCATCAGTGCCCCCTCCCCCCACATCAGGATCCCCATAAGTGTCCCCCTTACATCGGTGTCCCCATCAGTGCCCCCCCTTACATCAGTGTCCCATCACTGCCCCCCATACATCATGGTCCTCATCAGTGTCCCCTCTTACATCATGGTTCACTACAGCGTCCCCTCTTACATCAGTGTCCCCATCAGAATCACCCAATACATCAGGGTCCCCATCATTCTCCCCCCTTACATCATGGTCCCCATCAGTGCCCCCCATACATCAGGATCCCCATAAGTGTCCCCCTTACATCAGTGTCTCCATCAGTGCCCCCCCCTTACATCAGTGTCCCATCATTCTCCTCCCCCTTAGATCAATGTCCCCATCAGTGTCCCCCTTACATCATGGTTCCCATCAGTGCCCCCTCTACATCAGGGTACCCATAAGTGTCCCCACTTACATCAGTGTCCCCATCAGTGCCCCCCATACATCATGGTCCCCATCAGTGTCCCCTCTTACATCATGGTCCACGTCAGTGTCCCCTCTTACATCAGTGTCCCAGTCAGAATCACCCAATACATCAGGATCCCCATCATTCGTCCCCCTTACATCAGGGTCCACATCAGAATCCTCAATACAGGGTCACAATCAGAGTTCCCCCATAAATCAGGGCCCCCATCAGTGTCCCCCCTTACATCAGGGTCCCTGCCAAAGTTCATCCACACATCAAGGTCACCATCAGATTTCCCTCATACATCAGGGTTCCCATCAGTGCCCCTTCCCTTACATCAGGGTTCCCCCATACATCAGGGCCTTCATCAGTCTCCTCTCTTACATCAGGATCCTCATCAGAGTTCCAAATATGTTAGGTTCCCCATCAGTGTCACCCCCCCTAGATCAGAGTTCCCTATACATTAGGGTTCCCATCAGAAGTAGAGACCAACAGACCTGAATGCTCAGTCTGTGCACTGAGTCTGAGAATCTGCCACTGACACTAGCTGTCAGCAAAATCTTGTAGTGGGCTGAATGTGGCCCAAGGGTCATAGTTTGGAGACCCCTGCTTTAGTAAATTAACCCATTGCCTGAAGGATTCATAAATTCAATTTATAATACATTGATGACAAATGTCACCTATGTGAATATGTGAAGGGTCCTGGTGATGGGTCCTTTGGGCCCTTTATCAGTTCCCTCCATTGTTGTGCAGGGCTGTAGCGGGGTTCCCCAGCCTGGGGTGCCACTCCGAGAATTCAGAAACCAATCAGGTCTGCCTGTTTATGTGACTGATGGCTGCAGAAGTAGTAGTGTCTTGTACTGAGTTAGCCAGCCGGGAGTTAAAGAAATCACCTTTTATTGGCTTACTAAAGTTATTCGCAATGTAAAAATTAGTATGGAAGACAGCTAAATACACAAATAAAATACATATAAAGGAGCTGCTTTGGCTGCCAAAGGATTTGTACTTCTGTCCAGAGGCATCGCTAGGGGGTGACTATTGGGGCTATAGCCCCCAATCTGGGGCCCATAGCCCCGAGTCTCTCACTGGGTGAAGCAATGCCATTAGAGGCAGATGTGGACGCCGTGCAGATAACTAACATCTTGGCCGTTTTGCTTTGTTCTGCCACTGCACTGGTTGCTAGAACCGCCCAGGGGCCGCAGCCTCTGACATCTCCTGTACCATGCCCGCAGCCTCTGACATCTCCTGTACCATGCCCGCAGCCTCTGACATCTCCTGTACCATGCCCGCAGCCTCTGACTTCTCCTGTACCATGCCTGCAGCCTCTGACATCTCCTGTACCATGCCCGCAGCCTCTGACATCTCCTGTACCATGCCCGCAGCCTCTGACATCTCCTGTACCATGCCCGCAGCCTCTGCATCACCTCCTGTACCATCAATATATATACACACACACATTATATTATACATTATATACATGTGTATGCCCGCCCAAGCGTATGACTTTATTCACTTCACTGCTATGGGCTCTAGCCCCAGATCTTTAGTGGACCCAGCAATGTCCATTCAGTCCTAAGATTTACATAGCTTTGCCACACAGCACAGGACTGTCTGGGGGGGGGGGGGGGGGGCAGGAGACCTAATTTTTCAGTAAGTTCAGCAGCATTTAGGTCTTATCCTTCCACCAACCCATGATTGGGCAGGGAAGGAGAAGAAGCACAACAGGCTGAGGAACTCATATATGTCTCTCTGCTCTCCCCTCCTAGCAGCATCTTTTTTGCTAATTTTTTATTTAGCAAGTATCCAACAATTTTAGATTTATTCAACAATGTAGTATATTTATTAAGCAGTATCCAACAATGTCAGAGAAAAACAAGACAATATATACCAGTCAATCTGCACCAAATATGCCATTGTCAAGAAACACTATAAACATTTTTTTTGGTAGCGCATAAGCACTGCACAACAACTGGCGTCTTGTGTTGCTTCCTCCTCCCCCAGTTGGAGCTCTGCTGTACAGTCAAAAGATGCCAAATCAAAGTGTATTGTAAAAACGAATGCAGCCATCACATCTAATGATTGGTAAGCAGCAATATATTACAATTTTGGTTTTAAATACTTTAAATAAATGAAATACTTAGATAAGTTTTGACATAATTTGCTCCATAAGAAAGTACGGATAATTCTTAATGTACGGGGGCCCGCTGCCCGGTACTCCTTAGCTGGGATCATCAGCATTTAGATTGTAAGCTCTAACGAACAGGGCCTTTTGATTCCTACTGTATTAAAGTGTATTGTATTTGTACTGTTTACCCTCAAGTTGTAAAGCGCTATGTAAACTGTCGGCGCTATGTAAATCCTGTATAATAATAATAATTTCTTCTTCGGAGGCACCGGGTGGGTCAAGGTCCCATAACACATAGAAAATTAACATAAAGTACGATGGAGCCTGCAGAGCATTCCTTCACAGACGTCACACTTCTAATCACATGCAGATTACATGTTCAGGAAATTAGAGCACCAAGACACCGAGATTAATGGCCATGAGGTCTGCTTGGTCACCTCTGTATATGGATAACAATCTACATTTCCCTCTACAGCTGGTATACTGTCCTTCAGACTCTGTGGGGGCCAGACTGAGGCCAGTGGGAGTAGTAAAATGTCCTGGTGTCAGTTTGAGTAAACAATGCCTCATCTTTGGTGTCAGTGGTTGTAATAGTACCCGATCGTTGGTGTCATTAGGAGAAAGTGTGCCCCTTTATTGGTGTCAGTGGGAGGACATAGGGTATGCTCAACTGTTGGTGTCAGTGGAATGAATTGATGATGCCCCACCGTTGGTGTTAGTGGGAAGAATTGGGCCCCATTGTTGGTGTCATTGGGAGGAATTGTGCCCCTTCATTGGAAGGACATATGTCCAATTGTTGGTATCAATAGGAAAATACATGCCCAATTGTTGGTGTCAGTGGATGGAATAATGCCCCATCATTGGTGTTAGTGGGAAGAATTTGGCCTCATTGTTGGTCTCATTGGGAGGAATTGTGCCTCTTCATTGGAAGGACATATGTCCAATTGTTGGTATCAATAGGAGGATACATGCCCAATTGTTGGTGTCAGTGGATGGAATAATGCCCCATCATTGGTGTTAGTGGGAAGAATTTGGCCTCATTGTTGGTCTCATTGGGAGGAATTGTGCCCCTTCATTGGAAGGACATATGTCCAATTGTTGGTATCAATAGGAGGACACATGCCCAATTGTTGGTGTCAGTGGATGGACTAATGCCCCATCATTGGTGTTAGTGGGAAAAATTTGGCCTCATTGTTGGTCTCATTGGGAGGAATTGTGCTCCTTCATTGGAAGGACATATGTCTAATTGTTGGTATCAATAGGAGGATACATGCCCAATTGTTGGTGTCAGTGGGTGGTATAATGCCCCAAGGGCCGGATACAAGCAAGCAAAGGGCCACATCTGGCCCCCGGGCCGCAGTTTGGAGACCACTGCTCTACAGTATGGTGATCAAGGGCTGAAAGGCAGAGGCGGCAGATAATGGCGGTGTGCACAGTCCGCAGGGAGCTGCTTCTATGTGCTCCACTCACCTCGGCATTATGATGACCCAGCCTAAGGGTCACTATACACATTACAATCTGACCATACAATCTGTTTATAATTCACCAAAACTATGTAATATGAGGGCATACCTGATTTATCCAATCAATCGGCAGCCAATTAGGCACTACATAGTTCTTGAAGGATCTAAAGGAGGTTGCATAGTATATGATCAGTCAAAGTATTTAAGGGGGGAACATAAAAGGCAGGAAATGCTCTGGATGCCAATTTGCATTGTGCCAGAATCCCCAAACTGGCATCCCCCAATGCAGCAGAGAGCAATGATTTGCCAACTAGCACCAACCAATCAGACATCCCATTTCCAGTGTATGGAATAAAAAAAAAACACAAGATGAAAGCTGCTACGCGATTGGCTGCTGCGTTCAGTTCTCCAGATACGACCCTCATTTAGCAGAAGCCGTCTGATAATTAGTGTTTTTTAATGGCCGGCTGAACGGACATTTTACAAGCTTTGCTGAGCCAAGTGAAAACTCGACGATAAAACCCAAACAAATCAGCCAAACGAGCCATTAAACGGGAGAAGATTTGACGGGAGTCGCCAGAGATCCGGAGGAGAATATTAATCAGAATCCAGCCCGGAGGTCAGTCTACGACAAAATGCCATTCCGGGGGCAACAGATATACTTTGTGGAATGAACTGAATTCCAGGTTTATGTTTGTGGGTCACGTCTGAGAACATCTGAAAGAGCGACTGTCTGTCTAAGGCTGCCCATACACTATACAATCAGATTATACAATCTCTTTTAGATCTACCTACAAGTGTGTAGTGCAAGGACCTGCCTGACTGGATACAAATTGATTTGACAGTTTAGGTAGGTCTTCGTGTTATATAGATTTGTTAGATCTAAAGTTAATTGTAAACGGATTGTTTGGTTGGATTGTAATGTGTATTAAGGGTCTTAAAGCAACTAAAGAGAAAATTGTCAGTATTGCTGGCAGCAACCAGTCAGATTCCCCCATTAACCCCTTCAATACTGGGCACTGTCACCCTCTTCCTACCAAGGCCAATTTTCAGCTTTCAGTGTTGTCACATTGTGAATGACAATTGCGTGGTCATACAACACTGTACCCAAGTTATATTTTTATCATTTTTTTTCACACAGATAGAGCTTTCTTTTGGTGGTATTTGATCACCACTGCGGTTTTTAATTTTTTGCTAAACAAACAAAATTCCGAAAATTATTCTTAGTTTCTGTCATAAAATTCTGCAAATAAGTAATTTTTCTCTGCTGTGCACTGATGAGGCTGCACCGATGCTGATGAGGCTGCAATGATGGGCAGTGAGAGGCTACTCTGATAGGCACTGATAGGCTGCAATGATGGGCACTGATAGGCTTCAATGATGGGCACTGATAGGCTGCACCGATGGGCACTGATAGGCTTCAATGATGGGCACTGATGGGCACTAATGAGGCAGCACTTATAAGGCTGCACTGATATGCAGCACTAATAGGCACTAATATGCGGCAATGATGGGAACTGATAGGCTGCAATGATGGGCACTAATGGGGTGGCACTGATGAGGCAGCATGGATGGGGGCTGATGAGGAGGCACCGATATGCAGCACTGATAGGTGGCACTGATGAGGCGGTACTGATAGGCACTGACAGGCTGCAATGATGGGCACTGATAGGCTGCAATGATGGGCACTGATGGGCACTAATGAGGCGGCACTGATGAGGCTGCAATGATATGCAGCACTGATAGGCACTAATATGAGGCAATGATAGGAACTGATAGGCTGCAGTGATGGGCACTAATGAGGTGGCACTCATGGGCACTGTTGAGGCAGTACTGATGGGCACTGGTGAGGCAGCACTGATGGGCACTGATGAGGCTGCACTGCTATGCAGCACTGATGAGGCGGCATTGATGGCTACTGATGAGGAGGTTCTGATATGCAGCACTGATAGGTGGCACTGATGGGCACTGATGAGGAGGCACTGATATGATGCACTGATGAGGTGGTACTGATGAGCAGGCACTGATATGCAGCACTGATAGGTAGCACTGATGAGGTGGCACTAATGAGGAGGCACTGATATACAGCACTGATGAGGCAGCACTTAAGGGCATTTATAAGGTCGCACTGATGAGGCGGCACTGATATGCAGCACTGATAAGTGACACTGATGAGGTGGCACTGATGGGCACTGATGAGGATGCACTGATATGCAGCACTGATAGGTGGCACTGATGGGGCTGCACTGATAATCAGTGTAAATGTGTGCTGTCAGAATCACTTGTTACCGGCTCTCCTCTCCTTACGCTGTGACAGTGCCTGAGGAAAAGAATGCGGATAGCCGCAAGTTTGTTTACATGTGATCAGCTGTGATTGGACACGGCCGATCACATGGCAAAGGGCTGCTGTCATTGGCCCTTTACTGCGGTCTGTGATCAGCTGTGTCCGAAGGACAGAGCAATCTGAATCTGATGACTGGGAGGAAAAAACACATAATCGTGATACAGGGGCCCTCAATGGAGGATTGTGGCCCTCGGGACCCAGAATAAACTTTCTTCAGTACAGGTCAAATGCTGACTGCCCCGCGACTTCAAGGGACAGTCCATTTTCTCAGCACTGATGTTAAAAGACTGTTACTAAGAAGAGGGAAGGATAGGTGAGAATGACAAATCATAGTTTCATTTAAAAGACAAATCCTTATTGGTTGCCGAGAGAAAAGCTTGCTATATATGTCTCAGTGAAAACACTATGAAGCTTTATTGAGAACTTTAATAGGCCCGTTCCTGACTCCACCCCTAACGCCAGCCCAGGAACAGCGCAATACACTCATCTACTCCACAAAGCATTTGATATGCTGTGAAATAGGATGTGTCTGGCCAAGTTGGAAAGCTTGCATCCATTGGGCTCTTCTTCATCTTGCAACCATAAATTGGAATTGATGGAAATGTATCTTTATTTAACAATGTTACTGAGTACAAAGTACAATTTATGGGGATCAGAGTCTCAGCAACAACCTGAGAAATGAAGCTGGGCACACCATCAAGAAGACCTGTCCAGGGGCGGACTGACAACTCATGGGGCCCCTGGGCAATAGGAGATTATGGGCCCCCCAGGCAATCAGAAATTATGGGGCCACACAGTATACACACACACAGGGCCGGACTGGGAATAAAATTCAGCCCTGGAAAAAATTTCATACCAGCCCCACAGCATTATTATACCAGCGCAACAGCATAACGTCATTATTTTCTGGTTCATGAAAGGGAAAACCATACATTTTAAAGCACATTTGAAGACTGTATTATATACAGAAAAGACAGATATGAAATCACATAGGGCTATATATATATATATATATATATATATATATATATATATATATATATATACACAGGGGTGCTGAAGAGCACTGTGGGGGGTGGAGAGCACTGGGGTGGGGGCTGGAGAGCACTGTGGGGGTGGGGAGCACAGGGGGCTGGAGAGCAATGTGGGGGGCTGGAGAGCAATGTGGGGGGTGGAGAGCACTGTGGTGGGGGCTGGAGAGCACTGTGGGGGTGGGGAGCACAGGGGGCTGGAGAGCAATGTGGGGGGCTGGAGAGCAATATGGGGGGTGGAGAGCACTGTGGTGGGAGCTAGAGACTGATGGGGAGAGCTGGAGAGCACTGGGGGCAGAAAGAACAGGGGTGGGGAGCACGGGGGGGGCTGGACAGCACTGTGGGGGGGGGGGCTGGAGTCGGAGAGCACCGGGGGCAGAAAGAACAGGGGTGGGGAGCACGGGGGGGGCTGAAGATCACTGTGGGGGTGGAGAGCACTGGGGTGGGGGCTGGAGAATGATGGGGAGAGCTGGAGAGCACCGGGGGTAGAAAGAACAGGGGTGGGGGGGCTGGAGAGCACTGTGGGGGTGGAGAGCAATGGCGTGGGGGCTGGACAGCACTGTGGGGGGTGGGGAGCACTGGGGTGGGGGCTGGACAGCACTGTGGGGGTGGGGGCTGGAGAGCACTGTGGGGGGTGGAGAGCACTGGGGTGGGGGCTGGAGAGCACTGTGGGGTGGGGAGCATGGGGGGGCTGGAGAGCACTGTGGTGGGAGCTGGAGACTGATGGGGAGAGCTGGAGACTGATGGGGGCAGACAGAACAGGGGTGGGGAGCACGGGGGGCTGGACAGCACTGTGAGGGGTGGGGAGCACGGGGGGGCTAGAGAGCACTGTGGGGGTGATGAGCACAGGGGGCTAGAGAGCAATGTGGGGGGTGGAGAGGACTGTGGTGGGAGCTGGAGGCTCATGGGGAGAGCTGGAGAGCACTGGGGGCAGAAAGAACAGGGGTGGGGAGCACAGGGGGCTGGAGAGCAATGTGGGGGGTGGAGAGCACTGTGGGGGGGGGGGCTGGAGTCGGAGAGCACCGGGGGCAGAAAGAACAGGGGTGGGGAGCACTGGAGGGCTGGGGAGCATGGGGGGGCTGAAGAGCACTGTGGGGGGTGGAGAGCACTGGGGTGGGGGCTGGAGAATGATGGGGAGAGCTGGAGAGCATCGGGGGGTAGAAAGAACAGGGGTGGGGGGGGGGGCTGGAGAGCACTGTGGGGGGGGGGTGGAGAGCAATGGGGTGGGGGGCTGGACAGCACTGTGGGGGGTGGGGAGCACTGGGGTGGGGGCTGGACAGCACTGTGGGGGTGGGGAGCACGGGGGGGGGGGGCTGGACAGCACTGTGGGGGTGGGGAGCACGGGGGGGGGGGCTTGAGACCACTGTGGGGGGTGGGGAGCATGGGGGGGGGCTGGACAGCACTGTGGGGGGTGGGGGGCTGGAGACCACTGGGGTGGGGGCTAGACAAGGACCTGGAGAGCAGGGGAGGCAGAAATAACAGGGGTTGAGAGAACTGGGGGGGGGGGGGGGGGGGGGGGGGGAGACAGTGGAGAGTGTGGTGGGGGGGGAGGAGAGCACTGGGGGGGAGCACAAGGAGAACTGGGGGGGGGCAGTAAAAGAAGTTGGATAGGGGGATCAGCAGAGGGGCGGCATATAGAGGAAATGAGCTTTCTATATTCCTCCATGCAGCCGCTGAATGCTTGATTCTCCTCCTCTCCCTCCTCCAAGCATTCAGCGGCTGCATGGAGGAATATAGAAAGCTCATTTCCTCTATATGCCGCCCCTCTGCCGATCCCCCTATCCAGGCACACATATAGGGCTGTGATCTCAGAGCTCGTCGGGTCAGTGTTCTGCGCGCGCTGTAACATGGTCCCGCCCCCCCTCCTAGAGCGGCTGTGTGATAGGTGGAACACTGATTCTAGATACTATCACACGAGTCGTTCTAGGGGGGCGGGACCATGTTACAGCGCGGTGCGCGGCCGCAGAACACTGACCCGGCCAGCTCCGAGATTACAGGCGCATGAGAGTGGGGACAGGGGAGCACTGTAGCCGCAAAGCGGCCCCAGGGCAGGCAGCCTACCGGGAAATATCCCGGTATCCCGGTAGGCCAGTCCGGCCCTGCACACACAGAGTATACAATCACACAGTATACACAGACATGTTTCTATTGGCTGAGAAGGTACTGGAGAGGTGGGGCAGCTATAATCTCTGGATTTTTATACCAAAATGATGTCGGTAAGGGACATTTCAGAAACAGATGTAAAAAAAACACAGTTTTTTACATACTGTCCCTGTTTTTTTCTGAGGCTGGCAACCCTGATAGTGTCCGAGTGGCCGAATGGTCAGTCCGCCCCTGGACCTGTCACACCCGGGTAGAAAAGTGGGTGAGCGTACTCAAATGTATGAAAATTGCAAACAGATTTATTGGTAATCCATCAATAAAACATCACAGCTACAGCAGGCAGGGAATAGCGTTGACGTGTTTCACGCTACATGAGTTATGATTGAGCACATGTAGCATGAAACGCATTAGCGCTGTTCCCTGCCTGCTGTAGCTGTGATGTTTTTGCATTGATGGATTACCAATAAATCTGTTTGCAATTTTCATAGATTTGAGTGTGGACACCCACTTTTCTATGTGAAAGTATCCTAATGCCCCGTACACACAAGCGGATTTTCCGTCGTAAAAATCTTGGATGGTTTTTCCGACGGAATTCCGCTCAAGCTTGTCTTGCATACACACGGTCACACAAAAGTTTGCTGAACTTTCGACCGCCAGGAACGCGGTGACGTACAACACTACAACGAGCTGAGAAAATTAAGTTCAATGCTTCCGAGCATGCGTCTAATTGTTTCCGAGCATGCGTAGGAATTTTGCGCATCGGAATTGGTACAGACGATCAGAATTTCCGATCAAAACTTTTTCCAAACGAAAAATTGAGAACATGCTCTCAATCTTTTGCTGGCTGGGATTCGGCCAGCAAAAGTCCGATGGAGCCTACACACTGGTCGCATTTTCCGACCAAAAGCTCTCATCGGTCTTTTGCGGACCGAATTTCCGATCGCGTGTACGGGGCATTAGGCTTGAGAACAGGACCAGAAGCTCCTTGTATGGACTGGGGGGCTAGAGAGGTGGGCTGACCTGGAGCAGTGTCTTCACTTTACTGGATTACCTGTCACACCCAGACACTGGTCGGATCTCACCTGTATGGGACTGGCACACAGCTGCATACCTACCAACATTAGGGTCCTGATTCCAGGAAACTGGTAACCCCACAGATGCCCTTAAATTAGGGAAAATGTCCACTGTGCCCACTTTCCAGGTTGGTCCCACCCAGACCTCACCTATAAATATGCAGGAAATGCCCTCCATACCTGCTTTTTAAGTTGGTCCCATCCAGACTCTAAATATATAGGAAATGCCCACCATATCTGCTTTCTAAGTTGGTCCCACCCAGACCTCGCCTCTAAATATGCAGTAAATGCCCACCATATCTGCTTTCTAAGTTGGTCCCACCCAGACCTCGCCTCTAAATATGCAGGAAGTGTCCTCTATACCTACTTTCCAAATTGATCCCACCCAGACCTCGCCTCTAAATATACAGGAAATGCCCGCCATACCGTATTTACAAATTGATCCCACCCCACCTCTAAATATACAGGGAATGCCCTCCATACCTACTTTCCAAATTGATCTCACCCAGACTCTGCCTCTAAATATTCAGG
Source organism: Lithobates sylvaticus (assembly GCA_028564925.1). Taxonomy (NCBI): domain Eukaryota; kingdom Metazoa; phylum Chordata; class Amphibia; order Anura; family Ranidae; genus Lithobates; species Lithobates sylvaticus. The sequence goes on along the minus strand of CM053035.1, from coordinate 182,953,752 downwards.
AAATGCCCTCCATATCTGGTTTCCAAGTTGGTCTCACCCAGACCCAGTGGCGTCACTAGGGTTGGTGTCACCTGGTGTGGCAAAACATGGCGTCATAGTAGTACTTCATTTTCCAATCGCACACGTTCCTGGAAATGCTCACAGTTTTGGGTGCTGTAGCAACAACCAGCTGGATACTGGTTCAAATCACAGTAGAAAGATGTTTGCCAGCACACCATGGAGCAACACAAATAGCGTCCAAAAGGAGTGGTTTATTGCATGATCACAATATGGGAATAGTGCAACGTTTTCGGAGCCGCGCAGGGCCCCTTCGTCAGGCATGTGATGAACATGAAAACATGGCGTCAACCCCCCCCCCCCCCCCCAATAATTTTGATTTGTTTTTGGAACTGACCTGCTGACACTGTGTCTTGCTAGCTGTATGGGATCTGATGGCCACAGGGAAGATGGCAAGGTCCTGTGACCTGCCGACAACAAGGAATGTTGCTACAAGGCAGTAGCTGAAAAGAGAAGCCCTCTGCAGGGGGCAGGTGCACACATGACGTAATTGGTTGCTAGGATGCTGGCGGTCCTAGCAATCATTGACGGCTCTCAGTGGAGATGTGGCTTGCCTGGATCAAGGAAACTCGGGCACTGCAGATTGGAAGGCTGACAGGTCAATGGACTATACAGAGATATATATATATATTATATATATATATATAAATCGTGGTCTAAGATTGTAGATCGGGAGGTATAGGATAGTTAGGTCAGTGCCGTGGGAGTATATTGTAATGGATATAGTACACTTGGCATGTATGCTGCCGCTGGGATTAGTCCTCCTGCTGCTCCCTGTTAGCCACCCCACATCAGTCTCAGCACCTGCCTATGCCTGCTGCGCTGATGTTATTGATAGCTGTCAGCCTGCTCTGAGCCTGCCACAGATTCACTCAGCCGGAGTCTGTCCTGTCCTCAGCTGGAGTCTATCCTGTCCTCAGCTGGAGTCTATCCTGTCCTCAGCCTGAGTCTGTCCTGTCCTCAGCCGGAGTCTGTCCTGTCCTCAGCCGGAGTCTATCCTGTCCTCAGCAGGAGTCTGTCCTGTCCTCAGCCGGAGTCTGTCCTGTCCTCAGCCGGAGTCTGTCCTGTCCTCAGCCGGAGTCTATCCTGTCCTCAGCAGGAGTCTGTCCTGTCCTCAGCCGGAGTCTGTCCTGTCCTCAGCAGGAGTCTGTCCTGTCCTCAGCTGGAGTCTATCCTGTCCTCAGCCGGAGTCTGTCCTGTCCTCAGCCGGAGTCTATCCTGTCCTCAGCCGGAGTCTGTCCTGTCCTCAGCAGGAGTCTGTCCTGTCCTCAGCAGGAGTCTGTCCTGTCCTCAGCCAGAGTTTGTCCTGTCCTCAGCCGGAGTCTGTCCTGTCCTCAGCCGGAGTCTATCCTGTCCTCAGCCGGAGTCTGTCCTGTCCTCAGCCGGAGTCTGTCCTGTCCTCAGCCGGAGTCTGTCCTGTCCTCAGCCGGAGTCTGTCCTGTCCTCAGCCGGAGTCTATCCTGTCCTCAGCAGGAGTCTGTCCTGTCCTCAGCAGGAGTCTGTCCTGTCCTCAGCTGGAGTCTATCCTGTCCTCAGCCGGAGTCTTCGGTTGTTTGGTACGGCTACCTTTTTTTGAGTATCCTTGATGTCTTTTCTTGTGGGGGGTGTTGTTCTGGTTTTGTCTGTTTTTTTGTTTTCCATTCTTGGGGGGGGTCGGGTCCTTTCTCACTTTCGTTTCCGGGGGTTCCGTGGTTTTTTGTGGGGGTGATGTGGTTGGGGTTCTCTCGGGGTTCTTCTTTGTTTTTGGGGGGGGTTTCCTTTTTGGGTCAGTCCTGGTCCTTCTCCCACCTTTTCCCCACACCGGTGTTTAGAGGAAACCAAAAAAAATAAACAACAGTAGATTTTCACTTGGGGGTTCCCTTTTCCTCTGATTTATTCGGGGTTTTTCTCTTTTTTACTATTTCCAATTAGTTCGGGGGGGTTTTTGGGTTTGTGGGGGGGGTTTTTGTTCGGTGTATTATCTACTGTGGGTTGGTCCAGTTTTTGGTTTTTCGGTTTGGTTCTTCTTGTTTGTTCTTGGGTATCATCCCCTTTTGTTTATTTTTTTCGTCCTGTATTGTGTCTTTTGGGGGGGGGGTCCTGGTTTTTTTTCTTTATTGTGGCCGGAGTCTATTCTGTCCTCAGCCGGAGTCTGTCCTGTCCTCAGCAGGAGTCTGTCCTGTCCTCAGCAGGAGTCTGTCCTGTCCTCAGCCAGAGTTTGTCCTGTCCTCAGCCGGAGTCTGTCCTGTCCTCAGCCGGAGTCTATCCTGTCCTCAGCCGGAGTCTGTCCTGTCCTCAGCCGGAGTCTGTCCTGTCCTCAGCCGGAGTCTGTCCTGTCCTCAGCCGGAGTCTGTCCTGTCCTCAGCCGGGGGTCTGTCCTGTGCAGGGACCGGCCGAGATTCGAACCATTTATGAGCAGGCTGATTGTACCCAAGTCGATCCATCGATCAACCTAGATATTGCCAGCAGCTATAGATGCCAGTAAAAAGCACTGTGTTCTCCCACTCTCTAACAGCACTTCCAGAGAGGTAGTGCACAATTTACCCTATATACTCGAGTATAAGCCGAGTTTTTCAGCACATTTTTTTGTGCTGAAAGTGCCCCCCTCGGCTTATACTCGAGTCAAGCACTTTTCTGCAGCAGAAAATTACATTTTCCGACCCGACTTTGGGGCCCCGTATCTCGGGGCCACTTGTTGCTTGGTGGGGTTCGGAAAAAATGTCATTCTCTGCTGCAGAAAAGTGCTTGACATTTTCCGACCAGATTTGGGCCCCCCGTATCTCGGGGACACTTGGTGCTAGGAACCCCAAATTTGGTATTCAAACCCAGTGGATCTAGCACTACAACATATCCAAAGATACAGGGCCCCAGAGTCAGTCAACTGTGTCCATCTGCAGCAATGTTATTTCGGGACCCTTAACTAACAAGTTTGAAGTTCGGGGGACCTATGGCTGCAAATGGGCACAGTGAGGCTGCAAATGGGCATTGTTGACCCTTTTTTCCACTTACAGTAGCTGCGCATTTCTCACCCTAGGCTTATACTCGAGTCAATACGTTTTCCCAGTTGTTTGTGGTAAAATTAGGTGCCTCGGCTTATATTCGGGTCGGCTTTCACTCGAGTATATACGATATATTGGTTCTTATTACCGGGTCACTCACAGTCCTGACAGGCCGCTGCAAGGACCGGTCAGTACCCACTGCATATCTGTCAGATTTCTCCATATTCCACACTGAGCACACAAACATAATGCATAGTCACTGAATTATTTCCCCCATCAAAATAAATAATTCAGATGTATCATATGAGATTATAGACACACTATGACAATGTTATATAACCAGGCCAGCAAACTGTTTTCTAAGTACAGAGCGGACCCCAGTGGGGAAAGGGGGGGGACTGCGCACACCAATGGTTTTACGTCTACCGGCAAATGGTGCCATAGTCTAGAAAGGGTTAAAGTGATTGTAAAGCCTTAAAGTTTTTCACCTTAATGCACTAAGGTGAAATACCTTCTGTGCTGTAGCTCCCCCCCCCCCAAATCCTACCCTTTTACTTACCTAACCCTGATCCAATCCAGTGATGTGCAAGAGTGCAGCGGCTCCAGCCACAGCGGCTCTCCTTATTGGACAGATTGATAACAACAGGAGCTATTGGCTCCCACTGCTGTCCATCATAAGCTGTGACATGGGAGTGGAGACCCGCTGTCTGTGTCTATGGTCGCAGCAGTGGGACTTGGGAGCGCTCCCGCACTGGTGCCCCCCCAGGGAAAGCGGCTTTCCATGGGAGCAACCGAGGAAGAGGAGGGGCCTGGAGTACCGGTGGGGGACCCCAGAAGAAGAGGATCGGGGCTGTTCTGTGCAAAGCGATTGCACAGAGCAGGTAAGTATAGTCATGTTTGTTATTTAAAATAATAAATAAATTGAATGTTTACAATCACTGCCAGATGGGAAATATCACCAGCCATACAGCAGATCCCTGGCAGGACAGGATTTCCATACTTTCAGGTAAGCACACAGAAAGGATCATCAGTAAGGCTGGCCATACATTATACAATTTTTCCTTTAGATTTACCAAAACCATAAATAATATGAGGTCAATTTGTATGCAATCAGGCAAGCCCTTGCACTACGTAGTTGTAGGGATGGGCCGAACGACCCCCTGTTCGGTTCGCACCAGAACTTTTCAATCATCGGGAAAGTTCTGAATAACGAATTCCATTGAAATCTATGGGACCCGAACATGAAAAATCAAAAGTGCCCATTTTGAAGGCTTATATGCAAGTAATTGGGCATACAATGGCTATGGGTGCTCTGTGCCCTAAATGGGCAAAGCTTTCATTGCTTCAGCCAATCAGGGCGTTCAAGGCACTGTGCGGCGGCGCAGTGCATTGTGGTCGTTCGGTGGCCCGAACAAACGATTGAACAACCCTATAATTCAGTTGTTCGGAGAATTTCCGAACAGCCAATGTTCAGCCCGAATCGTTCGCCCATCCTTACATAGTCGAATGTAAATCTAAAGGAATAAGAAAATTGTATAATGTATGGCCAGCTTAACAGTGTAAAATCAGTGCATTAATGATCTCACCTGTGTGAAGGAATCTGGAAAACTTGTCCTGTTATTGCCCACTAAGGGAACGAGTGACCAAGCCCTGCTTTCTGATTAGGCCCCACTCATGGCACAGCATAGGTAGAGATTGCAGACCAGACATCATACAAAGGTCCTGATAGAGTGACATAAGACAACGAGGGATACCAGAAATTCTAATTCGTGGCACAGTACTCCACACACCATCTGATCCTCCAGCCAATCAGAGTGCTGAAGCCACATTAACTGCCAGGGGGTTCTCCAATAGAAGATCACCAATTACAAACCACTGAGAAAAAGAACCGGTCATGGCGGGGCTGATACAAGAATGTGAACTAATCAGAATCCTGCAGGCTGACCATGACTTGTCTCCAATGTACTCTTCAGCCTGAGTGTCAGGGGTCAAAGGTCACCTGACCTCTGAAGCCCAACACCCCTTTTCTGTTCTGCGGTGATGCGATTTCCTGTTGAATGGGTAAAAAATGCATCAAATTCCATGCAGATGCGCATTACTGTGTATTTGTTTTAATGCACATTCTAATGCACTTTGTATGCTAATGTACATCAACACACATCTACATGTGTTTCCATGTCATGATGTGTGTTTGCGTGTTTTGGTGTGCGTTCACATGTCTATGTGTGTGCAGGGCCGGTGCTACCACTAGGCAAACTAGGCAGCCGCCTAGGGTGCACTTCTTCCTAGGGCCCCTTGCCACTGGTGTTCCTACTCTCTTCTCTCTGCAGCAAGCAGCTAAGTCTCAGCATCAGCAGGCAGCCGCCGCTCCGCTTGCACATAGTGTCAGAGGCGCAGCAATGGCGGAGGACTGTGTCTGTGTCCTGACTCCCGAATGAATGGAAGCAAGCAAACATTTACTAATGGGCGCTGGTAGGCTGCATTTGATGGGCGCTGGTGAGACTGCATTTGATGGGCACTGATAAAGGCTGCATTTGATGGGCGTTGGTGAGACTGCATTTGATGGGCACTGGTGAGGCTGCATTGATGGGCGCTGCTGAGACTGCATTTGATGGGCGCTGGTGAGGCTGCATTGATGGGCGCTGGTGAGGCTGCATTTGATGGGCGCTTTTTGAGGCTGCATTGATGGGCATTGATGAGGCTGCATTTGATGGGCACTGGTGAGGCTGTATTTGATGGGTGCTGGTGAGGCTGCATTGATGGGCTCTGGTGAGGCTGTATTTGATGGGCGCTGGTGAGGCTGCATTGATGGGCTCTGGTGAGACTGCATTTGATGGGTGCTGGTGAGGCTACATTGATGGGCGCTGGTGAGGCTGTATTTGATGGGCGCTGGTGAGGCTGCATTGATGGGCGCTGGTGAGGCTGCATTTCATGGGCGCTGGTGAGGCTGCATTGATGGGCGCTGGTGAGGCTGCATTTGATGGGTGCTTTTTGAGGCTGCATTGATGGGCGCTGATAGGCTGCATTTGATGGGCACTGGTGAGGCTGCATTTGATGGGTGCTGGTGAGGCTGCATTGATGGGCGCTGGTGAGGCTGTATTTGATGGGCGCTTTTTTTAGGCTGCATTGATGGGCGCTGATAGGCTGCATTTGATGGGCACTGGTGAGCCTGCATTTGATAGGCACTGGTGAGGCTGCATTTGATGGGCGCTGGTGAGGCTGAATTGATGGGTGCTGGTAGGCTGCATTAATGGGCACTGGTGAGGCTGCATTTGATGGGCGCTGGTGAGGCTGCATTGATGGGCGCTGGTGAGGCTGGTTTTGCCTAGGGTGTCAAAAAGCCTTGCACCAGCCCTGTGTGTGTGTTTGTGATGTGCGGTCATGTGTTGTATGTGTCTGTATGTCACGGTGTGCTATTATGTGCCCTAATGTGTGTTCTTGTGTCATGATTTGCGTCCGTGTGTCTTGATGGGCATTCACATACATGGCATCATGCGTTGATGTGCGGTTTGATGCATTCTATTTATTTTGAAGGAGAACCCATAAGACAGAATGAGTGCTTCCTATCTGACCTCACATTGTCTCCCAGCCCAGGAGTGTGCACTGTGTGACGTCAGACACTTGTCAGCTTTCAGAGGACCTCTGATACTCGAGCTGAATGATAATTAATGATGTCACAACTCAGTCTGATATAATCATAGGATGAGCCCAGACACGACAGGTTCTCCATCCACAGCGCTGACAGGTTCTCCTGGATCAGCGCGGAGCTCCGCACATCCACAGCGCGGAGCGGAAATCAGCGAGAGGAGTTTGCTGATTGGCTGCTGTATTTGGACCAACTGTTTGGAAGAGGGCTGACTGGGCGATCCGACTCTACAGACACCTCCATCGGGTCCCCGACTCACAGCTGCGCCTATTTTGCGCCAAGGCAGCGCCTCTCCGAGTCCCTCCACAATGTACAACCAGATCCGACCCTCCGTCCTCCCCCCGCGGAGTGCGGACCCCGATCCTTGTGTAATCAGCCAGTGAGGTGACAAGGGGCGAATAATAAGGGGGGGGGGGCTGGGACCCATAGGGGTAATGGATAGAGTAATGCCTAGGGTAGGGGGGATGGGGGAGATGGAGGACTGCTTTGGGGGGGATGGAGGGATGCCAGAGGTAGAGGGGTGAGGGAAACAGAAGGAAGCCTAGGGGGGTTTTGGTGGATGGAGTACTGCTTTGGTGTATATGGGGGTGAAGGGATACCTGTGGGGGGGTGGTGAGGGGTATGGAGTACCAGGATGCCTGGGGTTGGGGAGGTAAGGGAGACGTAGTACTGCTCAGGGTATGGGGGTGAGAGGGATGAAGTACTGCTAGGGGTGGGGGGTTTGAGGGAGACAGAGGGAAGCCTAGGGTAGGGGAGTAAAGGGAGGATGGAGTACTGTCTTGTAGTATGGTGGGGGGGGGGGGGTATGATGGGGGATGCTTGAGGTAGGGGGTGAGGGGATGGAGTACTGCTCAGAGTATGGGGGTGATGGGGATGGAGAGATGCCTGAGGTAGAGGGGTGAGGGGGATGGAGGGATGCCTGTGGTAGGGGGTGAGGGGGATGGATTTGGGGGGGGGGGGGGGGTGAGGGGTATGGAGTACCAGGATACCTGGGGTTGGGGAGGTAAGGTAGACGTAGTACTGCTCAGGGTATGGGGGTGAGAGGGATGAAGTACTGCTAGGGGTGGGGGGTTTGAGGGAGACAGAGGGAAGCCTAGGGTAGGGGAGTAAGGGAGGATGGAGTACTGTCTTGTAGTATGGTGGGGGGGGGGGGGGGGGGGGTATGATGGGGGATGCTTGAGGTAGGGGGTGAGGGGATGGAGTACTGCTCAGAGTATGGGGGTGATGGGGATGGAGAGATGCCTGAGGTAGAGGGGTAAGGGGGATGGAGGGATACCTGTGGTAGGGGGTGAGGGGGATGGAGTACTGCTTAGAGTATGGTGGTGAGGGGGATAGAGGGAAGCCTAGAGTAGGGGGGTAAAGGGGTTGGAGTACTGCCTTGGGGTATGGGAGGAGGGGGTGGAGTACTGCTGGGGGTAGGGGTGAAGGGTAATAGGGGAAAGCCTAGGGTAGATGGGAAAGGGGGATGGAGTACTGCCTTGGAGCATGGAGGGGGGGGGGGGGTGATGGGGATGGAGAGATGCCTGAGGTAGAGGGGTGAGGGAGATGGAGGGATGCCTGGGGTAGGGGGTGAGGGAGATGGAGGGATGCCTGGGGTAGGGGTGAGGGAGATGGAGGGATGCCTGGGGTAGGGGGTGAGGGAGATGGAGGGATGCCTGGGGTAGGTGGTGAGGGGGATGGAGGGATGCCTGGGGTAAGGGGTGAGGGAGATGGAGGGATGCCTGGGGTAGGGGGTAAGGGAGATAGAGGGATGCCTGGGGTAGGTGGTGAGGGGGATGGAGGGATGCCTGGGGTAGGGGGTGAGGGAGATGGAGGGATGCCTGGGGTAGGTGGTGAGGGGGATGGAGGGATGCCTGGGGTAAGGGGTGAGGGAGATGGAGGGATGCCTGGGGTAGGGGGTAAGGGAGATAGAGGGATGCCTGGGGTAGGTGGTGAGGGGGATGGAGTACTGCTTTGGGATATGGGGGGGGGGGGGGGGGTGGAGTACTGTAAGGGGTGAGGGGATGGAGGGAAGCCTAGGGTAGGGGAGTGAGAGGGATGAAATACTGCCTTGGGGTATTGGAGGGGGGGGGGGGGGTCCCTAAGGTAGGGGGCTGGGGGGGGGAGGGTTACCGGAGTAGAAGGATTCTGCCTGGGGGGGGGGGGGGGGGGGGGGGGGTGGAGAGATGCCCAGAAATTCCAGAATAAGAGGTGAGGAGGATAGAGATTGGTGGGGGGGGGGGGGGGATGCCCAGGGTAGAAGGATGATGCTTGGAGTGGGGGAGGAGATGTCAGGAAAGTAGAGAACATATAAGTGCTAATTGATGGGGTGTGCCTTCTGCTCAAACTTCTGCCAATCATATCGGTGTCACCATCAATGGCAATTTGCCAGAGCTGACCGATCTCCGGTCTGGAAGGAAAAGATCGGACACACTATGGATAGCTGTGTGTATCAGATGGATATTAGAACATCGGATGGATACATTGTATGTCTATATCAGATAGATAATAGTATGTGTACACAGGATGGATACATTGTATATATGGGATACAATTGATGTGTCGGTTGGATACATTGTATGTGTATATGGGAAGGATAGCCGGATACACTGTATATATATATATATATATATATATTGGATACATTGTAGGTGGGAAGGATAGCCGGATACATATATAAATATTGGATACATTGTAGATGGGAAGGGTAGTGGGATACATATATATATATATATTGGATACATTGTAGATGGGAAGGATAGCCGGATACATATATATATATATATATTGGATACATTGTAGATGGGAAGGATAGCCGGATACATATATATATATATATATATATTGGATACATTGTAGATGGGAAGGGTATTGGGATACATTGCATAGAGAGGAGAGGGATGTGAACACAACAGGTTTCTCTCGCACAGCCGATCCTGCACACAGGCGGTAGGTAGGTTTGGCTTGAGCTCAGGTATGTAGCAGTGTCTGTGCACTGTGTGTACACTGATCTCCCCGGCCATTCACTGACCCCCCCCTCCCCCAGTGTTCAGTACAAGGGGGGCTTTCATCAGCATCCTGGACCTTTAACCCCTTCATAGCGCCCTCTGCTCCAAAGATTAGTGCAGGATGTTGGCACTGCGGAGTGCCAGGCTATTAACCCATTGTGTGCCAGGCAGGGGAAGAGAACATCACCTGATCAGAGACTTCACTTAACCCTTCACATTCTGGAAAGCAAAACCAATAACTACACAGCAGGAGGGGGTGTCAATCACTGCCACCCCCTTTCCCACCCAGCCCCCCTCACATCCAGGTGGGCAGAGACTGGGGGGTGGTGATGCCCCCCCCCCCCCACATACACACACTCCCGCTATCCAGGTACCACAATACACAGCAGACACAGTGAGCTGCAGAGCTTGCAATCACCCCATGCAGTGCAGAGCTCCCCTGGCAGGGGCAGCTGGGGGTCTCCCTACCTTGCAGGAGGCACAGGGCAGCCATGGCACTCAGGATGAGCCAGGAGAACGGGTGCAGCAACATGTCCAGAAGCAGCAGACAGCCAGAGATCCGGATAATCCAGCAGAGGCTGCAGAAGATGAGAATGGATGTGATCACAGCACTGCCAGCCTCAACTGCAGCGGCCCGCCCCCTGCACTACCATTGGCCACAGCATGAGCAGAGTGACAGCTTAGAGGAGAGGGTACCAGCCTGCAGGTGTAGCACTGACTGACACAGTGCATGCACCAACACTGACACACACAGCATACATCACCACTGATAAACAGCATGTATCAACACTAACACAGAGCAAACAGCAACACTGACACACACAGCATACATCACCACTGATAAACAGCATGTATCAACATGAACACAGAGCAAACAGCAACACTGACACACACAGCATACATCACCACTGATAAACAGCATGTATCAACATGAACACAGAGCAAACAGCAACACTGACACACACAGCATACACCATCACTGATAAACAGCATGTATCAACATGAACACAGAGCAAACAGCAACACTGACACACACAGCATACACCATCACTGATAAACAGCATGTATCAACATGAACACAGAGCAAACAGCAACACTGACACACACAGCATACACCATCACTGATAAACAGCATGTATCAACACTAACACAGAGCAAACAGCAACACTGACACACACAGCATACATCATCACTGATAAACAGCATGTATCAACACTAACACAGAGCAAACAGCAACACTGACACACACAGCATACATCATCACTGATAAACAGCATGTATCAACACTAACACAGAGCAAACAGCAACACTGACACACACAGCATACATCATCACTGATAAACAGCATGTATCAACACTAACACAGAGCAAACAGCAACACTGACACACACAGCATACATCATCACTGATAAACAGCATGTATCAACACGAACACAGAGGAAACAGCAACACTGACACACACAGCATACATCATCACTGATAAACAGCATGTATCAACATGAACACAGAGCAAACAGCAACACTGACACACACAGCATACACCATCACTGATAAACAGCATGTATCAACACGAACACAGAGGAAACAGCAACACTGACACACACAGCATACATCATCACTGATAAACAGCATGTATCAACATGAACACAGAGCAAACAGCAACACTGACACACACAGCATACATCACCACTGATAAACAGCATGTATCAACACGAACACAGAGCAAACAACGACACTGACACACACAGCATACATCATCACTGATAAACAGCATGTATCAACACTAACACCGAGCAAACAGCAACACTGACACACACAGCATACATCATCACTGATAAACAGCATGTATCAACACTAACACAGAGCAAACAGCAACACTGACACACACAGCATACATCATCACTGATAAACAGCATGTATCAACACTAACACAGAGCAAACAGCAACACTGACACACACAGCATACATCATCGCTGATAAACAGCATGTATCAACACTAACACAGAGCAAACAGCAACACTGACACACACAGCATACATCATCACTGATAAACAGCATGTATCAACACTAACACAGAGCAAACAGCAACACTGACACACACAGCATACATCATCACTGATAAACAGCATGTATCAACACTAACACAGAGCAAACAGCAACACTGACACACACAGCATACATCATCACTGATAAACAGCATGTATCAACAGGAACACAGAGCAAACATCTATACAGAGCAAACACTGACACACACAGCAGTGATGTGATGATGTATAGTTGTATACTCTGTTTCAGTGTTGATGTATGCTGTGTGTCAGTGTTGATGTATGCTGTGTGTCAGTGTTGATGTATGCTGTGTGTCAGTGTTGGTGTATACTATGTGTCAGTGTTGGTGTATACTTTGTGTCAGTGTTGGTGTATACTTTGCGTCAGTGTTGGTGTATACTTTGTGTCAGTGTCAGTGTATACTATGTGTCAGTGTTGGTGTTTACTATGTGTCAGTGTTGGTGTATACTTTGTGTCAGTGTTGGTGTATACTCTGTGTCAGTGTTGGTGTATACTTTTTGTCAGTGTTGATAGTATACATCAACACTGACACAAAGTAATGTATACACCAACACTGACACAGAGTATACACCAACACCGACACAAAGTATACACCAACACCGACAAATAGTATACACCAACACTGACACATAGTATACATCAACACTGACACAGAGTATACACCAACACTGACACAAAGTATACATCAACACTGACACATAGTATACACCAACACTGACACAAAGTATACATCAACACTGACACATAGTATACATCAACACTGACACAGAGTATAAACCAACACTGACACAGAGTATACACCAACACTGACACATAGTATACAACAACACTGACACAGAGTATACACCAACACTGACACATAGTATGCATCAACACTGACACATAGTATACAACAACACTGACACAGAGTATACACCAACACTGACACATAGTATACATCAACACTGACACAAAGTATACACCAACACTGACACACAGTATACACCAACACTGACACACAGTATACACCAACACTGACACAGAGTATACACCAACACTGACACAGAGTATACACCAACACTGACACACAGTATACACCAACACTGACACAGGGGCAGCATGTCACCCTTTGGCACTTAGAAGAGATTTAGACATGTAAATCTCCCTTTCCTCTGAAACCCAATCTGAGTTGGGATTGCACTACTAACAGGCAGTGAGGAAGCAATGTGACGCCTCCTCGCCACATGTTTTAACCCCATTTTTGCCAACATACATGCAGGAACCGCATGCATTGCATGTTGCAGGGTATTTCCAGCGCTTTGCCATTTGCTTCAATGGCTTGCTGCCTGCCGATCGCTGCATGTCGAGTAAACTTTGCAGCAGGCATGAAATGCAGCATCGCGCCCTAAGCATGTAAACACCCCTGCCTGCTCTCTATTGCAACTAAAGGGGGGGCAGGTATTGGGTGGCAAAAACACAGCTTAACTGCGTCGTTTTTCTGTGCCCCCTCCACTGCACGTCTAAATAAAAACTTGTTGCGTGGCCCTCGCAGCTCCTGCAGAAATCATGCTAAATCAGTGGAGGAGAAATATTTATTAGCCTGGTTTACAGCGATTAAATGATTTGGTTTATTTCTTGCACATTACGTTATATTCTGTGCGGTCCATTCCCTTTTCTCCTTTTATGTTTTTGTTCCTCTGATCTTTTATAATGGATCTTGCTGAGAGAAATATCAAATGTGGCGCAAGAAATTTTTAAGTGGGCTGCAGGGAGCAGAAATGCGGAAGCATTGATTTGTAAAACGTCTATAATAGTGGTCTCAGGTAACCTTTTTTTCCAGGCTATATCTGTGCCCTGAAGCATATCCTCAGTCTCCAAACGCTTCCTATGTAGCATGTCCGCAGTCTCTGATCTTCTCCTGCAGCCCGCCTGCAGTCTCTGACCATCTCCCGAGGTATATCGGCATCTCTGACAGTTTTCTGTAGTAACATAGCAGTACATTCAGTGAATATTATGTGCTGCAAATTGGTGGTGTCACCTTAGGCCCCCCTATATCAAGAAAGTTGATTACTACCGTGTTAAGCTATTTCAAGAATTCATTTGTTGACATTTTTCTATTTAGCATTTAACAACAAAAATCGTGTTTGTATAATCAGATAATCATAACAGGAAGAGAAACAACAACAAACAAGAAAATACAATTCTTTATCTTTACACATGACGTATTTAACCACCTCAATACTGGACACTTTCACCCCCTTCCTGCCCAGGCCATTTTTTCAGCTTTCAGCGCTGTCACACTTCGAAATACAATTGCGCGGTCATGCTACACTGTAACCATGTGAAATCTTTATAATTTTCTTCACGCAAATAGAGCTTTCTTTTGGTGATATTTAATTACTGCTGGGTTTTTTATTTTTTACAAAAAAAAAACACGAAAAATTTTGAAAAATAAAAAAGTTGTTTTCCTTCACTGATGGGCGCTGATGAGGCTGCACTGATGGGCGCTGATGAGGCTGCAGTGATGTGCGCTGATGAGGCTGCACTGATGGGCGCTGATGAGGCTGCACTGATGGGCACTGATGAGGTGGCACTTATGAGCACTGATGAGGCAGCACTCATGGGCAATGATTAGGTGGCACTGATGAGGAGGCACTAATATGCCGCATTTATAAGCACTAATATGTGGCACTGAGGAGCACTGATGGTTGGCACTGGTGGGCACTGATAGGCATTGATGGGTGGCACTGATGGGCAGCATTGATGGGCAGCACTGATAGGTGGCACTGATGGCCGCTGAAAGCCAGTACTGACTGGCATGACTAATGAGCACTGATTGCTGGCACTGGTGGACACTGATTGCTGGCACTGGTGGGCACTGATTGCTGGCACTGATTGCTGGCACTGTTGGCACTTTATTGTAATCAGGGCACTGATGATCAATGCCCTGATTACCTGTCTTGCTGTCCCCGGTGAGGAAATGCCGCTGATCAGCTCTCCTCGCCACACACTCTGTCAGTGTGAGGCGATGAGAGCCGATTACCGACACTTCCGTATTTACATGTGACTGGCTGTGATTGGACACATCCGATCACATAGTTAAAGAGCCGCGTTAGTGACTCTTTACAGAGATCGGGGTCATGCCGTGTCCTAGCAAGGCGGCTTTCAGCGCTGCCACACTTTGAATGACAATTAAGCAGTCATGCAACACTGTGGGGGAATCAAATGATTTTTTTTCCTTCCACCCATGGCGGAAGGGAAGAAAATCGAATAATCTATGGCTTGTCTAAGCTGTACTGCAGATGTAGCAGAGGGTTAAGACAAGTCATTTACCACTGGCAGTGGTGCTTACAATGATCAGCATTTATTTATTCATGTAAAACCTTTTATCCCAAAAGGAACAAAACCGTTGCTGTAACTACTTAGTTACTGTATAGTTTAGTTTGTAAGAGTATCTAAATCTGCTAGTAGATCTAATCTAACACATAGACTGCCGTGGCATCCCGTCCATTAGGGGCACCTGGGCCCCGCCCTCTCTCTCCTCGCCACCCCCTATATGTATAATGGATAGATCCATGCATAGCATGAATCTATCCATGGCCGCCACAGCCACACTCTATTAATGCGTCCGGCCCCTTTCAGGACACCGGGCGTATGAATTACAGCGGCCAGTGTTCTAATAGGCTTCAAAATAGGGTGGGCTCGGGTTGCAGAGAGTGCGACCAGAACCCACCCAGGTGTGTTACAACAGTGAATGAATATTCGCTGTTGAAACACTGATCCCCAATCAGAAGCGGGTGTGAGACCCATTTTACGAGTGGCCGAAAAGAGAAGACTCACGATTGGCCGTCGAGGAGGAGGGAGGAAACGGAAGCCACCGCCGCTGTCGCCGTGATGACCAGGAGAACGGGAGGCCACTGCAGGGGAGCAGGGGAAGCCGCCAGTGGTGGGGTAAGTGCTACCTACCGACTGACTGACGGGGGGTTTATGTACTGTGTGCCACTGATAGACTAACAATGCCCGATGATGTCTCTGCTGCGCCTTCATCCAGAGTGGGGGCACTCTAATACAGGAGGTGTGTTATTGGCCAGATTGCCAGGTGAGAAAAGAGGGGAAAAAAGCTTTTTACCAATCATTAGATGCAGCACATCTAATGATTGCTAAGCTGCAATATATTAAATTTTCGGTTTGGGGTTTAATACTGCTTTAATGACAGGTCCACTTTAAATCCTATAGATTCCAGAGCATCTTTATAAAGGAAAAACCTCTACACAGTTGCCATGTGGGCCGCTATAGTGAGACACCAAACAGTTACATTGGCGCTCGGCCGTTGGCCGGTCTTACAGAAGTCATGTCCGGAGGAAGAACGCCACGACAGGGGTGACGCAGGGACATCGTGGGATTTGTCGTTCTCATCTTCCTCTTAAAGGATTATTTTGCTGCATAGTCTTTTGATGGTGGCACCCCCCAGCCCCGGGAGTGACTTTGTATTACACGGTGATGAAAGTGAGGAAGAATTCAGAATTTTGATGTGATTTATTCCCCTGAAGGGCCGAGACTGAAGCGTTTTCTCTCGGCTTTGCTGGTCTTGATGTGCTGGGAAACATCTTGAAGCTTTCGCTGAAGTCTCTCTCTTTTGAAGATTTTCAGTTTCTGTGTGCGGAGAGCGAGGAGCGGATGGGGGAAATGGCGGCTGCGTCCGTGCGAGTGATACGTGATCTTATGGTGGATGCCTGCCATAATAAGCGGTAAGAAGGTGACAGCCAGGCCGCAGGGCTATCCCCTTACGTCTCAGCCTGACTTCAGGGGTTATTTACTAAAGCTGGAGAGTGCAAAATCTGGTGCAACTCTGCATAGAAAACCAATCAGCTTTCAGGTTTTGTGCGAACACAGACATCACATGTTATTCACAGCCGCACTGCGGTGCCGATCGAATGCGATATCTGTGCGATGCAAGTTCAGCCATACAGGTGAACTAGCATTGGATTCTCAAAAAAATAGTGCAGGGACTTTTTTTTCCGCGCACTGGAATCGGATCGAATGGGTGTGCGATCTGATTTCTGTGCGAGTTCACAGTTGGCACTGCGATCTGTGAACCGATCTGGGGTGTCATTATCATTGTATTGACACCCGCAGTGGTTCACAGAGGGCAGTGAGAGATGTGATGTGTGTACCGGGCGCTGTAATCGCGTTGGTTCCCGCATCGCTACAGTGTGAACCTAGGCTAATTGCCAAAACCTAATTGAAGAAGCTGAGGTTAGAAGCTGATTGGCTACCGTACACAGCTGCACCAGATTCTGAGTGCTCAAGTTTTGGTAAATCAACCCCATTGTGTAGTAGACATGTGCAATTTGTTTTGTTCCGAATTCGTTTTTTAACGAATTTTGACAAATTCATTAATTCGGAAATATCCGAACTAACGAAAACCCATTTAACAAATTTTCCCGAATATTCGTAAATTCGAAACTTTGAAAATTCGTAAATTCAAAAATTCGTAAATTCGAAAATCTGATAACCCGAAAATCTGAAATAATAACTAACTATTAACTTATAGGTATTGTAATTTCCTTTTCCAAATTTGGCTGTTACAGAATGTAACAAATACGAATTTATCCGAAGTTACGAAATTATCCGAAATAACGAATGCCGTATCTAAAACGAATGGACAATAATGAATTAATAATAATAAATAACAATACAATAAGTAAAAGCAAACAGGGTCACTTATCCAGCATTCAAGATAAGAAGTAAATTAAACTAAGCAGCTGCTATAATCAAATATAACATTAAGGAGAAAGCAAAAAAGTTCCAAAGAAATAGGTTCTTTCCTGCTTAAGCAGCGCTGCTTAAAGAGGAGTTTCCATTCAAAAAAAAATATTTAAAGTCAGCAGCTAGAAATACTGCAGCTGCTGACTTTTAATAATCGGACACTTACCTGTTCCAGCGATGCGGGGGACCGAAGCCCCACTCATCTCCCCCTCCTCTCGGCGGTGCCGGCATTGTAACTGTGTGCACCCGGCTGTGGCTTCCAAGCCAGGCACCCGCTGCGCATGCACAAGTGGCGCCGCGCGCCGTGATTGGCTGCGCAGTCATCTGGGACCTGTCACGTGTCCCAGATGACTGACAGGAGGGAGGGGGCAGAGCTGAGCCCTTACTGCACAGAGGGGAAGTGATGTCACCAGCCCAGGCACTGAAGGAGGCAGACTACGAGGGACCCCCTAGCAACAGCCATTTACAGGTAAGAAAAAAATAATAATTTTCCAAATGTTTTTTTTTTTTATGCACATTCATACATTTTTTTTTTTTGGCTGCAACACCACTTTAAGCTGGAAGAACCTATTTCTTTGGAATTGTTTTGCTTTCTCCTTAAAGCGGAGGTTCACACAAAAATGGAACCTCCTCTTTTCGGAACCCTCCCCCCCTCCGGTATCACATTTGGCACCTTTCAGGGGGGAGGTGGGGTGCAGATACCTGTATTTGCACCCACTTCCAGGCATAGACTCCCACGGGAGTCTACGCCCCCCCCCCCCCCCGCTGTCTGCTGGAAAACACACGGGTCCCAGAAACAGCAGGGACCATCTGGATTGCGCAGCGCGACTCGCGCATGCGCAGTAGGGAACCAGGAATTGAAGCCGCAAGGCTTCACTTCCTGATTCCCTTACCGAAGATGGCGGCGGCAGCACCCGAGAGCTGAGCGACAGATCGGCTTCGGGTGTTGACATTGCAGGTGCCCTGGACAGGTAAGTGTCCATATTTTAAAAGTCAGCAGCTGCAGTTTTTGTAGCTGCTGACTTTTAAAAAAAGAAATTTAGGCAGACCTCAGCTTTAATAAAATAAATAACAATAATAATAATAAAAAAAAAGTTTTATTGTTATTATTTGTTATTAATTAGTTCCATTCCATTTGTTATTTCGGATAATTCATAACCTCGGATAAATTCATATTCGTTACGTTCATGAACAGGCAAATTTGAAAGGAAATTCCAATACCTATAATTTATTAGTTAGTTATTTAGTTATTCTTTCGAATTTTCTGATTTTCAATCTTATTTTTGTATTTTTTAATTTTTGTATTTATGAATTTACGAATTTTTGAATTTATGAATTTTTAAATTTACGAATTTATTGCGATCATAACGAACGACCCGAAAAATGAAAAAAAAAATAAAAAAAACGAATGAAACTAAAACGAAAACGAACAAATTTATCGGCAGTGCAGGTTATTTATATGTAAAAGTACAGACCTTTACATTCACCAAAAATTGCAGATTCGGTTCTAAAAAGCCAGAACCAAACATCTGCGGTGTGCAGCTCAACTGAATTTGGTGCAGACAATGCACTAAAAAAAGCGCAGCATGCGTAATTACGTATATGTGAATAGAGGTAATTTTGTACATGTAATTACGTTCACAGCTCTATAGAGTCAGCAGGGGTCTATTTACATGGATAAATTATAACAGTACAGGGCTGATCTATAATTCGGCAAAAATATTGCCACCAAAATTACATCAAAAATCCTCAACAGCTGTGCACAGTAATTAAAAAAACTTACAAAAAACAACACTGTTTGGTTCCCCTTAATATTCCAATCAGACCCTTATCCAAGCACATAGCCTGGGTGGCCCAGAAAGGGAGGGCAGTGAGTGTAAAACCTTTCCCCCCCTTCTTGTACCAGACCAGGCTACACACATTGAGCCCAAAACCAAAATTGTATTATATTACAGCTTACCATTCATTAGATGTGGTGGCTGCATTTGTTTTATTTTTTATTTTTTGACTTTCTCTCTCTCTCTGTTTTCACCCGGTGATCTGCCCAGTAACACACCTCCTGTATTAGCAGTGCCAGGACAAGGTCACCTAGAGCCCAGGGCGAACATGCCAAACTGCGCCCCCCCACACACATTTTTTATTATTATTATACAGGATTTATATAGCGCCAACAGTTTGCACAGCGTTTTACAATGTTAGGGCAGACGGTACAATTACAATACAATTCAATACAGGAAGAATCAGAGGGCCTTGCTTGTTAGAGCTTACAATATGTATGACAATATGTATGAGTATTATGTGTCAAAATCTCACCCCCCCAAAAAAAGAAATTGGGCACAAATTTGCATGATTACCCCCTAAGCATAAATCCCCCTCCTCCCAGTGCAAATCGCCCTGTCTGCTGAAATCCCCCCTCCCAGTTCAAATTTTTGCCCCCTCCATCCCCCAAATCCCCCCAGCACAAATGCCCCCCAACCCCCCCCCCCCCTCCCTCCAAGCACAAATCCCTCACCCCTCAAATTTCCCCTTCGAGCAGGGCCGGTGCAACCACTAGGCAAACTAGGCAGCCGCCTAGGACGCACTGCTGTCTAGGGGCGCCCTAGGCGGCTGGTATCCCTCTGCGTCTGCATGCTCTGCAGGCTGCAGCATGTAACTAACTCAGTATCCGGCAGCTGCTTTGTCCGACAGGTAGTGTAATTAGAGGCGCAGCGCAGCACTGGAGCCAGCGCCAGGGGAAGCAGAGCCGATGCTTCCTGTATAGCGCCACCTCCTGTCACATGGCAGGGCAAAGGGGGTGGGGTCAGGGGTGGAGCCAATGGGGGCAGCAAAATGAGGTTTCTCCTAGGGCAGTGATGGCGAACCTTGGCACTCCAGATGTTTGGAAACTACATTTTCCATGATGCTCATGCACTCTGCAATGTAGTTGAGCATCATGGTAAATGTAGTTCCAAAACATCTGGGGTGCCAAGGTTTGCCATCACTGTCCTAGGGTGTCAAAAATCCTTGCACCAGCCCTGCCTCCGAGTACACATTCCCCCCCCCCACTCAAAATCCCCCTCCTAGCGCAAATATCTCCCCCCTCCCAGCATAAACACCCCCAATCATCCCTACTAGCACAAATACCCCCCCCCTCTACCATATTACCATATCACCTCTTCTAGCACAAACCCCCAAAATCCCCCCTCCTAGCACAAATCCTCTTCTCCCACCCCCCCTCGCAACACAAATCCCCCCGAATCACCACTCCTAGAACCCCCCTTAAATGCCCCCCCCAATCTCCTCCTCCTAACACAATTCCCCTCCCCCTTAATCCCTTTGCAGTGCCCCCCCCCCCACCTCACATGATACCACAGTGCCCAGGACAGCCACCCCCTCCTTCCTACTCCTCATCCCGGCCCTGAGTATTAGTGAAACACAGCTCACTGGAGGAATGAGCACAGGAGGGACAGTAGTCAGTCTGGGAGGGAGAGCAGTGGTAAATGCAAATTTGGATACACTAACAAATTAAAGTCAAACTCTGGCTCACACTTTATAGGCAGTTACAGCAAACTGATTTTTCCTTTGGGGATAAAGATTTTGCATGAATGAATAAAAGGTGATCATTTAATCACCCCTGTTAAGTGGTTTGTCTCATCCATGTAAACTGATACATTCTGCTGGAGAGTTTGTGCTGTGAAAAACAAAAAGACTTGCCGGCTGGATCATCAGATGAAAAAAAGAAGAAAGAAGGCCTAAAAAAGGAAACAAATGCAGCCATCACATCTAAGAACTGGTCAAATGAAATATAATAAATATTTGCTTTTGGGTTAAATACTGCTTTTAGCATTGGAGGGGGGGGGGGGGGCAAAGGCTTGCAACTATGTTGAGGACACCTTTGTCTGCCCTACAGAGGAGGTTGGGGTAACAGAGCAGGACATACAGGGGAGAGCCCCTTTATAATAAGGGATGACCAGATATCACCTCCTCCCGAGGGAATGAATACAGAGATACAAAAGTACCCCAGAGTTACAAGAAAAACACAAGATCCAAATAAAAAAATCTTTTAATAGAATGAAACACAAACACATAATTACTGGCTTTTCAAATAAAGTTTATGAATGTCCCCAGATATAAATCCAGTGCCAATCACATCATCCAGCGAGTTAATCCACGGCAATCCCCATGACCGGCCGACATTACGATCGGTTCACACAGCACTCCCGCCACTAAATGACAGATTCACGGCTGCAGTCATCTAAATTTATAGCTGGGAATCCCGGGGTGATGTCATAGAGCAAATTTGATCACTGATGGCACCTGGGGTTACGGAGAATCTGCCATTCAGCAGTGGAAGTGCGGGGGGCGTACAGCCCACCTGAATTCCGGTATCAAGGACTTCAATGGTGTTCAGATTCTAAGTTCAGGATTTTGCCATTTTTTGACTTGCTCGGCTGAGCAACACGATCTACAAGAAGATGAAAGACTAATTTGACAGAAAGATTTGCCGCATTTTTTCAGCCCAGTCGACGGGCAGCTCGCTGGTAGCATAGAGAAGATATTATATTGATTGGCCCCCACTGGTTAACCACTTGTTTACCGCGCTATAGCCGAATGATGGCTACACCACGGACAGCTAGTTCTGGGAGGCCATCATATGACGGCCTCCCGTAATCGCTCCCACCGTGCTCCAGCTGCTGGGCGCAAGGGGGCGCGCTCTGTGATCACAGATTGACATAAAGAGCCATTCAGTGGCTCTTTACCATGTGATCAGCTGTATCCAATCACAGCTGAACACAAAAGTAAATAGAAGCCGGTTATCGTAACTCCTTTCCTCATTCTGACCGCATGAGGAGAGGAGTAAAGAGCCGATAACCAGTTTCTCTAAAAGGGACATGCACACTGATAATCAGGGCACTGATTATCGGTATCCTGATTATCAGTGTCCTGATTATCAGTGCAGTCCAAACAGTGGTGCCCACCAGTGCTGCCATTGTGTGCCCACTAGTGCTGCCAATCAGTGCCCACCAGTGCTGCCAATCCGTGCCCATTAGTGCCTCCTCATCAGTGTCACCTATCAGTACTACCTACCAGTGCTCATCAGTGCCGTCCCATCAGTGTCGCCTCATCAGTGCCTCTTCATTAGTGTCACCTATAAGTACTACCTACTAGTGCCCAACAGTGCCTCCTACCAGTGCTCATCAGTGCCGCCTATTAGTGCCCATCAATTTTGCCCATCAGTACCACCTATCAGTGCCGACTATCAGTGCAGCCTCATCAGTGCCCACCAGTGCCGCCCCATCAGTGTCGCCTCATCAGTGCCTCCTCATCAGTGTCACCTATCAGTACTACCTACCAGTGCCCAACAGTGCCTCCTACCAGTGCTCATCAGTGCCGCATATTAGTGCCCATCAGTTCTGCCCATCAATGCCACCTATCAGTGCCGAATATCAGTGCAGCCTCATCAGTGCCCACCAGTGCTGCCCCATCAGTGTCGCCTCATCAGTGCTGCCTCATTAGTGCCCATCAGTGCACATCAGTCAAGGAGAAAAATTACCTGTTTCCAACATTTTATAACGAGCTATGAAAATGTGGTTTCTTTTTCATTTATTTAACAAAAACTAAAAAACCCAGTGGTGATTAAATACCACCAAAAGACAGTTCTATTTGTGTGAAAAAATTGGCCCTGAAAGGTGAAAATTGGCCTGGGTAGGAAGGGGTTAAAAGTGCCCAGTAGTCAAGTGGCTAAAGTCCATTTCTGGGGGAAAACACGTCTCCTTGCAGTGGGGCTGTCCCCGCACTGCATGGTTAAAATGCTTGTTTAAGTTTGGGGGATGCTAAAAGCACTTTTAATTACCCGATTTTCCTCTCCCCCAGCAGCCAGCTCCCCTTCTCTACTTCCCTACACTTTGGCGGTGGACTGTCCCTTGGAGTCAGGGCCAGGACAAGGGGTGGGCAGGAGGGACAGGGTGCCCTGGGTGCAGCAAAGCAAAAGGGGGCAACAAATGGACGCAGGGTGGTACACCCATTCTATGGCATGTATTAACAGTGGAGGAAGGGGGGGGGGGGGCGCAGTTCTGGACCCTTACCCTGGAAGCTGGACGACCATGTCCTGGCGCTGCTCGCCGTCCTCGCATCCAATGCCTTTAGGGGGATCTGATCACTGGAGCGTAGGGGAGGAGAAGCTGCAAGTATATTTCTTACAGCGAAGACAGAGCATGCGAGAGCAGAGGATTTGGTAATTAAAACTGCTTTTTGCGGCCCCCTGGAACTACATGAGCACTTAATTAGGATCTTCAGGCTGTATGAAAAAAATAAAAGTCAGCAATTACAAATACTGCAGCTGCTGACTTTTAATAAAAGGGACACTTACCTGTCCAAGGTTCCATCGCCGTCCTCACTCGGGTCGGTCCTTCACCAGTCTTCGGGTCCCTGGCGCTGGCATGTTTACTAAATGAAGCCAGCTGTGACTCTGTGAGGCTTCACAGCCAGCTGTCCACTGCGCATGCGTGAGCCGCGCTGTGCCTTGTGAATTGTATTGAAGACTTACCCTCGGATGACCTGGGTGACCTGAGTGGAAATGGGAGCGGGTACCTGTCAAAACCAAAACCCCACCCCCCAAAAAAAATTTTTTTATTTAACCGCTTCCCGACCGCCTCCTGCACATATACGTCGACAGAATGGCACGCCTAGGCAAAACCACGTACAGGTACGTGGCCCTTTAATTGCCTAGCCGTGGGTCGCGCGCGCGCCGCCGCCGGCGCGCTCACGACCCGGTCGGGAGCTCCGTGACCAGGGCCGCGGGACCAGCGGACCCGATCACCGCTGGTGTCCCGCGATCGGGTCACAGAGCTGAAGAACGGGGAGAGGTCTGTGTAAACAAACCTCTCCTTGCGCTTCCTACTCTGCCTGTCATTGATCGGCTGTTTCTCGGGAAAGCCGATCAATGACGTCAGACGTCAGACCCACCCCCTAATGTTAAAAAAAACACACACATCACAGCCCATAACCCCTCCCCTCCCCCTAGTGGTTAACTCTTTCACTGCCAGTGTCATTTATACAGGAATCAATGCATTTAAATAGCATTGATTGCTGTATAAATGACAATGGTCCTAAAAATGTGTCAAAAATGTCCGATGTGTCCGCCATAATGTCGCAGTCATAATAAAAAATCGCTGATCGCCGCCATTACTAGTAAAAAAAAAATATTAATAAAAATGCTATAAAACTATCCCCTATTTTGTAAACGCTATAACTTTTGCGCAAACCAATCAATAATCGCTAATTGCTTTTTTTTAACCAAAAATATGTAGAAGAATACGTATCGGCCTAAACTGAGGAAAAAAAACGTTTTTTTATATATTTTTGGGGGATATTTATTATAGCAAAAAGCAAAAAATATTGCATTTTTTTCAAAATTGTCGCTCTATTTCTGTTTATAGCGCAAAAAATAAAAACCGCAGGGGCGATCAAATACCACCAAAAGAAAGCTCTATTTGTGAGAAAAAAAAGAACGCCAATTTTGTTTGGGAGCCACGTCGCACGACCACGCAATTGTCAGTTAAAGCGACGCAGTGCCGAATCGCAAAAAGGGGCCTGGTCCTTTGGCTGCCAATTGGTCCGAGGCTTAAGTGGTTAAATAGAGGAGGGGGAGGAGACGGAAAAGTGCAACTCCCCCTTTTGGGTGAAGTACCACTTGCAGTGGTGGGGGGTCTGCAAAGAACCATTTTTTATTTTCTTGGGCTTCAGCTTTAAAAAAAAAAGAAAAACAGAGGGTCAGGGGGTGGTGGGTGGCAGCCTTGGACCATGAATGACTCCGGAGGTACAGATCATCAAAGGTCTCTGCTTTCCAGGACCTGAAACATGACGTGTCTGCTCCACGCTCACATCCAGCTGTAGATTTATTCATTATCTTGTTACACTTAAAGCACTTAAAATTAAATTATGTAAAATCATATTAAAAAGAATCTCATAAAAGTGTACATCTGTGAAATGATTTTGCAGCTTTCCCCATTATTAAATAACGGTGTGGAAAAAAAAAAAAGCTCTGTAATGAGAAGAAGAGCGGGTTGCGTTTCAGTAATGAAGAGCCCCCCCATGGGGGCAACCTACAGGGGGCAGGAGGAGGTCCCTATGCTTGTGGCATGGGGGCGGAGCCATAGACTATATGACACCTATCATTGGCTGTTGAAAATAGGCTGGCCATAAATAGCTGACCTGGCTTTTATACTGATCTTCTGACTTCACTGCTAAGTTTCTGGTCTGGAACAAGCATGCAGCATATGACCTGTGTTACACAACCCTATACAGTGGGGGAAATAATGATTTGATCCCCTGCAGATTTTGTAAGTTTGCCCACTTATAAAGAAATGAAGGGCCTATAATTGTTATCATAGGTGTATTTTAAATGATAGAGACAGAATATTAACCAAAAATCCAGAATTTTTCCACATTCCATACCAGACCCTTATCCGAGCACGCAGCCTGGCAGGCCAGAAAAGGGGGGGGCGAGCGAGTGCCCCCCCCCTGAACCATACCAGACCACATGCCCTCAACATGGGGGGTGCTTTGGGGCAGGGGTCTCTGCTCCCCCCATCGCAAAGCACCTTGTCCCCATATTGATGGGGACAAGGGTCTCTTCAACACAACCGTGGGCTGTGGTTGTGGGGGTCTGCGGGCTTATGGGAATCTGGAAGCCCCCTTTAACTAGGGGGCCCCCGGATCCCACACACCCCATCGTCAATCACGCCACCCATCACACTGCTAGAACTGAAAAAAGTTTTAAAAAAATGCTCTGCCCTCATTGACGACTACCTGCTGAATGCCTCCTCCGCCGTTTGACAGTACTTATAAAGGTAAGGGTGGCACCACCTGGCGATGTCACCTGGTGGCACCGTCTCCCTTGTGATGTCCCGGACAGGTGCATTAACATGGGGACAAGGCGTTTTGGGGTGGGAGAGGCAGAGCCCCCTGCCCCAAAACACCCCATGTTGAGGGCATGTGGCCTGGTATGGTTCAGGAAGGGGGGATGCTCACTCAGGAAGGGGGGATGCTCACTCAGGAAGGGGGGATGCTCACTCGCATGTGGCCTGGTATGGTTCAGGAAGGGGGGATGCTCACTTTTTTCTAACTTTTGGTGTATTTATTTTTTACTATTTTTTTACCGACAAACTTTTTATTTTATTTTTATTTAGCTGGCAGCAGGGAAGCCCATTGACATCTGATGACTCATCAGTTGTTAAGGACGCCGCGGCCTGCTTCTTGGCCTCGCTCCTTAACCACTTCAGCTTTTACCCCCTTCCTGACCAGAGTACTTTTTACAATTTGGCACTGCGTTGCTTTAACGTACAATTGCGTGGCCGTTTGACGCTGTACCCAAACGAAATTTGCGTCCCTTTTTCCCCACAAGTAGAGCATTCTTTTGGTGTTATATGATTACCTCTGCGGTTTTTATTTTTTGCGCTTTAAACAAAAAGAGCATACATTTTGAGAAAACATTTTTTTTTTTCCTTTTTGCTATAATAAATATCCCCCAATTTAAGTTTAGCCCAATATATATTCTTCTACATATTTTTTACTCACATAATTTGTAATAAGAACATCTTTGCCATTCGGAAGCTTCCCTCCAACCACTGTGCATATTATTTTATATATACTCTGATTCTGTTCTTGCCAAATATACTGCAGAAATCTCCCTCCACTAAGTCTGGCTGCAGCTATTTTAACTGTGGGCAGCTGAAGCTGCTGCCTGTTCACTTCCTGGATTCACACAGAGGCACACCTCCAGCTCCGCATCTCTCATTGGCCCTCTTATGGCTCATTCCCCCCTCCCTTCCTGGCAAACTCTCACGAGAGTGAGAGGGAGCTGTACATGATGTCACAAGCCTAGGCTTTTTACCAGACAAGAAACAGGAAGTGGGCTTTATAAGGTATTTACTGGCAGAAAAAAAATGTTAGGGCAGAAGATTTAATAGATGGAAAATTGAAAAAATTACTGAAGTTCCGCTTTAACAACTGCTTAAAACAGCTTTGTCCAATCAAGGCCCAGATTGTACCATGCAGGGCGCAGTGCATTGCAGGGTGGGGCGGGGCGAACAGCCACTGAAGACCTTGTCAATTCGGGTGTTCCCCAAACAGGACGAACTCATGCTTGGGCCGAGCCGTTTTCCCAATATCTATGAATAACAGAACTGAAATTCAATGAATGGAAGGAGCAGGTCTTGACTTGCTGCAGCTTCCCACGCACACTGTGCACAGTAGTAGCTCACAGTGTGCGGTGAAATCAGAGTAAGCTATTTCAGTACAGGAGAGGAGCCAGTAGAACGGTGTAAGACTGAAGGAGAGGCTGGAGTTCTGCTTTAATTTATAGATCTTCCTCCCCACACCAATGGAGCTCAGTAATATATTGTACAATAATTCTTCACTCCATTGCTATTACGGCAGATCTATGAAATAATAACGATCATTATCTGTATCCTTTCACTCTTCCCGCAGAACGCGCCATCGCTTAATTCAGCCGCTATAAACCCACCAGGATTCGCATTTCCGCGCATCACATGGCTCATGTCTCCCGCACAGAATGAGAGTTGGAGGGAGTCGGAGCTCCTCTGCAGGTGATTAAAGTGTAATGTCAGCCGCTATCTGCTGGGGGAGAGAACGCACACACAAACACGCTTCCTGAAAGGAAAACTCCGGCTTTGCTTGGAAAAATCACTGATATCATCTGCAACTGCTACACTAGCCGTTTATGGTTATTAACCACTTCAATACCGGGCACTTATACACCTTCCTGCCAAGACCAATTTTCAGCTTTCAGCGCTGTCGCACTTTGAATGACAATTGCGCGGTCATACAACACTGTACCCAAACTAAATTTTATCATTTTCTTCACACAAATAGAGCTTTCTTTTGGTGGTATTTGATCACCTCTTGCGGCTGGTGTTCCTACTCTCTTCTCTCTGCAGCAAGCAGCTAAGTCTCAGCATCAGCAGGCAGCCGCCGCTCTGTTTGCACATAGTGTCAGAGGCGCAGCAGCGGCAGAGGACTGTGTCTGGATCACGACTCCCGAATGAATGGAAGCAAGCAAACATTTATTGATGGGCGCTGGTAGGTTGCATTTGATGGGTGCTGGTGAGGCTGCATTTGATGGGCGCTGGTGAGGCTGCATTTGATGGGCGCTGGTGAGGCTGCATTTGATGGGTGCTGGTGAGACTGCATTTGATTGGCGCTGGTGAGGCTGCTTTGATGGGCGCTGGTAAAGCTGCATTTGATGGGCGCTGGTGAGGCTGCATTGATGGGCGCTGGTGAGGCTGCATTTGATGGGTGCTGGTGAGGCTGCATTTGATGGGCGCTGGTGAGGCTGCATTGATGGGCGCTGGTGAGGCTGCATTTGATGGGCGCTGGTGGGCGATTTTGCAAACAGGTAATTTTCCTCCTTCATTGATATGCACTGATGAAGCGGCACTGGTGGGCACTGATAGGCTGCACTGGTGGGCACTGATAGGCTGCACTGATGGGCACTGATAGGCACAGTTAAGGCGGCACTGATAGGCACAGATAAGGCAGCACTGATAGGCACAGATAAGGCAGCACTGATGGGGACAGATAAGATGGCACTAATGGGCCCCGATGGGTGGCACTAATAGGTGTTACTAATAGGTACCACTGATAGATGGCACTGATAGGTGGCACTGATGGGCACTGGTAGGTGACACTTATGGGCAGCACTGTTGATGGGGCACTGATTGTGGGCACTGATGGGTGGCACTGTAGGCGCTGGTAGTTGGCGCTGGTGGACACTGGTAGGCAGCACTGTTGTGTACTGCTAGGTGGCACTGGCAGGTGGCACAGGTGGGCACAGATGAGCTGGCGGCAGCTCTCCTTGATCTGGACCGATGTCCCTCTCACAGCTGCCGAGGAGGAAAAGTAGCCGAATGCCGGCTCTGTTTACATCACATGATCAGCTGTCATTGGCTGACAGCTGATCACGTGGTAAGGGGTCGGTATCGAATCTTTACTCCGATCTGTGATCAACCGAGTCTCATAGACTTGCTGATCACAGAGCGCGCCGCACGCGCCCTGCAGGGGTCTCGCAGCCGCTCGGGCACGGGAGAATGTCAATAGACGTACTCCCAGCAAAGTACTGAACAAGACCAGATCTGAACAAGTTAATAAGGGACCTGCACAAAAATAAAAAAAAGCTCACAGTCCCCCTCAAAAATCCACATCAGCGTGTGCTTCCATGAACCATACCAGATCATATGGTTATGAACCTTGTCCCCATGATGATGAGGACAAGGGCCTCTTACCCACAACCCTGGCCCGGTGGTTGTGGGGACCTATAAGCAGGGTGGTTTAACAAAATCTGGAAGACCCCTTTAACCACTTAAAGACTGCCCCATAGCACATTTACTGCTACAGGGCGGCCCTCCTGCGCATTGGCTCCCACTGCTGTCAATTACAGCCAATGAGCCAATGAGGAGAAAGCGAGGGAGGGGCAGAGCCATGGCTTTATGTGTCTAATGGATGTATAGTGCAGGCCTCGAGATTGAGCACGCACCAGTGCCCCCATAGTAATTGGCTTTCTGTTGGGGGTGCTGGTCAAGGGGGAGGAGCCAGGAGCGCCGGCGGGGGACCAGAGAAGAGGAGGATCGGGGCTGCTCTGTGCAAAACCTTTACATAGAGCAGGTAAGTATGATATTTTTATTTTTTTTAAAAGCCGAAACTTTTTCTTGGTAGCTACAAAAAGTTCTCTTATGCTATGTTTTCAGTTAAAATCTATTGAAAGTGAAAACCAAAAAAAAAGATGAAGCTTTAATAGCACTTTAACCCACCTCCCAACATGAAATGATTATGCATTAAGATGGAATCACAACCCCCACCTCCCAACATACATTTACAATACATTAAGGAGGAAGCTCCTCCCACCTTCCAATGTACAATGACAATGTATCGAGAAGGAAGCTCCTCCCTCTCCCAACACTCAATGACAATGTATCATCTTACTCCGGAGGGCTCATATCAGCATCCTCACCATGAAAGAACCTTGCCAGAACAAGGATCAGCCCTCCCAGTGAAATTATCCTATGGAGAGATTTTCCAGCATGCTGACAATTAATCATGGAAATGCTACAGATTTGTCTCATGTTATCTGTCCAGGTTGGCAGCAGAACAAAGACGGGCAGCCAGCTATAGTCTATTAGTGAGAAATGCACTCACCAAAATGTGGAAAGAGAAACAATAAAATGAGATCTGTATTGCGGGAAGTCCGGAGGTTGCTGTTGATTGGCTGCCCCTGGCCTCCCTTCTGGCCAGGAACAAGCATGCAGCAAGTGAAGTCAGAATGGGTTCTCTTCTCACTTGTTCCTGATCAGTAATGTAGAAAGGAGTTAATCCCGAGAGCGCCAAGCAGTGAGCATCTTTGGAAGGAGGCCAGCAATTGCAGCCACCATATGTTTCTCAGCAATATTGCTTTTTAAACATAGGAAATGTAACATTTATTTCTACAAACAATGAAGAGATTTAATAAAATATTTTGCTGTTGTTTACAATAGTAATATTTAGGAGCCGTTCACACTAACAGTTGAGGGCCGTAAAAAAACCTTTATGCAAACTTGCTATTTGGACAATGAAGAAGCAGTAACGCTCCGACAGGTCATAACTAGACGTGTGCACTGACAAAAAATGTGTTCATTTTCGTTTCCGTTTTATTCGTTTTTTTGCTTTTTTCGGGAATTCGGAAATTCGGAACTCGGAAATTTCGGGAATTTTCACATTTCTTATTTTCGGGTTTCCAAATTTCCGAATTACAAATTTTCGGATTTTCCCGAATTTCCGAATTTCCGAATTTTCGGATTTCCAAATTTTTGGATTTCTGAATTTTCGGATTTTCGGATTTCCGAATTTCCGAATTTTCAGATTTCCAAAATTCAGAATTTTCGAATTTCCGAATTTCAAATTTTCGGATTTCCGAATTATCGAATTTTGGATTTTCAATTTTTCGGAATTCCGAATTTTCGGACTTTCGGAACTCCGAATTTTCGGAATTTAGGAATTCAAAGATTTGAAAATCCCAAAATTTGAAAATCTGAAAAAAAGAAAGACAATCAGTTTAATTAATAACTAACTATTAAATTAACGAGTACGAATTTATCCAAAGTTACGAATTACCTGAAATAACCAATGCCGCATCTAAACAAATGGAACAAAACTAATTAATAATAAATAATTAATAATAATAAAAAGGTTTTATTATTATTATTGTTATTTATTATTATTAGATCGTTACGTTCCATTTGTTTAGATGCAGCATTCGTTATTTCAGATAATTCGTAACTTTGGATACATTCGTACTCGTTACGTTCACTAACAGACAAATTTGAAAGGGAATTCCAATACCTATAATTTAATAGTTATTATTTAGAATTAAACAGATTTTCTTTCTTTTTTTCTGACTTTTAAATTTTTGAATTTTTGAATTTCCGAATTTCGAAAATTCGGAATTCCGAAAATCCGAAATTTCCGAAAATCTGAAATTCGGAATAAGGAAATTAAAAAATCCGTAAAATTCGGAAATCCGAAAATCCGAAATTCGGAAATTCGGAAATCCGAAAATTCGAAATTCGGAAATTCTTAATTTGCGAATTCGGAAATTTCGCAAATTTTTTAATTCGGAAATTTCGCAAATTGAAAAATTCTGAAATTCGGAATTAACGAATTTGTCAAAATGAGTTAAAAAACGAATTCAGAACTAAACGAATTGCACATGCCTAGTCATCACTCTGATCTCTCCTCCTGTCAGCACTCCCAGTGGGCTCCTCACTCCAGGGTGCTGCTTTACAGGGGTGGCAGGGAGGCTATAATCAGGACATGTGTTTTGTTACATTTAATTATTTTTAAAAGAATACACAACTGCATTCACTTTTGTCTTTACTAATATCGGTCTAGAGTTCAGCACCAGTAAACTTGTGAAATGTGTATGCCCACTTATGCCCACTTACTCCTTTGCAGTTCATTAACCCATTATGTTGCTTTACAGTGCTTTAGGGCAGTCCATTCAAAATTAAATCACACATGACCCTTTTATGTAAAGCAATGCACTACCATGTGTTGCCCTGCATTGTGACGTGCTACCATGCAGTGTGTTGGGATACTACCATATTCATTATGAATGGCACTGCATTACAGCAACATACACTACATTGTCAAAAGTATTGGGACACCTTTACATGCACATGAACTTTAATGACATCCCAGTCTTAGTCAGTAGGGTTCAATATTGAGTTGGCCCACCCTTTGCAACTATAACAGCTTCAACTGTTCTGGGAAACCTCTCCACAAGGTTTAGGAGTGTGTCTATGGGAATGGTTGACCATTCTTCCAGAAGCATATATGTTAGGTCAGGCACTGATGTTGGACGAGAAGACCTGGCTCGCAGTCTCCGCTCTAATTCATCCCAAAGGTGTTCTATCAGGTTGAGGCCAGGACTCTGAGCAGGCCAGTAGAGTTCCTCCACCCCAAACTCGCTCATCCATGTCTTTATGGACCTTGCTTTGTGCACTGGTCCAAATCATTTGGTGGAGGGGGGATTATGGTGTGGGGGTTGGTTTTCAGGGGTTGGGCTTGGCCCCTTAGTTCCAGTGAAGAGAACACTTAAAGGGGTTGTAAAGGTTCGTTTTTTATTTTCTAAATAGGTTCCTTTAAGCTAGTGCATTGTTGGTTCACTTACCTTTTTCTTCGATTCCCCTTCTAAATGTTTTCTTACTATGTCTGAATTTCTCACTTCCTGTTTCTCCTCAGTAAACTTCACACCATCATCTGAGCGGTGTTTAGTCAGCCAGAACAGCTTACTGAGGAGGAACAGGAAGTGAGAAATTCAGACAAAGAAAAAAAAACATTTAGAAGGGAATCGAAGAAAAAGGTAAGTGAACCAACAATGCACTAGCTTAAAGGAACCTATTTAGAAAATAAAAAACGAACCTTTACAACCCCTTTAAGGCGTCAGCATACCAAGACATTTTAGACAATTTCATGCTCCAAACTTTGTGGGAACAGTTTGGGGCTGGTCCTTTCCTGTCCCAACATGACTGCGCACAAAGCAAGGTCCATAAAGACATGGATGAGTTTGGGGTGGAGGAACTTGATTGGCCTGCACAGAGTCCTGACCTCAACCTGACAGAACACCTTGGGGATGAATTAGTGTGGAGACTGTGAGCCAGGCCTTCTCGTCCAACATCAGTGCCTGACCTCACAAATGTGCTTCTGGAAGAATGGTCAAACATTCCCATAGACACACTCCTAAACCTTGTGGACGGCCTTCCCAGAAGAGTTGAAGCTGTAATAGCTGTAAAGGGTGGGCCAAATCAATATCGAACCTTACGGACTAAGACTGGGATGCCATTAAAGTTCATGTGCGTGTAAAGGCAGGCGTCCCAATACTTTTGACAACACAGTGTATGTTATGTTCGTTACCACAATGCAGAAGTGTGAATCCAAGGAAGGGGCCTAAGGAGTTTAATGTGGGCACCTAGAGGGTCCGGCAGAGCCCTCAACTTGGATGCGTCCTGGGTGCGGAGATTTAAAATAAATCTGGTACATTGGAGTCAGAAAGTATGTAATCTGATATATCCTTCCTCCCCTATTTTAGTGCAGATTATTTGCCAGACACCAATTTATGAGAGCCAGCAGCCGAGCGCACAGTCTACAGTCTTACTACTGTTTAGATTTCCCAGATGCAGCCCAGTACGGAGGCTCATCTGTATTTGTCGAGGTTTATTAGTGTCAAACTTCTGCCCATCTCTCCGTTGTCACTGAACCGGGCAGTCTAAGATTTGTACACAACTGATAAGTTTGCTTATTTTTCTATAGATTGGTTTGTGCCCTTTACAAATTTAGATAAATTCCTGACATGTAACAGTGTCATTTTTTTTTCAAAGAAGCTCCGCCTTTTACCATTAACCACCTCCCGTCGGTGCTATAGCCGAAAGATGGCTACAGTGCGGACATAATTTGCCGGGAGGGCGCCCATAGACGTCCTCCCGTGCTCGAGCTGCCTGCGTGCCCCCTGCAGGGAGCACACGGCGCGCTCTGTGATCAGCGAGTCTATGAGACTCATCTGATCACAGATCGGAGTAAGGGGTCGATCTTGACCCCTTACCACGTGAGCAGCTGTCAGCCAATGATAGCTGATCATGTGATGTAAACAGAGCCAGTAATCGGCTGTTTTTTCTCCTCACGCTGGTAGCCGATCACCGGCGGCTGTGAGAGGGACATCAGTCCCGATCGTGGAGAGCCTCTGCAGAGGCTTTTGTGCCCACTTGTGCCACCTACCACTGCCCACCAGCACTACCTACCAGTGCCCACCAGCGCCCCCTACCAGTGCCCACAGTACCACACATCAGTGCCCACAGTGTCACCTATAAATGTCACCAATCAGTGCCTCATCACCAGTGCTGCCTATCAATACCACCTACCAGTGCCCATCAGTGCCACCTACCAGTGCCCATCAGTGCCACCTATCAGTGCCCATCAGTGACATCTATCAGTGCCACTCATCAGTGCCACCCATCAGGGCCCATCAGTGCCAGCTTATCAGTGCCTATCAGTGTCGCCTTATCTGTGCCTATCAGTGTCGCCTTATCTGTGCCTATCAGTACAGCCCATCAGTGCAGCCCATCAGTGAATATCAATGAAGGACAAAAATTACCCATTTGCAAAATTTTATAACAAACTATGAAACATGTTTTTTTTTTTTTTAATTTCTGTCTTTTTTTGTTTAGCAAAAAGTAAAAACCCAAGTGCTCCATTTGTGTAAAAAAAATGATAAAAATGTCATTTGGGTACAGTGTAGCATGACCGCGCAATTGTCATTCAAAGTGTGACAGCGCTGAAAGCTGAAAATTGGTCTGGGCGGGAGGAGGGTTTAAGTGCTCAGTAAGCAAAAGGTTAACAAATCCATCCTTGACCGCCAGTCAGTGACTTTGCCCATGCTAAGATAAGGTCATCAGTGTGCTACAGGCAGGAGGAATTTTTTCCTCTATCTCCTCTCCCCCAATGATCGGACTGCAACATTGTAGCTTTGTAGTAAGTCCCAAGGTGAGAGGCTGCAGCAGGGGTTGATTTGTGTCAGACATTTGTGAACACAGCCAAGAACTGCACAGTCACCTCTGAGCTTGCATCTCAGTCCAGGAGGAAGATGGTAACTCTGGATGATGTCTCAATTACAGATGGGAAGGCCTGGGAAAAAAACAGAAACATTTGGGAAAAATGTTTTTTTTTCTTTTTTTCCAAGCCATTTTTTGTTTTTATTTTTTCAGAAAAATTGAAAAAAAGCGTGGGATAAGTTCTTTTACAATGATAAATAATATACTGTATCTATGACATGGTATTTAAGCTATATAACATGAGGACACTAATGAAAGATTTCTGAGACTTTAATTTGACGTTGATTTACTAAATGCATATATACTGTGCACTACAAGTGCAGTTTCTCTGGATCCGTAGGGAAGCTCTGAAATTGGGGGAAGCTCTGCCGATTTATATCATCCAATCATGTGCAAACAAAAATGCTGTTTTTTTTCTTCCTTGCATGTGATTGGGTATTCTTGGCAAAGTGAAGCTTTACCTTATTTACTAAACTCTGGAACAAGTGCACTTGCAGTGCAGTGGTTTTGAAGTGCACAGTATATTTGTTTTTAGTAAATCAACCCCTTTATGTAAAGTCTTAAAATTATTGGAAGGTCTCTCAGCTGAAGACAGGAATATCCTGGAATACAGTTCAAGTAACACTGTACTTCTCAATGCAGTACTCAAACAAGAGAAATATGCATTTCTGCCACTAGAGGGCACTGCATGAGAAAGGATCCAGTTTAGTTGGCTTGTGGGCTTCATCTTGTACCTCCTACAGTTGGGTGATTGTTGAGATCCAGTAGATGATTGTTTCTGTCCTCTGAGCTCTCAGGCCTTAATTGACAGGTAAGAGGGTAAATTTGTCTGACAAATTGGTTTATCTTTTTTAATCTTTAAATGATTCCTATTAATGTTCTCCACCATCACAGCATGTTTACCTATAGTCTGGTCAGTAAATAGTTTTTTCTTTTCCTCCTCTCCATAAAATAGTAAGACCAACATCTAGACTTCTAGAGTTTGGAAACCTTTCCACAGTACAAATTCTGCTGAGAACAAAGCTGCAATTTGCAAATATTGTGAGAAGAAATATTGTTTTCCAAATGCTACAAAAATGACAAAACATATCCTTGCATTCCAGAGGTGTCCTAAAGACATTAAACAATATTTTATGGAATGAAATTATGAGGACCACAATGAAAGTGTGAGTAGCTTTTACCTCCAGAGTTCTCATCCCCATAAACACTCTTTCTGCTGCTTCTGGGTCATCACAAAGTGTTTCTTCACCAGCCACATCTTCAAGTAACGAAGTGTTACAAACCACAGCCTCCCAAAAATACACAATCCCTTCATTTATAGATACACCTGAAAATCAGGGGAACATCCAACAAGCTCTTCATAGAGCAATATATGCTTCTGGATAATCATAAAGTGTTTCTTCACCAGCAGCATCTTCAAGTACAGTGGTGTAGTGGGTAGCACTCTCACCTAGCAGTAAGAAGGGTCGCTGGTTCAAATCCCAACCACGACACTTCCTGCCTGGAGTTTGCATGTTCTCCCTGTGCCTGCGTGGGTTTCCTCCGGGTACTCCGGTTTCCTCCCACAATCCAAAGACATGCAGGTAGGTTAATTGGCTTCTGTCCAAAAAATTGGCCCTAGTATATAAATGGGGACCTTGGATTGTGGGCTCCTTGAGGGTAGGGACTGATGTGAGTGTGCAATGTACAGGGATGGGGACAATTGTAGACACTCGCTCAGGTTGAACTGGATGGACTGATGTCTTTATTCAACCTTACTAACTATGAAACTATGAAACTATGAAGTAAGGAAGTGTTACAAACCACGACCTCCCAAAAATACACAAAACCCTTAATTTATAGAGAAAATTACCCCTGAAAATCAGGAGAACATCCAACAAGCTCTTCATAGAGCAATATATGCTTCTGGATCATCACAAAGTGTTTCTTCACCAGCTGCATCTTCAGGTAAGAAAGTGTTACAAACCACGGCCTCCCAAAAATACACAATCCCTTCATTTATAGAGAAAATTACCCCTGAAAATCAGGAGAACATTCATCAAGCTCTTCATAGAGCAATATATGCTTCTGGATCATCACAAAGTGTTTCTTCACCAGCCGCATCTTCAGGTAAGAAAGTATTACAAACCATGGCCTCCCAAAAATACACAATCCCTTAATTTATAGAGAAAATGACACCTGAAAATCAGGAGAACATCCAACAAGCTCTTCATAGAGCAATATATACTTCTGTATCATCACAACATGTTTCTTCACCAGCCACATCTTCAGGTAAGAAAGTGTTACAAACCACGACCTCCCAAAAATACACAATCACTTCATTTATAGATACACCTGAAAGTCAGGAGGACATCCAACAAGCTGTTCAAAGAGCAATATATGCTTCTGGATCATCACAAAGTGTTTCTTCACCAGCTGCATCTTCAGGTAAGAAAGTGTTACAAACCACGGCCTCCCAAGAATACACAATCCCTTCATTTATAGAGAAAATTACACCTGAAAATCAGGAGAACATTCATCAAGCTCACAATATATGCTTCTGGATCAGCATTGTCTAACTGAAAATGCATATTGGCAGGAAGCTTTTACATTATTATGAGGTAAAGGGTGTGCTTACCTGTTCTCATGTATAGGTGAAAATGTCTTAACATATACAGTCCTTGTTATTCAATTTTTAATAAAAAATAAAATTTTAAAAAGCAAGTTTAGTTTATTTGCTGGCTAAGCTGTACTTTTGTTTCAAGCATAATATTTTTAGATACATTGGTTTTAACTGTCCCGTGTAACAAAATAACTTCCATTTTGTAAAACTGCTTCACACTGGATTTGTTCTTCAAATTTTCCAGAAATTAAATTTTCTTTCAGAAAAAAAAACAGAAAAAACATTTTTTATGCCTTCAACATTTCTAGAAGCTTTACAAGTTTTGCTACAAAAATGACAAAACATATCCTTGCATGCCAGAGGTGTCCTAAAAACATTAAAAAACATTTTATGGAATGAAATGACGAGGACCAGAATAAAAGTGAGGGTAGCTTTTCCCTCCATAGTTCTCATTCCCAGAAACACTCTTTCTGCTGCTTCTGGATCATCACAAAGTGTTTCTTCACCAGCAGCATCTTCATGTAAGGAAGTGTTACAAACCACGGCCTCCCAAAAATACACAATCCCTTCATTTATAGAGAAAATGACACCTGAAAATCAGGAGAACATCCAACAAGCTCTTCATAGAGCAATATATGCTTCTGGATCATCACAAAGTGTTTCTTCACCAGCCGCATCTTCAGGTAAGAAAGTGTTACAAACCAGGACCTCCCAAAAATACACAATCTCTTCATTTATAGAAAAAATTACCCCTGAATATCAGGAGAACCTTCATCAAGCTCTTCATAGAGCAATATATGCATCTGGATCATCACAAAGTGTTTCTATACCAGCAGCATCTTCAAGTAAGGAAGTGTTACAAACCACGGCTTCCCAAAAATACACAATTCCTTAATTTATAGAGAAAATTACACCTAAAACTCAGGGGAACATCCAACAAGCTCTTCATAGAGGAATATATGCTTCTGGATCATCACAAAGTGTTTCTTCAGCTGCATCTTCAGGTAAGAAAGTATTACAAACCACGACCTCCCAAAAATACACAATCCCATCATTCATAGAGAAAATTACCCCTGAAAATCAGGAGAACCCTCATCGTACTCTTCATAGAGCAATATATGCTTCTGGATCATCACAAAGTGTTTCTTCACCAGCCACATCTTCAGGTAAGAAAGTGTTACAAACCACAACCTCCCAAAAATACACAATCCCATCATTTATAGAGAAAATGACCCCTGAAAATCAGGATAACCTTCATCAAGCTTGTCATAGAGCAGTATATGCTTCTAGATCATCACAAAGTGTTTCTTCACCAGCCACATCTTCAGGTAAGAAAGTGTTACAAACCACAACCTCCCAAAAATACACAATCCCTTCATTTATAGAAAAAATTACCCCTGAAAATCATGAGAATATTCACCAAGCTCACAATATATGCTACTGGATCAGTGTTGTCTAACTGAAAATGCATATTGGCAGGAAGCTTTTACATTATTATCAGGTAAAGGGGGTGCTTACCTGTTCTGATGTAAAGGTGAAAATTTCTTAACATATACAGTCCTTGTTATTCAATTTGTAATAAAAAAAATAATTTTAAAGAGCAAGTTTAGTTT
This sequence comes from Lithobates sylvaticus, assembly GCA_028564925.1. Classification (NCBI taxonomy): domain Eukaryota; kingdom Metazoa; phylum Chordata; class Amphibia; order Anura; family Ranidae; genus Lithobates; species Lithobates sylvaticus. The sequence continues at coordinate 182,913,917 of CM053035.1, read as the reverse complement.
ATTTGCTGACTAAGCTGTACTTTTATTTCAAGCATAATATTTTTATATACATTGCTTTTAACCATCCCCGTGTAGCAAAATAACTTCCATTTTGTAAAACTGCTCCACATTGAATCTGTTCTTCAATTTTTCCAGAAATTTTTTTTTTTCTTTCAGAAAATACCCCAGAGAAAAAAAATTTTTTATGCCTTCAACATTTCTAAAAGCTTTACATCTCTAGTCTGAACAAGGATGCTGCCGTCCTTCTGAAGAAAAAGCAGATAAAGGCATTGTCACGGGGAGTAATAAATACTTGGCAGTGTTACACATTACTCAATATGATGTATTTCACATGAAAAAATATATCTTATGACAGGTCCACTTCAAGTAAGGCAGAGCATAAGTGTTGAAACTACTGGTGTGGGGAGAGAAACCTGAGGGCAGGACTAAGTCTATGTCAGTTTTTTGTTAGCCGTCTCACTTAAAGTAGCTTTCAATCCCTAAAGCAAATCTTTATTATATTGCAGCTTAACAATTCTAAGATGTGATGGCTGCATTCGTTTCCTTTTTTGACTTTCTTTTCTTCATTTGCTCTTGGTGATCCTGCCAGTAAGTCTGTTTTTTTGCAGCAGAACAGGCTATCCTGCAGATGTAAGAGGGTTAAGACAAACCATTTAACACTGACAGGGGTGCTTACAGTGATCAAATTTTATTTTTATTAATGTAAAACTGTTATCTGTAACTGAGTTATTGCATCTAACACTCCCTCCACCCAAAATAAAAACTCACCCAAGCTCTACCGCTATATAGTATAGTTGGTGTGTAGAGTAGTCGGTGCTCTGGCTAATTAAGCTCACAAAAGATCCATAGAAAGTACAGGCCGGCAACTCGACAGCTTCTCCATAGAAAATATTTATTTGAGCATTACAGCAATAACATCATCCAAAAATCTGATGCGTTTCGGCCTTAGGCCTTCATCAAAAGCACTCCCTCCACCCAGTCTGACTAAGGATGTCTCTGTTGATCTTTCACCTAGAGTGGGGGCACTCTAATACAGGAGGTGTGTTATTGGCAGGATCATCAGGAGAAAACAGAGGGAAAAAAAATAAAAATGTAAAACTAATGCAGCTACAGCATATAACCACTTGACCAATCTAACACTTTACGGAAACCAGTGATACTAATACAGTGATCAATGCTAAAAGTATACACTGTCACTGTACTAATGACACTGGCTGGGAAGGGGTTAAACATCCAGGGTGATCAACTGTGTGCCTAGCCAGTGTTTTTGTGTACTATGTGTGCTGCATTTACTAAGGGAAGTGATGGATTTTATTCCCTGCTTTGCATTCCATCCCTTCCCCCCTGTCAGAACGGAGGTCTGTCTTGTTTACAACACAGAGCTCAATTCTGTGTCTCTACCTGAAGATCGGCAGGTACCGGCGGACATCCAGTGCCCGATACCCGCAGATCACAAATAGAAACGTGATTCTGCACGGGAGGGCCATCCTGTAGCAGTATATCTGCTATAGGGCAGTCCTTAAAGCGGAAGTAAACCCATTGATTTAACATTTTAAAAAAACAGTTACATTCCTGGCATGTGCTGTCACATTGGTTGAGCTCTCAACAAAACTGTCAAACCATCCAATGGCTGGCGTCCTATCTGATCACATGTGCAACATCATGGCAGTTGAAGTTTATACAGATATTTTTGGGTGAAAATGATAGGAGAGTTTACTTCCACTTTAAGTGGTTAAAGTGGTTGTAAACCTTTACCTATACCAGTGATACACAGACAAATCTTCCTACATAAGTTGTACTTGTATAACTACAGTCTTTCTGTTTCATCCATTCAAAGTGCAAATTCACACAGGATATCTCCGCTCTGGAAAGCAGGGGGCGGAGAGCTGAAGTTACAACAGTGAAGCGAGCTCTGAAAGCTGATTGGAGGGAAGGGACACGCCCCATTACCACAGCTACAGAGCTGAGACTGTCAATCACAGGTTGTGCCCTCCCCTGTCACCATTTTTTACCAGGTGTCAGGAAAACTCATCAGAAGTGAGTCATACAGATAGCAGAGGAACGAGGCAGTAGACAGAAATGACAGTTAGTGCTCTGTGTTGAGGCAAGCACACACTGTATAGAGGGATATGCTTTGTTCATATTTGATGTCTGAGGTTTACAACCACTTTAACCACTTGCCGCCCAGCTGCTGCAGTTATACTGCGGTCCCTTTAATGGCTATAGCAGGCATTTGCGACGCATCGCCAGAGCCGATGCACGTGGCCAGCGGCTGCGATCATCCGCCGTTCACCCGCTTTCTGTGGTGCGATCGCGTGTGGTCGGCGGAAGATCGCGGCCGCCGGCCACGCGCATCGGCTCCGGCGATGCGTCGCAAACGCCTGCTATAGCCATTAAAGGGATTGCTGTACCGGATCTGTCAATGTAAACAAACAGATCCCCATTCTGACAGGGGAGGAGAGAGAGATCTGCTGTTCCTAGTGATCAGGAACAGCGACCGCTCTCTACTCCCAGTCTGTCCCACCCCCCCACAGTTAGAAACACCTCCCTAGGCAACACTTAACCCCTTGATCACCCCCTAGTGTGAACCTTTTCCCTGCTAATGTCATTTATACAGTGATCAGTGGCTATTTTTTAGCTCTGATCACTGTGATAATGTCACTGGTCCCAAAAAAGTGTCAAAAGTGTCTGATCTGTCTGCCACAATGTCGCAGTCCCGCTAAAAATACATGATCACCGCCATTACTAGTACAAAAAAAATTATAATAAAAATGCCATAAATCTATCCTCTATTTTGTAGATGCTATAACTTTTGTGCAAACCAACAAATACTGCTCATTGCAATTTTTTTAACCAAAAATATGTAGAAGAATAAATATTGGCCTAAACTGATGAAGAGGTTAAAGGTAAGATGCAATATTTTTTAAATGTGGTTTTGGTATTAATACCGTTTCAACATGAAAAAAAATCTGTGACGACAGGTCCACTTTAAATGGATGGACACAGGGAAAATTTAAAAGGCCATAAAAACTAAATTTGAGCCAGTTGGATTAGTGCTTCTGGCGCATTAGAGGTGTGCGGAGGACCGTGCAGGTGTAGCGGCATTGTAAATCAGCGTGTGACATTCCAGCAGATTATCTGGATGGATATGACAGTATAAAGGTTGGTGGAGAACCGGCGATGCGGGCAGGATGGGGGTCTGTGCAGCCGTCTCTCCTCAACGTCGGCTCTGCAGGTCAGTAAAAGTTTGGAGAGAGCCGCTCGCTGGGTCTTTATGGTTCTGGGCAGAGACGCTCGGCTTGGCAGGAGAGCGCTGCGTCTTTCATTAAATCTGCCATCTGAGCCCCGTACCTCGCCGTCCTGATGGATGAGTGTTGTGTGCGTGCTGTGTGCGTTCCGGGGCATTGCGCTGACTCTCTGCTAACGCTGTATAAACAGGCAGAAGTGTGCCGCAATGTATCACTGATAAAACCAATGAATCTAAGATTGAATTCCCGGCCCGGTGTCACTCCGCAGCATTGACCTGTACGAGACTGAAATCACAGCCGCGGCTGCAGGATGAAACGTCTGATCGATGGCTTCAGCTGAGAAAAAAAAAACGCCACTTACACACCCCAGAAAACTGAATCTAAAGGTCGGCCAAGTGACTGCGTTTTATCGTACTGCCAGATTCCACCGCCTCCTTCTCCAGTTTATAACAAGTTTAACGTGGAAAGTTTAGATGTCAAAGTGCCTTTTCTGGAAATAAGTGACTGTATTGGGATTAGGGGGGTCATCTTCATCTCTGGGGAGTATAAGTGGAGAGGAAAAACAAAGAGAATTTCCCATGAGAAAGGGTACATAGCATAATAAAGTCGTCTTAGAATAAAAGGTATTTCATTCAATCTCATATCCCAAAAATAATAGGATTATTCTTCATTTCAGAAAAATATAACCAAAAGCAACTCTAAATTCACAAACAAATAAATTACAATTCAATAAACATAATTGTAAAAAAAGTTATTAAAATGCACCTGCATGAACAAAAAAATGTCATCAAGAATCCATGAACTATGGATTTTTTAAAAGCACTAAATTCATAAATCAATCACAGTGCATTACAATTCAATAAACATGATTGTGAACAAAAATGATTAAAGTGCAAGTGCGTGTGCAAAAAGTTCATCAAAAATCCATGGCCTTCTTGATGCCACTTTTCACTAAGTTCACCAAGATTCTCTAACAATCCTCTGAAGGCTTCACAGAACAGCTGTATTTATACTGAGATTAAATTACACATAGGTGGACTCTATTTACAAATAAGGTGACTTCTGAAGGCAAAGTAGATTTTACATTAGGGGTATCAGAGTAATGCCCCGTACACACGGTCGGAAATTCTGACCACAAAAAAGTTGTCGGAAAATCCGATCTTCCTGAACATGGTGACGTTCGTTGCGTACGACGGGACTACGTAGAGGCTAGTAGCCAATAGCTTTGGTCTTGTAATGTGATCTGAGCATGCGTGGCAATTTGTCCGTCGGAATTCGCTACACACGATCGGAAAAAGTCCGGTAGGACTTTGTTGTCGGAAAATTTGAGAGCAGGATCTCAAACTTTTTCCGTCGGAAATTCAGACGGAAAAAGTCCGATGGAGCCCACACACGGTCGGAATTTCCGAAAACATGGTCCGATAGGACATTTTCCGTCGGAAAATCCGACCGTGTGTACAGGGCATAAGGGGGCTGAAAACAAATGCATGCCACTTTTTTCACATATTTATTTGTAACAAATTAGGAAAAACATTTATCATTTTCCTTCTACTTCACAATTATGTGCCACGTTGTGTTGGTCTATCACATAAAATCCCAATAAAATACATTTATGTTTTTGGTTGTAACATGACAAAATATGGAAAATTTCAAGGGGTATGAATACTTTTTCAAGCCACTGTATGTTAACTGAAGGTGTCTCCACACTTCCTCTTCCTGTTACAATAAAGTGCTTCCACCACCATGTGTTACCATTCAAGGAGCCTCTTACCAGACAAAGTGGACCATTAAGTTATAAATGGTCAGATACCGCGCAAGGTATCTCACATCACTCCGTGTCTCGGTCGGTAACCTGTCCTCAACACGGATCCTCTCCACCACCATCGGAAGTCACCACTGAAATAAGAATGATTACAGATCCATTGTGACGTATGTAAAACCTGGCTTTATTAAAACACGCCGATAGCGTCAAGAATAAATCACATAAAAACAGCCAAAAACATAAATAACTACTAGTAGCTTTTCCAATGTAGCAGGCTGAAACAGCCCCATCGGGTGCCCGGATCCAGTTGTCGGATGTGCGTGATGACGTCACATAAAAGCCACACCCAACACGTTTAGTCGGAAATGACATAATCGGGGACTTACGGATTACATTTTAATTTATTCCTCATTTGAGGACAGCGGGTAAAGCCATGCAAATCATTTCTTCATGCACTAGTATTCAAGTGCATGTCCAGAATGCTGTTGTTTAGCACGAATGTAGCAGACTATTTTTGTTCACAGGGGTTGTCAAATACAGTCTGGAACCTGGACCATTCTACCATCAGGGCCCCAAATATTGATAGACCATTCTTGGTCTCTGCGTCCAGCTTTGTAGATAACCACTCTGTGCCTCCTCAGTAATTCTCCTAAGGCCCCCAGCCCAACAACTACGGAGGCCCAAATTGTAGTCTCTTGTCTCAGTGATTCTGCTCCTAGGGGCAGCAACCCCAGGAGTACAGGAACCCTCCCTGACAAGGAAAGAACAATCTGCTCAGGCCTCTTGTTTTTTTTTATCTCCTCCCCATCCACCTTCTGGATGCCCCTTCCAGGGATTGACTAGCGCCTGATAAAAACTGTATTCAATGGATCATTGGTGTCTCCCTCTCTATGCTCTGGAAGCTTCCAGAGTCAGGGTGAACCAATCAGACTCTCAGCTCAAGAACCCTGATCAGATCAAACCAACAACCACTCCCCTCACTACAGTGGAGACATTTTCCTATCAGCCTAACTGGGACTAGCTAGATTTATACCCAGAACTGCTGGAGTATACTGCACATATTATGGGCCATTTGTTCCAAACTGCATAAAGCTGTTTCAGGCTTTTTGGTCACCATCATTGCAGTGTATGGAAACCATGGCTTCCATGGAGTGGAGCTTGGGACCCAGTAAGACAGTTTAAAAGCCGTCTAACCAAATTATTGCCTAGCATGGTGAAGTCTACCTAGAACAGAAGGTATTTACATGTCTCATCTGTATGGTTATATGGTTTTGTTGGATCCCAAACCCTACTCCATAGAAGCCATGGTTCCTACTCCATCTAAGCCATGGGACAAAAAGGAATTATTTGCATGGCTCTGACCATGACCTCTGAAAATGAGATATAATCGTCTTGCTTTTGAATATGTGATGAACACCTTCTGCTATTCTGTACAACACACTGATTCAGTTGGAGGTCTTCTTCGTTCCCTTAGTTCCTTCCCACCATAGCTTGAAGGGTACATTCACTGTCTAATTTCCTAGAAAAAGAGAGGAATTAGAGATTTTATAAGATGGCCCTGAAATCTCCCCCCCCCCCCCCCCCCCCCCCCCCCCCCCCCCCCCCCCCCCCCCCCCCCCCCCCCCCCCCTAGATTCTGCATTATATTTAGATATAAATGGGATTTCCTATATGAGCAGGCTGTTTAACACAATTCCATATGCAAGAAATTCTCTAATTGTGGTGTTATGTGGGTGGACTAAGCATGAAATGTCTTCATATCTCTCGGCTACATTCATACAGAGTCTGGAAAATGGATACAGAGAGAGAAAATATTGCCAAAATTACTCAGTTACCCTATCCATGCTTTAATATTAGAGGAGTCTATACAGAACAGGAAATTCAACTTCTTTCATTTATGGAGTATAATGCAATTTTACAGAGAATGAATTCTGTTTGTGTATTACTTCACTTCCGGACCAACCCTCAACACAGTGGGGGTTATTTACTAAAGGAAAATCCACTTTGCACTGCAAGTGCACTTGAAAGTAAAGATCCGAGGGGGACATGCAAGGAAAATAAAAAACAGCATTTTAGCTTGCACATGATTGGATGATAAAATCAGCAGAGCTTCCACTCATTTCAGATCTACCCCTTAGATTTAGAGCGACTGCATTTCCAAGTGCACTTGCAGTGCAAAGTGGATTTGCCTTTCGTAAATAACCCCCCGTATGTTGCTGGGATTCCTTTCTTATAAGCTAGCCATAACAAATTTCAGCTGATCTCAGATGAAATTACAAAAATTCGAGCCCTTGGTGGTCTGTTAGCACCCTCCCCTCTTTGATCTGGAAATTAAATGAGCCAAGCAAAAATATTCCATCCAAACATGACTTGCATCCACGTGTATGCAGGAATCAATACATTTCTGTCATTCAATCCCATGGGGATTACAATATACTGTATGTCCAGCTTTAAGGTGAGCATACACCAGTAGACTTTCTTTTGAAAATGTTCATCTCTAAAACATTTGTTTGATCTTTAGTTTGGTCAAATTGACATTCGCTTTCAACTGCAGGCTCTGCAGCATGGAGGCTTCCAAGAGTTTTGGGTGAGAAGAAGCCAGGTCTTACTGGAGACCTGCAGGCTGTCTGAGTGTGCAGGTATGCACACTTGTTATAAGATGGAGCCTGGCCATAGCTCAGGGCTTCCTTTAGGGGACTGGTGTGGGCTCCCGTTAGGAGTGGTACCCCATTAGAGAGACAGCACTCCATATTGGAGGAGAGATTCCTTACTCATAGGACTGGGAGAGTCAAGATGGCTAGGTAAGTCTGGAGGACTGGGAGAGCCAAGACAACTTGGCGAGAGAATCTGGAGGTCTCAGGGGAGTGAGAGAGCTTGGGATGCCAGGAGATTCCCTATTGAGAGGAAAGGCTGAGTGAGCCAGGAGAGCCCAGAAATCTGGGTAAGACTGTGGGACCAATGAAACGAGCAGTGGCACTGCTGAGGATGGTGCCAGGTGGCTTGGAATTTCCCTGTGAGTTGATTTGTTTGTGGAAACCCCTGGGTAAGTTTTCTGTTGAACTTTTACCTTCTTTTTTAATAAAAGTGGGCTGACAAGCCCTAAAATAAAGTTTGGAGTGGCAAGATCTCACTAAAATTGCTACGACTACTGAGCCTATAATTTTCCAAGATCCTGTAGTATACGGGTCTCCAAACTCTCTAGGCAGAGGGCCAGGTTAATGTCCTTCAGATTTTAGGGGGGCTGCACTGTGTCAGAAACCATGAATCAGACTGAGACAGAAGTGCAGTAAAAATCACACTATTTAATATAATGGTAAAAAGGTTTAAACAGAGCCAACATAGTCAAAACATAGCCAGAGTTTGGTACCCAGAGCGGATAGTCAGACAAGCCAGGAAATCAGGAAACCGGAGATCAGCGTAGTGGAACAGCAAACAGGATCAGGAACCAGAAGGAATGTAAATCCAAGCAAGTCTTTAAACAGGAACACAGCAGAGAGTCTCTTGATATGTTGACCAAGGCGAAGGCACAGAGGATCTGAACTAAGCAGCTTAAGTGGCCAGCAGGACTGACGAACAGGATATCATCACCAGGTGAGTCACTGTGGAAAGATTAGATCTGTCAATTACCTGACAGCTGAGTGGCCTGCTCTGAGAAGGAAGGGCTGAGCCCAGCCCTGACAGACTGTGACCACAGGGAGCAGAAAATGCCCCGCCATCAGTGGGCATAAACAAAGCCCCACCAAGCTTGAATAGAAGGAATAGTGCCTCATTGTTGATATCAATGGGAAGAATAGTGCCCCAAAATTGGTGTCAGTTGGTGGAGTAGTGCCTCATCAATGCTGTCAGTGGGAGAAATAGTGCCCCATTGTTGATGTCAGTGGGAGGAATGGTGCCCCATCAATGGTGTCAGTTGGTTTAATAGTGCCTCATTGATGGTGTCAGTTGGTGGAAAAGTCCCCAATCGATGGTGTCAGTTGATAGAATAGTGCCCCATGGGCCAGATAAAGGCATGCTAAGGGCCACATCCGGTCCCGGGCCGCAATTTGGAGACCACTGCCGTACTATATGGCCAGCTTGACTGTCAGTGCTGGCAGGAAGTTGGATTCCTCACTCTAGTTCTCTGTCTCCTCTCTCATGCCATTGCCCAGTGCATACGCTTCTCCTGACAGCCTGAAAAAAATTACAGCTGGTGTGAAGAAATGTATTAGTCACAGAATACAAAGAATGATTTTAGGTAACTAAAAATAATCTGATGTATGAAATGATGGTGGGTGTTTTCAGTGTTTATATTAAGTAATGACGATTCCTCCAATGACTGCCGTTGGAGATTATTTTCTACTTTGCATACCATTCTTCATCCAATATTGTCCTTCTAATTTCATTACTATGGAGATCTGCGGGACCATAGGGCTCATCCCATTCGGAAAGGATTTTTTTCACTTATACAATGACAGAATCCTCATTAAAACTGGCACTTTGATTGCAATCTGCAGAAGTGAACGGTGGGTTGGCGTCATCTGGAAATTCCCCCCCATGTTCCAGACTCCACAGGGGGAGCTCCGCTTCAATCCGATGTGACAGGCGGGTATCCCCAGGGCTGCCAGCTCTTCCCCTTAATTGGTGACATAATGCGAGTTTGCTTGGATTCAGTCAGTGGCGTACCCGGTTTTCATCAGTCACATGACCTGCAGAATTCATATGTGTTCAGTAATTAAAGGAAGTAAATGTAGACGCTCCCAACCCTACCCTACATGCTGAACAGAGAAAGTCAAGTAACTTTAATCATAACAAACACTGAAAGCCCCTATTTTATTATATTCATCTCTTAAAGTAGATGTAAGCTCAGTAACTAAAATCACATAAAACCATTAAATTGTAACAAATGGAAAAACTTTATATAGTTTTTAGTGGAGAGGGATTAGAACACCTGTCAGGTTTTTATTATTGTCTTTGTCCCTATTAGGGAGATTCACTTTCTCTATTTGTCCTGTTTACCGTTATCACTGAAAGTGAAAGCAAAAGAAAATCCCAAATTTTGGGTTGTCACCAGAACAGGCATAGAGAGGAAATCTTCCAATGGGGACACGAGTTCTGGTTTCTCTGACTTTGGAGGTATTTCCTCTCACTTCCTGTTTAGGCTATAGGACAGGAAAAGAAGGGAAATCTCCCCAATGGGACACTCCCAAATGGCAAAAAATAAAAACCTCACACAGAATTTATATACCACACAAAATCAGATAAAAGCTTGACCTCATTATCCTAAGCAATTAGCACATCTCAGGAACAGCCAACATAAACAGTATGCTAATCCACATGTACCAACTAACATCTGACAGTGATCTAATTAACATAACTAGTCACTTAAACAAGCCAAGGTGCTCAGACAGTCCGGCAACAAGCCCACAACCCTAGATACACAAAGTACATTACACATTATTATAAGCATTAACGTATAGCATCCCACAACAGTTCGATAACAAGGTAAAGTGGACACAATCCTAATCTCATCTCCAAGAGATGAGCAGGCAGACAGAAACAATAGGTGACTCAATTAACAATGGGAATTCACACCTAGGAGGCACACAATGGGGCAAAGGCACACATAATACCTTAAACAGTTTAAACATAAACATAGATTATAGCAGGAGACCCCAGTATCAGGTTGCGTTGAGCTGATTATATTAACATCTGCTCTGAGTCTCATAGTCTAAAGCAGTGGTCATCAACCCTGTTCTCAGGGCCCACTAACAGGCCAGGTTTGCAAGATAACTGAAATACATCACAGGTGATATAATTTGCTGCTCACAGTATTCTAGTCTGCATCTCCCCAAGGTAATACAGAAACCCTGGCCTGTTAGTGGGCCCTGAGGACAGGGTTGATGACCACTGGTCTAAAGCAGTCATCTGGGTCCTCCAGTTCCCAGAGTCTGTGTGCTTTGGGGAGACATGGATTTGAATCTGAAGCAAGACCACTCCAAAGGTCCCCCAGGCACACACCTCCCAAAAATTAGAGCCCTCTCAAAAGCCAGGGCCCATAGTCAGTATGCAAGAGGCTACCGCACAGTCCTCTCCAAAAGCCCCTGTCCTGGTTGAGTCTGTCACAGTGGATATCCTTCCAAATAGCTGGCTCTGAAGAAGAGGGCTGAGCCCTCAAAACACGTAAGCCGTTTGGAAACTATGAGGTCTTTCCATGCCATTAGTTCAATACTGTGGACCTGGAGGTGGCCTCATTTGCATTTTCTGATATGCTTGTGCATGTCATGCGTTTGTGAGTAAATCGTTTGTCGTATATACAGTATCTCACAAAAGTGAGTACACCCCTCACATTTTTGTAAATATTTTATTATATCTTTTCATGTGACAACACTGAAGAAATGACACTTTGCTACAATGTAAAGTAGTGAGTGTACAGCTTGTATAACAGTGTAAATTTGCAGTCCCCTCAAAATAACTCAAGACACAGCAATTAATGTCTAAACCGCTGGCAACAAAAGTGACTACACCCCTAAGTGAAAATGTCCAAATTGGGCCCAAAGTGTCAATGTTTTGTGTGGCCACTATTATTTTCCAGTACTGCCTTAACCCTCTTGGGCATGGAGTTCACCAGAGCTTCACAGGTTACCACTGGAGTCCTCGTCCCCTCCTCCATGACGACATCACAGAGCTGGTGGATGTTAGAGACCTTGCGCTCCTCCACCTTCCATTTGAGGATGCACCACAGATGTTCAATAGGGTTTAGGTCTGGAGACATGCTTGGCCAGTCCATCACCTTTACCCTCAGCTTCTTTAGCAAGGCAGTGGTCGTCTTGGAGGTGTGTTTGGGGTCGTTATCATGTTGGAATACTGCCCTGTGGCCCAGTCTCTGAAGGGAGGGGATCATGCTCTGCTTCAGTATGTCACAGTACATGTTGGCCTTCATGGTTCCCTCAATGAACTGTAGATCCCCAGTGCCGCCAGCACTCATGCAGCCCCAGACCATGACACTCCCACCACCATGCTTGACTGTAGGCAAGACACACTTGTCTTTGTACTCCTCACCTGGTTGCTGCGACACATGCTTGACACCATCTGAACCAAATAAGTTTATCTTGGTCTCATCAGACCACAGGACATGGTTCCAGTAATCCATGTCCTTAGTCTGCTTGTCTTCAGCAAACTGTTTGTGGGCTTTCTTGTGCATCATCTTTAGAAGAGGCTTCCCTCTGGGATGACAGCCATATGGACCAATTAGATGCAGTGTGCGGCGTATGGTCTAAACATTGACAGGCTGATCCCCCACCCCTTCAACCTCGGCAGCAATGCTGACAGCACTCATACATCTATTTCCCAAAGACAACCTCTGGATATGACGCTGAACATGTGCACTCAACTTCTTTGGTCAACCATGGCGAGGCCTGTTCTGAGTGGAAACTGTCCGGTTAAACCGCTGTGTGGTCTTGGCCACCGTGCTGCAGCTCAGTTTTAGGGTCTTGGCAATCTTCTTATAGCCTAGACCATCTTTATGTAGAGCAACAATTCTTTTCTTCAGATCCTCAGAGAGTTCTTTGCCATGAGGTGCCATGTTGAACTTTCAGTGACCAGTATGAGAGAGTGAAAACGATAACACCAAATTTAACACACCTGCTCCCCATTCACAACTGAGACCTTGTAACACTAACGAGTCACATGACACCAGGGAGGGAAAATGGCTAATTGGGCCCAATTTGGACATTTTCACTTTTGTTGCCAGCGGTTTAGACATTAATGGCTGTGTGTTGAGTTATTTTGAGGGGACAGCAAATTTATACAAGCTGTACACTCACTACTTTACATTGTAGCAAAGTGTCATTTCTTCAGTGTTGTCACATGAAAAGATATAATAAAATATTTACAAAAATTTGAGGGGTGTACTTACTTTTGTGAGATACTGTTGTGTTGCGTTTGATATAAAATATATGATTTTTCTATAAGACTGTGATAAAATAGCAACCAGACTATTTTTTAACAGAGGTCAGGTTTGTCTGAGGATGTTTCTCAAACGAATGTCTTGGTAACAATGGAAACTGTTGACAGTTGGCAGTTTGGTTGTTAAGGTAAACAAGTTTTTAACCATTGTGAACAAACTGGTAAACAAAAGCCCAAATAAAAAGAGCAGTAGAGACTGATAGTGGAAGCCACTCAACATGGATTAACACCAAAAGACTCTCATCTGTAATAAGCAAACAAGAAGGTGCCTGATCTCCAGAAGCCTCGTTGTCAATGGAGATCACAAACACAGTAACTGGAGCCAAGTAACTTTTACGTGTATCTCTACTGTTACAGACCATAGCCTGTTCATTTGCTAGGCATTTTGCGTGTTATAGATATCTGTCAGTCTTGTACTGTATTCCTAATAACGATGGCAACAGAAGCTGGTTACCGCCTCTTTTCACTGCTCCTTCTCATGCTGTCAGGGTGTGGAGGAGAGAAGAAAAGAGCCAATAATTGGCTTTTGCAAAAGTGCTGCCAATCTGTGTTCACTATTGCTGCCAATGTGTGCCCACCACAGCTGCCAATCAGTGCCCACCACTGCTGCCAATCAGTACCCACCAGTGTCTCCTCATCAATGCCACCTATCAGTGCCGCCCACCAGTGCCGCATATCAGTGCTGCCTATCAGTGCCCATCAGTCCTGCCTATCAGCGCAGCCTCATCAGTGCCTTTTCATCAGTGCCCAGTGCCCATCAGTGCCACATATCAGTGCCGCCTATCAGTGCCCATCAGGGCCACATATCAGTGCCCATCAGGGCCACATATCAGTGCCCATCAGTCCCGCCTATCAGTGCCCATCAGTGCCGCCTATCAGCGCAGGCTCATCAGTGCCTTTTCATCAGTGCCACCTATCACTGCCCATCAGTGCAGCCTATCAGTGCAGCCTCATCAGTGCAGCCTCATCAGTGCCGTCTCATCAGTGCCCATCAGTGCTGCCTCATCAGCGCACATCAGTGAAGGAGAAGAATTACCTATTCGCAAAATTTTATGACTAACTATGAAAATGTTTTTGTTTTTTTTCAACATTTTCAGTTTATTTTTTTATTTAGCAAAAAATAAAAAAAAGCGGTGATTAAATACCACCAAAAAAAAAAAAGCTCTATTTGTGTGAAAAAACGGATACAAATTTGTTTGGGTACAGTGTTGCATGACTCCTCAATTGTCATTCAAAGTGCGACAGCGCTGAAAGGTGAAAATTGTCCTGGGCAGGAAGAGGGTGAAAGTGCCCAGTGGGCAAGTGGATAATGCCTGGTGATCCTGCCATGATGGTCCTTACTTAGGCACTTCCTATTATAGGGTGACAACTCTCTGTCCCCGTCTCCTGATTGTTCTCCTGCATTGTCACCATGTCCCACGTGCTTCCCAAAAAAACGACAAGTGGCGGTTTCAATAGATATTCTGCAGGCATGGTTCAGTGTTGTCACTATCAAGGAAACCTGCCCTGCATGTCATGGAGCCATCACTGTGCATGAGGACAGAAAGTGTCTGCCAGAGATCAGCAGCACTGAGATGAGATAGAGGAGGAAAAAAGATGAATAAAACAAGGATTGTATTTAAAAAATGGCAATTGTTTATCAAAATGTCATTCCATTATAGATTAAATCTCTACTGTACCTTAAAATATATCTAAACCCATAAACACAAATTGATTGTTTTGTAGCCCAACCAGCTAGAAGGGAATTATCTGATAACAGTCCAGAAGCAAGGGCAAAGGCTGCCACACATGTAAGCAAGCCCTAATTTACTTTCTGTCCTAGGGTGACAACCATACTGAACAGTGTTGTCACCCTAGAACAGGGAGTGTCCTAGGACTACATAACACTAGGAACTAACACTTTTCTCTCTGTTCCATAACATGGGGAGGGGTTTTGTAGTCCAACAATGCTAACCAGGAAACAATGCTAACTGATAACAGTCCAGAAAAAGAGCGAATGTAAAGCCTCGTACACACGATCTGATTGTTGGCCAACAAAACCGCAGACTTCTGTCCGAAGGGCGTTGGCCCAAACTTGTCTTGCATACAAACGGCAAGGAATTGTTGGCCAACAAACATGAACGTAGTGACGTACTACGTGGTTTTTCAGCTCTTTAGCGCCACCCTTTGGGCTCCTTCTGATCATTTTGTGTTAGTAGAAGTTTGGTGAGTGTTGATTTGCGCTTTTCAATTCGCGCTTTTCATTTTGCGCTTTTCAAATTCGTGCTTTTCAGTTAGTTTCTGAACCAGACATGTTGCGGAATCGGAGGAGATAACGTGTTATTTATTATTGGACTTGGAGTTATTGCTTTGACATAATTTATTTTGGTTGAATAATGATTTGATTTGGTATATTTTCTATATTTGTGGATGCATAGAATGCACTTTTTGGTTAAGTTCTATTGGCAGATAGCATGTCTAATTTTATTTGTTTTCTTTTTTCAATGCACAATAAAAAAAATTGTGTAGAATAATACTTGGCTATGTGTTTTACTTCAAATGACAGTTTGGGAGTCGGCAGTTACATTTAAAAAAATACAATGTAAAATTAACAAGGGGCACCAACATAGTTGTATCTTTGTTCTTAAAAACTACGGGATAATGGTATTGTGGTAACTTGCCCAAATAAAAATAAATAAAAATAATATTATTCTTGATATCAGTAGAATAAAAAGGCTTTGAAAATTAGTTTGCAATAACTCCATCAGTATCACCAGCAAAGCAGCTTCATTATTATCCCATTAAAGAAGAAGAGAATTGTGCGCTGCATTTCGAGATTTCATATTTTTCCGCATTTAAAGCGGTTCTGCACTGACGTTTTATTTTTTTATTTTTTTATTAATGTCTAAAAATCATGTTTTGCTAACATCATACTCACAGTGACGATGCTTGTTATCCAGGTCCGTTTTTCCATCTAATCCATAGTTTAAAAAACTCATTCCCGGCTGATGTCATCTTACTTGTGGGCATTTGAAGCCCACAAGCAGTCACTTCCTTGTTACAAGGATCATGTCCGCAAATCCCACCCGAAATCTGAGATTTGAGGACATCCAGCCGAAATCTCGTGAGATTTGCGGACATCCAGCCGAAATCTTGCGAGATTTTGGCTTGATGGCCGCACTGACTCCTGGGATGAATGACACCAGATCCCAGGAGACAGTGCGGCATGACGAGGATCCCCGCACAGACCCTGCAGAGACAGAGAAAAGACCGGCAGCAAGTACAAGGTAAGTAAAAAAAAAAACGCCATTTAGTACTTTTTGCCAGATTTGGAAGGCAAAGAGATTTACTAAAAAAAGTGTGTGCAGAACCGCTTTAATTCTACTTTACGAACACTAGCTTCTGGCTCGTCCTTCCTTCCAATCATGCCTGTTTGTACTTTGGACTGTTGTCCACACGATCGCAAAATCCGACAACAGACATTTGTCCACCGAAAATTTTAAAACCTGCCATCCAACATTTGTCCGCAGAAAATCCGCCAACAATTGTCCGATGGAGCGTACACACGGTCGGATTTTTCGACAACAGCCTGTCATCACACAATTCCCATCGGAAAATCCGATCGCGTTCTGGCTGGATAAACAGCTATTTTTTTGCACTTGTTAAACAGAAATAATAAAACAATTTAAATTGTATATTTAATAGAGCAAAGGGGACCTGATAAAAGTAATGCATTGTTAGAGCTGATATAAATTTTTTAAAGTTACATTTTTCAGTGACTTTATATCTGGACGCGGTGACAGACCTTCCATTATAATCCCCCTCTGTATGAGAATCCTCCCTGACCCCTGACCTTCCGCCATTTCTCCAGACCTGAATTTCGATTGGCAGCCACGAAACGCACATTAAGACCCCTCCGCTCCCTGGAGATTGGCTCTGCACGTTAATAGAAGATCTGTATGTTTCCAGGCTCTGGACACGCACAGGATACACGCAGAGAGAAATGATAATGCCGTTCTACATGCAGCTAACAAGACCTTTTTATTTTGCCCCAAGACATATGAAATATTTATTTACGAAATATCAGAATAAATACCCAGAGTGCGGCGAGGAAAGAAAATGTAATATCTAATTTATACGCACGCCGGCTTACCTGACGCGCCAACATTCTTCAAATCCCAGCAGCAGGGGAAGATTCCGGAAGAAGAAAGAAAACGCAAACTTCATCCGAGGCCGGATAAGACGATATAACATGAAGAGAGAACGGGAGTAAGTCTGTGATCCCTATCATCACCACCCTCCCCAATCTGCCTCTATTTCAGACTCCAGTTATGTTAACATTCTTACTAGACATGTGCAATTCGTTTCGTTTTTATTCGTTTTCCGTTAAAATTCGTTATATTCGTTCATTCGTTATCGTATGAATGAACGAATGATTCGCTAAAAATTTTAACGAATAACGAATTATCGAATCGAACGAATATGAAAAACAACGAAAATCCGAAATAACCAAATTAGAAACAACGAAACTACGAAAGAAGAAAATCCGAAAAACAAAAACATGAACAACGAAAAGCAAAATGAACGAAAAAATTCGTACATTAGTAACTTTTTTTTTTGTTGAATTGGTAATTTTTTCTGTGTCCCTTACAATGGCGCTGCTTAACGTGCTTCGAATGGATTGAACGAAAAAATTCGTACATTTGTAACTTTTTTTTTTTTTTTGATTCGTAATTTTCCGTGTCTCTTACAATGGCGCTGCTTAACGTGCTTCAAATGGATTGAGCGAAAAAATTCGTACATTCGTAACTTTTTTTTTTTTTTGAGATTCGTAATTTTCCATGTCTCTTACAATGGCGCTGCTTAACGTGCTTCGAATGTATTGAACGAAAAAATTCGTACATTCGTAACTTTTTTTTTTTGAGATTCGTAATTTTCCGTGTCTCTTACAATGGCGCTGCTTAACGTGCTTCGAATGGATTGAATGAAAAAATTCGTACATTCGTAACATTTTTTTTTTTTTGAGATTCGTAATTTTCCGTGTCTCTTACAATGGCGCTGCTTAATGTGCTTCGAATGGATTGAACGAAAAAATTCGTACATTTGTAACTTTTTTTTTCGATTCATAATTTTCCATGTCCATTACAATGTAATAATAGCATACACATTACATAAAATTATGAATTATGCTCCGATTACGAATCTATGAAAACAATGTTACGAAAGTACGAATAAATCAATCTTACGAAAGTAAGAATGTAACTAAATCTACGAAAATATGAATGCGTCCGAATTTCGAATAAACAAAAATTAAACTAACGGAAAAACGAATCAACGAAAAAATAACTCTTACGAAAATACAAATCGTTACGAATCAACGGAAACGAACAGAAACGAAATGAAACTAAACAAATTTTTCTTTTGTGCACATGTCTAATTGTTACTTGAGTTAATCTGTCATTTTGATGTTGGTGATGAAACATCACCTCTCCATTTTGATATGTAGCTAGTTATCATTTTATATAAACTGCAAATAATAAAAAAAAAAAAAAAAAAAATGATATTTATTTAACCATGGCAATAGTATTTTGCATTATCCCCTGCTCCTGTAATTGGCTCATAGCATCCCCAAGAAGGCAGCACTGAAATGGAAACGAAGATAATTCGCTTCGCATTGACTTCTATTGCATGCAGTACCGCATGTGGCCAGAGGTGTCCCTAGGTTAAAGAGGAACGGCAGTCTGCTCACATAATTTGTAATAAAAACATCTTTGCCATGCTGAAGCTTCCCTCCAACCACTTTGTATATTATTTTATATATACGGTGGAACCTTGGTTAACGAGTAACGCGGTTAACGAGCGTTTTGAAAGATGAGCAACTTTTTTTTTTTTTTTTTATTCTGACTCGGTTTGTGAGTGTTGTCTCGCAAAACAAGCAGAATTCAAGCTAATGGGGTGTGCAGTACCGCATTTGGCCAGAGGTGCGGGGGGTGCCGGTGAAACACAGGGAACAGTTCGGAAATACTCGGAATCACTCAGAATCACTCGGAAATACTCCGTTCCCGAGTGTTCCCAAGCCTTTCCGAGGCTTTCCAAGTTCAGCCGAGCTGTCCCCGAGTATTTCCGAGGCTCTTCGCCCCCCCACCTCTGGCCACATGCGGTATTGCATGCAATAGAAGTCAATGCGGAACAAACGATCTTTGTTTCCATTGACTTCTATTGGGAAACTCGCGTGTGCTTTGGATAACAAGCATTCTCCTGGAAACGGATTATGCTCGTAATCCAAGGTTCCACTGTACTGTGATTCTGTATTTGCCAAATATGCTGCAGAAATCTCCCTCCACTGAGTCTGGCTGCAGCCATTTTAACTGTGGGCAGCTGAAGCTGTTGCCTGTTAACTTCCTGGATTTACACAGACACACAGAGGCACACCTCCAGCTCTGCAGCTCTCATCGTCCCTCTTATGACTCATCCCCCCTGACTTCCTGGCAAACTCTTACGAGAGTGAGTGAGAGAGCTGTGCATGATGTCATAAGCCTAGGCTTTTTTTTCCAGAAAAGAGACAGGAAGTGGGCTGTATAAGGTATTTACTGGCAGAAAAAAATGTTTTACTATCCAAAGTTAAAACAACAAGGGCAGAAGATTTAATAGATGGAAAGATGAAAAAATGAATGAAGGTCCACTTCAACTACACTGATAGTTTCATCTTTAGCAGCTAAAGCTGGCCATACACTAATAGAATTTCATTGATATTTTTTAAAGTGATTGTAAACGGTCGCCTAGTGAAACAACCCATTTAGTTTAAAACTGAAATAAAAGGCAAAACATTTGTGTCGAGATATAAAAAAAAAAAACATTTTAAATACCTTTTTTCCCTTTTTTTATAAGGAATCACATGATCTCTGTTCTCAGCTGCATAAGAGCTGGGGGATGAGAAACAACAGTACACCGAACTTTCCAGTCAACGAAACGCGTTGAGATTTTTGGATACTGCATAATTATAATCATGTTCTTATCATTTAGACTACATATATGAATTTTTTTAAATTATGAATTATATTTGCTGTAATTTGCTGATGTGGATTAGAGGGTTTTAGGTTACAAATCAGCATTATTATATACAAATGTAGTGTGCTATAATGAAACATGTGTACATATATGAATTAATAAATGTGTTAAAAATCAGCATTACTATTTATAACTGTAATATGCCATGATGGAACATGTGTACATATAAGAAATAAAAAAATTGATATTATTTATCAATCATTTTACCAGGTTGCAGCCACGTGTTTTATTTAAACTCCTTTTTCTTTTATCTCGTATATAGGCATATGACCTTAGCATGTCATTGCCTCATTTAAAGTCCCCAAAACCCCTCTTTTTTATAAGTGATCACATTCCTGTGTTCTCAGCTGTATAAGAGCTGGGGGAGGAGAAGCAACATTACACACTGAGCTCTCCAGTAGGGATGGGCCCGGTGCTCGATGCGAACCCACGTTCGCATCGAGCACCGGGCGTTCGCTCGCTCGGCGAGCCCAGAACTATTTTGGCCGCTCGCATCACGTTCGTGTGATGCGAGCGGCCCCGCAATGCATTGCGGCCGGCGCGGCCGGCGCAGTGCATTGCTGGCTGATGATTGGCCAAGCATGCACTGTGACCCCGCATGCTTGGCCAATCACAGCCCCGGAAACTCGAAGAGCCATAATTGGCTACAGGCAGGACGCCTGTAGCCAATTACAGCTCAGGGGCTGTAGTACACGCCCCCCCCCCTATAAAAGGCCGCCACGCCGTCTGCGCCGGTCACATGCTGTTCCGGCGCAGATTGAGCAGGCTGATTCTGTGACACTCTGCTGGATTTAGTTAGGTAGAGAGATTCACTTACAGAGATTGAGTTAGATAGATTCAGTTACAAAGATTGATTGAGAAAGAGGGGCTTGTAGTGTGTTCGTGGCAGGCAGGCAGAGCTCCTATATTTTGTTACCAGAAGCACCTATAGGACTTGTAGTGTGTTCGTGGCAGGCAGGCAGAGCTCCTATATTTTGTTACCAGAAGCACCTATAGGACTTGTAGTGTGTTCGTGGCAGGCAGGCAGAGCTCCTATATTTTGTTACCAGAAGCACCTATAGGACTTGTAGTGTGTTCGTGGCAGGCAGGCAGAGCTCCTATATTTTGTTCCCAGAAGCACCTATAGGACTTGTAGTGTGTTCGTGGCAGGCAGGCAGAGCTCCTATATTTTGTTCCCAGAAGCACCTATAGGACTTGTAGTGTGTTCGTGGCAGGCAGGCAGAGCTCCTATATTTTGTTCCCAGAAGCACCTATAGGACTTGAAGTGTGTTAGTCCCATCACACACACAGAGCTATATTTTCTTCCCAGAAGCACCTATAGGACTTGAAGTGTGTTAGTCCCATCACACACACAGAGCTATATTTTCTTCCCAGAAGCACCTATAGGACTTGAAGTGTGTTAGTCCCATCACACACACAGAGCTATATTTTCTTCCCAGAAGCACCTATAGGACTTGAAGTGTGTTAGTCCCATCACACACACAGAGCTATATTTTCTTCCCAGAAGCACCTATAGGACTTGAAGTGTGTTAGTCCCATCACACACACAGAGCTATATTTTCTTCCCAGAAGCACCTATAGGACTTGAAGTGTGTTAGTCCCATCACACACACAGAGCTATATTTTCTTCCCAGAAGCACCTATAGGACTTGAAGTGTGTTAGTCCCATCACACACACAGAGCTATATTTTGTTCCCAGAAGCACCTATAGGACTTGAAGTGTGTTAGTCCCATCACACACACAGAGCTATATTTTCTTCCCAGAAGCACCTATAGGACTTGAAGTGTGTTAGTCCCATCACACACACAGAGCTATATTTTCTTCCCAGAAGCACCTATAGGACTTGAAGTGTGTTAGTCCCATCACACACACAGAGCTATATTTTCTTCCCAGAAGCACCTATAGGACTTGAAGTGTGTTAGTCCCATCACACACACAGAGCTATATTTTCTTCCCAGAAGCACCTATAGGACTTGAAGTGTGTTAGTCCCATCACACACACAGAGCTATATTTTCTTCCCAGAAGCACCTATAGGACTTGAAGTGTGTTAGTCCCATCACACACACAGAGCTATATTTTTGTTCCCAGAAGCACCTATAGGACTTGAAGTGTGTTAGTCCCATCACACACACAGAGCTATATTTTCTTCCCAGAAGCACCTATAGGACTTGAAGTGTGTTAGTCCCATCACACACACAGAGCTATATTTTCTTCCCAGAAGCACCTATAGGACTTGAAGTGTGTTAGTCCCATCACACACACAGAGCTATATTTTCTTCCCAGAAGCACCTATAGGACTTGAAGTGTGTTAGTCCCATCACACACACAGAGCTATATTTTCTTCCCAGAAGCACCTATAGGACTTGAAGTGTGTTAGTCCCATCACACACACAGAGCTATATTTTCTTCCCAGAAGCACCTATAGGACTTGAAGTGTGTTAGTCCCATCACACAAAAATGTGAAAAGTGTGGCGCTAAGATACAACATGTGAGAACATTCTCAGTGGGCACGCACATGAAAATCGAGACCACTGTTAGAGTGTTCAAAAAATTAGTATATATAAAAAACAAGGACAACAGTCCTTCATGCACGCCGTGAAAAAACGTGTAAAATGTGAACAAGTTTCAACAGGTGCACATAAAGAAAGTGGAAGGAATTAATCATGAGAAATGTGTACAATGTGAAACAATAATAACTGCTCACCTGTAGTGCACAAAAAAAGTAAACTAAGGTCAACAAGTCTCCGAAGAGGAGGGGGCTAGTGTTAAAAATTAATCATGTACACTATTCATAGATCCACAGGAAGTGTACATGAAAAATGCACTAGTGAAATCAAAAACTAGACATTCTATACAGATAAAAATAAACGGAATCACCAAAATGAGAGTGTCATTGCTAACTCACAGGACAATGTAAACAGCCAAAACATAATTGGTATATGAAAAATGAATGGTAATGCAATATATGTATCTACTGTGATAGCTGATAATAAATGTGTCACCATAAATTGGTTGTCTGTGCATTTAGGCATAGAATAGCTTCATACAAAACAATAAAGACATAAGTGAAATAACACCAAACAAGACTGGAAAGGTCTGGACTCATGTAAGTAAAACCTATGGATGCTCCTATTGAAATAACACGCTGTAAAAGAAAAAAGAAGAAAAAAAAAAAAAAAAATGTCTCTTGGGAACTATTCAAAATGCCAATAAAGCCATGTGATAGTGTCCACAGCATGAATAGGTGTATCACAGAATTGCTTGGAAACTGGGTCCTCTAGATGTCGGATTCAGTTGCAAACAAAGAAGTATGGAAAATAGATTGGGTACGCTTACCGCATCCGGTGGACCTGCTCACCGATGGTGAGGGGTCAAACGAGCTTGAAATTTGTAAGGCCTAAGCCTCTACAAATTAGGTGTATGTAGTGGAGTCTCCTCAGCAGTTGTCACTCACCGACCATCCATAGATCGACGGGAACCAAAGGAAGGGGTCTCACCAAAGCTCATGGATCATCACACCAGATAGAAGTATGTGGATAAAGAAAACAGAGAGGGCCTCCTCATAGTGTAAAAAAGGTCCAGACAAGGACTCGATTTATTACTTAAAAGTTTGCGTTCAGCTTTCCAGAATAAATTTTCGATAAAAAATATTTAAAAGCAAAACAAAAAGAGTAAATGAAAACGCACTGATAATAGTAGTTTGCAAAGTTCTCCCGACGCGTTTCGTCTTAAACAGACTTCAACTGGGGCTCAATGCAAACAACAGATCAGTGCACTTATATACAAGTACTGAATATCATTAATGAGACTCATTGGGAACAGCCCAACTTGTGGTGTGGTCACACGGTGAGTAAATCTCATTTGGGTTGGTTGGAAACCGACCAATAGCCAATAGGTTCATTTGGTTCATTTGGGGCAATTTCAACCTTGAACTTAATCAACCAATCTACAATGTCCTAATCCAGTAAGCCAACCAATGATGGCCAGGAGTATTAGACTAAGTATGTGGGGAAAGAAGAGTGGTGTGGATAGGTCATGTTCAGACCAAATGAAAACAAACTTACCAATCAGTGATGGTGCTTTCTGGCGCCAAAAATACCGCCAAGTTGATTGGGTGAGTGGTTCAAAGAGGGCATGCAACATGTAGCCAATCCAAAACATGTTTATAGGTGTACAGCAACCTGTAAGCTGTGCCATAAAGATCACCGGCCGATGTGCAGCAAATACTGTAGTGCGGCGGCGTCTGAGTACAAACATAACCGCAATATGTCTTCCGGGTCGTAATATGGCCAATCAATGCGCTAGATCTAGTCATGTGACAAAAACAAAGTCACATGAGCGGAACAAACCGATCCGAAAGACTGTTAGCCAATCAATGCGCAAAGCAAAATCACGTGACTATAGAGGGAGTCACATGAACGGACGGTTCTAACATGATATGACGAGTGTTTGTGGTGTATATCCACAATACACTCATCACGCAGCGCTCAGCCAGCGGTCATGTGGCGGCGCTACAGCCAATCAGCGGACACAAAACCAAAATGAAAAAGCATGTCTCTGTGAGCATAATTGTCGGTAAAGCGCACAGAGACATGTCCGGTGCGCATGTGCCAGACTAAAAAGAGTGAAAGGGAAAAAATCATCATATAATGGTGCCTGTAGGCTCCCCCTAATGGATAAAAGTGAAAGTGCAACTGTAGAGCTATATGAAACAAGCATAAAGGTAATGATTGAACCAAGATTAAAAAATCAAGATTAAAAAATCAAAAAACTAAAATGCATCATGAAAAATGAACCGCAGTCTGGCTGTTCGCAGTAGGTCTCTCCCATTGTCTACAGTTATGGCAGTATAAAATTGAGAACACTATATGCTCAGTATTAAAGCTGTCATGTAACATCGCTGAGAGTGACGAGGATGGTGTCATTGTACAAAAATCGCAACGTTGTCCATCGTATCAGCAACCAAAGAACTGAGCATATTTCCCAAGTCATTACAACTGCCATAAACCTATCAAACCATAGGTTGTGGGGACAAATTCAATGTCATTGCACAGTAATTCATGATGATCTAAGCTTAATGAACTGAATACAAATATTCAAATAAAAATGAAGTTACATAATGAGAAAGAGAACTAAAAACAAAAACAAAATATGATATGTATATGCGTGGTCATACTGGATCAGACCATACATAATCACCTTCCAACAGTTAGGCTAAGGGGATAAATACCTATGTTGGAACTCAAGGGAAACCTTATTGTTTTGGGTCTACATTAAGAACGGTTGATGAATGCGTTAATGTCCCACTCGATATTGAGGCCGAATGGGACATAACACCTCATCTGGTGGATCCAGAATGTTTCAAGTTTAGATACTCCACGTACGTTGGATTCACCTCTCCAATGAGAAACGAATTTGTCTATAACTTGAAACGTCGAGCCGGCAGGGTTCTTACTGTGATGAAGTAAGAAGTGTTTGGGTACACTGTGGTTCGTCCGACCAGCCCTAATGGCCGCGATATGTTCATTTACTCTAATCGCAAATGTGCGGATGGTGCGCCCAATATATTGTTTGCCACAAGGACAAGTAATGAGATAGACAATAAATTTCGTATGGCAGGTGGCAAAACTCTTCATTTTATATTCTTTGCCTGTATGAGTAGATTTAAAAGTGTCGCGTTTTCTCTGGAAGGAATTATTTATACAGACGTTACACTTGCGGCATGGAAAAAATCCCTTCATATCGTGAAAGGAGGTTGGTCTGCGAGGTGGATCTATGATGTTGGGTGCGATCCTGCCTCTCAATGATGGGGCACCTCTATAGATAACTCCCCCTCGTTCAGGGAGGATAGGGTTGAGAACGTGATCGTTCCTCAATACTTCCCAATGTTTGAGTATAATGTTTTTAATTTGCCTGTGTTGAACAGAAAAATCTGTAAGGAATGACCATCTGTGTTTGTTATCTTTAGCTGTAATAGGTTTTTCTGTTAGTAAGGTGTTACGGTCTATCTTAGACACCTTTTGGATCTCATCTTCAATGTGGGCAGGTTCATAGCCTCTGTCTAAGAATCTTCCTTTAAGAGTTTCTGCTTGCTCAAAAAAGTCAATCAACTGTGAACAATTGCGCCTGATCCGCATAAACTGACTGCGGGGGACCGATTTCAGCCATGAAGCGTGGTGGCAGCTGTCGACCGGAATATACCCATTCCGGTCTGTGGCTTTGAAAAAGGTCTTAGTGGAAAAACGCCCTTCACAGATGCTGATTTCTAGATCTAAAAAGTGGATGGTAGAGCGACTGGCTTCATATGACAGTTCTATTCCAATATTATTGTCATTGAGTTGTGTCATAAACCGATCTAGGGAATCAGTAGAACCCTTCCATAGGAGGAGGATGTCGTCGATGTACCTGGACCACAACACCAATTGTGGGGGGTCCAGGGCATAGACGACATCCTCCTCCCACTTGGCCATGTAGATATTGGCAAGACTGGGGGCGAACTTGGCGCCCATGGCTACACCTTTAGTTTGGAGGTAAAATTGGCCACTGTACCAGAAATAGTTGTGCTTGGTGGCATATAAAAGTAAATCCATAATATATCTCTTATGAGTAAAAGAAATGGAGCTACTCCTACTTAGGAAGGTGTCTACTGCATGAAGTCCAAGATCGTGGGGAATGCAGGTATAGAGTGATGTTACATCTGCAGTAACGAGTAACATGTCTTCGCTACATGCTGTCTGTTGTAGTTTAGAGATAGTGTGCCGGGTGTCTTTGAGATAAGAAGGTATCTCTTTCACTAGTGGTTGTAGGTAGAAATCAATGTATTTCCCGATCCTGCTAGTAATGGAATCTAACCCACTCACTATCGGTCTACCGGGTGGAAGGGTCACGCTTTTGTGTACTTTCGGCAAATAGTACATAATAGGAATGCGTGGTGCAGCTGGTATTAAATAGCTCCTTTCCTTTCTGTCAAGGATACCAAGATGGGCGCCTGTATCCACTAAATCTGACAACATGCGTTTATATTCTCGGGTAGGGTCTTTAGGTAAGAGGCGATATGTATCCGTATCACTTAAAATGCGTGTCATTTCAAGATGGTAAGCCTCTTTGTCTAAAATGACAATTCCACCCCCCTTGTCAGCGGGTCGGATTATCAAATCCTTACGCTCGCACAAGGATTTAAGTCCAATTTTAATGTTGGGGTCAGAATGGATGACCTTATTCGGATGGGCTTCAAGGTCTTTCAAAACCAGGTCTCTGAACACTTTAACAGAAGGGGCCACGGGGCAAGGGGGATTGAAAAGGGAGGGATTAGCAAGGCCAGAATGTATAATGTGTTCAGAGTCATTGGGTACTACGTGACTTCTGGGGTTGGACAAAATATACCTCTGTACATTTATTTTGCGTACAAATTTGTGTACGTCAATAAATGTGGAAAACTTATTAAGTTTTTTGGGAGGGACAAATTTGAGTCCCTTGTCAATGACCAATTGTTCTGCATCGGTCAAGGTCACCTTACTAAGGTTAAAAATCCCACTGGTGTTTAAACGCGTTTTCTTTTTCCTGGACCGCCTCCCCCCTCTGGTACCGCGCTGTGTTCGGGGATGCGACCGTGTTTTTCTGGTTCCCGGTGAAAACCCGGTGTATTGGAAGGTCGTGGCAAATTGTAGTTATATGGGGATCTATCATAATATCCATAATCCCTATTGTCATGGGAATATTGAGAATTGTGAGTCTCATAGGGTCTTTCTCCCCTAAGAGGAGAGAATCTATTCCTAGTTTGGACCGGAGTTCGGTAAGTAGACTGATTATAGTGGCCATTATGGTGGTGATCACTCCGTGGAGGGGAACGATCGTAACCATAATGGTCATAATTGGAAGTATGTTCTTTTTTTGCTCTACCTCTATTTTTATTGCCTCTCCCTCTTCCATTATGGGTTGGATAGGGGTCAACGTTGCGTGGAGTCGGCAAAAGGGCTGCGTGTGCTGGTCGATTGGTATTATCATAACCAGTCTGGTCAGCTCTAGCTTGTGATGGTGGAACAATGATAGGGACAGAGGGTCGATATTCAGAGTGATCTGATACTTCCATGGAGGATTGATCCGCATTAAAGTTAACTTGTGGATCTCTTGTTTGCCAATTAAAGACGCAATTATTTTTGTAGTCAGTATTGTCCCTAAGATATTTTTTTTGTTTTTTATTTTTTTGTTCTCTTTCTTCTTTCTCTAGGTGATTTTTTAGATTGGTTGATAGGGTAATGTATTCAGTAGTTGTTTTGTGAGGTTGGAGTTTCTCTCTTATTTCTTTAATTTCTTTATCTATGATGCTTCTTTTTAGCCGTTTCCGGTCGTTCAAGAATCCCAATAGGGCTAGCCCAGCTTCATTGAAATACTTGAACCAGTTTTCTGGATCTGTGTCACCCTGTTGAGGGTGCACATTCCATCTTAACCCACGAGGGACCATGCGTTCCTTAATATATTGTTCGAGGAACGCAATGTCCCATTCAAGATGGAGTTCGGACACCATAAGGTTTTTCAATCTTATGAATAAGCCGCCTATCTCAGAGTCGGCCATAGAGGAGGTAAAAACTCCCTCTATATTGAAGGTTCGGTTGGTCCTATATTCGAATACGTCCATAGTGG
The DNA here is from genome assembly GCA_028564925.1 of Lithobates sylvaticus. Lineage (NCBI taxonomy): Eukaryota > Metazoa > Chordata > Amphibia > Anura > Ranidae > Lithobates > Lithobates sylvaticus. Next base: position 182,885,275 of record CM053035.1, on the reverse strand, counting down.
CAAAAATTTAATTAAAAATTAAACCAGCAGTGACGAGACAACGTGAACAATTCAAGTGTAAAAAGACCTACGATAGGTCTCTTATTCAACTATGGGGTTACAGTGTGAATAGTAAGACGTAATAAGTCTCTGTTTATCTGAAAAGATACAATGTGACAGGCTAGACTTGAATCAACAAATAAACAGTAACATAACCTGATCATGAAAAAAATAAAAAATATGTAACCAAAATTTTCTATTTTAGGAAATAGAGGATGCAGCAGCTATAGGTCACAGAGTGGAGGAATGGATGTTGTGGGTGAATAGCTGCGCTATCCTACAAAACTGGGAGCTGCCGACACAACAATCTGACGAATTGTGGACTAGATAAAAATGTGAAAAGTGTGGCGCTAAGATACAACATGTGAGAACATTCTCAGTGGGCACGCACATGAAAATCGAGACCACTGTTAGAGTGTTCAAAAAATTAGTATATATAAAAAACAAGGACAACAGTCCTTCATGCACGCCGTGAAAAAACGTGTAAAATGTGAACAAGTTTCAACAGGTGCACATAAAGAAAGTGGAAGGAATCAATCATGAGAAATGTGTACAATGTGAAACAATAATAACTGCTCACCTGTAGTGCACAAAAAAAGTAAACTAAGGTCAACAAGTCTCCGAAGAGGAGGGGGCTAGTGTTAAAAATGAATCATGTACACTATTCATAGATCCACAGGAAGTGTACATGAAAAATGCACTAGTGAAATCAAAAACTAGACATTCTATACAGATAAAAATAAACGGAATCACCAAAATGAGAGTGTCATTGCTAACTCACAGGACAATGTAAACAGCCAAAACATAATTGGTATATGAAAAATGAATGGTAATGCAATATATGTATCTACTGTGATAGCTGATAATAAATGTGTCACCATAAATTGGTTGTCTGTGCATTTAGGCATAGAATAGCTTCATACAAAACAATAAAGACATAAGTGAAATAACACCAAACAAGACTGGAAAGGTCTGGACTCATGTAAGTAAAACCTATGGATGCTCCTATTGAAATAACACGCTGTAAAAGAAAAAAGAAGAAAAAAAAAAAAAAAAAAAAAAAAAATGTCTCTTGGGAACTATTCAAAATGCCAATAAAGCCATGTGATAGTGTCCACAGCATGAATAGGTGTATCACAGAATTGCTTGGAAACTGGGTCCTCTAGATGTCGGATTCAGTTGCAAACAAAGAAGTATGGAAAATAGATTGGGTACGCTTACCGCATCCGGTGGACCTGCTCACCGATGGTGAGGGGTCAAACGAGCTTGAAATTTGTAAGGCCTAAGCCTCTACAAATTAGGTGTATGTAGTGGAGTCTCCTCAGCAGTTGTCACTCACCGACCATCCATAGATCGACGGGAACCAAAGGAAGGGGTCTCACCAAAGCTCATGGATCATCACACCAGATAGAAGTATGTGGATAAAGAAAACAGAGAGGGCCTCCTCATAGTGTAAAAAAGGTCCAGACAAGGACTCGATTTATTACTTAAAAGTTTGCGTTCAGCTTTCTAGAATAAATTTTCGATAAAAAATATTTAAAAGCAAAACAAAAAGAGTAAATGAAAACGCACTGATAATAGTAGTTTGCAAAGTTCTCCCGACGCGTTTCGTCTTAAACAGACTTCAACTGGGGCTCAATGCAAACAACAGATCAGTGCACTTATATACAAGTACTGAATATCATTAATGAGACTCATTGGGAACAGCCCAACTTGTGGTGTGGTCACACGGTGAGTAAATCTCATTTGGGTTGGTTGGAAACCGACCAATAGCCAATAGGTTCATTTGGTTCATTTGGGGCAATTTCAACCTTGAACTTAATCAACCAATCTACAATGTCCTAATCCAGTAAGCCAACCAATGATGGCCAGGAGTATTAGACTAAGTATGTGGGGAAAGAAGAGTGGTGTGGATAGGTCATGTTCAGACCAAATGAAAACAAACTTACCAATCAGTGATGGTGCTTTCTGGCGCCAAAAATACCGCCAAGTTGATTGGGTGAGTGGTTCAAAGAGGGCATGCAACATGTAGCCAATCCAAAACATGTTTATAGGTGTACAGTAGGGATGAGCCGAACACCCCCGGGTTCGGTTCGAACCAGAACCTTCGAACGGACCGAAAGTTCGCGCGAATTTTCGAACCCTATACGTTATAATGGACGCGAACGTTCGAAATCAAAAGTGCTAATTACAACGGCCAATATGCATGTTAATGTCATAAAACAGGTTTGGGGACCCGGGTCCTGCCCCAGGGGACATATATCAATGCAAAAAGAACTTTTAAAAACTAACGTTTTTTCGGGAGCAGTCATTTTAATGATGCATAAAGTGAAAAAAAAAAAAGTGACATTTTCCTTTAAATATGGTACCTGGGGGGTGTCCAAAGTATGCCTGTGAAGTGGCATGTGTTTCCCGTGTTTAGAACTGTCCTTGCACAAAATGACATTTGTAAAGGAAAAAAGAAGCCATTTAAAACCACTTGCGGCTTTAGGTTTGATCTTAAGTAGAATCTGAACAGGTACATTATGAAGTGTAGCTCCATCCCAAAAAAATCTATTTTTAAGCTTTTTGGAGAACATAGGGAGGGGTTATCACCCCTGTAACATTTGCTGTCTTTGCACATCTGTTCAGAACATGTCACCTCACTTTCCGTCCCAATGACAAATGTTTTTGGAAAAGTGGGGTTTTAATTGAAACAAGGATTGGTGATAAAGTATCAGTAGAGAGGAGATACCTTTTCCCAAATTAAATCTAACAGGATAGAATTTCCCTTCCTAGGGGTAGATTTCCTCTCACTTCCTGTTTTCTCTTTCCATTTGCAAGTAGGAGTCGTTTGTAAGTTGGATGTTTGAAAGTAGGGGCCTGGCGTATATACTCTGCAGAAATTTGCCCTATTACATGTTGGTGTAGCCACAAGACTGGTGGGCACAGGAATGGGCCCTGCTGTGAGTTAATAGATCAAGATTTGTAATTGCATGCACCTGTTGAACAGGGCAGAAAAATTGGGGGTGGTGGTGGTGGTGGTGGTGGACGGTTTTGCCACAAGACTGTAAGCTCTCACAGTTACTCTTGGTGGGCGCAGGAATGGGCCCTGCTGTGAGTTATTAGATCAAGATTTGTAATTGCAAGCACCTGATGAACAGGGCAGAAAAATTGGGCCTTTGGCGGTGGTGGTGGACGGTGTTGCCACAAGACTGTAGGCCCTCATAGTTACTCTTGGTGGGCGCAGGAATGGGCCCTGCTGTGAGTTATTAGATCAAGATTTGTAATTGCAAGCACCTGATGAACAGGGCAGAAAAATTGGGCCTTTGGCGGTGGTGGTGGACGGTGTTGCCACAAGACTGCAGGCCCTCATAGTTACTCTTGGTGGGCGCAGGAATGGGCCCTGCTGTGAACTATTAGATCAAGATTTGTAATTACCCCCCCCTGTTAAACAGGGGCTGAAAAATTGTGCCTTAGGCACTGGTGCTGGTGCCACAACACTGCAACCCCTCACAGAGACTGTACTTGGAGCACAGCAGTCACACGTGTTGCGAAGCATTTTTTTAAAAAATTGTAAGTACACGCCCCTGTTAAACAGGGGCTGAAAAATTGTGCCTTAGGCACTGGTGCTGGTGCCACAACACTGCAACCCGGCCCTCACAGATACTGTACTTGGAGCACAGCAGTCACACGTGTTGCGAAGCATTTTTTTTAAAAAAATTGTAAGTACACGCCCCTGTTAAACAGGGGCTGAAAAATTGTGCCTTAGGCACTGGTGCTGGTGCCACAACACTGCAACCCGGCCCTCACAGATACTGTACTTGGAGCACAGCAGTCACACGTGTTGCGAAGCATTTTTTTTTAAAAAATTGTAAGTACACGCCCCTGTTAAACAGGGGCTGAAAAATTGTGCCTTAGGCACTGGTGCTGGTGCCACAACACTGCAACCCGGCCCTCACAGAGACTGTACTTGGAGCACAGCAGTCACACGTGTTGCGAAGCATTTTTTTTAAAAATTGTAAGTACACGCCCCTGTTAAACAGGGGCTGAAAAATTGTGCCTTAGGCACTGGTGCTGGTGCCACAACACTGCAACACGGCCCTCACAGAGACTGTACTTGGAGCACAGCAGTCACACGTGTTGCGAAAGCATTTTTTTAAAAAATTGTAAGTACACGCCCCTGTTAAACAGGGGCTGAAAAATTGTGCCTTAGGCACTGGTGCTGGTGCCACAACACTGCAACCCGGCCCTCACAGAGACTGTACTTGGAGCACAGCAGTCACACGTGTTGCGAAGCATTTTTTTTAAAAATTGTAAGTACACGCCCCTGTTAAACAGGGGCTGAAAAATTGTGCCTTAGGCACTGGTGCTGGTGCCACAACACTGCAACACGGCCCTCACAGAGACTGTACTTGGAGCACAGCAGTCACACGTGTTGCGAAGCATTTTTTTAAAAAATTGTAAGTACACGCCCCTGTTAAACAGGGGCTGAAAAATTGTGCCTTAGGCACTGGTGCTGTGGCATGGATCATTGAGGAGGAGGAAGAGGATAGTCAGTGAACATAAGAGGACAGTCACTCAGCATCAGCATAGGCAGTCTTGAAGGGATGTGACATTAAAAATTATTCGGTTATATCCGCCTCAGGTGCCTGGTAGCTGGTGGTGATCCAAGACTGATTCATTTTGATGAATGTCAGTCGATCAACCGAGGCGGTGGACAGGCGCACCCTATGATCAGTCACAAATCCTCCAGCAGCACTGAATGTGCGTTCGGAAAGAACGCTGGAGGCAGGACAGGCCAGTAGCTCAATTGCATACTGTGCAAGCTCTGGCCAGTGATCCATCCTCAGGACCCAGTAAGCCAGAGGATTTTCGGTGGGAAAGGTGTCCAAGTCTGACCTTGCCCCAAGGTATTCCTGCACCATGTATATCAGACGCTGGCGATGGTTGCTGGAACCGATCATACCTTGGGGCTGCGGACTAAAAAATTGTCTGAACGCATCGGTCAGACGTCCACCTTCCCCACCGCTCCTTCTGCCACTGACCGAAGCCTCAGCAACTCGTCGCCCAGGACCAGGAGTTTGTAGCCTCCCAGTTTCTGGGAACGCGTTGCACAGACCTTTCTGCAAGGCCTCCCTGAGATGTCTCATCCTCTGCTCCCTCTGCGACGGCAAGATAAGGTCCGCAACCTTACCCTTGTACCGCGGATCAAGGAGAGTGGCCAGCCAGTAATGGTCCCTCTCCTTGATCCGAAGAACACGAGGATCCTTCCGCAGGCTTTGCAGGATCAGGGAGGCCATGCAGCGTAGGTTAGCTGAGGCATTCGGTCCGGAGTCTTCTGGGTCACTGAGGATGACATGATCGCCAGCCACCTCCTCCCAGCCACGTACAAGTCCACTGGCTTGTTGGGACTGTACATCATCCCTAAAAGACTGCTGCTGCTGATGCTGAGTGCCAGGCTCCACCTCCATGCTCACACAATCCTCCTCCTCCTCCTCCTCCTCCTCCTCCTCATCCTCTTCCTGTGTGATGGGTGGGACAGAAGGAACACTGTCCGGATAAAGGGGGCCTTGAGAGGCAAGGAAGTCCTCCTCTTCCTGCCTCTGTTCTGCCTCAAGTGCCCTGTCCATTATCCCACGCAGCGTATGCTCCAACAGGTGGACAAGAGGGACAGTGTCACTGATGCATGCACTGTCACTGCTCACCATCCTCGTGGCCTCCTCAAATGGTGAGAGGACAGTGCATGCATCCCTGATCATGCTCCACTGACGTGGGGAAAAAAACCCAAGCTCCCCTGACCCTGTCCTGGTGCCGTAGTCGCAAAGGTACTCATTGATGGCCCTCTGCTGCGTGTGCAGTCGCTGCAGCATGGCCAACGTTGAGTTCCACCTGGTGGGCATGTCAGATATTAGGCGGTTCTTGGGCAGGTTCAGCTCCTTTTGCAGCTCAGTCAGCCGAGCACTGGCATTATAAGATCGGCGGAAATGCACACAGACTTTCCTGGCCTGCCTCAGGACATCCTGTAAGCCTGGGAACCTGCCCAAGAACCGCTGCACCACCAGGTTGAGGACGTGAGCCATGCAGGGCACATGGGTGAGCTGCCCCTGTCGCAGGGCGGAGAGGAGGTTGGTGCCATTGTCAGAAACGACCATTCCTGGCTTAAGCTGACGTGGCGTCAACCACCTCTCGGCCTGCCCCTGCAGAGCTGCCAGAACCTCTGGCCCAGTGTGGCTCCTGTCCCCCAAACACACCAGCGCAAGCACGGCATGGCATCTTTTTGCCTGCGTACTTGCGTAGCCCCTTGTACGCCTACGGAGCACCGCTGGTTCCAAGGACAGAGCACTGGAGGAAGAAGAAGAGGAGGGGGTGGAGGAGAGAGGTGTGTCACAACCAGTAGCAGTAGTCGCGTTTTGGAGGCGTGGTGGCGGAACAACCTCCAACACTACTGCACCTTGTCCTGCATCCCTCCCAGCTGCCAATAGAGTGACCCAATGGGCCGTGAAAGAAAGGTACCGTCCCTGTCCATGCCTGCTGGACCATGAGTCAGCGGTAATATGCACCTTACCGCTCACCGCCCTGTCCAGCGAGGCATGGACATTGCCCTCCACATGCCGGTAGAGAGACGGAATCGCCTTCCGCGAGAAAAAGTGGCGTTTGGGAACCTGCCACTGAGGAACCGCACATTGAACAAACTCACGGAAGGGGGCCGAGTCTACCAACTGAAAAGGCAGCAGTTGAAGTGCTAGCAATTTAGCAAGGCTAGCATTCAACCGCTGGGCATGTGGATGGCTGGGAGTGTACTTCTTTCTACGGTCCAGCAGCTGGGGCAGGGAAATTTGCCTGCTGCATTCGGACGTCGGTGTACTGCAAGTACTTGGTTGTGACACACCGAATTCTACACCTTCAGTCCTCTCAGAGCAGCTTTCAGAGAGGACTGAAGGTGTAGTGGGGATGGAGATCCCAGCTGAGGAGGAGCAAGGAGAGGTCCGCTTAGTTCTTTGGTGTGGGTCTTTTATGTGTGCCTGCCAACGAGCTGCATGGCAGGTCGCCATATGTCTGGTCATGCTTGTCGTGCCCAAGCGGCTGATGTTTTGGCCACGCGAGATACGCTTGAGACAAATATTGCAAATAGCAGTGGTGCGATCTGCTGCACTCGTCTCAAAAAAGGCCCACACCAAAGAACTTTTCTGATAACGTGCAGAGGCAGCGCCCTGCACAGGCGGAGCTCTGCGGTGTTGTACAGTTGCTGTGCTGGCCTCTACCTGGCCTCCAGGGGGCATCCTGCCTCGTTGGACATGTGACGCCGCATCCTCCTCCTCCTCGTCCTCCTCCTCATCCTCTCTCCCTTGAGGCACCCACGTGGAGTCAGTGACCTCATCATCCCCTCCCTCTTCACCACTAGAGCAAACCTGGCAGTAAGCTGCAGCTGGTGGAACTGTACTGCCAGATTCCTCAAGCTGGGTATCGTCATCCGAGCCTTCGAATCGTTGGGCATCCTCCTGGAGCATGTACCCAACACTGTGCTCAAAGAGTTCGGGGGACTCCTCAGGAGGACATGGTGGGTCTAGGGAAGGGGTGGCTGATGATGCTCTGTCAGTACCCTGAGCCTGGGTGAGAGAGGATGAGGAGGATGAGGAGGGCTTGGTCATCCATTCTACCAAGCCTTCAGCATGATGCGGCTCCACATGTCCAGCTGCCGAAAACAAAGACGCGCGTGTCCCATGGCCACGTGCTGATGACGATGCACGACCACGTCCACGTCCACGGCCACGTCCACTAGAAACAGAGACTGTCTGCCCTGTGTTCTTGGCTCTGCACGCTCTGCCTCCCCTTGGCGGTCTTCCAGCCATTGTAGTCGGTAGTCCTGTGGGTGCTGCTGAGAAGAAAATATAGGAGCTCTGTGTGATGCCACTAACACACTAGAAGTCCTATAGGTGCTTCTGCAAAGAAAATATAGGAGCTCTGTGTGATGCCACTAACACACTAGAAGTCCTGTGGGTGCTGCTGAGAAGAAAATATAGGAGCTCTGTGTGATGCCACTAACACACTAGAAGTCCTATGGGTGCTTCTGCAAAGAAAATATAGGAGCTCTGTGTGATGCCACTAACACACTAGAAGTCCTATGGGTGCTTCTGCAAAGAAAATATAGGAGCTCTGTGTGATGCCACTAACACACTAGAAGTCCTGTGGGTGCTGCTGAGAAGAATATATAGGAGCTCTGTGTGATGCCACTAACACACTAGAAGTCCTGTGGGTGCTGCTGAGAAGAAAATATAGGAGCTCTGTGTGATGCCACTAACACACTAGAAGTCCTATGGGTGCTTCTGCAAAGAAAATATAGGAGCTCTGTGTGATGCCACTAACACACTAGAAGTCCTGTGGGTGCTGCTGAGAAGAAAATATAGGAGCTCTGTGTGATGCCACTAACACACTAGAAGTCCTATGGGTGCTTCTGCAAAGAAAATATAGGAGCTCTGTGTGATGCCACTAACACACTAGAAGTCCTATAGGTGCTTCTGCAAAGAAAATATAGGAGCTCTGTGTGATGCCACTAACACACTAGAAGTCCTGTGGGTGCTGCTGAGAAGAATATATAGGAGCTCTGTGTGATGCCACTAACACACTAGAAGTCCTATGGGTGCTTCTGCAAAGAAAATAGAGGAGCTCTGTGTGATGCCACTAACACACTAGAAGTCCTGTGGGTGCTTCTGCAAAGAAAATAGAGGAGCTCTGTGTGATGCCACTAACACACTAGAAGTCCTGTGGGTGCTGCTGAGAAGAATATATAGGAGCTCTGTGTGATGCCACTAACACACTAGAAGTCCTATGGGTGCTTCTGCAAAGAAAATAGAGGAGCTCTGTGTGATGCCACTAACACACTAGAAGTCCTGTGGGTGCTTCTGCAAAGAAAATAGAGGAGCTCTGTGTGATGCCACTAACACACTAGAAGTCCTATAGGTGCTTCTGCAAAGAAAATATAGGAGCTCTGTGTGATGCCACTAACACACTAGAAGTCCTGTGGGTGCTGCTGAGAAGAATATATAGGAGCTCTGTGTGATGCCACTAACACACTAGAAGTCCTATGGGTGCTTCTGCAAAGAAAATAGAGGGAGCTCTGTGTGATGCCACTAACACACTAGAAGTCCTGTGGGTGCTGCTGAGAAGAATATATAGGAGCTCTGTGTGATGCCACTAACACACTAGAAGTCCTATGGGTGCTTCTGCAAAGAAAATAGAGGAGCTCTGTGTGATGCCACTAACACACTAGAAGTCCTGTGGGTGCTTCTGCAAAGAAAATAGAGGAGCTCTGTGTGATGCCACTAACACACTAGAAGTCCTATAGGTGCTTCTGCAAAGAAAATATAGGAGCTCTGTGTGATGCCACTAACACACTAGAAGTCCTGTGGGTGCTGCTGAGAAGAATATATAGGAGCTCTGTGTGATGCCACTAACACACTAGAAGTCCTATGGGTGCTTCTGCAAAGAAAATAGAGGAGCTCTGTGTGATGCCACTAACACACTAGAAGTCCTGTGGGTGCTGCTGAGAAGAATATATAGGAGCTCTGTGTGATGCCACTAACACACTAGAAGTCCTATGGGTGCTTCTGCAAAGAAAATAGAGGAGCTCTGTGTGATGCCACTAACACACTAGAAGTCCTGTGGGTGCTTCTGCAAAGAAAATAGAGGAGCTCTGTGTGATGCCACTAACACACTAGAAGTCCTATAGGTGCTTCTGCAAAGAAAATATAGGAGCTCTGTGTGATGCCACTAACACACTAGAAGTCCTGTGGGTGCTGCTGAGAAGAATATATAGGAGCTCTGTGTGATGCCACTAACACACTAGAAGTCCTATGGGTGCTTCTGCAAAGAAAATAGAGGAGCTCTGTGTGATGCCACTAACACACTAGAAGTCCTGTGGGTGCTTCTGCAAAGAAAATAGAGGAGCTCTGTGTGATGCCACTAACACACTAGAAGTCCTGTGGGTGCTGCTGAGAAGAATATATAGGAGCTCTGTGTGATGCCACTAACACACTAGAAGTCCTATGGGTGCTTCTGCAAAGAAAATAGAGGAGCTCTGTGTGATGCCACTAACACACTAGAAGTCCTGTGGGTGCTTCTGCAAAGAAAATAGAGGAGCTCTGTGTGATGCCACTAACACACTAGAAGTCCTGTGGGTGCTTCTGCAAAGAAAATAGAGGAGCTCTGTGTGATGCCACTAACACACTAGAAGTCCTGTGGGTGCTTCTGCAAAGAAAATAGAGGAGCTCTGTGTGATGCCACTAACACACTAGAAGTCCTATGGGTGCTTCTGCAAAGAAAATAGAGGAGCTCTGTGTGATGCCACTAACACACTAGAAGTCCTGTGGGTGCTTCTGCAAAGAAAATAGAGAGGAGCTCTGTGTGATGCCACTAACACACTAGAAGTCCTGTGGGTGCTTCTGCAAAGAAAATAGAGGAGCTCTGTGTGATGCCACTAACACACTAGAAGTCCTGTGGGTGCTTCTGCAAAGAAAATAGAGGAGCTCTGTGTGATGCCACTAACACACTAGAAGTCCTGTGGGTGCTGCTGAGAAGAATATATAGGAGCTCTGTGTGATGCCACTAACACACTAGAAGTCCTGTGGGTGCTTATGCAAAGAAAATAGAGGAGCTCTGTGTGATGGGACTAACACACTTCAAGTCCTATAGGTGCTTCTGGGAAGAAAATATAGCTCTGTGTGTGTGATGGGACTAACACACTTCAAGTCCTATAGGTGCTTCTGGGAAGAAAATATTGCTCTGTGTGTGTAATGGGACTAACACACTTCAAGTCCTATAGGTGCTTCTGGGAAGAAAATATAGCTCTGTGTGTGTAATGGGACTAACACACTTCAAGTCCTATAGGTGCTTCTGGGAAGAAAATATAGCTCTGTGTGTGTAATGGGACTAACACACTTCAAGTCCTATAGGTGCTTCTGGGAAGAAAATATAGCTCTGTGTGTGTAATGGGACTAACACACTTCAAGTCCTATAGGTGCTTCTGGGAACAAAATATAGCTCTGTGTGTGTAATGGGACTAACACACTTCAAGTCCTATAGGTGCCTCTGGGAACAAAATATAGGAGCTCTGCCTGCCTGCCACGAACACACTACAAGTCCTATAGGTGCTTCTGGGAAAAAATATAGGAGCTCTGCCTGCCTGCCACTAACACACTACAAGTCCTATAGGTGCTTCTGGGAAGAAAATATAGCTCTGTGTGTGTAATGGGACTAACACACTTCAAGTCCTATAAGTGCTTCTGGGAACAAAATATAGGAGCTCTGCCTGCCTGCCACGAACACACTACAAGTCCTATAGGTGCTTCTGGGAAGAAAATATAGCTCTGTGTGTGTAATGGGACTAACACACTTCAAGTCCTATAGGTGCTTCTGGGAACAAAGTATAGCTCTTTGTGTGTAATGGGACTAACACACTTCAAGTCCTATAGGTGCTTCTGGGAAGAAAATATAGCTCTGTGTGTGTGATGGGACTAACACACTTCAAGTCCTATAGGTGCTTCTGGGAACAAAATATAGCTCTGTGTGTGTAATGGGACTAACACACTTCAAGTCCTATAGGTGCTTCTGGGAAGAAAATATAGCTCTGTGTGTGTAATGGGACTAACACACTTCAAGTCCTATAGGTGCTTCTGGAAGAAAATATAGCTCTGTGTGTGTGATGGGACTAACACACTTCAAGTCCTATAGGTGCTTCTGGGAAGAAAATATAGCTCTGTGTGTGTAATGGGACTAACACACTTCAAGTCCTATAGGTGCTTCTGGGAAGAAAATATAGCTCTGTGTGTGTAATGGGACTAACACACTTCAAGTCCTATAGGTGCTTCTGGGAACAAAATATAGCTCTGTGTGTGTAATGGGACTAACACACTTCAAGTCCTATAGGTGCTTCTGGAAGAAAATATAGCTCTGTGTGTGTAATGGGACTAACACACTTCAAGTCCTATAGGTGCTTCTGGGAACAAAGTATAGCTCTTTGTGTGTAATGGGACTAACACACTTCAAGTCCTATAGGTGCTTCTGGGAAGAAAATATAGCTCTGTGTGTGTGATGGGACTAACACACTTCAAGTCCTATAGGTGCTTCTGGGAACAAAATATAGCTCTGTGTGTGTAATGGGACTAACACACTTCAAGTCCTATAGGTGCTTCTGGGAACAAAATATAGCTCTGTGTGTGTGATGGGACTAACACACTTCAAGTCCTATAGGTGCTTCTGGGAAGAAAATATAGCTCTGTGTGTGTAATGGGACTAACACACTTCAAGTCCTATAGGTGCTTCTGGGAAGAAAATATAGCTCTGTGTGTGTAATGGGACTAACACACTTCAAGTCCTATAGGTGCTTCTGGGAAGAAAATATAGCTCTGTGTGTGTAATGGGACTAACACACTTCAAGTCCTATAGGTGCTTCTGGGAAGAAAATATAGCTCTGTGTGTGTAATGGGACTAACACACTTCAAGTCCTATAGGTGCTTCTGGGAAGAAAATATAGCTCTGTGTGTGTAATGGGACTAACACACTTCAAGTCCTATAGGTGCTTCTGGGAACAAAGTATAGCTCTTTGTGTGTAATGGGACTAACACACTTCAAGTCCTATAGGTGCTTCTGGGAAGAAAATATAGCTCTGTGTGTGTAATGGGACTAACACACTTCAAGTCCTATAGGTGCTTCTGGGAAGAAAATATAGCTCTGTGTGTGTAATGGGACTAACACACTTCAAGTCCTATAGGTGCTTCTGGGAAGAAAATATAGCTCTGTGTGTGTAATGGGACTAACACACTTCAAGTCCTATAGGTGCTTCTGGGAAGAAAATATAGCTCTGTGTGTGTAATGGGACTAACACACTTCAAGTCCTATAGGTGCTTCTGGGAACAAAGTATAGCTCTTTGTGTGTAATGGGACTAACACACTTCAAGTCCTATAGGTGCTTCTGGGAAGAAAATATAGCTCTGTGTGTGTGATGGGACTAACACACTTCAAGTCCTATAGGTGCTTCTGGGAACAAAATATAGGAGCTCTGCCTGCCTGCCACGAACACACTACAAGTCCTATAGGTGCTTCTGGTAACAAAATATAGGAGCTCTGCCTGCCTGCCACTAACACACTACAAGTCCTATAGGTGCTTCTGGTAACAAAATATAGGAGCTCTGCCTGCCTGTCACTAACACACTACAAGTCCTATAGGTGCTTCTGGTAACAAAATATAGGAGCTCTGCCTGCCTGCCACTAACACACTACAAGTCCTATAGGTGCTTCTGGTAACAAAATATAGGAGCTCTGCCTGCCTGTCACTAACACACTACAAGTCCTATAGGTGCTTCTGGTAACAAAATATAGGAGCTCTGCCTGCCTGCCACTAACACACTACAAGTCCTATAGGTGCTTCTGGTAACAAAATATAGGAGCTCTGCCTGCCTGCCACGAACACACTACAAGTCCTATAGGTGCTTCTGGTAACAAAATATAGGAGCTCTGCCTGCCTGCCACGAGCACACTACAAGCCCCTCTTTGTCAATCAATCTTTGTAACTGAATCTATCTAACTCAATCTCTGCAAGTGAATCTCTCTCTCTATCTATCTAAATGCAGCAGAGTGTCACAGGAACAGCCTGCTCAATCTGCGCCGGAACAGCATGTGACCGGCGCAGACGGCGTGGCGGCGTTTTATAGGGGGGGGCGTGTACTACAGCCCCTGAGCTGTAATTGGCTACAGGCGTCCTGCCTGTAGCCAATTATGGCTCTTCGAGTTTCCGGGGCTGTGATTGGCCAAGCATGCGGGGTCACAGTGCATGCTTGGCCAATCATCAGCCAGCAATGCACTGCGTCGGCCGCGCCGGCCGCAATGCATTGCGGGGCCGCTCGCATCACACGAACGTGATGCGAGCGGCCAAAATAGTTCTGGGCTCGCCGAGCGAGCGAACGCCCGGTGCTCGATGCGAACGTGGGTTCGCATCGAGCACCGGGCCCATCCTTAGTGTACAGCAACCTGTAAGCTGTGCCATAAAGATCACCGGCCGATGTGCAGCAAATACTGTAGTGCGGCGGCGTCTGAGTACAAACATAACCGCAATATGTCTTCCGGGTCGTAATATGGCCAATCAATGCGCTAGATCTAGTCATGTGACAAAAACAAAGTCACATGAGCGGAACAAACCGATCCGAAAGACTGTTAGCCAATCAATGCGCAAAGCAAAATCACGTGACTATAGAGGGAGTCACATGAACGGACGGTTCTAACATGATATGACGAGTGTTTGTGGTGTATATCCACAATACACTCATCACGCAGCGCTCAGCCAGCGGTCATGTGGCGGCGCTACAGCCAATCAGCGGACACAAAACCAAAATGAAAAAGCATGTCTCTGTGAGCATAATTGTCGGTAAAGCGCACAGAGACATGTCCGGTGCGCATGTGCCAGACTAAAAAGAGTGAAAGGGAAAAAATCATCATATAATGGTGCCTGTAGGCTCCCCCTAATGGATAAAAGTGAAAGTGCAACTGTAGAGCTATATGAAACAAGCATAAAGGTAATGATTGAACCAAGATTAAAAAATCAAGATTAAAAAATCAAAAAACTAAAATGCATCATGAAAAATGAACCGCAGTCTGGCTGTTCGCAGTAGGTCTCTCCCATTGTCTACAGTTATGGCAGTATAAAATTGAGAACACTATATGCTCAGTATTAAAGCTGTCATGTAACATCGCTGAGAGTGACGAGGATGGTGTCATTTTACAAAAATCGCAACGTTGTCCATCGTATCAGCAACCAAAGAACTGAGCATATTTCCCAAGTCATTACAACTGCCATAAACCTATCAAACCATAGGTTGTGGGGACAAATTCAATGTCATTGCACAGTAATTCATGATGATCTAAGCTTAATGAACTGAATACAAATATTCAAATAAAAATGAAGTTACATAATGAGAAAGAGAACTAAAAACAAAAACAAAATATGATATGTATATGCGTGGTCATACTGGATCAGACCATACATAATCACCTTCCAACAGTTAGGCTAAGGGGATAAATACCTATGTTGGAACTCAAGGGAAACCTTATTGTTTTGGGTCTACATTAAGAACGGTTGATGAATGCGTTAATGTCCCACTCGATATTGAGGCCGAATGGGACATAACACCTCATCTGGTGGATCCAGAATGTTTCAAGTTTAGATACTCCACGTACGTTGGATTCACCTCTCCAATGAGAAACGAATTTGTCTATAACTTGAAACGTCGAGCCGGCAGGGTTCTTACTGTGATGAAGTAAGAAGTGTTTGGGTACACTGTGGTTCGTCCGACCAGCCCTAATGGCCGCGATATGTTCATTTACTCTAATCGCAAATGTGCGGATGGTGCGCCCAATATATTGTTTGCCACAAGGACAAGTAATGAGATAGACAATAAATTTCGTATGGCAGGTGGCAAAACTCTTCATTTTATATTCTTTGCCTGTATGAGTAGATTTAAAAGTGTCGCGTTTTCTCTGGAAGGAATTATTTATACAGACGTTACACTTGCGGCATGGAAAAAATCCCTTCATATCGTGAAAGAAGGTTGGTCTGCGAGGTGGATCTATGATGTTGGGTGCGATCCTGCCTCTCAATGATGGGGCACCTCTATAGATAACTCCCCCTCGTTCAGGGAGGATAGGGTTGAGAACGTGATCGTTCCTCAATACTTCCCAATGTTTGAGTATAATGTTTTTAATTTGCCTGTGTTGAACAGAAAAATCTGTAAGGAATGACCATCTGTGTTTGTTATCTTTAGCTGTAATAGGTTTTTCTGTTAGTAAGGTGTTACGGTCTATCTTAGACACCTTTTGGATCTCATCTTCAATGTGGGCAGGTTCATAGCCTCTGTCTAAGAATCTTCCTTTAAGAGTTTCTGCTTGCTCAAAAAAGTCAATCAACTGTGAACAATTGCGCCTGATCCGCATAAACTGACTGCGGGGGACCGATTTCAGCCATGAAGCGTGGTGGCAGCTGTCGACCGGAATATACCCATTCCGGTCTGTGGCTTTGAAAAAGGTCTTAGTGGAAAAACGCCCTTCACAGATGCTGATTTCTAGATCTAAAAAGTGGATGGTAGAGCGACTGGCTTCATATGACAGTTCTATTCCAATATTATTGTCATTGAGTTGTGTCATAAACCGATCTAGGGAATCAGTAGAACCCTTCCATAGGAGGAGGATGTCGTCGATGTACCTGGACCACAACACCAATTGTGGGGGGTCCAGGGCATAGACGACATCCTCCTCCCACTTGGCCATGTAGATATTGGCAAGACTGGGGGCGAACTTGGCGCCCATGGCTACACCTTTAGTTTGGAGGTAAAATTGGCCACTGTACCAGAAATAGTTGTGCTTGGTGGCATATAAAAGTAAATCCATAATATATCTCTTATGAGTAAAAGAAATGGAGCTACTCCTACTTAGGAAGGTGTCTACTGCATGAAGTCCAAGATCGTGGGGAATGCAGGTATAGAGTGATGTTACATCTGCAGTAACGAGTAACATGTCTTCGCTACATGCTGTCTGTTGTAGTTTAGAGATAGTGTGCCGGGTGTCTTTGAGATAAGAAGGTATCTCTTTCACTAGTGGTTGTAGGTAGAAATCAATGTATTTCCCGATCCTGCTAGTAATGGAATCTAACCCACTCACTATCGGTCTACCGGGTGGAAGGGTCACGCTTTTGTGTACTTTCGGCAAATAGTACATAATAGGAATGCGTGGTGCAGCTGGTATTAAATAGCTCCTTTCCTTTCTGTCAAGGATACCAAGATGGGCGCCTGTATCCACTAAATCTGACAACATGCGTTTATATTCTCGGGTAGGGTCTTTAGGTAAGAGGCGATATGTATCTGTATCACTTAAAATGCGTGTCATTTCAAGATGGTAAGCCTCTTTGTCTAAAATGACAATTCCACCCCCCTTGTCAGCGGGTCGGATTATCAAATCCTTACGCTCGCACAAGGATTTAAGTCCAATTTTAATGTTGGGGTCAGAATGGATGACATTATTCGGAAGGGCTTCAAGGTCTTTCAAAACCAGGTCTCTGAACACTTTAACAGAAGGGGCCACGGGGCAAGGGGGATTGAAAAGGGAGGGATTAGCAAGGCCAGAATGTATAATGTGTTCAGAGTCATTGGGTACTACGCGACTTCTGGGGTTGGACAAAATATACCTCTGTACATTTATTTTGCGTACAAATTTGTGTACGTTAATAAATGTGGAAAACTTATTAAGTTTTTTGGGAGGGACAAATTTGAGTCCCTTGTCAATGACCAATTGTTCTGCATCGGTCAAGGTCACCTTACTAAGGTTAAAAATCCCACTGGTGTTTAAACGCGTTTTCTTTTTCCTGGACCGCCTCCCCCCTCTGGTACCGCGCTGTGTTCGGGGATGCGACCGTGTTTTTCTGGTTCCCGGTGAAAACCCGGTGTATTGGAAGGTCGTGGCAAATTGTAGTTATATGGGGATCTATCATAATATCCATAATCCCTATTGTCATGGGAATATTGAGAATTGTGAGTCTCATAGGGTCTTTCTCCCCTAAGAGGAGAGAATCTATTCCTAGTTTGGACCGGAGTTCGGTAAGTAGACTGATTATAGTGGCCATTATGGTGGTGATCACTCCGTGGAGGGGAACGATCGTAACCATAATGGTCATAATTGGAAGTATGTTCTTTTTTTGCTCTACCTCTATTTTTATTGCCTCTCCCTCTTCCATTATGGGTTGGATAGGGGCCAACGTTGCGTGGAGTCGGCAAAAGGGCTGCGTGTGCTGGTCGATTGGTATTATCATAACCAGTCTGGTCAGCTCTAGCTTGTGATGGTGGAACAATGATAGGGACAGAGGGTCGATATTCAGAGTGATCTGATACTTCCATGGAGGATTGATCCGCATTAAAGTTAACTTGTGGATCTCTTGTTTGCCAATTAAAGACGCAATTATTTTTGTAGTCAGTATTGTCCCTAAGATATTTTTTTTGTTTTTTATTTTTTTGTTCTCTTTCTTCTTTCTCTAGGTGATTTTTTAGATTGGTTGATAGGGTAATGTATTCAGTAGTTGTTTTGTGAGGTTGGAGTTTCTCTCTTATTTCTTTAATTTCTTTATCTATGATGCTTCTTTTTAGCCGTTTCCGGTCGTTCAAGAATCCCAATAGGGCTAGCCCAGCTTCATTGAAATACTTGAACCAGTTTTCTGGATCTGTGTCACCCTGTTGAGGGTGCACATTCCATCTTAACCCACGAGGGACCATGCGTTCCTTAATATATTGTTCGAGGAACGCAATGTCCCATTCAAGATGGAGTTCGGACACCATAAGGTTTTTCAATCTTATGAATAAGCCGCCTATCTCAGAGTCGGCCATAGAGGAGGTAAAAACTCCCTCTATATTGAAGGTTCGGTTGGTCCTATATTCGAATACGTCCATAGTGGCAAAAATTTAATTAAAAATTAAACCAGCAGTGACGAGACAACGTGAACAATTCAAGTGTAAAAAGACCTACGATAGGTCTCTTATTCAACTATGGGGTTACAGTGTGAATAGTAAGACGTAATAAGTCTCTGTTTATCTGAAAAGATACAATGTGACAGGCTAGACTTGAATCAACAAATAAACAGTAACATAACCTGATCATGAAAAAAATAAAAAATATGTAACCAAAATTTTCTATTTTAGGAAATAGAGGATGCAGCAGCTATAGGTCAAAGAGTGGAGGAATGGATGTTGTGGGTGAATAGCTGCGCTATCCTACAAAACTGGGAGCTGCCGACACAACAATCTGACGAATTGTGGACTAGATAAAAATGTGAAAAGTGTGGCGCTAAGATACAACATGTGAGAACATTCTCAGTGGGCACGCACATGAAAATCGAGACCACTGTTAGAGTGTTCAAAAAATTAGTATATATAAAAAACAAGGACAACAGTCCTTCATGCACGCCGTGAAAAAACGTGTAAAATGTGAACAAGTTTCAACAGGTGCACATAAAGAAAGTGGAAGGAATCAATCATGAGAAATGTGTACAATGTGAAACAATAATAACTGCTCACCTGTAGTGCACAAAAAAAGTAAACTAAGGTCAACAAGTCTCCGAAGAGGAGGGGGCTAGTGTTAAAAATGAATCATGTACACTATTCATAGATCCACAGGAAGTGTACATGAAAAATGCACTAGTGAAATCAAAAACTAGACATTCTATACAGATAAAAATAAACGGAATCACCAAAATGAGAGTGTCATTGCTAACTCACAGGACAATGTAAACAGCCAAAACATAATTGGTATATGAAAAATGAATGGTAATGCAATATATGTATCTACTGTGATAGCTGATAATAAATGTGTCACCATAAATTGGTTGTCTGTGCATTTAGGCATAGAATAGCTTCATACAAAACAATAAAGACATAAGTGAAATAACACCAAACAAGACTGGAAAGGTCTGGACTCATGTAAGTAAAACCTATGGATGCTCCTATTGAAATAACACGCTGTAAAAGAAAAAAGAAGAAAAAAAAAAAAAAAAAAAAAAAAAATGTCTCTTGGGAACTATTCAAAATGCCAATAAAGCCATGTGATAGTGTCCACAGCATGAATAGGTGTATCACAGAATTGCTTGGAAACTGGGTCCTCTAGATGTCGGATTCAGTTGCAAACAAAGAAGTATGGAAAATAGATTGGGTACGCTTACCGCATCCGGTGGACCTGCTCACCGATGGTGAGGGGTCAAACGAGCTTGAAATTTGTAAGGCCTAAGCCTCTACAAATTAGGTGTATGTAGTGGAGTCTCCTCAGCAGTTGTCACTCACCGACCATCCATAGATCGACGGGAACCAAAGGAAGGGGTCTCACCAAAGCTCATGGATCATCACACCAGATAGAAGTATGTGGATAAAGAAAACAGAGAGGGCCTCCTCATAGTGTAAAAAAGGTCCAGACAAGGACTCGATTTATTACTTAAAAGTTTGCGTTCAGCTTTCCAGAATAAATTTTCGATAAAAAATATTTAAAAGCAAAACAAAAAGAGTAAATGAAAACGCACTGATAATAGTAGTTTGCAAAGTTCTCCCGACGCGTTTCGTCTTAAACAGACTTCAACTGGGGCTCAATGCAAACAACAGATCAGTGCACTTATATACAAGTACTGAATATCATTAATGAGACTCATTGGGAACAGCCCAACTTGTGGTGTGGTCACACGGTGAGTAAATCTCATTTGGGTTGGTTGGAAACCGACCAATAGCCAATAGGTTCATTTGGTTCATTTGGGGCAATTTCAACCTTGAACTTAATCAACCAATCTACAATGTCCTAATCCAGTAAGCCAACCAATGATGGCCAGGAGTATTAGACTAAGTATGTGGGGAAAGAAGAGTGGTGTGGATAGGTCATGTTCAGACCAAATGAAAACAAACTTACCAATCAGTGATGGTGCTTTCTGGCGCCAAAAATACCGCCAAGTTGATTGGGTGAGTGGTTCAAAGAGGGCATGCAACATGTAGCCAATCCAAAAAATCAAAAAACTAAAATGCATCATGAAAAATGAACCGCAGTCTGGCTGTTCGCCGTAGGTCTCTCCCATTGTCTACAGTTATGGCAGTATAAAATTGAGAACACTATATGCTCAGTATTAAAGCTGTCATGTAACATCGCTGAGAGTGACGAGGATGGTGTCATTGTACAAAAATCGCAACGTTGTCCATCGTATCAGCAACCAAAGAACTGAGCATATTTCCCAAGTCATTACAACTGCCATAAACCTATCAAACCATAGGTTGTGGGGACAAATTCAATGTCATTGCACAGTAATTCATGATGATCTAAGCTTAATGAACTGAATACAAATATTCAAATAAAAATGAAGTTACATAATGAGAAAGAGAACTAAAAACAAAAACAAAATATGATATGTATATGCGTGGTCATACTGGATCAGACCATACATAATCACCTTCCAACAGTTAGGCTAAGGGGATAAATACCTATGTTGGAACTCAAGGGAAACCTTATTGTTTTGGGTCTACATTAAGAACGGTTGATGAATGCGTTAATGTCCCACTCGATATTGAGGCCGAATGGGACATAACACCTCATCTGGTGGATCCAGAATGTTTCAAGTTTAGATACTCCACGTACGTTGGATTCACCTCTCCAATGAGAAACGAATTTGTCTATAACTTGAAACGTCGAGCCGGCAGGGTTCTTACTGTGATGAAGTAAGAAGTGTTTGGGTACACTGTGGTTCGTCCGACCAGCCCTAATGGCCGCGATATGTTCATTTACTCTAATCGCAAATGTGCGGATGGTGCGCCCAATATATTGTTTGCCACAAGGACAAGTAATGAGATAGACAATAAATTTCGTATGGCAGGTGGCAAAACTCTTCATTTTATATTCTTTGCCTGTATGAGTAGATTTAAAAGTGTCGCGTTTTCTCTGGAAGGAATTATTTATACAGACGTTACACTTGCGGCATGGAAAAAATCCCTTCATATCGTGAAAGAAGGTTGGTCTGCGAGGTGGATCTATGATGTTGGGTGCGATCCTGCCTCTCAATGATGGGGCACCTCTATAGATAACTCCCCCTCGTTCAGGGAGGATAGGGTTGAGAACGTGATCGTTCCTCAATACTTCCCAATGTTTGAGTATAATGTTTTTAATTTGCCTGTGTTGAACAGAAAAATCTGTAAGGAATGACCATCTGTGTTTGTTATCTTTAGCTGTAATAGGTTTTTCTGTTAGTAAGGTGTTACGGTCTATCTTAGACACCTTTTGGATCTCATCTTCAATGTGGGCAGGTTCATAGCCTCTGTCTAAGAATCTTCCTTTAAGAGTTTCTGCTTGCTCAAAAAAGTCAATCAACTGTGAACAATTGCGCCTGATCCGCATAAACTGACTGGGGGGGACCGATTTCAGCCATGAAGCGTGGTGGCAGCTGTCGACCGGAATATACCCATTCCGGTCTGTGGCTTTGAAAAAGGTCTTAGTGGAAAAACGCCCTTCACAGATGCTGATTTCTAGATCTAAAAAGTGGATGGTAGAGCGACTGGCTTCATATGACAGTTCTATTCCAATATTATTGTCATTGAGTTGTGTCATAAACCGATCTAGGGAATCAGTAGAACCCTTCCATAGGAGGAGGATGTCGTCGATGTACCTGGACCACAACACCACTCTTCCCAGAAGCACCTATAGGACTTGAAGTGTGTTAGTCCCATCACACACACAGAGCTATATTTTCTTCCCAGAAGCACCTATAGGGCTTGAAGTGTGTTAGTCCCATCACACACACAGAGCTATATTTTGTTCCCAGAAGCACCTATAGGACTTGAAGTGTGTTAGTCCCATCACACAGAGATCCTATATTTTGTTCCCAGAAGCAACTATAGGACTTGAAGTGTGTTAGTCCCATCACACACACAGAGCTATATTTTCTTCCCAGAAGCACCTATAGGACTTGAAGTGTGTTAGTCCCATCACACAGAGCTCCTCTATTTTCTTTGCAGAAGCACCCATAGGACTTCTAGTGTGTTAGTGGCATCACACAGAGCTCCTATATATTCTTCTCAGCAGCACCCACAGGACTTCTAGTGTGTTAGTGGCATCACACAGAGCTCCTCTATTTTCTTTGCAGAAGCACCCACAGGACTTCTAGTGTGTTAGTGGCATCACACAGAGCTCCTCTATTTTCTTTGCAGAAGCACCCACAGGACTTCTAGTGTGTTAGTGGCATCACACAGAGCTCCTCTATTTTCTTTGCAGAAGCACCCACAGGACTTCTAGTGTGTTAGTGGCATCACACAGAGCTCCTCTATTTTCTTTGCATAAGCACCCACAGGACTTCTAGTGTGTTAGTGGCATCACACAGAGCTCCTCTATTTTCTTTGCAGAAGCACCCACAGGACTTCTAGTGTGTTAGTGGCATCACACAGAGCTCCTCTATTTTCTTTGCAGAAGCACCCACAGGACTTCTAGTGTGTTAGTGGCATCACACAGAGCTCCTCTATTTTCTTTGCAGAAGCACCCACAGGACTTCTAGTGTGTTAGTGGCATCACACAGAGCTCCTCTATTTTCTTTGCAGAAGCACCCACAGGACTTCTAGTGTGTTAGTGGCATCACACAGAGCTCCTCTATTTTCTTTGCAGAAGCACCCACAGGACTTCTAGTGTGTTAGTGGCATCACACAGAGCTCCTCTATTTTCTTTGCAGAAGCACCCACAGGACTTCTAGTGTGTTAGTGGCATCACACAGAGCTCCTCTATTTTCTTTGCAGAAGCACCCATAGGACTTCTAGTGTGTTAGTGGCATCACACAGAGCTCCTCTATTTTCTTTGCAGAAGCACCCACAGGACTTCTAGTGTGTTAGTGGCATCACACAGAGCTCCTCTATTTTCTTTGCAGAAGCACCCACAGGACTTCTAGTGTGTTAGTGGCATCACACAGAGCTCCTCTATTTTCTTTGCATAAGCACCCACAGGACTTCTAGTGTGTTAGTGGCATCACACAGAGCTCCTCTATTTTCTTTGCAGAAGCACCCATAGGACTTCTAGTGTGTTAGTGGCATCACACAGAGCTCCTCTATTTTCTTTGCAGAAGCACCCACAGGACTTCTAGTGTGTTAGTGGCATCACACAGAGCTCCTCTATTTTCTTTGCAGAAGCACCCACAGGACTTCTAGTGTGTTAGTGGCATCACACAGAGCTCCTCTATTTTCTTTGCAGAAGCACCCATAGGACTTCTAGTGTGTTAGTGGCATCACACAGAGCTCCTCTATTTTCTTTGCAGAAGCACCCACAGGACTTCTAGTGTGTTAGTGGCATCACACAGAGCTCCTCTATTTTCTTAGCAGAAGCACCCATAGGACTTCTAGTGTGTTAGTGGCATCACACAGAGCTCCTATATATTCTTCTCAGCAGCACCCACAGGACTTCTAGTGTGTTAGTGGCATCACACAGAGCTCCTCTATTTTCTTTGCAGAAGCACCCATAGGACTTCTAGTGTGTTAGTGGCATCACACAGAGCTCCTATATATTCTTCTCAGCAGCACCCACAGGACTACCGACTACAATGGCTGGAAGACCGCCAAGGGGAGGCAGAGCGTGCAGAGCCAAGAACACAGGGCAGGCAGGCTCTGTTTCTAGTGGACGTGGCCGTGGACGTGGTCGTGCATCGTCATCAGCACGTGGCCATGGGACACGCGCGTCTTTGTTTTCGGCAGCTGGACATGTGGAGCCGCATCATGCTGAAGGCTTGGTAGAATGGATGACCAAGCCCTCCTCATCCTCCTCATCCTCTCTCACCCAGGCTCAGGGTACTGACAGAGCATCATCAGCCACCCCTTCCCTAGACCCACCATGTCCTCCTGAGGAGTCCCCCGAACTCTTTGAGCACAGTGTTGGGTACATGCTCCAGGAGGATGCCCAACGATTCGAAGGCTCGGATGACGATACCCAGCTTGAGGAATCTGGCAGTACTGTTCCACCAGCTGCAGCTTACTGCCAGGTTTGCTCTAGTGGTGAAGAGGGAGGGGATGATGAGGTCACTGACTCCACGTGGGTGCCTCAAGGGAGAGAGGATGAGGAGGAGGACGAGGAGGAGGAGGATGCGGCGTCACATGTCCAACGAGGCAGGATGCCCCCTGGAGGCCAGGTAGAGGCCAGCACAGCAACTGTACAACACTGCAGAGCTCCGCCTGTGCAGGGCGCTGCCTCTGCACGTTATCAGAAAAGTTCTTTGGTGTGGGCCTTTTTTGAGACGAGTGCAGCAGATCGCACCACTGCTATTTGCAATATTTGTCTCAAGCGTATCTCGCGTGGCCAAAACATCAGCCGCTTGGGCACGACAAGCATGACCAGACATATGGCGACCTGCCATGCAGCTCGTTGGCAGGCACACATAAAAGACCCACACCAAAGAACTAAGCGGACCTCTCCTTGCTCCTCCTCAGCTGGGATCTCCATCCCCACTACACCTTCAGTCCTCTCTGAAAGCTGCTCTGAGAGGACTGAAGGTGTAGAATTAGGTGTGTCACAACCAAGTACTTGCAGTACACCGACGTCCGATTGCAGCAGGCAAATTTCCCTGCCCCAGCTGCTGGACCGTAGAAAGAAGTACACTCCCAGCCATCCACATGCCCAGCGGTTGAATGCTAGCCTTGCTAAATTGCTAGCACTTCAACTGCTGCCTTTTCAGTTGGTAGACTCGGCCCCCTTCCGTGAGTTTGTTCAATGTGCGGTTCCTCAGTGGCAGGTTCCCAAACGCCACTTTTTCTCGCGGAAGGCGATTCCGTCTCTCTACCGGCATGTGGAGGGCAATGTCCATGCCTCGCTGGACAGGGCGGTCAGCGGTAAGGTGCATATTACCGCTGACTCATGGTCCAGCAGGCATGGACAGGGAAGGTACCTTTCTTTCACGGCCCATTGGGTCACTCTATTGGCAGCTGGGAGGGATGCAGGACAAGGTGCAGTAGTGTTGGAGGTTGTTCCGCCACCACGCCTCCAAAACGCGACTACTGCTACTGGTTGTGACACACCTCTCTCCTCCACCCCCTCCTCTTCTTCTTCCTCCAGTGCTCTGTCCTTGGAACCAGCGGTGCTCCGTAGGCGTACAAGGGGCTACGCAAGTACGCAGGCAAAAAGATGCCATGCCGTGCTTGCGCTGGTGTGTTTGGGGGACAGGAGCCACACTGGGCCAGAGGTTCTGGCAGCTCTGCAGGGGCAGGCCGAGAGGTGGTTGACGCCACGTCAGCTTAAGCCAGGAATGGTCGTTTCTGACAATGGCACCAACCTCCTCTCCGCCCTGCGACAGGGGCAGCTCACCCATGTGCCCTGCATGGCTCACGTCCTCAACCTGGTGGTGCAGCGGTTCTTGGGCAGGTTCCCAGGCTTACAGGATGTCCTGAGGCAGGCCAGGAAAGTCTGTGTGCATTTCCGCCGATCTTATAATGCCAGTGCTCGGCTGACTGAGCTGCAAAAGGAGCTGAACCTGCCCAAGAACCGCCTAATATGTGACATGCCCACCAGGTGGAACTCAACGTTGGCCATGCTGCAGCGACTGCACACGCAGCAGAGGGCCATCAATGAGTACCTTTGCGACTACGGCACCAGGACAGGGTCAGGGGAGCTTGGTTTTTTTTCCCCACGTCAGTGGAGCATGATCAGGGATGCATGCACTGTCCTCTCACCATTTGAGGAGGCCACGAGGATGGTGAGCAGTGACAGTGCATGCATCAGTGACACTGTCCCTCTTGTCCACCTGTTGGAGCATACGCTGCGTGGGATAATGGACAGGGCACTTGAGGCAGAACAGAGGCAGGAAGAGGAGGACTTCCTTGCCTCTCAAGGCCCCTTTTATCCGGACAGTGTTCCTTCTGTCCCACCCATCACACAGGAAGAGGATGAGGAGGAGGAGGAGGAGGAGGAGGAGGATTGTGTGAGCATGGAGGTGGAGCCTGGCACTCAGCATCAGCAGCAGCAGTCTTTTAGGGATGATGTACAGTCCCAACAAACCAGTGGACTTGTACGTGGCTGGGAGGAGGTGGCTGGCGATCATGTCATCCTCAGTGACCCAGAAGACTCCGGACCGAATGCCTCAGCTAACCTACGCTGCATGGCCTCCCTGATCCTGCAAAGCCTGCGGAAGGATCCTCGTGTTCTTCGGATCAAGGAGAGGGACCATTACTGGCTGGCCACTCTCCTTGATCCGCGGTACAAGGGTAAGGTTGCGGACCTTATCTTGCCGTCGCAGAGGGAGCAGAGGATGAGACATCTCAGGGAGGCCTTGCAGAAAGGTCTGTGCAACGCGTTCCCAGAAACTGGGAGGCTACAAACTCCTGGTCCTGGGCGACGAGTTGCTGAGGCTTCGGTCAGTGGCAGAAGGAGCGGTGGGGAAGGTGGACGTCTGACCGATGCGTTCAGACAATTTTTTAGTCCGCAGCCCCAAGGTATGATCGGTTCCAGCAACCATCGCCAGCGTCTGATATACATGGTGCAGGAATACCTTGGGGCAAGGTCAGACTTGGACACCTTTCCCACCGAAAATCCTCTGGCTTACTGGGTCCTGAGGATGGATCACTGGCCAGAGCTTGCACAGTATGCAATTGAGCTACTGGCCTGTCCTGCCTCCAGCGTTCTTTCCGAACGCACATTCAGTGCTGCTGGAGGATTTGTGACTGATCATAGGGTGCGCCTGTCCACCGCCTCGGTTGATCGACTGACATTCATCAAAATGAATCAGTCTTGGATCACCACCAGCTACCAGGCACCTGAGGCGGATATAACCGAATAATTTTTAATGTCACATCCCTTCAAGACTGCCTATGCTGATGCTGAGTGACTGTCCTCTTATGTTCACTGACTATCCTCTTCCTCCTCCTCAATGATCCATGCCACCACACCAGTGCCTAAGGCACAATTTTTCAGCCCCTGTTTAACAGGGGCGTGTACTTCCAATTTTTTAAAAAAAATGCTTCGCAACACGTGTGACTGCTGTGCTCCAAGTACAGTCTCTGTGAGGGGTTGCAGTGTTGTGGCACCAGCACCAGTGCCTAAGGCACAATTTTTCAGCCCCTGTTTAACAGGGGCGGGTACTTACAATTTTTTAAAAAAATGCTTCGCAACACGTGTGACTGCTGTGCTCCAAGTACAGTATCTGTGAGGGCCGGGTTGCAGTGTTGTGGCACCAGCACCAGTGCCTAAGGCACAATTTTTCAGCCCCTGTTTAACAGGGGCGGGTACTTACAATTTTTTAAAAAAAATGCTTCGCAACACGTGTGACTGCTGTGCTCCAAGTACAGTATCTGTGAGGGCCGGGTTGCAGTGTTGTGGCACCAGCACCAGTGCCTAAGGCACAATTTTTCAGCCCCTGTTTAACAGGGGCGGGTACTTACAATTTTTTAAAAAAATGCTTCGCAACACGTGTGACTGCTGTGCTCCAAGTACAGTATCTGTGAGGGCCGGGTTGCAGTGTTGTGGCACCAGCACCAGTGCCTAAGGCACAATTTTTCAGCCCCTGTTTAACAGGGGCGGGTACTTACAATTTTTAAAAAAAATGCTTCGCTAAACGTGTGACTGCTGTGCTCCAAGTACAGTATCTGTGAGGGCCGGGTTGCAGTGTTGTGGCACCAGCACCAGTGCCTAAGGCACAATTTTTCAGCCCCTGTTTAACAGGGGCGTGTACTTCCAATTTTTTAAAAAAATGCTTCGCAACACGTGTGACTGCTGTGCTCCAAGTACAGTCTCTGTGAGGGGTTGCAGTGTTGTGGCACCAGCACCAGTGCCTAAGGCACAATTTTTCAGCCCCTGTTTAACAGGGGCGGGTAATTACAAATCTTGATCTAATAGTTCACAGCAGGGCCCATTCCTGCGCCCACCAAGAGTAACTATGAGGGCCTGCAGTCTTGTGGCAACACCGTCCACCACCACCGCCAAAGGCCCAATTTTTCTGCCCTGTTCATCAGGTGCTTGCAATTACAAATCTTGATCTAATAACTCACAACAGGGCCCATTCCTGCGCCCACCAAGAGTAACTGTGAGGGCCTACAGTCTTGTGGCAACACCGTCCACCACCACCGCCAAAGGCCCAATTTTTATGCCCTGTTCATCAGGTGCTTGCAATTACAAATCTTGATCTAATAACTCACAGCAGGGCCCATTCCTGCGCCCACCAAGAGTAACTGTGAGAGCTTACAGTCTTGTGGCAACACCGTCCACCACCACCACCACCCCCAATTTTTCTGCCCTGTTCAACAGGTGCATGCAATTACAAATCTTGATCTATTAACTCATAGCAGGGCCCATTCCTGTGCCCACCAGTCTTGTGGCTACACCAACATCTAATAGGGCAAATTTCTGCAGAGTATATACGCCAGGCCCCTACTTTCAAACATCCAACTTACAAACGACTCCTACTTGCAAATGGAAAGAGAAAACAGGAAGTGAGAGGAAATCTACCCCTAGGAAGGGAAATTCTATCCTGTTAGATTTAATTTGGGAAAAAGGTATCTCCTCTCTACTGATACTTTATCACCAATCCTTGTTTCAATTAAAACCCCACTTTTCCAAAAACATTTGTCATTGGGACGGAAAGTGAGGTGACATGTTCTGAACAGATGTGCAAAGACAGCAAATGTTACAGGGGTGATAACCCCTCCCTATGTTCTCCAAAAAGCTTAAAAATAGATTTTTTTGGGATGGAGCTACACTTCATAATGTACCTGTTCAGATTCTACTTAAGAACAAACCTAAAGCCGCAAGTGGTTTTAAATGGCTTCTTTTTTTCCTTTACAAATGTCATTTTGTGCAAGGACAGTTCTAAACACGGGAAACACATGCCACTTCACAGGCATACTTTAGACACCCCCCAGGTACCATATTTAAAGGAAAATTTCACTTTTTTTTTTTTTTTCACTTTATGCACCATTAAAATGACTGCTCCCGAAAAAACGTTAGTTTTTAAAAGTTCTTTTTGCATTGATATATGTCCCCTGGGGCAGGACCCGGGTCCCCAAACCTGTTTTATGACATTAACATGCATATTGGCCGTTGTAATTAGCACTTTTGATTTCGAACGTTCGCGTCCATTATAACGTATAGGGTTCGAAAATTCGCGCGAACTTTCGGTCCATTCGAAGGTTCTGGTTCGAACCGAACCCGGGGGTGTTCGGCTCATCCCTACTCTCCAGTCAATGGCTGTGCAGTGGGGGGCGGGGGGGGGGGGGTGCTTGTCGGGACAAGTCTGATCATTGGAGGAGATCAAGCTGAGTTCCCAGCATAGCGAGAGAACTGACCACGTTGTGCTCTCCTGCCTAGCATGGTCAGTTTCTACTAGGAAAGCAGAGGGACTGGCAGGAACACCAGGGATTTCACACAAGAGAAGCAAAACAAAGAGAACAGGATACTTTTTCATACAAGTACATAGTACAGCAAGCACATATCAGGAATATGAAATGCTGGAGTAACAAACACTTTAATATTAAAGTGGAATTACGCTGCATCTGAACACCACAAACCAAAAACGATATTTAAATTGGCTGTTAACCAACTATGTAAAATGTACAGTATCCTCTATCCTGTTTATTAATGTAATCTGCCCCAGTGTCTGTGCCTTATAAAAAAAAAATGCAGCCAAGTACCTGATTTCAGAGCGCCGCTTGGCGCTCACGTGACCTGCCGCCTTTCTTCTATCTCAGGCCTGACAGCTGGAGTGGGCGGGGCCGAGATTCCTCCACTGACGTCAGCCAGGAGGGGAGGAGGAGACGAGGAGAGAGCCAGCTGGTCACGTGTGCGCTCTGAAATCAGGTATGAAAACTTAATTTTTTTTTTAAGGGAAATACACAGGGGCAGATTACATTAACCACTTAAGCCCCGAACCAATTTGCAGCCAAAGGACCAGGCCCCTTTTTGCGATTCAGCACTGCGTCGCTTTAACTGACAATTGCGCGGTCGTGCGACGTGGCTCCTAAACAAAATTGGCGTCCTTTTTTTCCCACAAATAGAGCTTTCTTTTGGTGGTATTTGATCGCCCCTGCGTTTTTTTTTTTTTTTTTGCGCTATAAACAAAAATAGTGACAAGACAATTTTGAAAAAAAATTCAATATTTTTTACTTTTTGCTCAAATAAATATCCCCAAAAAATATATAAAAAAAAAATGTTTTCCCTAAGTTTAGGCCGATACATATTCTTCTACATATTTTTGGTAAAAAAAAAACGCAATTAGCGATTATTGATTGGTTTGCGCAAAAGATATAGCGTTTACAAAATAGGGGATAGTTTTATAGCATTTTTATGAAATTTTTTTTTTTTTACTAGTAATGGCGGCGATCAGCGATTTTTATTGTGACTGCGACATTATGGCGGACACATCGGACATTTTTGGGATCATTGTCATTTATACAGCAATCAGTGCTATTTAAATGCACTGATTCCTGTGTAAATGACACTGGCAGTGAAGGAGTTAACCACTAGGGGGCGGGGAGGGGTTAAGTGTGACGTGTGTGTTTTTTTTACTGTAGGGGGGCGTGGCTTGGCGTTCAACATCACTGATCGTCTTTTCCGATGACAGGAAACAGACGATCAGTGTCAGTCTCACTAGGAAGCACGGGGAGAGGTTTGTTTACACAGACCTCTCCCCGTTCTTCAGCTCTGTGACCCGATCGCTGGACACCAGCCATGGTCACGGAGCTCAGGACGGCTGGGCTCTTAAAGAGCAACTGTACGTTGATATGCCCAGCCGTGCCATTCTGCCGACGTAAATGTGCAGGAGGCAGTCCTTAAGTGGTTAATAAACCCATCCCCCTTAGCATTTCTATCTGAGGCCATTTTTTGTAAGGACGGATGATTCATGCAGCATTTACTATCTGGAATCCATCTGCCCTTAGCTTAGGCATGTAGGCAGGTGGATGTGCTTGGCTCAGAAAGCCCCTTCTCTTCTCCTCCCCTCCTGAAGACTCCTGGGATGTAAGAAATCATTTGCCTAGGCCAGAAACCAGGAAGTAACTGAAAAAAATTTAAAAAAATAAATAAAGTTTGAAACAAGTAAATATCACATACTTTCTATTTACTAATGCTAACAACATAAGGATTAAAATAGTCAGAGATGATTGAGAGGGTGAAGTTCCGCTTTAAGAATGTTAATTTGCTTTTTTAACCTTTAGTGGGGTAAATTCGACATTTGTTTTTGACTGCAGTAATGAGAAAGTTTGAAGGAGCCGCATGGAATCTTTTGAATTGAACGAATTTCTAACAGTGTATGTGGTTTTGCTTTGGGAATGTCCATGCATTCCAAGATTGAATGTTAAAAGCAAACACATTTTTGAAGTAGTTTTGAATGACATTCATCAAGCCCTCAAATATACTGAGGATTCTTGTATGTAAGAATGTTTGTTTAAAAATCTACTAGCCTATGGCCAGCTTAAAGTGGTTGTGAACTCTTACATATACCCAGTGAAGTGAAAAGCCTCGGATGAAGCAAAGAGATGAAACAAATCCACCTACATAAGTTTTACTTGTTTATCTGCAGTCGTCTTTTCCCTACACCCCTTCAAAAGGGCAGAATCATGTTAAAATCCTTCTCCATCTGTTAGTATCACATAGGAGGGGGCGGAGAGCTGCAGTGTGTGAGAGCTGATTGGAGGAAAGGCACACACCCCTTCCCACAGCACACAGCAGTGAAGGAAGGATACTGAGTTGTGTTCTGAATAGACAAGGTGTGTGCTGAGCTCTCTCCCCATCACAAATTTATCTCATGCGTTGGGAAAACTTCTCAGAAGTAACTCATGCTGATGTAGCGGTGTCCCTGACCCCTAAAGGCCTAATGGTGATTACTGATGTCCCACTGATGCCAAAAAAAATTCCACTCTCGCTGGTCACAATCCAGCCCCCCCTAAAGTCTGAAGGACAATAAAATGGACCTTTGTTTAGAAAGTTTTGAGACCCCTGATCTAGAGGGATAGGGGAGGGGACCTTCAGCACACAGCCTGTGAGTGACATCCTCAGCTGTGCATGTTTCACTATGAAATTGTGTAGAGGGGGATGTCCATTCCCTCCACTCAGGTCTCATATTACACTCGGCTCTCCTCCCTCAGGAATCCCCACCTCCTGCCTCAGGAAGCTCAAAAAAATCTGTTTAAATTCTGCACTTTAACCACTTAAGGACCGCCGATATACGTCGGCAGAATAGCACGGCTGGGCACAAGCACATACCTGTACGTGGCCCTTTAAGAGCCCAGCCGTGGGTGACCCGGTCCTGAGCTCCGTGACCGCGGCCGCGGGACCAGCGGACCCGATCGCCGCTGGTGTCCCGCGATCGGGTCACAGAGCTGAAGAACGGGGAGAGGTATGTGTAAACAAACCTCTCCCCGCGCTTCCTACACTGCCTGTCACTGATCGTCTGTTCCCTGTCATCGGGAAAGCCGATCAGTGAGGTCAGACACAAGACCACGACCCCTACTGTCAAAAAAACACACACACACAGACTTAACCCCTCCCCGCCCACTAGTGGTTAACTCCTTCACTGCCAGTGTCATTTACACAGGAATCAGTGCATTTAAATAGCACTGATTTCTGTATAAATGACAATGGTCCCAAAAATGTGTCAAAAATGTCCGATGTGTCCGCCAAAATGTCGCAGTCACAATAAAAATCGCTGATTGCCACCATTACTAGTAAAAAAAAAAGATATTATTAAAAATGCTATAAAACTATCCCCTATTTTGTAAACGCTATAACTTTTGCGCAAACCAATCAATAATCGCTAATTGCGTTTTTTTTTTTTACCAAAAATATGTAGAAGAATACGTATCGGCCTAAACTGAGGGAAAAAAATGTTTTTTTGATATTTTTTGGGGATTTTTATTATAGCAAAAAGTTAAAAATATTGCATTTTTTTCAAAATTGTCGCTCTATTTTTGTTTATAGCACAAAAAATAAAAACCGCAGGGGCGATCAAATACCACCAAAAGAAATCTCTATTTGTGGGGAAAAAAGGACACCAATTTTGTTTGGGAGCCACGTCGCACGACCGCGCAATTGTCAGTTAAAGCGACGCAGTGCCGAATAGCAAAAAGGGGCCTGGTCCTTTGGCTGCAAATTGGTCCGGGCTGAAGTGGTTAAATGGATGTAGTGGGATTTGTATCATCTCTGTGTATCACCTGAGGCCAGTCACTTCACTGGGTATATGTAAGGGTTGACAACCACCTTAAGGGTTCAGAGTTGATCATACAAAACTGAAGCTGCTTGTTTTATTATATGAAAGGCATTGTGAAAGATTTAAGATAGTGTACTGAAATGACCTATGTATCTCAGCAGCTACCGAACAAAAGCATGTAAGGATCATATTAAGAAAAATCCTTCGGACTTTCAATAAACTGGGACTTTTATTTCATATCAGACAGTCATAGCAGTGAAGACACAAAGTGCAGAGGGAGCTCGTCATGGAGGATGTGCAGAGAGCTCACAGGGACTGGATTTCGGTCACCTGTATCATGCTCATGCATTCCGAGTATCAGAATGAAAACAGCAAGAAAAAGAGGAGTTATCAAATATCAAAATGCCTTGAATGGTGGGTGTTAGTCTGGAGCAGTGGGAAACTGTATTTGCATGCTGACCTCCCCAGCCACTCCAAGACCCCAATACGTACAGTCAGGTCCATAAACATCAACACAATTCTAATCTTTTTGGCTCTATACACCACCACAATGGATTTGAAATGAAACAAACAAGATGTGCTTTAACTGCAGATTTTCAGCTTTAATTTGAGGGTATTTACATCCAAATCAGGTGAACAGAGTAGGAATTACAACAGTTTGTATATGTGCCTCCCACTTTTTAAGGGACCAGAAGTAATGGGACAATTGGCTGCTCAGCTGTTCCATGGCCAGGTGTGTGTTATTCCCTCATTATCCCGTTTACAAGGAGCAGATAAAAGGTCCAGAGTTCATTTCAAGCATGCTATTTGCATTTGGAATCTGTTGCTGTCAACTCTCAATATGAGATCCAAAGAGCTGTCACTATCAGTGAAGCAAGCCATCATTAGGCTAAAAAAAAAAAAAACAAACCCATCAGAGAGATAGCAAAAACATTAGGTGTGGCCAAATCAACTGTTTTGAACATCTTTTAAAAGAAAGAACCCACCGGTGAGCTCAGCAACACCAAAAGACCCGGAAGACCACGGAAAACAATTGTGGTGGATGACCAAAGAATTCTTTCCCTGGTGAAGAAAACACCCTTCACGACAGTTGGCCAGATCAAGAACACTCTCCAGGAGGTAGGTGTATGTGTGTCAAAGTCAACAATCAAGAGAAGACTTCACCAGAGTGAATACAGAGGGTTCACCACAAGATGTAAACCATTGGTGAGCCTCAAAAACAGGAAGGCCAGATTAGAGTTTGCCAAACAACATCTAAAAAAGCCTTCACAGTTCTGGAACAACATCCTATGGACAGATGAGACCAAGATCAACTTATACCAGAGTGATGGGAAGAGAAGAGTATGGAGAAGGAAAGGAACTGTTCATGATCCAAAGCATACCACCTCATCAGTGAAGCATGGTGGTGGTAGTGTCATGGCGTGGGCATGTATGGCTGCCAATGGAAGTGGTTCTCTTGTATTTATTGATGATGTGACTGCTGATAAAAGCAGCAGGATGAATTCTGAAGTGTTTCGGGAATATTATCTGCTCATATTCAGCAAAATGCTTCAGAACTCATTGGACAGCGCTTCACAGTGCAGATGGACAATGACCCGAAGCATACTGCGAAAGCAACCAAAGAGTTTTTTAAGGGAAAGAAGTGGAATGTTATGCAATGGCCAAGTCAATCACCTGACCTGAATCCGATTGAGCATGCATTTCACTTGCTGAAGACAAAACTGAAGGGAAAATGCCCCAAGAACAAGCAGGAACTGAAGAGAGTTGCAGTAGAGGCCTGGCAGAGCATTGCCAGGGATGAAACCAGCGTCTGGTGATGTCTATGCATTCCAGACTTCAGGCTGTAATTGACTGCAAAGGATTTGCAACCAAGTATTAAAAAGTGAAAGTTTGATGGATGATTGTTAATCTGTCCCATTACTTTTGGTCCCTTAAAAAGTGGGAGGTACATATACAAACTGTTGTAATTCCTACACCGTTCACCTGATTTGGATGTAAATACTAGGGATGAGCCGAACACCCCCGGTTCGCAACAGAACCTGCGAACGGACCTAAAATTCGCGCAAACTTTAGAACCCCATTAAAGTCTATGGGACTCGAACATTCAAAATCAAAAGTGCTAATTTTAAAGGCTAATATGCAAGTTATTGTCCTAAAAAGGGTTTGGGGACCCGGGTCCTGCCCCAGGGGACATGTATCAATTCAAAAAACTTTTAAAAACTGAAGTTTTTTCGGGAGCATTGATTTAAATAATGCTTAAAGTGAAACAATAAAAGTGTAATATTCCTTTAACTACTTCCCTACCCACCTATAGTCATATGACACCCACAAGGTGGATCTCCCATCCTGGGTGGGCGTCATATGACGTCCTCCCATTCCCGGCCACCTAGGGGTGGGATATTTATTATAGCAAAAAGTAAAAAATATTGTGTTTTTTTTTTTTCAAAATTGTCGCTCTTCTTTTGTTTATAGCGCAAAAAAAATAAAAACTGCAGAGGTGATCAAATACCACCAAAAGAAAGATCTATTTGTGGGAAAAAAAGGACGTCAATTTTGTTTGGGTGTTACGTCGCAAGACCGCGCAATTGTTAGTTAAAGCGACGCAGTGCCGAATTGCAAAAAGTGCTCTGGTAAGGAAGGGGGTAAAATCGCACGGTGCTGAAGTGGTTAATATACCAGTACCTGGGGGGGTCTGTATAGTATGCCTGTAAAGGGGCACATGTTTCCCATGCTTAGAATTGTCCCTGCACAAAGTGTGATTTCCGAAGGAAAAAAAAGTCATTTAAAAGCACTCGCGGCTATAATGAATTGTCGACTCCCAGTAATACAGAGAACAGTCATTGAAAGTCATTGATAATGACTTAACAAAAAAAATGCGTGAGGGTCCCCCCAAATTCAATTACCAGGCCCTTCAGGTCTGGTATGGATATTAAGGGGAACCCCGCGTCAAATAAAAAAAAAATTGAGGTGGGGTTCCCCCCAAATATCCATACCAGACCCTTCAGGTCTGGTATGGATTTTAAGGGGAACTCCACACCAAATAAAAAAAAAATGGCTTGGAGTTCCCCCCAAAAATCCATACCAGACCCTTTATCCGAGCACACAACCTGGCAGGCCGCAGGAAAAGAGGGGGGGACGAGAGAGAGCCACATGCCCAGGCCACATGCACAGGCCACATGCCCTCAACATTGGGAGGGTGCTTTTGGGGTCAGATTTGTCAGATTTGTCCGCCGCAATGTTGCAGTCCCGCTAAAATTTGCAGACTGCTGCCATTACTAGTAAAAACTATAGAAAAAATTTAAAGTTTGCGATTTATTTTTACCAAAAATATGTAGCAAAATATATATAGGCCTAAACTGACAAATACATTTGTTTTTTTTATATATTTTTTGGGGATATGTATTATAGTAGAAAGCAAAAAATATTGTTTGTTTTTTTTCAAAATTGTCGCTTTTTTTGTTTATAGCACAAAAAATTAAAACCGCAGAGGTGATCAAATACCACCAAAAGATAAGAAAACAAAGGTTGTGGATTTTGTAAAAGGTTTTATTTTTTTTTATATATGTTAAAAAACTAAATAAAGAATAAAAAATAAAAAAGTACCACCAAAATAAATCTCTATTTGTGGGAAAAAAAAAGGACTTCAATTTTGCTACAATGTAGCACGACTGAGCAATTGTCAGTTAAAGCAACGCAGTGCCGTATCGCAAAAAAAAAATGGCCTGGCCATTAAGGGGGTAAATCCTTCCGGGGCTGAAGTGGTCAAACTTGTAAACAAAAAGTGCCAGAAAAAGCCTGGTCATAAAGTGGCTAGGTGACATCCACATGTGATGTTCAGCCTCCTTGATTGAAAGAACTGAAATCCAATGAAAAAAAAGGGGCGGGGCAGGGGCAGTCAGGCTGGGGAGGAAAAGGGCTAGATGATGCTGGATAGTCTCCAGCCAGAAGATAAGGCGGGGCTCTATCTGACTTGCTGCAGCTTCTAATGCACATTGTGAGATGCTCACAGTGTGCAGTGAAATCAGCGTAAGCTATATTAGTACAGGAGACGATCCTATACAACTGTGCAAGACTGAAGGGAAGGCCGGAGGTCAGATTTAATATCTAACAGATTTACCAATATATCCCGCGAGTTGGGCCGGCTATAATGGCGTATGAGTATTGGATCCCAATATGGTGGAATGTGATGATGTTGTGCTTGTATACACATAAATATCTTACATAAACATCTTACTCTCATTTACAAATTCATTATTTCCACGCTGTAATATGGCGTGCCCGGCGTGCCGTTCACTTGCGCTCTTATCGCCATTAATCTCCAGCCTGAGCAGGTTTTCACTTAGGGAAATTTATCTTGTGTATTAGGGGTAAAGATGAGTTTCATTGCTGCCGTTTTACAGCCGTGAATTATTGGCTAAGTGTCCCTTTCCTGAATTAATAGCATACAAATCTGTGAATAAGATTATCGCCGACTTCAAAGGCAACCATTTCCTGCACGGACCTGGCAGCCATGGCGGAATATGGGCCTGAATTATCGCGCCGACCGCCATCCTTCGCCCACCACCTTCAATATCCAGGACAAAGTTCTCATCTCCGTGCAATGCAAATCCTTCTGCATTATCACAGAACCTACTGAACAATGCCCTTTGAAGGACTTTGAACCTCCTTCTTAAAATGTTGGTTACCTGGCTGTCATTCCAATCCAACAGCTTCAATACGCTCTGACATTGAACAATTACACTTACCAAAAGTTTTGGGACACCTGCCTTTACACACATATGAACTTTAATGGCATCCCAGTCTTATGCCCCATACACACGGTCGGAAAATCCGACCACAAAATCCATCGGATTTAGTCCGACACTGGTGTTGCATACACACGGTCGGACTTTGTTGTCGAAAAATCCGATCATTCTGAACGTGGTGACGTTTGTTGCCTACGACGGGACTACGTAGAGGCTAGTAGCCAATAGCTTTGGTCTTGTAATGTGATCTGAGCATGCGTGGCACTTTGTCCGTCGGAATTCGATACACACGATCGGAATTGGTGTGATCGGACTTTGTTGTCGGAAAACTTTTCCAGCAGGAGATAGAACTTTGTCCGTCGGACAATCCGATGGAAACTGTCCGATGGTGCCTACACACGGTCGGAATTTCCGACAACATTGTCCGATAGGACAGAATCCATCGGAAAATCCGACCATGTGTACGGGGCTTTAGTCCGTAGGATTCAATATTGAGTTGACCCAGCCATTGCAGCTATAACAGCTTCAACTTTTCTGGGAAGGCCGTCCACAAGGTTTAGGAGTGTGTCTATCCAACTTTTTGACCATTCTTCCAGAAGCGCATTTGTGAGGTCAGGCACCGATGTGGACGAGAAGGCCTGGCTTGCAGTCTCCGCTCTAATTCTTCCCAAAGGTGTTCTATCAGGTTGAGGTCGGAACTCTGTGCAGGTGAGTCAAGTTCCTCCACCCCAAACTGGCTCATCCATGTCTTTATGGACCTTGCTTTGAGCACTGGTCCAAATTATTTGGTGGAGGGGGGGGGATTATGGTGTTGGGTTGTTTTCCAGGGGTTGGGTTTGGCCCCTTAGTTCCAGTGAAGGAAACTCTTAAGGTGTCAGCATACCAAGACATTTTGGACAATTTCATACTCCCAACTTTGTGGGAACAGTTTGGGGATGGCCCCTTCCTGTCCCAACAAGACCGCGCACCAGAGCACAAAACAAGGTCCATAAAGACATGGATGAGAAAGTTTGGGGTGGAGGAACCTGATTGGCCTGACCTCAACCCGATAGAACACCTTTGGGATGATATAAAGCAGAGACTGAGAGCCAGATCTTCTCATCCACAGTGCAGGCCAGTCAAGTTCCTCCACCCCAAATTCGCTCATCTATGTCTTTATGGACCTTGCTTTTTGCACTGGCGCGCAGTCTCTCCTAGCACAAATACCCCTCAATCATCCCTATTCCCTACTAGAATACCCCCCCCCCCCCCCAAAAAAAAGATCTCAACAAAAAATCCACCCAGTCCCCTAGCCATATTACCTTTTCTAGCACAAACCCCCCAAATTCCCCCTCCTACCACAAATCCCCCCCCCCCCCCCAACACAAATCCACCCAAATCACCACTCCTAGCACACCTTCCCAACTTTACCCTCCTAGAACAATTCTTAGCCCCTTGACACCACCCCCACCCCCCAAAACAAATTCCCTTCCCCCAATATGCTCATGGTGACCCCCCCATCTCACATGATACCACAGAGCCCAGGGCAGCTGCCCCTCCTGCCCACCCCTTGTCCCGGCCCTGGAGTCAGGACTGGGAATGTTTGCTGTTGCAGACAATGGGGTTGATTTACTAAAGGCAAACTGACTGTGCACATTGCAAGTGCAGTTGCACTCTGCTAGGGCATAGGTAAACCTCTAAATAGGTAAATGGAGCTCTGCTGATTTCCATCATCCAATCATGTGCAAGAAAAAAATGCTGTTTTTTTAATTTTCCTTGCATGTGATTGGGTATTCTTTGTAAAGTAAAGCTTCCCCTTATTTGCACAACTTTGGAACAACTGCACGTGTAATGTGCACAGTCTATTTGCCCTTAGTAAATCCACCCCAATGTAACAAAACACACGGCAGGGGAAGTCTTTATGCTCTCATACTCTCGAAGGAGCAGGGCTTTTTTTTAGCAGGAATACGGTGGAACGCAGTTCCAGGCAGCACTGAATGTATGTAATGGCAAGGGGTACTGGAGAGTCTATTAATGCTGCCTGCTGGGTGATCTATTGTTGCTGGAGGGGGATTTACTTTTACATGGCAGTCTGTTGTTGCTGGGGACCTCTATTGTTGCTGGTGGTGGCTCTATTGTTGCTAGAAGAGATCTGCTGTTGAGGGAGGGGGTCCATTGTTTCTAGCTGCTGGGGAATCTATTGATGCTGGCTGCTGGAAGATCTTTTGCTGCTGCCGGAGTGGTATTTTGTTGTGGGGGTCCATTGTTGCTGGGGGGGTCTTGTGTTTCTGGGCAAATCTATTGGTGCTGGGGAGAGTCTATTGCTGCCGGCTGTGGGGGATCTATTTTACTACTTTTCTTGTTATCATTAACAAATGCCATATAAATTACTTAGCACCACAAAATGATACTTGGCTCTGTATTCTCTAAAAGGGGCGCTACTGGGAGGTGGGTAGGGGGTGGAACCAAGGGACGGTGCTCGGAGGTGGGTAAGGGGTGGAGACAAGAAGTGACTTAGAAGGTGGGAGTTCCTGCACCTATTCTCTGAGAAAAAAAAAGCCCTACGAAGGAGCCAGAAACAATTTCACACAAATGAGCGATCCAGGAGTTCTGCAATACTACCTGGTGATTTACCCTCTTAGCAGCACAGCAGTGGTTGCGGTACCTCGGATTTCATGTATGTAGTTGGCACCATCTTCTCTTATGGTAACAATATGATATCTTCTCCACCTTCATTCCCTTCTCCTTTTTTCTTTGTCTTCTCCTTCCAAGCCATAAACGCAGACTGAGCTCCACCAGCTTTAGTTTGGCCAGACATGGTGTGGGATGTGATTATGGGTCGAACATCAATAAACGATAGAACATTTAGGAGTTCCAATGTCTACTGTAAGTCCCCCCCTTCCCAGCCTGTCTGACCTCACAAGGACCACAATGGACCACAAGTGGTGCTTGGCTTTTCAACTTCCTGGATGGTTTCAGCTTATCAGATGTTCCTAAGTTCCTATATCTCTGTCTGACCCATCTTCACCTTTACCCCATGGGCACATAGGCAGTATGTGCAGGAATGCAGTGTGAAGGGTAAAACAGTGTCAAGTATGTGCAGAAGAAACGTGGAGGACAATAAGGTGGGCAATATAGCATAATCGAAACAATGAACATGAAGTTAAAGTGGAGGGCCACCCTAAAAAAAAAAAAAAAAAAAAAAAGAGCATTAATATTCTTTCAAAAATAAAACATTTGAAAAAAATATATATTTTGACCTTATCAGAAATCCCTGTTGCTAGGCAGTCTTCCTAATCTGCCTCCTTCCTACTCCGCTGTGATCTTCGGTGATCTTCGGTTTTCTGTCCTCCTCCGCGTTGTCTTCTGGGTAATGGGGCGCGCTGTGTTCTGGGAACTGTGTGTTCCCTAACACAGCGCTTCCCATTCACAAAGCACCGCGCAACTCGCGCATGCGCAGCAGGAAACGGGCAGTGAAGCCATAAGGCTCCACTGCCTGTTTCCCTTAGTAAGGATGGCGGCGCTGGGACCGGAGAGCCGGGGGACATGACGGCCTCGGCAGCCGACTTCGCGGGCGCCCTGGGAGGGTAAGTGTACTTATTAAAAGTCAGCAGCTACTTTTTTTTTAGCTGCTGACTTTTAAAAAAAAAATTTTACAGCTGAAACACCCCTTTGAAGCGGAGCTCCACCCTAAAGTGGAACTTCCGCTTATCGGATTCCTCCCCCCCTCCGGTGCCACAATTGGCACCTTTCAGGGGGGTGCAGATACCTGGATAAACCCGGTATCTGCACCCACTTCCGGGACTAGCTAGCCGCAGCTGCCCCACCCCTATCCGCAGATGCCGCCCCCCGTTGTGTCCTGGGAAACACACAGTTCCCAGGACACAACGGGGACCAGTAAAGACGCGCAGTGCGACTCGTGCATGCGCAGTAGGGAACCGGGCAGTGAAGCCGCAACGCTTCACTTCCTGATTCCCTGACAGGGGATGGCAGTGGGGGCAGCCGAGAGACGAGCGATCGCTCGTCATCTTCTGCCGACATCGCTGGACCCTGGAACAGGTAAGTGTCCATTTATTAAAAGTCAGCAGCTGCAGTATTTGTAGCTGCTGACTTTTAATATTTTTTGTTAAGGTGGACTCCTTCTTTAAGCAAGCTCCAGGAGACAATGGAGGACAGACAGGCGTGCTATGGTCCATGAGGTCAGGAAGAGTCGGACGCGACTGAACAACAAGGCGGGCAATATGTGCAGAAAAAGTGAGAATCTAATGGTTAATATATGTTTGTAAATGTATATTAAAGTATCTTTGATATCATCTGAATTTATGTTCTTCCTATCTGTACCCCAGAAAATGAATGAAATCTTAAACATAACATTGTGCACCCTGGCGAGCCCCTAGCGTCTCCCACCTCTCCCAGTTAAGGCGGGCAGAGGGTGACAGGTTGGTCCTTTGATTGCAGGCTCATCTGTGGAGGACTCCACTCCAGCTTCTTATCTGCTGGCTGCAAACACTGAAGAGAAAAAAAAAAAAAAAATGGAATAAAAAAAACTCTAAATGAGAGTACGAGCATCATGCACAGCCCGGGGTCTTTAGAACTTCTATAATTAACAGCCAATTTAATCTCGTCTGCAGTTTACCAGCCGCTCGCTAACTTTGCTGCGTGTGATAAATCCAGGCGAGGTGTAATAGAAAATAAAGTTTCTAATGATTCTTGTGCTGCAAAGCGCTAAATTGTATCTGCTTTATCAACATGGGGTAGAGGCACCTCACCGCAGCCCTCTCTGTGTTACCCGCAGCTCATGAAATATTAATGTCCAATCTCTGCCAAAGTGTGAAGCTACGTGACATCATGGCGGAAGGGGAATGGAACGCCATTGACATAACGCTCAGATTCCTGACTGCTGGCCTGTTGTATGGTGCTACCTCACATGACTGGCGGCCATAACTGCTGCCGATAAAATTACTGACAATATCTAAAAAATGCGGAAAGGCTTGTTTCATATTCAATGCAAAACTACTCATTAACCGCTTCAGCCCCAGGAAGATTTTACCCCCTTCCTGACATTTTTTGCGTTACGGCACGGCGTCGTTTAAACTGAGAATTGCGCGGTTGTACAACGCTGTACCCAAACAAAATCGATGTCCTTTTTTTCCCACAAATAGAGCTTTCTTTTGGTGGTATTTGATCACCTCTGCGGTTTTTATTTTTTGCGCTTCAAACAAAAAAAGAGCCACAATTTTGAAAAAGAAAACGACATTTTTTACTTTCTGCTATAAAACATTTAAAGAAACTTAAAAAAATAATGTATTCATCAGTTTAGGCCGATATATATTCTGCTACATATTTTTGTTAAAAAAAATCACAATAAGCTATATTGATTGGTTATCACGTCTACAAAATTGGGCTTAGATTTATGGCATTTTTATTATTATTATTTTTAATAGTAATGGCGGCGATCAGTGATTTTTAGCGGGACTGCAATATTGCGGCGGACAGATCGGACACCTAACTGACATTTTTGACACTTTTTTGGGGACCAGTGATATTATTAGAGTGATCAGTGCTAAAAATTTGCACTGTTATTGTACTAATGTCACTGTCAGGGAAGGGGTTAATATCAGGGGTGATCAAGGGGTTAACTGTGTTTCCTGCAGGTGTTTTCTAACTGTATGGGGGAGGGGCTGCCTGGCTCCTGGTCAGACCCGCTGATTGGCTCCCCTGCTGGCCAATGGGAGTGCGCGCTCCCACAAAAGCGAGTTCCCAAGCCAATCTACAGCTATGCCACCTTGCCGCATGACATTTGTAGCACTTAAGCCCAGTGTCCCGATAATTCCCTTAACCTCAAAACCACCCCTCCAAATCCCTCAAGAATTACTTGACCAGGTTATTGGAGTAAATGGCCTTAACGGCCTCTTTTATTAATAAACTACAAAAATATATAAATCACAACTTATAAATAACCATTAACTTTTCTGTACTTTGTGGGTCATGTAATAAAAAACAACATACCACTGGTCACTGTGAACA
This sequence comes from Lithobates sylvaticus, assembly GCA_028564925.1. NCBI lineage: Eukaryota > Metazoa > Chordata > Amphibia > Anura > Ranidae > Lithobates > Lithobates sylvaticus. The sequence continues at coordinate 182,840,809 of CM053035.1, read as the reverse complement.
AAGGCTTTAACTTTAGGCCTCCAGTCAGAAAACCCCGGACTTGGAGGCGGTACCCAACCTTCACCGTGACCTACCTTTTAACCCTTCTAGGTTAACCCCTCGTAACCTGAAAGTACCCGAAAACCTCCCATCCCATGGATGGATACAACATGTTACATACATGTAACCACAATCTTCTCCTCCTCCTCCAGCGACCCAATACTGCCCTATCATATTGCCCGCCCCTACCTCACCTGCCTTCCAACCAACATGGGAGGATGGGTGGGTGGTCTCGGCCTCCGCCGCTGTGCCACTGACGTCACTTCCCCCTCTCCTTCACTATCCTCAGCACAGTACGCCGCCCGCTCTCGGCTCCTCCCCCTTTTACTTAAAAGGGAAACTATTTAAAACGGCAATGCTGTGCAGTCCAGCCCTGTCATGCCGTCCCTGCGCCCAGGTCTTCTTCTCTCTTTGCTCCGGGACTTCCTGTATAATGACGACGGCTGGTTGGCAAGCGGTTAATGAAAACTGCAGTTCTAGTTTATGTTAATCTTAAAGTGGAAGCCAAGTCAAAGAAAAAGGTGCTTGTACTTACCTATTCTGAAGTAGCTCTGGTCCGGTCACATGATCTCTCCAGTGCCAGTTTCACTATAAAGGATAGTGCGATTACATCACCCATAGACTTACTATGGGGCATTCATTGTCGGCTGTCCCTCTTCTACACTGAAGACGATGCTGGGAACTGATCATTGGACTGGATTGGAGTAACTTCAGAATAGGTAAGTATAGGCATCTTATGTTATTTGCAGACACAACCATTTACCTTTTTCATCAAGGTTGTATTTTAAACTTCAATTTTAAATAAACCGTTTACCAACAGTCTACACTTAGAGTGTCCCCCCCTTCTTTTCTATTATTATATGCTGGGAGATCTTTTTTGCCTGGATCCACATTCCTTAGCATTGGGCTGTCCATTATATGAGGAGATCATCTGCCGGAGATCCGTCCAGTTGATTGGTCGTTTGCCCTGATTGGAGTCAGCTTCCCTTGGAATCAGACACTTCACCCTCCACTGAGTCTATGCGTATGTGCATAGCACATTTGGTAAGAGTCTCCATTTACCTTCGGTTGAGGATATCACCTTAAGAACATATTCTGTTTATTTACAGTCACCAGGGTGTTTTATCTACAATCAGTTATTCACTCTCTGTTTTATTTTGGACTCACAAGATATGAACTTTTGTCACTGTTTTTGATTATTTTTCATTATGTGTATTGTGTTTCATATATATATCATAATTTTATGATATCTTATTATTATTGTATTATTTTTGATTATTTTTTAGATGCGCTGCACTTATTTTTACTTTTCACAAAGTATAGGCATCTTTCCATTTACAGGGTAGATAAAATAGGCTTAGAATGGGGGTTGGAGTAAATGTAGGCTTTGCTAGGTTTTGTCTTGCCTTCCAGTCTAAAGCTAAACTCTGTGCCCAAATTTTTGTATTTGAAATATATTCTGTAATAGCCCCAAAGGATATAAATTAGGGCTGTTACTGATTAAAATTTTCGTGTTCGATTAATCAATTTTTTTTTAATGGATTAATTGACTAATTTCAATTATTTATAACACACATACAGATCCAAGTACTTTTAGCTGATCTCCTTTCATTGCAACTCTGCATTAGTCAGTGGTAAATGTGGTATACACTATATACAATCACCCGACACTAGTTAGTTTCCACAATCCATGACTTAACTTCACAGTTCACACAAATACGTCATGGGTAGAAAGAAAAGATCTAAGTGCTCACCTCTTAAGTATAAGATTACATTTTTGTGTTCAAACACAAACTACTCACATAAAGATGATAAAAACACAGCATGTAAAGCCGACAATCGTGTTAGTTCCATAGGGCAGCAGCGGGTGACGTCATGTGTAGCTCCTCCCCCGTACACGCTACGTTCAATCAGAACTTCGATATCATCGGACTCCTCCCCCCTTCCCTTCGTTAGCAGACGGAGGCACTTGGGGAAGGGGGAGGAGTCCGGTGATGTCGATGTCCGTGACGTCACCGGATCTCCGACGGAACTCCCTGAAGACCCAGGAGGCTGGCAGAGAGGTGAGTATCGATCAAAAGAATTAAAAATGAATCAAGGAATTAATCGTTAATTTCCGCAGCCCTAATATAAATCTACTTTGTGTGCATGAAATGCCTTTATAAACCTGAATATTACCTTGAAAAGTAGCAGTGACATCATCACTGTTCTGTACATAGCCTGTGCAGAGAGCAGAGCTATGGGAGGGGCCCAGCAAGCTCCACCCACTAAATGCTGCCTTTAGAAAACTACAGGAGGGGGCGGAGACAAGACCTGTCACCCTGCACAAGGAGATAGAGCTGCAGTGAGCGGTCTTTATTATAGGAAGATCCTGCACAGAGGGAAAGTCTCACACTGGATTACTGCACAGATCTAGAATAAAATACACAGAGCACACCAAGATTACACATGGCTCTTGTATTTAGATATTCGTTTTTTTCTGGCGTTCGGCCTTAAATCAATTTTTAGTATGTTTGGCCTTACTGGATACGGCTTTCTTCAGCAAATAATGTTTTGGTGAATCTGTTGCAAACTTTCTTACCTGGAAATCCTGTTAGTATAGTACAGGGATTTGCAATTGGCAGACCTCCAGCTGTTGCAAAACTACAAGTCCCATCATGCCTTTGCTTCTGGGTGTCATGCTTGTGGCTGTCAGAGTCTTGCTGTGCCTCATGGGACTTGTAGTTCTGCAACAGCTGGAGGTCCGCTAATTGCATATCCCTGGTATAGTACCTACTGTTGCTGGCTACCATGAAAGATCCTTCAGTTAGCTGATGGGCTACCTATCTCAGATAAGCAGCCCAACTATCCACTGACAGAGCACTATCTACAGCAGGGGTCTCAAACTGGTGGCCCTCCAGCTGTTGCAAAACTACAAGTCCCATTGGGTGATGGTAATCAGCAGAACTTCTGCTCATTTACTAAGCTCTGGAGCAACCGCACCTGCAGAGAGCAACTGCATTTTGCAAAATGCACAGTCTATTTGCCTTTAGTAAATCAACTCCATTGATTCCTCTTGCTCTCTCCTATTTTGCCTTTAGTAAATCAACTCCAGGTATTATAGATCGTGGATCAGGTAGAGGTGATACATTGTTTCCTCCTGCACTCCCCTATAGATATATATATATAAATATACAGGCAGTTTCATGGATCAGGTACAGATAATACATTGATTCCTCCTACACTTCCCTATATACAAATATAAATCAGGTATTATAGACCATGAATCAGGTACAGGTGATACATTGTTTCTTCTAGCACTCCTATATTATAACTTATAGATCAGGTATTATAGACCATAGATTAGGTGCATGCAGGTGATACATTATTTCCTCCTGCACTCCCCTACGCTATAACTCATAGATCAGGTATTATAGACCGTGGATCAGGTACAGGTGATACATTGTTTCCTCCTGATCTCCCCTATATATAAATATAAATCAGGTATTATAGACCATTGATCAGGTACAGGTGAAACTATGTTTCCTCTAGCACTCTCCTATATTATAACTCATAGACCAGGTATTATAGACCATAGAAAGGTGATACATTGTTTCCTCCTGCACTCCCCTATACATAAATATACATCAGGTATTGTAGACCATGGATTAGGTACAGTTGATACATTGTTTCCTCCTGAACTCCCCTACGCTATAACTCATAGATCCGGTATTATAGGTGATATATTGTTTCTCCTGCACTCCCCTATATATAAATATACATCAGGTATTATAGACCGTGGATCAGGTACAGGTGATACATTGTTTCCGCTTGCACTCTCCTATATTCTAAATCATAGACCAGGTATTATAGAGCATAGATTAGGTGCAGGTGATACATTGTTTCCTCCTGCACTCCCCTATACATAAATATACATCAGGTATTGTAGACCATGGATTAGGTACAGTGGATACATTGTTTCCTCCTGCGCTCTCCTACGCTATAACTCATGGATCAGGTATTGTAGATGATGGATCAGGTATACTTGATATATTGTTTCCTCTTGCACTCTCCTATATTATAACTCATACATCAGGTATTATAGACCGTAGATTAGGTACAGTTGATACATTGTTTCCTCCTGCACTCTCCTATATTATAAATCATACATCAGGTATTATAGACCATGAATTAGGTACAGTTGATACATTGTTTCCTCCTGCACCCCCCTATATATAAATATACACTAGGTACTATAGACCATGGATCAGGGTCTCTTCCTCCTGCAGAAATTGGAGAGGCAGCGTACAGAAGAGGATCAGGATGGGGCATGCTGGAGAAGCTTAGGAAGATTTTCTCACTTGCTGGATTGTCTGTCTGTAACCTGGCTGTGGATTGTGGACGTGCCGCGCATTATGCATGCAGAGCATCTTTAGAACAAGCCCCGTGGGGCAGCGTGTTGTAAGGCAGGCAGCACAGATAAAACCTCAGCAGCCTGGCGTCTCCACTCAGTGTATATCATTGTTTGGCATTAAAATTTAACTGATGATGAATTAATTGTTCAGGGAGGGGGATCTGATCTTCAGAGAGACGCAACCAGGCTGCCACCCCACCCCGACACTCTGTTTCTATGGCAACGCATTGGCTTTGGCTAGCTGTGGCACAGGTGGGGTTAATCCGGCTGCAGTGCCGCACTAGATCGGGGGGTACGGCCTGCGGATCGCCCTCCGGATCGCCCCCAGAAATCACCGAGCCGTGTCGCCCTGTCACCGAGTTCTATCGCTCTTTAGTACAATGTAATAAATCACTGACGCGCGGCTCAGGAGGACGCGCAGCGCTGACAGTGACGGGTTTTATCCGGGAGAAAAGTATTAAACTCCTGTACGTGACACATTGTCATTTCTTACAAAGTGCGATTCTCCAGTGCACTATAACGTACACGCTGCATTGCCGTACCGTCTGTCTTCTCTCTGTATTCACTAATAACCCGACTATTCATCAAGCAACAAGACAACGCCGAAACACTGCTTAATAATCCCGCAAACACCATGTCATCTGCAGCAGTCGGTCCTCCCTATTCCGGCAGGGACCTGCGGAGATCTGTTTATGTACAGTGGGGAAAATTATTATTTGATCCCCTGCAGATTTTCTAAGTTTGCCCACTTACAAAGAAATGAAGGGTCTATATTTTTTTTAATCATAGGTATATTTTAAATGAGACAGAATATCAACCAAAAATCCAGAAAAAACACATAATAACAAATGTTATAAATGGAGTTGCAGTTCAGTGAGTAAAATAAGTATTTGATCCCCTACCAACCAACAATAATTCTCTCTTCCACAGACTGGCTACAGTATGTACTCATGTGGTACACAGATTAGTCCTGTCAGTTTAAGGCCCCTTTCACACTGTCGGACCGTTCAGATCCGCCTGTCAGTTTTGACGGTGGACCTGAACAGGCGCTCCATGCTAGCCTATGGAGCGTCGGATGTCAGCGGAGACATGTCCGCTGACATCCGACCCGGTCCGATCCGCCAAAAGCAGACGTATGTGTCTACGTCCAGATCCGTCGCTGGCGGATCGGATCGGGTGAGATCTGATGAAAACGTACACGCTGTCCGTTTTCATCCGATCTCGCCATAGAGACCAGTGGCGCTGGACAAGCCCCTCCCCGCTCAGTGAGCAGAGAGGGACCTGTCACCCGCCGGCTCAGCGGAGATCAATGGAGAGACCTCCCCCTGAGCTGGCGGACAGAGGCGGACTCCGTGCAAGCGGAGTCCGCCTCGTGTGAAAGGGGCCTAAGAGCCGGTTCACACAGGGGCAACACGACTCTGGCCGCGACTTTGCGAGGCGACCTGGACACGACCTAAGCGTGCACCACAGCGCGACTTGGGGCGACTTACAAGGCGAAATTCAAGTCGCCTCCAGGACAGGTGACTTTCCAGTGGCCAATCAAACAACAATCAGCTCTGTGGGAGGGGTTGGCCTGAGAAAACAATTTTCTCTTCCTGTATTGTTGCTTCAGTTAAGACACGATCCGACTTTGGAGGTGACTTCCATTGTAATCAATGGGTACAAGTCGGTGATAAGACAATATTGAAAGTCCAGGTAAAGCTCAAATCGTATAAAGACTGGTGCTTGTCCCTTTAAAATATTGCAGCAGCGCTAAAAAACAGTCCTTTTACATTAAAAAGAGTTCATAAAAAATCATGGTGACCCAGAATAAAGTTCGTAGTGGTGCAATGAGCCCAAATACATGAAAATAGAGTGATACAGCTTCCACCGGATATTCAATTTTTCACCGCGTGCAGTACACACTCCCCTTTGGGGATGCACTCACCAGAAATATGATCAATATAAGCATTTCAATCACAAGCCATAGGTAACTGCTATCTCCTCAGCACGGCCACCTCTTCACCATCTGCAATCACTAGAGCGGATCCACTCCAACTCAGCATACACATATGAAGAAAATAATAGTGCAGATAGCGTAGTACAGTTTGGCAAAAAACGTTATTTAAATATCCAATATCCCCCCTTTTTAAAATCTGCGTACCAAAATGCAAATAATAAACAGCCTTGTAAATAGTATAGGAGTGCACTCTGCCTGATTGTCCCGTCCGTCCGCCGGAAATCGGGCACCTAAGCGATGTGTAGAATGGTGTCTACCTCTACTTCCTGGTCGCTTGGTTGCTGGAGCGCACCCTGGAACGCATGCGTCACTTCCTGCGAGTTCACGACCCTGACGCGTTTCGTCACTTCCGGACGTCATCTGAGGGTGTGACCTCGCCACCGGAAGTGTAGTTTATAAATGATCAGCGCCCAATCCGGGCCCTGCATTGTATGATTGCCATTCTCTATGCCCAATGGGAACTAACAGCCAGCTATACAATGCATAGCTGCTGTCTGCATTTAATGTTAGCATAAATGTTTTCATTTATTTGTGTACCATATCCTAGCTCGTTTATCATAGTGCCTATACACATCTGTTTTACTTGCAGATATTTAAAAAAAAAAACAATAAAATAAACGTACATCTCACACTTTTTACATATTCATGACGGCCTTTTAACCCTTACATCGCATGCCCGTATATGGTTGCTGATGTGGAGATGTGTGTGTTTAAGGCTATGTATTGATGTTATAATATATATTTTACGAAGATCGTGCAATATACATAATATTTAGGTTTATTTAATTCTATTTTGTTTTTCACCATTTTACATTTTTAATGTAAAAGGACTGTTTTTTAGCGCTGCTGCAATATTTTAAAGGGGCAAGCACCAGACTTTATACGATTTGAGCTTTACCTGGACTTTCAATATTGTCTTATCACCGATTTTACTGTATTTTATAGTAGCTGCTTTATTAATATTTAATAGTGATATTAGGTATTGACACGTGTGTTTATCAGTTATACCTAAGTACGCTTCATCCAGGAGCGCGGAGTGATAGTCCCAGAGGGCGGCAGATTTTGAGGCACTATCCTTTTCCAATGGGTACAAGTCGCCTAGAAGTCGGATTGAAGTAGTACAGGAACCTTTTCTGAAGTCGGTGCGACTTCAGTAGTGTGCATTAAGACGGCTCTCATTGACTAACATGGAATTTGACATTCCTTGGGGGAAGGGAAATGAGGCAAGACGGCCCCACGAATGCTCACAATGGACAAAAAAAGCAACAAAAAATGTAAATGAATAAGATATGTGAACTTTATTGATACAAATCACGCACTTATCAAAGAGTAAAGGAGGGATATCCCACAGCTGAATTACAAAATGCAAGCTGTGGGTTCCTGTCCCAATACATTACAGCATAAAACATGCATGAGATAAGCTATTATAAAAACTGTAACAAGCTGGGCAAAAACAAGAAACAAAAACAACATGGTATGCTTAAAAACAATGCTGAACACTGCTGCCACTCACAATGTAAATATCCCCTCCCCTTTGCTTCTCTGACCCACCTTGTGTGAACCGGCTCTAAGAAGGTGCTCCTAAGGACAACACGTTATGTGTATAAAAGACATCTATCCACAGAATCTCTTTCTTCCATTCAAACCTCACCATCATGGGCAACACCAAAGAGCTGTCAAAGGTCGTCAGGGACAAGACTGTAGACCTACACAAGGCTGGAATGGGCAACAAGACCATCAGCAAGAAGCTTGGTGAGAAGGAGACAACTGTTGGAGTGATTATTTGCAAATGGAAGAAATACAAAATAACCATCAATAGACCTCGGTCTGGAGCTCCATGCAAGATTTCACCTCATGGGGTAAGGATGACCATGAGAAAAGTGAGGGATCAGCCCGGAACTACACTGGAGGAGCTTGTGAATGATCTCAAGGCAGTTGGGACCACAGTCACCAAACAAACCATTGGTAACACAATACGCCACCATGGATTGAAATACTGAAGCGCCTGCAAGGTCCCCCTCCTTAAGAAAGCACATGTACAGGCCGGCCTGAGGTTTACCAATGAACATCTAAATTATTCAGAGAAGGATTGGGAGAAAGTGATGTGGTCAGATAAGACCAAAATTGAGCTCTTTGGCATTCCCTCAACTCGCCGTGTTTGGAGGAAGAAAAAGTCTGACTGTTTCTCTGCTAAAGGTACAGGCTGAATTTGTTACATTGAGGGGCCAATGGACACGGGGCCATGTATTGTAAAATCTTTGGGGACCTTCTTCCCTCAGCCAGAACACTGAAGATGATTCGTGGATGGATCTTTTAGCATGACAATGACTCAAATCATATGGAATACAAAAAAACTGCGCTACCTTAAAAACTCAAAGAACCAAAAAAGGCTTCAGTTTGGGTGAGATAAACACAATAGACAGTAAAAATAGAAAAAACTGCGCCCACAATAAATCCAACCAGGTCACACAGACCGGGAGGTAAATAACATCCAACGTGGGTATGGTATTCAATGGGTTGAACTGTTACAGTCTTTGGATAAAGCGTATGTCCAAATAGGTAGAATAAAGACACCTCTGTGATCCACAATTACATGTGAGGAACCACCACCATATGGAAAGCCGCTTACCAGAGGGCCAACCCACACCAGCATTCGGCTATAACCCAGCCACGGTCTCTGTCATCTGAATGGAAAACCCTGGTAATGCCTCTCAGATATTGCAGGATGTTCCATGGAACATACAATCCGTAAAATCATATAGTATATAGAAAGGAAGGGGACCATAGCATAATTCCGTAATGCAGGACAATGGGGGTTATGTCATTCTCACCTTTATCTCCACAAGACCAGACCTGTCTGCTCCCCAGGATGCAGAGGGGGAGCAGACAGGTCTGGTCAGAGACTGTAACAGTTCAAATCATTGTATACCATACCCACGTTGGATGTTATTTACCTCCCGGTCTGCGTGACCTGGTTGGACTCATTGTGGGCAGTGTTGGTCATCTTACTTACTAAAAAAGTAATTAGTTAAGTTACAAATTACTTCTCCCAAAAAGTAATTGCGTTAGTAACTCGGTTACTACATTGGAAAAATAATTAGTTACTCAGCAAAGTAACTGTGACAGGGGTGGCAGGGGTGGTACTTGAGCGGTGGCAGCGGTGGTACTTGGGGCGGTGGCAGTGGTGGTGGTGTACCTGGGGGGTGGCAGTGGTGGTGGTGTGCAGTAGTTGGGGGGTGGCAGCAGTGGTACTTGGGGGGGGGGGGGGGTGGCAGCGGTGGTGTACTTGGGGGGGTGGCAGGGGTGGTGGTGCCATCTTCTCCCACCACCACCTCTGCCTCTCATCCCATCCCCCACCACCACTGATCTCATCCCTACCTTATCCCCCCCATCACCTCTGTTGTAGAAGTGATGGTGGGTGGGTAAGGATGGGATCAGTAAGAAGCAGAGGTGGTGGAGGACTTGGGATGGATCGATTGCACTGCAATTCGAATCATTAAACAGTAATTTACTTGAATGCCTCCAGGGATGCCTTTCCTCATGGGGAGAGAGAGACCCTCCCCTTCACTCGATTGGTGTCAGCTGGTCAGCTGACTTCCTTTTTCAGTGTCTGCCCCGCCTCCCTACATTCTCTCTCTCTGGATAATCGGGGCAGGATGGGGTGGTCCAGACAGTATCTCTGAGTTTCAGCCTCTTCTCAGCCCCTCCCCGCGGCGGAACGAATGGCCAGGCAGCGCGGCCACGGCGGGCCTCCCGGGCGGTAGATGTAATTGCGGTAACGCCGCCCAAGTAATGGGAACTGAGTTAACCTAAGGGCAAGAGTAATCAGTTAGATTACTCATTACCCTCTAAAGTAACTGCGTTAAGTAACTCCGTTTTTTTTAACTGAGTTACTTACATCACTGATTGTGGGCGCAGTTTTTTCTATTTTTATGACCCAAAACATACCTCCAAGGCAACAAAGGAGTGGCTCCCTTGGCTCTCGGGTCCCGGCGCCGCCATTCCAACTAAGGGAAACAGGCAGTAGAGCCTTGCGGCTTCACTGCCCGTTTCCCACTGCGAATGTGCGAGTCGCGCAGTGCTTTGTAAATGGGGCGCGCTGTGTTGTGGGACACACACAGTTCCCAGAACACACCGCGCCCCATTCACTAGAAGACGATGCGAGGAGAAGAAGATCACTGCGGAATAGGAAGAGGCAGATTAGGATGATCTGCCTAGCAACAGCCATTTCTGGTAAGTTAAAAATATATATATATTTTTTTTCCTCCAAATTTTTAGGCACATTTTTATGCAATTTTTTTATTTAGGGTGGCCCTCTACTTTAAATACCACCAAAAGAAAGCTCTATTTGTGTGAAAAAGTGATAAAAATGTAATTTAGGTACAGTGTTGCATGACCGCGCAATTGTCATTCAAAGTGTGACAGCGCTGAAACCTGAAAATTGGTCTGGCAGGAATGGGAGTAAAAGTGCTCTTGAAGCTGTTAAAACCACTTCAACTCTCTGGGTGGTTAAGAATGTAAAGTAGCTGGAAGGAGGAACAGCCAGTTTAAGAGAGGTCCCATACTTAGGATAGTCTGGAGAGCATTTGGGTCCCTATCTTTGGACCCGCTGCGGAATGAAACCCTCCCAGAGACTTGGCCTGGGACCATGGTGTGCGAGGTCTCACGGAGTATGTGTGGTGGCTCCTGACTTTGCCTTCAGCTGAACATAACAAAGCATAGTGTGAGAAGATCTGGTAGAGGGAAATCAACGCTCAACAATATTCCCCTCAAGATGACTCTGTAGCAGTGCTGGGACCAGTGCCGGGACAAGGTCATCCAGTGCCCAGGGCAAAGTTGCCAAACTGCACCCCCCTTTCCCTTAGGGTTAGGCTCAGGGTGCCCCCTACCCCTGCAATATATCATTGCGCCAGGGGCAGCCGCCCCTCCTGCCCACCCCTTGTCCCGGCCCTGGCTGGGACCAGTGTCACTGGCGGGTGAAGGGACATTATCCTTCCATATATGAGGCATGGTAAAGTAGCTTGGCCTTCAGCCATGATGGGCACTGAACCCACATGAGTAATAATACAATACAACCAGCATGCAGTTCCACCATGCTAACATACTCACCAACTATCCTAGAGTCTTCTTCTGGTGTAATAGGCGCAGAAATGTCTCCCCTGGAATGCCCAAGAGACATATGATAATGGCGGAAATTTTAATATGTGAAAGAAATAACGGTTTTGGCTGGAATGGGTGCTAAATGTAAAACTCCAAGAAGATTGTTGTAGGCTAAATTTAGCCCATGTATTTACCGAAAAAATACTTTGTTTTCAAATGAATTAAGTGTAATCCTTCTTCACATTTAATCATACCTCCCAAGTTTTTGAGATGAGAACGAGGGACACCTATTAGCAAAAGTATGTAGACATAGGACACACCCCCTGCCACACCCTATTAAAGGAGAATTATACAAAAAAATTCTTACTTAAACCCACAAGAGCTTTTCTTTACCACTACTATTCCTTTCTATTGGCTTTTGAAATTCCAAATCCAGCAATTTAGTAATTGGATGAAGGTTTAGCACTGGGAAACATTTTTTAAAAGATAAAAGGTGCATTTTATTTACAGCTATATAGATCAAACCAACATGAGGGACAAACGAGGAGGAAAGAGGGACAGAGGGACTTTGTTCCAACTCAGGGACAGTCCCTCCAAATCAGGGACAGTTGGGAGCTATGAATTATTTTCTCTTCTTGCGTGTCAGCTGACACTTCAAATATGTGCCCTTCAGGGTTGGTGCAAGGATTTTTGACACCCTAGGCGAAACACCCTTTTCCCTGCCCATTTATACCCTACATTTTTAATGAAGTGCCCATCAAATGCAGCCTCACCAGTGCCCATCAAATGCAGCCTCACCTGCGCTCATCAAATGCAGTCTCACCAGCGCCCATCAAATGCAGCCTCACCAGCGCCCATCAAATGCAGCCTCACCTGCGCCCATCAAATGCAGCCTCACCTGTGCCCATCAAATGCAGCCTCACCAGCGGGGTTGGTGCAAGGATTTTTGACACCCTAGACGAAACCCCCTTTTCCCTGCCCATTTATACCCCACATTTTTAATGAAGTGCCCATCAAATGCAGCCTCACCAGCGCCCATCCAATGCAGCCTCACCTGCGCCCATCAAATGCAGCCTCACCTGCGCCCATCAAATGCAGCCTTACCTGTGCCCATCAAATGCAGCCTCACCAGCGCCCATCAAATGCAGCCTCACCTGCACCCATCAAATGCAGCCTCACCTGCGCCCATCAAATGCAGCCTCACCAGCGCCCATCAAATGCAACCTACCAGCGCCCATCAATGCAGCCTATCAGCACCCATTAATGAATGTTTGCTTGCTTCCATTCTTTCGGGAGTCAGGACACAGATACAGTACTCCGCCGTTGTTGTGCCTCTGACACTATGTGCGAACGGAGCTGATGCTGAGACATAGTTGCTTGCTGCAGAGCGAAGAGAGTAGGAACACCAGTAGCCGGACGTCCTAGGCAGCAGTGTGCCCTAGGCGGCTGCCTAGTTTGCCTAGTGGTAGCACCGGCCCTGGTGCCCTTACTGGCCAATACACTGTGAGAGCAGGGGGTGAATACGAGTGAGTGTCAGAGCCTCCAATTAGCTGCAATACACATATATTCTACATTCATGCATCTAGACAAAGGTGGAAATTAAATGATTTAAACAGGTAGAAATACAAATCCCACAAGGACAGAGGGAGAAGCTGTTGTGTGAACCTCAGAAGAACGCAGACCGTCCTTGAATCGTCCACCTCTCTACGCTGCCGCAGCAACGCTTTCCACTCTGACACATTCTTCTCAGTGAATGGAAATTTTCACAAGATCGTTTTACTGAAGAAAAGGTTCTTTGTCAGCTTCCATCTCAGCTCCCTATGGCTTTATGGCCAGGCAGAGACAACAGTTACACACTTTAGGATATAAAAGGACAAAGATTCCAGGAACAGCTCTTCACCGCTGAACTAACTCTAATCCCTCTATTAACACCCTTTCTCCAATGTTAACTATAATCTTTCTCCCCAACATTAGCCTTAACCCCTACTCCCAACACTCACCTTTTAACGCTAATATCCAAAAACTCACTCCTCAACACTAACTTTTAACCCTAATCCCAATGCTTAACCCCTTCCCCAACATTAACCCCTCCTCCAACACTAATCTCCCTACACAACACTACTCCTAACCTCCCAACGCTAACCCTGCCACATAGCACTATCCCTAATCCTACCAAACAATAACCCTAACCCCCAACAGTAACTCTTCTAACATTACCAACTAATGCTATCACTAAGCCCTCCCAACACTATCCCTAACCCCCAAGATGTTACCTAATCCCTAACATCAATTCCCTAGCACTAATCACCTTCATTGCTAAACTTAACCCTTAACATTATCTCTAACACCCAAAATTAAGTCTACTTCTCCAACATTAACTCTAATTCCCAACGCTAACCTTAACCACCAACCTTAACCCCCAGAACAGCCCCTAACTTCCAACATTAACCATAACCCCTGCACTATCCCTAACTACTCCCAGAACTACCCCTAACCCTCAAAAATAACCATTAACCCTCAGCACTAACACCAATACTCAACCCTTACCCCGAAACTAACCCGTCCCACACTATCCCTTACCCTCAACACTTACCCTAATCCCCAACACTAACCCAAATTCCCCAACACTAACTTTCAACACTATGACACTTACACCAACCTCTCTCAGCACTAAGCTTAAGCCTCAATAGTAACCCTAACCTTCATCACTAACGTTAACCCCATCACCATTCCTAACTCCTAACTTTACCTCTATTTCCCCAAAACGAACCCAAACATCTAGTACTATTCCCAAGCCCCAACATGTACCCTAATCCCCAACGCTAACCCTAATTCCCCAAAACAAACTCTTACCCCAACAACAACCCTTCCCAGCACTAACCTTAAGCCTCAACAATAACCTTTACCCCAACACTAACCCCTCCCAACAATATTGCTAATGTCCAACACTTACCCTAATTCCCCAACATTAACCCTTACTCTCCACATAAACCCTAACCTTCAGCACTAACGGTAATCCCCAGCACCATACCTTACCCTTAACACTATTCCTCTTCCCCCCAAATTAACTTGAACATCTAGCACTATTCCCAACCCCTGACACTAACCTTTATGCTCAAAACCATAACCCTCAACACTTTCTCTAACCTATCCCAACACTATCACTAAACTGTCAACACTAACCTATAACTCCAACATGTAGCCCTCCCAACACTATCCCTAACCCTTAACATTAACCCCACCTCTGAACACTAACCCTAACACTCAACACTATTCCTTACCCCCAACCTTAATCCCTCATAACATTAAAACTAAACTTCAACACCAATCCTAATTCTAAATATTAACCTTAATCCCCAACAGATGCATACAGGGAGCATCTATTGCCTTTAACATTAACACTATTCCAACACTATTCCTTACCTTCAACACTTACCCTAATCTCCAGCACTAACCCTAAATCCCAAACACTAACCCTAACACTCCACACCCTAACCTTTAGCACTAACATTAATCCCCAGCCGCACTATACCTCACCCCTAACTCTATCCTTAATTTCCCAAAACTGACTTGAACTTCCAGCAGTATTCTCAACTGCCAGCACTAACCATAATTCCCAAACACTAACCTTAACTCTCCACCCTAACCTTTAGCACTAGTGTTAATCCCCAGCATTAAACCTAACCCCTAACACTATCCCTAATGCCCCAAAACTAACCAGAACGTCCAGCAGTATTCTCAACCCCCAGCACTATTCCTAATTTTCCAACCCTAACCCTCACCACTTACCCTAACCTATCCCAACACTAACCCTATTCTTCAACACTAACCCTTAACTCCAACACGTACCCCTCCCAGCACTATCCATAACCCTTAACATTAACCCTACCTCTGAACACTAACCCTAACACTCAACACCATTTATTACCCTCCAACTTAATCCCTCCCAACATTAACCCTAAACCTCAACACCAACCCTAATTCCAAATATTAACCTTAATCCCCAACAGATGCATACAGGGAGCACCTTCTGATTTTGCTCTAATATTTAGGCCTATTAAAAACAAAATTTCTAGCAGTAATACATATAAGACTTATGGGCAGAGCATACGTTTATGTAAATTGATACCAACCAGTCCGACAGGATCCTCCATTGTTCCTCTACACCGATTGAAGATAAGATAGGATTCCGAATAGCCGTCAGGCACAGATCCATCACATCCTGGCTGATTTTTCCTTTATAAATCGCTATGTACACACAGCTGTCATTTCTTGACACCAAGTCTTTGTCACATGATCTTATGTCTATCTGTGATGGGAAGAAGGACAGCATTCAGCACCAAAAATGAAATGCAAATAACACAACACTGTCACATCGGGTCATATCTCCATTACTAGGGAGAGAAAACAAATCTTCTCATAAGATGTCTTTATGTGTTTATTGACACCAAACTCGGCCAACATGGGAAACATGATTTAGAAAAAAGACAAAACAAAGATCACTTCAACAAGACACTGCTGACATAGCAAAAAAATACATGCATGTATTATTTACCAGAGTCATAGGGTACCAACACAGTCTGCAGGCTTGTATAAATAAAACTAAACCATATCACGCTGCACCAGAGGAGCTTACACTCTAATGCCCCCACCCACTGCCACACACTATTGGGGATAAGGGCAGAAAGGGTATGATAGAGGGTAGTGGGTAATCAAAAGAAGGACCAAGGAATGATTGGAAAGTCTTTGCACCAGGGTCTTGAGAAGTCAATACACAGGTTAAATAAAGAGATAGCGAGGGGATTAGGGTGCGATAGGGGATCAAAGAGAGGATTTGGGTGGTATAGAGGGAGAGAGGAGGATTGGGGTGCAATTGAAAGAAAGATTGGAGATTTAGGTATAATTGAGTCGCAGAGGAGGGATTGGGGTACAGTTGAGGGTCTATTGGGGTGCAATAGAAGGACAGAGGTGAATTTGAGGGATAGAGGAGGAATTAGGTTACTACGGAGGGTTAGAGGAAGGACTGGGATAAATTAGATGGACAGAGGGAGGATTAGGATATAATAGATGTAAAGAATGGGGATTGGGGTATGATGGAGGGACAGAAGGAGAATTGTGGTACAAAAGAAGGATAGGGGGGAGATTGGGTACAATAAAGAGAAAGAGGGACAGAAAGAGAATTTGGGTACAAAAGAGGGACAGAGGGAGGATTCAGGTACAACAGGAAGACAGGGGCTATTGGGGTACAATAGCTAGACAGAAGGAGGATTGGCATACAAAAGAGTGACCAAGGGTGGTTGGGGTACTATAGAGGAACAGAGGGGGGAAATAGGGTACCACAGAGATTTATAGAAGGGATTGGGGTACAACAGAAATGTAGAGGAGGAATGAAGTACAATAGGGGTTAGGGGTACAATACAGGGTGGGGGTAGGGGTACAATTAATAGATAAAGGGGATATTGGAGATACATTAGAGGGACAGAGGGGGGATTGAGGCACTATATAGGGACAGAGGGGGGATTGGGGTACTACAGAGGAATAGAGGAAGGATTGGGGTACATTAGAAGGAGAAGGGGGTGGGGTACAGCAGAGGGACAGAAGGAGGGCTGGGGTACATTAGAGGGACAGAAGGGGGACTAGAGTACAATTGAGAGACAGAGGGGGTATTGGGGTACATTAAAAAAACAGAGGGGGGTTTGGGGTACAATAGAGGGTCAGAAGGAGGATAAGGGTACAATAGAGGAACAGAAGGAGGACTATGGTACAATAGAGGAACAGAAGGAGGACTAGGGTACAAAAGAGGAACAGGGGGGGGTTGGGGTACATTAAATGGACAGAGGGGGGATTGGGGTAAAATAGAGGGACAGAAGGGGAGGATAGGGGTACAACAGAGGGACAGAAGGAGGACTAGGGTACAATAGAGGAACAGAGCGGGGATTGGGGGTATTGGGGTACATTAAAGAAACAGAGGGGGGTTTGGGGTACAATAGAGGGTCAGAAGGAGGATAAGGGTACAATAGAGGAACATAAGGAGGACTAGGGTACAATAGAGGAACAGAAGGAGGACTAGGGTACAAAAGAGGAACAGAGGGGGGGTTGGGGTACATTAAATGGACAGAGGGGGGATTGGGGTAAAATAGAGGGACAGAAGAGGAGGATAGGGGTACAATAGAGGGACAGAAGGAGGACTAGGGTACAATAGAGGGACAGAGGGGGTATTGCGGTACATTAAAGAAACAGAAGGGGGATTGGGGTACAATAGAGGGTTAGAGGGAGGACTAGGGTACAATACGGGAAAAGAGGGGGGATTGGGGGTACATTAAAGAAACAGAGGGGGGATTGGGGTACAATAGAGGGACAGAAAGAGGATAAGGGTACAATAGAGGAACAGAAGGAGGACTAGGGTACAACAGAGGGACAGAAGGATGACTAGGGTACAATAGAAGGACAGAGGGGGTATTGCGATACATTCAAGAAACAGAGGGGGGGGGGTGTTGGGGTACAATAGAGGGACAGAAGGAGGACTAGGGTACAATAGGGGAAAAGAGGGGGGATTGGGGGGTACATTAAAGAAACAGAGGGGGGATTGGGGTACAATAGAGGGACAGAAGGAGGATAAGGGTACAATAGAGGAACAGAGGGGGGATTGGGGTACATTAAATGGACAGAGGGGGGATTGGGGTAAAATAGAGGGACAGAAGGAGGACTAGGGTACAATAGAGGGACAGAGGGGGTATTGCGATACATTAAAGAAACAGAGGAGGGGTTGGGGTACAATAGAGGGTCAGAAGGAGGACTAGGCTACAATAAGGGAAAAGAGGGGGGATTGGGGGTACATTAAAGAAACAGAGGGGGGATTGGGGTACAATAGAGGGACAGAAGGAGGATAAGGGTACAACAGAGGGACAGAAGGATGACTAGGGTACAATAGAGGGACAGAGGGGGTATTGCGATACATTAAAGAAACAGGGGGGGGGGTGTTGGGGTACAATAGAGGGACAGAAGGAGGACTAGGGTACAATAGATAAACAGAGGGGGGATTGCGATACATTAAAGAAACAGAGGGGGGGTGTTGGGGTACAATAGAGGGACAGAAGGAAGACTAGGGTACAATAGGGGAAAAGAGGGGGGATTGGGGGTACATTAAAGAAACAGAGGGTGGGTTGGGGTACAATAGAGGGACAGAAGGAGGATAAGGGTACAACAGAGGGACAGAAGGATGACTAGGGTACAATAGAGGGACAGAGGGGGTATTGCGATGCATTAAAGAAACAGAGGGGGGGGATGTTGGGGTACAATAGAGGGACAGAAGGAGGACTAGGGTACAATAGATGGACAGAGGGGGGATTGGGGTACATTAAAAGGAACGGGGATATTGGGGTACAGTGGAGGGAGAGAAGGAGGACTGGTGTAGAAAAGAGGGATGGGAGGAAAAAATTAGGTACAATAGAGGAGTAATGGAGGGAATTGGGGTACCATAGAGGGATGGAGTAGATTGGAATGCCATAGAGGAACAGAGGAGTTTGGGGTACAATAGTGACAGTTGTGAGCTGCGTTTACACTCTTTTGGTGTCGTTTATATTTTCATGTTTTCGCAGGAAATTGTATTTTCTGATCATTTTTCCTCTTGCTGTTTTAAATTTTTTGCTAACCTCACCATATTTTACTGTTTTATTCCTTGCAAACATTAGAACATTACATTTTAATCTGTTACAATTCGGAGCAATATTTTGTGGTCTAATCATCAATCTTTAAACAGGCCCCTCTGTTGGCTGGGGAGCTGTCGGAGGCTTCTATGAAATGTGGGGTTAATGGTGGCGGTGCGCACAGCGGTGCCAGTGTTTGTGCAGGTAGGTTGAAGGCATCAGCTCCACCAGCAATGTACAAAGGAAGGGGCGGCTACTGCGGTGCTGCAGACTGCACTAATTAATAAAATATAACGGCTATTGATTGAGAGGCAGGAGTGAGTTTCATCATTTCATCTCTAGCAGTCTGCGAGTCTATCACGGAGACGGTGGCTCTGACACTCTTCTTTTTTAATTAAAAGCGCCTTACTTGTACCAAACATGCAAACCTGAATCATCGAACGGATGGCCGCCTGTAGGCATGAAGTGCGCACGCTAATGTCTGGACTCTGGCCGTAAACAAATTAAACCGCCACGAATGTGCACACACACCGATCGAGCAGACAATAAAATAATCATATAGAGAGTAAATAATAACGCCGCTGAAAAGAGTCATAATCCGCGCTTAGCCGGACGGAAAAACATACCTAAATATGTGCTAAAACTTTAATTAAACAACGATGGAGCGAGTTAATAAATATCCAGGTTATCGCTGGCATTTCATGTTTAAATGGCAAATAAAAGCCCACTTTATGAGGCGTCTTTATAATAATCATCAGTAATGAACTCCACTTAAATAGGATTGCTAATGCTAACAAACACATAACCGCGCTCGCAGGCGCCACACAAACATCGGACGCTTGGAACACAAACTGCGCATAGACTCCCCCCTTCTACAAGGAGAGAAAAATGTCACCAAACATAAAGCCATCAGGAAAGTTCAACAGTCTTATGGAATCAACATAAAAGACATATAAGCTGCAGGTGTGGAATTTTCATGTCCTTAAAAAATAAATATTTTTTTTCTGGATACTCCTATAAAAAATAAAGTATGTTTACAGAAAAACCTCTGTGATGACCTGCTCACCAGCTGAAATTTAAAATCAGTCGGACAAGGCAGGATTAACACAAACTCAATTCTGGGTTTTTAGCAATTCTGTCAGTGGCATATTTCAGGCACTGTTAGAAAGAGCATTTATTTCATAGATCTCTGGTGCCCAACCTGCAGACCAGGGGCCACGTTTGGCTCTTTGGCACTTTTTGAGCGGCCCTCTGGGCTCTGCAGACACAAATCTTCATTTTACTATTGCCCTCTTATTGCAGTGATTTTCTGCAGTCTAATATTTTATTTCTCCAGCCTATCACTGTCTCCTGAAAGCATGGCCACTGTCTTCAACAACTCATGCAGCATGTCCACAGTCCCTGACCATCTTTATCATGTCTGCAGTCTCTGATCATCTCTTGTATCATGTCTGCAGTCTCTGACCATCTCTTATATCTTGTCTGCAGTCTCTGGCCATCTCTTGTATTTTGTCTGCAGTCTCTGACCATCTCTTGTATCATGTCTGCAGTCTCTGATCATGTCTTATATCTTGTCTGCAGTCTCTGATCATCTCTTGTATGATGTCTGCAGTCTCTGGCCATCTCTTCTATCACATCCGCAATCTCTGGCCATCTCTTCTATCATATCTGCAGTCTCTGATCATCTCTTGTATTATGTCTGCAGTCTTTGACCATCTTTTGTATCATGTCTGCGGTCTTTGACCATATCTTGTATCTTGTCTGCAGTCTCTGACCATCTCTTGTATCATGTCTGCAGTCTCTGATCATCTCTTGTATCGTGTCTGCAGTCTCTGACCATCTTTTGTATCATGTCTGCAGTCTCTGACCATCTCTTATGTCCTGTCCAATATCTGAGTGTCTCTTGTATCATGTCCGCGGTCTCTGACCATCTCTTGTATCGTGTCTGCAGTCTCTGACTATTTCATGTATCATGTCTGCAGTCTCTGACCATATCCGGTAACATACCTGCAGTCTCTGACCCTCTCTTGTATCATGTCCTCAGTCTTTGACTATCTCTTGTATCATGTCCGGAGTTTCTGACCATTTCTTGTATCATGTCTATAGTCTCTGACCATCTCCTGTATTATGTCCTCAGTCTCTGACCATCTCTTGAATCATGTCCGCAGTCTCTGACCATCTCTTGTATCATGTCTGCAGTCTCTGACCATCTCTAGTATTATGTCTGCAGTCTCTGACCATCTCTTGTATCATGTCCTCAGTCTCTGCCCATCTCTCGTATTATGTCTGCAGTCTCTGACCATCTCTTGTATCATTTCTGCAGTCTCTGACTATCTCTAGTATTATGTCTTTAGTCTCTGACCATCTCTTGTATTTATGTCCGCAGTCATTGATAATCACTTGTATCATGCCCATAGTCTTTAATTATATCCTGTTGTGTGTCTGTTGCAGATAGATAGATAGATAGATAGATAGATAGATAGATAGATAGATAGATAGATAGATAGATTGTGTAACACATACTGGATTGACTAGATAATTGTGTAAGACAGATATTCCTCTGGTTTGGTAGACTCTGAACGCGGCCGCTCTGTCATCTACTTAAAGGGGTCCCCGGGTCCTGTGTCGAACTCAGTACCGTCCTCTGATGTGTTATCGCCTGGAGGAGTCCTGACTGTCCTAACTGACTTCAGAAATCAAACCAGACTGAGGAATGTTGTTGAGAGAAGGTGAACAGATGGCGGAATGTTTGAACAGCTCATGCGGGAGCCTTTGTGAAGGCAGAATACGATTAAAGTGAAGATGGTTTCTTTGCTGGAAGGACACCTGTAAAAGGAATGGGAAGACTTTGTGCCATGTTACAGATAAAAAAAGATAATTCCTCTCCGAAAAGGAAATTGTTCAGAAAGTGTAAAGCCTTCTTCCACTTGTTCTGCTTTTCTGTTCCTTTAATTATTGCAACCCTTGCATCGCGGAGGCCGCCATACCTCCCCCTCTTTACAGTCAGCTCCTGGCTGTGTGATAAAGTCCAGGCACTCGCTCTATCCACCATCGAGCTTCATATATTCCATGGCAGACAGATTTAACAGGCTTTTCATGATGCTTCTAAGTGGCTCTGCAGCCCCTGGTCACATGATTCTGTGCAGCATGTGGACATAGGAATAACCTCAGCAGGATGAACATGTTATTTTGAGCACAGTAAATAGCAGTTGAGACAGCGGGTGAACATTGCTCTACAATCCAATCTACACAACACACAGCACGCTCGGAGTCCTTCTATGCATGCGCCAGAGGCACAATCAAGCACCATGTACACCAACCCTTCCACTGGAGTGACGCTGAATGTTTCTAAAAACCTGATAGGCTAGACTAGTGAAATACTGGTATAGGCTACAAAATCTAGATTCCTGGGAAATGTCAATCACTGCTTTATATGCGGGACAAGTGCTCCTTAAAGTGTAACCAAAGCCAAGAACAAAATGGTAATATATTGCAGTTTATTAGTCTATAATAGATGTGGCGGGTGCATTCATTTTATTTTTTCCAGGCTTTTTTCCCTTTATTATTACCTAGTGATCCTGTCAGTAACATACCCCCTGTATAAATGGCAAATGTCCTGGGACAGTCCCACATTTTGGACCTCAGTCCCGATGATGCTCTGTCCAGAGCCATGTCCTGGGATCACAGTGTCACCCTTATTTGAGTCACTGTGCATATGCAGTAACTTAAAGTGGAGTTCCCCCCCCCAAAAAAAAAAAAATATATTAAATATTTTTTTTACTTACTTTTAAATGCCTGTTGCTAGGGGGTCCCTCGTAGTCTGCCTCCTTCGGCGCATGGGCTCCTGATGTCACTTCCCTCGGCGCAGGAAGGGAGATCACCTCTCCCCCCTCCCTCTTGTCAATCATCTGGGACAGGTAGGTGTCCAATTATTAAAAGTCAGCAGCTGCAGTATTTGTAGCTGCTGACTTTTATTTTATTTTTTTAAATGGAAACCCCACTTTAATAGTGTTACAGGGCTCAGGGGCAATGGGCATGTGGGGGGGGGGGGGGGGGCTTGCGGCACCCTAGTGGGGACATTAGGAAACAGCACTCACTATTTGAGTAAACTCTAGGCAGGAGTTTGCAGCCATGTGAAATCAACATTAAGCCCCCGTTCACACCTATGCGAATTAGATGCGGCCTACACCGCATCCAATTCGCAGGACATTTCAAAATACATTCATTTTAATGAGGCTGGTTCAAATATCTGCGGTGCATTCGCACTGCACATTGCACAAAAAACGTGTGCGTTTTCTAGGCAGTGCGGTCCGGCTCAGATGCAAATTCTGGCCCATTATCTTCTATGGGAACATCTGATCCGCAGATGCATTCCGTTCTGAACACAAATTCTCTCCTTCTCCTCACTACACATGTAAGTCCATGAAGGTCTCCAGGCTCCAGACCCTACTGGGAACCCCAACTGGGCCCTACAACTATAACCCCTTCCCCCTAAAGGGGGCGATCCACTCCAACAGACTTATGCCCCGTACACACGGTCGGAAAATCCGACCACAAAATCCGTCGGATATCTCCGACGGATTTTGTCCGACACTGGTGTTGCATACACACGGTCGGACAAAGTTGTCGGAAAATCCGATCATTCTGAACGTGGTGACGTTTGTTGCCTACGACGGGACTACGTAGAGGCTAGTAGCCAATAGCTTTGGTCTTGTAATGTGATCTGAGCATGCGTGGCACTTTGTCCGTCGGAATTCGCTACACGCGATCGGAAAAAGTCCGATAGGACTTTGTTATTGGAAAATTTGAGAGCAGGAGATAAAACTTTTTCCGTCGGAAAATCCGACGGAAAAAGTACGATGGAGCCTACACACGGTCGGAATTTCCGACAACATTGTCCGATAGGACATTTTCCGTCGGAAATTCCGACCGTGTGTACGGGGCATTACAGTCACATTTTGGCAGTATTTCCCCAGGAATTGTATGACCTGCAGGGGGCGGTAACCTTGCAGAAAAGTGCAGGAAAACATTAACCCCTCCTGCTCAGTTATCCCCAGCTCAGCAGGTCTGCCTAAGGACAGCGTACAACATCAAGGCATTATGAGAATTTGCATCTGGCTGGTTCAATTAACTTCATAAGTTCATGAACACAGACCAGAAAAACACATTGAACCTTTTGGAGGCACCTACCTACAAGCAGGCTGTCCCCTCATAATTAGAGGCAGGGTTTGGGTGGGTGGGGTCACTAGATGGGTCTAATGCTGTGTACACACGGCCGGAATTTCCGATGGGAGCTTTTCATCGGATTTTCTGACCGTGTGTATGCCCATCGGTCATTTTCTGTCGGCATTTCCGACAGACTTTGGATTGAGAGCCTGTTCTTAATTTTTCAGACGGAAAACCTTTCTATCAGATTTTCCGATCGTGTGTATGCAATTCCGACACGCAAAATTCCGACACGCAAAATTCCGACGCATGCTCGGAAACTATTCAACGCATGCTCGGAAGCATTAAACTTCCCTTTTATAGTGCCTTCGAATGTGTTGTATGTCGCGGTGTTATTGACCATCGGAATTTGGTATGACCGTGTGTAGGCAAGACCGTTTGAGCGAAATTCCGTCGGAATTCCCACAGGAAAACCATTAGAGCTTTTTCCGACGAGAATTCCGTTCGTGTGTACGCGGCATTAGGCAGACTGTGGGCAGAATTAACTCTTTCCCATGGACTTTAATGTTGGTAAGCATGACTTTCTGCTCCAGGATGACAATGCAATGTTGTCAGTCTGGGACAGAACTACAGAACACCTCCAAAACCCTCTTTTCTTGAATTGTATTGTAATTGTATTGTCTTCCTTTATTTTGTAAAGTGTTGTGCAAACTGTTGGTGCTATAGAAATTGTGAATAATAATAATAATAATAATAATAATGGTAATACAGAACACCTGCCTCCCCATCTCCTCTGTTTTATAGCATAGGAGGAGGGGTTGTATATCTCAGACAGAGCTGGGAACAATGTAACTGATAAGAGCATAGCACAGGCAGAATGTACAGGAAGTTATAAACTCACACGATTTCTGGCAGGATCAAGGGCGATATTTTTTCCACTTATTGAACAAATATAACATCAAGCTTTCAATTGTATATTTAACAGACAAAAGGGGGCAAATAAAAGAAATTCATTGTTAGCATTTACATATACTTTAATTTTGAACAGTCGTGTATGCCTCATACCCTCATTTATTAATATAGATCGTGGAGCTGTAACGCTTTTTATTTCCAGAGAGAACTCCATTAATAACACGCAAAAACACCACCGAGAGGTTTTCATTTATGTTAATGGAGCCGAAAGACCGTAAAGACCTTCATAAAAGAGAGTCAATAGATTCTTTTTTCACAGATCGATCGGTTAACAATAAATACATTAAATTATAAATTTATCACAATGTTCGGAACAATGGAGATTGTGTCTGTGGGATGGGGAGTGATCAGCGATGTAATTAGGAGTCTGAGGTGGGAATTGAGCGACGCGACACGCGGCGGCGGCGGCTCCCACTGTAACCACTTCCAAATCAGACGAGGCTTTGTCGCTTCCAGCCAAGTTCACTCTGGAAAACATTAGGTTTACTGAGCACATTTCACAGCTTCTCTTCTTATTACGGTTTTGTGATCCCCCCGGAACAGTAGCCAAGGCAGGCAATCACAGAATAATGGGAGTGAAGACGTTTATTACAGATGGCACTTTAAGTCCCTTTCACACCGACCAATCGGGTCCGCCTGTCAGCTTTTCAGACCTGATTGGACCATCCATTGCTCTCTATGGAGCGGCGGATGTTAGTGGACATGTATCCGCTGACACCTGCCTAGGTGCCATGTTGAGCTTCCAGTGACCAGTATGAGAGAGTGAGATTGATAACACCAAATTTAACACACCTGCTCCCCATTCACACCTGAGACCTTGTAACACTAATGAGTCACATGACACCGGGGAGGGAAAATGGCTAATTGGGCCCAATTTGGACATTTTCACTTGGGGGTGTGCTCACTTTTGTTGCCAGCGGTTTAGACATTAATGGCTGTGTGTTGAGTTATTTTGAGGGGACAGCAAATTTACACTGTTATACAAGCTGTACACTCACTACTTTACATTGTAGCAAAGTGTCATTTCTTCAGTGTTGTCACATGAAAAGATAGAATAAATTATTTACAAAAATGTGAGGGGTGTACTCACTTTTGTGAGATACTGTATATGGATCAACGTGTATCGCCCAAATGGAGGGCTTCTTCAGGATCCACTTTTCAATATTGGTAAGTCTAATAACTCAGAATATGATCAAAAAGTATCACCAATCCGTCACACATAGCAAGACAGTAGCCACCAAGAAAAAATATGTCCAGAATCATATCAATAATGGTTAAAAGAGAAGAAGAGTCGGCAATGGATACATGCCATCACATCTGGTATAAGAGTGAAGTGATAAAGTTGGTGGAATAACAGAGATATGAATAAGATCGTCCAAATGGGAAACAATAAGTGTGTATTACACAGAGGAGGTCCGGTACATTGGACCAAACGGGAACCACACAAAGACAGCCCTGGTTCCAATGTGACTGGAAAGAAAACAATCCACCAGCATGGTGGCCAGAGGCATGTATGGCATAGGATGGCGGTGCCAATACTTTCTAAGGTTGCTTTTGAACTTTCCTCCCACTAGTCGGAAGGTCATGTGTTCTTGATTGTAGCTTCATATGGTAAATACTACCCCCGAACCTCATTGTGCCCCCCTTTCCCTTCTTTCCTCAAGACGGCACATACAAGGTTCCTGCATGACCTGAGCATTAGGAGGCTTTACTATGGAGTCTGATGTGACTGCAAGTTCCAAGTCGGCAGGAAAAAGGTTAAAGTCCTATCAGATTCTCATCACTCCCCTAGACCCCTCGGGACGCACACTGCATGCGCACAGCAATTGCTGTCATATTTACACACCGCCAGCAAAAAAATCTGCTTCCAAAACACACCAACAAACGTTTTTGAAGACAGTTACAGATGATAATGGAGACACTTTTCCGGATAGGATTGTCACAGGCTGCGCACACAACACGGTCCCTGGGGATCTTGGAACAAAGTCATGAAAACACAGCAAAATGCAACTAAAACTAAAAACTAAAAAAACAAAAACTGCGCTTTCCTTTTCATCATTGGCTGAGAGCAGGGTGCCGAGTTGCCGACTCTCACCCAGATGCCCATATGTGGGTGGGGGGCAATCCATGCACCACCATTTACACAATATGACGGGTCAGCTGTGTAATACATTCTGGGTTACATTAAAGCAAATTTTTTGGCGAAATTGTAAAATTATATTTTTTTTTCCACATTGGATTTCAGTTATTTCTAGCCAAATCCTTTTATTCTGAATGATCTTTAACCACTTCAGCCCTGGAAGAATTTACCCCCTTCCTGACCAGAGCACTTTTTGCGATTCGGCACTGCATCGCTTTAACTGACAATTGCGCGGCCATGTGACGTGGTTCCCAAACAAAATTGACATATTTTTTTTCCCACAAATAGAGCTTTCTTTTGGTGGTATTTGATCACCTCTGTGGTTTTAATTTTTTGCGCTATTAACAAAAAAAGAGCGACAATTTTGAAAAAAAAATATTTTTTAACTTTTTGCTATAATAAATATCCTCCAAAAATATATAAAAAAAAAGAATTTTTTTCCTCAGTTTAGGCCGATAACGTAATCTTCTACATATTTTTGGTAAAAAAATCGCAATAAGTGATTATTGATTGGTTTGCGCAAAAGTTATAGCGCTTACAAAATAGCGGATAGTTTTTTGGCATTTTTTATTAATAATTTTTTTTTTTTAAATGGTGGCGATCAGCGATTTTTATCATGACTGTGACAATATGGCGGACACATCGGACATTTTTTACACATTTTTGGGATCATTGTCATTTATACAGCAATCAGTGCTATACAAATGCACTGATTCCTGTTTAAATGACACTGGCAGTGAAGGGGTTAACCACTAGGTGGCAGTGTAGGGGTTAAGTGTGTCCTAGGGGCGTGTTTCTAACTGGGGGGCGTGGCTTGTGTGACACATCACTGATCTCTGCTCCGATCACAGGGAGCAGAGATCAGTGAAACTGTCACTAGGCAGAATGGGGAGATGCTTGTTTACATTAGCATCTCCCTGTTCTTCCTCCACGTGAGGCGATCGCGGGTATCCCCGCGGCGATCGAGTCCATGGGACCCACGACCCGACTCACAGAGATTGCACACCAGCTGCCTCTTAAAGTAAGGTGACCAGATTTTTTAAATAAAAACAGGGGACATTTTTTTTTTTACTAGTAATGGCGGCAATTAGCGAATCTCGCCCCGTCGCCGCCCGCCTCACAGCCTGTCAAGTCTTACTCTCCGGCCCCAGCTACTACTGGGTGGGGAGCGGAGGAAGATCACTCTGCCAGGGAAGGCAAGGGGATGGGCAGGTGGCTGGCCGGGACTTGAGCCAAGGCAGAAGAACAGGAGCGGAACGGGCATGCACCCGAAACTGAAGAAATATTCTCTCCGCTCTGACCAGCACATGATCATCAGAAAGGGGTACAGATAATAAAAAAAATACACCCCCACCCCCTAAGATAGTAGGAGCGGCAGAGCAGGGGGTGTAATTCAGATTTTTTATTTTAATTCTCCACTGACTGT
Organism: Lithobates sylvaticus; assembly: GCA_028564925.1. NCBI lineage: Eukaryota > Metazoa > Chordata > Amphibia > Anura > Ranidae > Lithobates > Lithobates sylvaticus. The sequence goes on along the minus strand of CM053035.1, from coordinate 182,811,928 downwards.
CTTTGAAATTGCCTCTGTCAAAATCCAATCCAGGGACAAAACCGGGGACAGACTTGGTTTGGGGACAGTGTTGAATTCTGTGACATGCAGAGCCGATCGGCCCTATAGGCACACTATGCAAGCTGCTTAGGGCCCCGCCGCTGTGGGGGGCCCCCCCAAGACCCAGCATCCCCCCTGCACCTCTGGCTGGCCGTTTAGAGTGCAGTGAGGAGAGGTGGGAGGAGGTGGAAGGTGGCGATCGGCAGCTCTATGGTGCCTGAGTGGGCGGCGGGATCTCCCTGGGGTTTGTAGTACTCTCAGTGTATACAGTGGAGAAGAGAAGGGAGGGGCCTCTGACCCAGGCAGGTATCAGTTTCACTTTCACTCTGCTTGAACACTGTTGCTGATGCCCAGGTCAGAGGCCCCTCCCCTCTCCGCTGTATACATTCGGAGATAGAACTACTAGCTCAGGGGAGACCCCCCTGCCTGTGGACACCATATAGCTGCCGATCGCCGCCTCCCACCTCCACCAGCCAGGTACAGGGGAACCTCTGCAAGGGGGGGGGAGTCAGCTGTTTGGGGGCCCAAATGTAAGAGGGGGGCTTTCTGGGGACACTAATGTAAGGAAGGGGGCCTCTGGGGACACTAATGTAAGAGGGGGGCTCTCTGGGGACACTAATGTAAGGACGGGGCCCTCTGGGGACACTGATGTAAGGACGGGGCCCTCTGGGGACACTGATGTAAAGACGGGGCCCTCTGGGGACACTGATGTAAGAGGGGGCCCCCTGGGGACACTGTCAGAGGGGGTGCTCTCTGGGGACCCTGTGTAAGGAGGGGCTCTCTGGGGACACTAATGTAAGAGGGAAGGCTCTCTTGGGACACTAATGTAAGGGGAGGCTCTCTTGGGACCATGGTGTAAGGGGGGGCTCTCTGGGGACCCTGGTGTAAGGGGGGGCTCTCTGGGGACCCTGGTGTAAGGGGGGCTCTCTGGGGACCCTGATGTAAGAAGGGGCTCTCTGAGGACCCTGATGTAAGGAGGGGCTCTCTGGGGAGCCTAGAGTAAGGGGAGGCTCTCTGGGTACCCTGGTGTAAGGGGAGGCTCTCTGGGGACCCTGGTGTAAGGGGAGGCTCTCTGAGGACCCTGATGTAAGGGGAGGCTCTCTGGGGACCCTGATGTAGGGGGATACCCTCTGGGGACCCTGATGTAAGTAGGGAGGCTCACTGGTGACCCTGATGTAAGGAGGGGCTCTCTGAGGACACTAATGTAAGGGGGGCTCTCTGGGGATTCTGATGTAAGGGGATGCTCTCTGGGAAACCTAATGTAGAGGGAGGCTCTCTGGGGACCCTGATGTAGGGGGAGGCTCTCTGGGGACCCTGGTGTAAGGGGAGGCTCTCTGAGGACCCTGATGTAAGGGGGGGCTCTCTGGGGACCCTGATGTAGGGGGATACCCTCTGGGGACCCTGATGTAAGTAGGGAGGCTCACTGGGGACACTAATGTAAGGGGGGCTCTCTGGGGACTCTGATGTAAGGGGATGCTCTCTGGGAAACCTAATGTAGGGGGAGGCTCTCTGGGGACCCTGATGTAGGGGGAGGCTATCTGGGGACCCTGGTGTAAGGGGAGGCTCTCTGAGGACCCTGATGTAAGGGGAGGCTCTCTGGGGACCCTGATGTAGGGGGATACCCTCTGGGGACCCTGATGTAAGTAGGGAGGCTCACTGGGGACCCTGATGTAAGGAGGGGCTTTCTGGGGACCCTGATGTAAGGGGAGGCTCTCTGGGGACTCTGATGTAAGGGGATGCTCTCTGGGAAACCTAATGTAGGGGGAGGCTCTCTGGGGACCCTGATGTAGGGGGAGACTCTCTGAGGGCACTGATTTAAGGGGGGCTCTCTGGGGACCCTGATGTAATGAGAGGCTCTCTGGGGATCCTGATGTAAGGGGAGGCTCTTAGGGGATCCTGATGTAGGGGAGGCTCTCTAGGGACCCTGATGTAAGGGGGGGGCTCTCTGGGGACCCTGATGTAAGGGGAGGCTCTCTGGGGACCCTAATGTAGGGGAGGCTCTCTGGGGACCCTAATGTAGGGGAAGGCTCTCTAGGGACCCTGATGTAAGGGGGGCTCTCTGGGGACCCTAATGTAGGGGGAGTCTCTCTGGGGACCCTGATGTAAGAGGGGGGCTCTCTGGGGACCCTAATGTAGGGGGAGGCTCTCTAGGGACCCTGATGTAAGAGGGGGGCTCTCTGGGGACCCTAATGTAGGGGGAGGCTCTCTGGGGACCCTGATGTAGGGGGAGACTCTCTGAGGGCACTGATTTAAGGGGGGCTCTCTGGGGACCCTGATGTAATGAGAGGCTCTCTGGGGATCCCGATGTAAGGGGAGGCTCTTAGGGGATCCTGATGTGGGGGCTCTCTGGGGACCCTAATGTAGGGGGAGGCTCTCTAGGGACCCTGATGTAAGGGGGGGCTCTCTGGGGACCCTGATGTAAGGGGGGGCTCTCTGGGGACCCTAATGTAGGGGAGGCTCTCTGGGGACCCTAATGTAGGGGAAGGCTCTCTAAGGACCCTGATGTAAGGGGGGCTCTCTGGGGACCCTAATGTAGGGGGAGTCTCTCTGGGGACCCCGATGTAAGAGGGGGGCTCTCTGGGGACCCTAATGTAGGGGGAGGCTCTCTAGGGACCCTGATGTAAGGGGGGGCTCTCTGGGGACCCTAATGTAGGGGGAGGCTCTCTGGGGACCCTGATGTAAGGGGAGGCTCTCTGGGGACCCTAATGTAGGGGAGGCTCTCTGGGGACCCTAATGTAGGGGAGGCTCTCTGGGGACCCTAATGTAGGGAAAGGCTCTCTAGGGACCCTGATGTAAGGGGGGGCTCTCTGGGGACCCTAATGTAGGGGGAGTCTCTCTGGGGACCCTGATGTAAGAGGGGGCTCTCTCTGGGGACCCTAATGTAGGGGGAGGCTCTCTAGGGACCCTGATGTAAGGGGAGGCTCTCTGGGACCCTAATGTAGGGGGAGGCTCTCTAAGGACCCTGATGTAAGGGGGGCTCTCTGAGGACCCTGATGTAAGGGGGGCTCTCTGGGGACCTCATTCTGTTCTATATTGTTGTACTTATTCTTTGACTGTTTTGTTTAAAGGAGGGAGGATTGTTTTGGGAGCACTGAAGTGTCAGGTGTGACTGTGTGGCAATGGCAAATGGTTTACATAGCTCACGGCATCACGGGTAAAGTAGAGGGCCCCTTAGCAGAATTTTGCTTAGGGCCCCAGGGAGGTCTGGATCGGCACTGGTGACATGTGATCACTATGTCCTGTAGGTAGGCACTGCTGTGTCACACATTTCACAGAGCCTGTCTTCTGAACTACAGAAGAGATGAGAGGAGGAGTCTCAGGAGGTGGAGTCACTGCTTGCAGGCAGCAAGGTACCATGGGATATGTAGTCCTTAGGAATGGAGAAGAAGCTGCAAAGAATGCAGGGAGTCCAGGAAGTTGTGGAAAGAGATAACTGGGAGATTTTTGAAGTAAGTTTATATTGGATTGTCAATAAACACTATTGTCTGTATTGCTATTACAATGCCGATGATATAAAATGAAAGTGTATGCTGTGACCATAGATCTCCTTTAAAGGGGTTGTAAAGGTTTGTGTTTTTTCACCTTAATGCATCCTATGCACTAAAGAGGAGGGCCCACTAAAATTTTTTTTTTTAAAAGTCAGCAGCTACAAATACTGCAGCTGCTGACTTTTAATAATCAGACACCTACCTGTTCCAGGGTCCAGCGATGCGGGGGAACGAAGCCCCCCCCCCCCTTACTGTGGGCACCCGGCTGTGGCTTCACAGCCGGGCACCCACTCCGCAGCCGCACGCAACAAAGACAGCACAAGGGCTTAGTTATTAAAGGCAAATCCACTTTGCACTACAAGTGCACTTGGAAGTGCAGTCGCTGTAGATGTAGGGGGACATGCAAGGAAAATAAAAAAAATGCATTTTAGCTTGTACATGATTGGATGATAAAATCAACAGAGCTTCCACTCATTTCAGATCTTCCCCTCAGATCTACAGCGACTGCACTTCCAAGTGCACTTGTGGTGCAAAGTGAATTTTGGCACTACACACGGAACCCACAGAGAAAGCCAGGAACTAGCTGGGGAGAGACAGATGCAGCTTGAAGGAGGCCTGTGCTGCCGGGGACACAGATGTGAGGAGGACCCTGCTGTTCCGCTGATGGGGACACAGATGTAAGGAGGGACTCCGCTGACGGGGACACAGATGTAAGGAGGGGCTCCGCTGACAGGGACACAGATGTAAGGAAGGGATCTGCTGACAGGGACACATATGTAAGGAGGGGTTCTGCTGACGGAGACACAGACGTAAGGAGGGGCTCCGCTTAAGGGGACACAGATGTAAGGAGGGGCTCCGCTGATGGGGACACAGATGTAAGGAGGGACTCCGCTGGAGGCACCTGATGTAAGTAGGGACTCCGCTGGGGGTACCTGATGTAAGGAGGAACTCCGCCGGGGGCACCTGATGTAAGGAGGGAATCTGCTTCGGGCATCTGATGTAAGGAGGGACTATGCTGGGGGCACCTGATGTAATGATGAACTCCACTGGGGGCACCTGATACCTGATGTAAAGAGGGACTCTGCTGGGGGCACCTGATGTAAGGACAGTCTCCGCTGGGAACACTTGTTGGCATCTGGTGGCAGGCGACGTGGTAGGTGACACGCTCAGGGCTCCCACTGATTCTGCATTATGGTGAGTTGAGTGATTTCATTTTATATTACATTGTAATAATAGAAATAATGTGCTTCAATCATCCTGACACCATAACAACCATGGTGCCGTGATGATTGAAGTGCTATCACCAGGTGTTTGGAGTGTCTTTATCTGCTGATTGTTAAACTTTCTAAAATACACATATTTCTATTGTGATGTAGGATCTGGGCCTGTTGTCCCTTCATGCCTCTCTCTCTCTCTCTCTCCCTCCCTCTCCCTTTCTCTCCCTCCATCCCTCGTTCATCTCAGACGCTAACCACACCACCTTAGAGCCACGCCCACTATTTGTCTGAAACCACACCCATTTTTCCCCAAGTGGGAGGGGTCAAAAAGGAAGGGCGGGGTCTGGCGCCCCCCCCCCCCATCCTAAAACGTCACCAGCCGCCACTGCTGGACACATTATTTAGGCCAGGCTTTAGCTCCCCAAGTAACCAAGATAGTCACACAGAAATCTGCTACTGTCCAGCAGCTGCAGACGGCTGTCTGGGGGCAGGTTCAGCACCACTGGGGGAGCAAGACGATAATGTCAGCAAGAACAATTTAACCACACCCACCATTCGCTGCTGCACGCTATACGACCGCATTACTACTCTCCTTGGGCACCCAATGGTGTCCCAGGCCGCTAAAGTGTTGTGGTTTGGCTTAAAGAAAAGGTGGCAACCCTACTTAAAAAGGAACGGGAGTCTGCTCACATAATTTGTAATAAAAACATATTTGCCATTTTGAAGCTTCCCACCAATCACTTTGCATATTATTTTATATGTACTGTGATTCTGTACTTGCCAAATATGCTGCAGAAATCTCCCTCCACTAAGTCTGGCTGCAGCCATTTTAACTGTGGGCAGCTGAAGCTGCTGCCTGTTCACTTCTTGGATTTACACAGACACACAGAGGCACACCTCCAACTCTGCAGCTCTCATTAGCCCTCTTATGACTCCCCTCCCTTCCTGGCAAACTCTCATAAGAGTGAGAGAGAGCTGTGTATGATGTCATGCATAGCTCCCAACTGTCCCTGAATTTGAGGGACTGTCCCTGATTTGGAGCAACGTCCCTCTGTCCCTCTCCCCCCCTCATTTGTCCCTCATTTTAGTCTGATCCATATAGTTGTATATAAAAAGCACTTTTTATCTTTCAAAAAGTGTTTCCCAGTGCTAAACCTTTCATCCAAATTCTAAATTGATGCATTTGTAAATTTTAAAAACCAATTTAAAGGAATAGTAGTGGTAAAAAAAGCCCTTGTGGATTTAATTAACCTTTTTTGGGGGGGTTAATTCCCCTTTAAGGGGGTGTGGCAGGGGGCGTGTCCTATGCCTAGATACGTTTGCTAGTAGGTGTCCCTCATTCCCATCTCAAAATGTTGGGAGGTAGACTTGTGCACAACAGAAAATTTTGTTTAGTTTCGGTTTGTTGTCATTCGTAAAATACATAATTTCGTTCGATTATATTCGTTATGTTACGTTAATACACTTTCGGATAATTTGTTATTTCTGTAGAGCAGTGGTCTCCAAACTGCGGCCCGGGGGCCAGATGTGGCCCTTTGCTTGCTTTTATCCGGCCCTTGGAGCATTATTTCAACCACTAATACCAACAATGGGGCATAATTTCCCCCCCCTGACAGCAATGATGGGGTACAATTTATCCCATTGCCACCAATGATGGGGCACTATTCATCTCATGATACCAATAATGGGACACAATTTCTCCCAACAACACCAATGATGGGGCACACTTCCTCCCAATTACACCAATGATGGGTCACAACTTCTCTCAATGACACCAATGATGGGGCACAATTTCGCCCAATGATACCAAAGATGGGGCACAATTCTTCCAAATTACACCAACGATGGTGCCCAAAAACACCAATAATGGTACACACTTCCTCCCAATGAGACACCAATGATGGGGGCACAATTCCTCCCACTGACACCAAAGATGGGGCATAGTTTTTTCCCCACTGATGTCGGGACCTTTTCTACTCCAAATGGCCACAGTCCGGCCCACCTGAAGTCCGAAGCGCAGTAAACCGGCCCTTTGTTTAGAAAGTTTGGAGACCCCTGCTGTAGAGTGGCGATATTCGTTATACCGAATCTCGAATCATGTCGAATTCATTCGTTATATGCGCTATAATTTCGTTCGTTGAAATTCGATATTTATAAATGTATATATATTCGTGATAACGATTCGTATTTTGGAAAGTCGTTTGTTTATTGAATCTTTTAACACACACAATGACAATATCTCTTCTCCTCTGCTACAAATACAATACAACACCCTTCTCACTCACTTCTCAGGAATGCACTTTGCCTGTAATCCAACCTCCAGCACAAAATTAATCAGCTGATTGGACTGTAAGATTTACTTTGAGTTGACCTTTTGTTTCATTAGATCTTTAACGAATTACCAAATCATGTCGAATTCATTCGTATCCGCTATAATTTCCTTTGTGTTAGTTGAAATTATATATTTATGTATGTATATATATTCGTGATAATGATTTGTAGTTTGGAAAGTGGTTTATTTATTGAATCTATTAACACACACAATGACAATATCTCTTCTCCTCGGCTCAAATACAATACAACAACCTTCTCACTCACTTCTCGGGAATGCACTTTGCCAGTAATCCAACCTCCAGCACAAAATTGCCGTAATCAGCTGATTGGACTGTAATGTTGCGTACACACGACCGGACTTTCCGGCAGACTAGGTCCGACGGAATTAGTCCGTTGGACAATCCGATCGTGTGTGGGCTAATCCGATCGTTTTTCGTTAAAAAAAAATCAGACGGACCTAGAAATAAAACATGTTTCAAATCCATCCGACGGACTCAATTCCTATCGGGAAAACCGCTCGTCTGTGTGCTGGTCCGACGGACTAAATACGACGCAAGGGCAGCTATTGGCTACTGGCTATTGAACTTCCTTTTTTTAGTCCTGTTTACATTATCCAGGGGCGGACTGACCATTCGGCCACTCGGGCACTGCCCGAGGGCCCTGGCCCACTAGGGGGCCCCATCAGGGTTGCCAGCCTCAGTAAAACCAGGGACAGTATGTAAAAATCTGTGTTTTGTTTTTTTTTACATCTGTCTCTGAAATGTCCCTTACCGACATCCTTTTGGTCTAAAAATCCAGAGATTATAGCTGCCCCACCTCTCCAGTACCTTCTCAGCCAACAGAAACATGTCTGTGAATACTGTGTAATTGTATAATGCGTGTGTATACTGTGTGGCCCCATAATCTCTGATTGCCTGGGGGCCCCATAATCTCCTATTGCCCGGGGGCCCCATGAGTTGTCAGTCCGCACCTGACATCACCACGTTCAAAAAGAACAGACTTTCGAATGTGGCCAAGATGCAAAATTCGTCCCGAATTTTGATTCGTTACGAAACAAATTGCACAAGCCTATTGGGAGGTACCCTGTTTCCCCGAAGATAAGACCTAGTGTGATTGTTGGTGATGGCTGCAATATAAGCCCTACCCCCCAAATAAGCCCTAGTTAAAGTCCTCGTAGGTCTTATTTTCAGGGTATGGCTTATTTTCAGCGAAACAGGGTAGGACTTATTTGGAGGGTAGGGCTTATATTGGAGCCATCACCGACAATCACGCCAGGTCTTATTTTCGGGGAAACAGGGTATGTGTCATATGTCTAGGCTAATGACCAGATAAGAAACAGGAAGTGGGCTGTATAAGGTATTTACTGGCAGAAAAAAAAAAATGTTTTACTATCCAAAGTTAAAACAATGAGGACCGAAGATTTAATAGATGGAAAGATGAGAAAATTACTGAAGTTCCACTTTAAGGTTCAAATTAGAAAGCATGTTCCTATACAATAAGGTGATCATCCAAAGTCCCATTACTCCAGCTTTTTACTCACTCAGCATGAGCTCCTCTCCCACCTGTCATTGCTCCAATGACTCCTTCAAATCACTCCAAGCCACACCCCCAAGGAACATCAATGAATCAAGTTGTAGGAAAAGCACATTGCTATACTTATGGCCCTGTCTGACATATTTGGGCCCCTCTGTGCTGGATACCTACCAACTTTTTGAGATGGGAATGAGGGACACCTATCAGCAAAAGTATGCAGGCATAGGACACACCCCTTGCCACGCCCCCTTAAAGGAGAATTGTACAAAAAATAACAAGATTGGTTAAACCCACGAGTGCTTTTTTTTTTAACCACTACTATTCTTTTATATTGGCTTTTGGAATTTACAAATGCAGCAATTTAGAAATCAGATGGAAGGTTTAGCGCTGGAAAACACTTTAAGATAGATAAAAAGTGCATTTTATATACATCTATATAGATCAGACCAAAATGAGGGACAAATGAGGAGGAAAGAGGGACAGAGGGACATTACTCCAAAACAGGGACAGTCCCTCGAAACCAGGGACAGTTGGGAGGTATGGCTGCTGTGTAGTACATAGTTACATAGTTAGTCAGGTTGAAAAAGTCCATCCAGTTCAACCACTGACGTCGCTAGGGGGTGGCTTTTGGGGCTATAGCCCCAAATCTAGGGGCCCATAGCCCCGAGTCTCTGCAGGGGTCACCAAGGGGAGGGGAGGTTCTCTGGGGACCCTGATGTAAGTGGGGGGCTCTCTGGGGACCCTGATGCAGGGGGGAGGCTCTCTGGGGACCCTGATTTTAAGGGGGAGGCTCTCTGGGGACCCCAATTTAAGGGGGAGGCTCTCTGGGAACCCTAATGTAAGGGGGGCTCTCTGGGAACCTTGATGTAAGTGGGGGGCTCTATGGGGACCCTGATGCAAGGGGGAGGATCTCTGGGGACCCTGATGTAAGGGGGGGCTCTCTGGGGACCCTGATGTAAGGGGGGCTCTCTGGGGACCCTGATGTAAGGGGGGGGGGGCTCTCTGGGGACCCTGATGTAAGGGGGGCTCTCTGGGGACCCTGATGTAAGGGGGGCTCTCTGGGGACCCTGATGTAAGTGGAGGGCTCTCTGAGGACCCTGATGTAAGTGGGGGGCTCTCTGGGGACCCTGATGTAAGTTGGGGGCTCTCTGGGGATACACACACACACACATATATATATTACTGTATATACATGTGTATGCCCACCCAAGCATATGACTTTCTTTACTACGCTGCTATGGGCTCTAGCCCCAGATCTTTTGTAGACCTAGCAATGCCCCTGAGTTCAACCATAAAAAAATAAATACATAAAATAAAAAATAAGGTACAATCCAATATACCCAATTCTATACCCACAGTATAAAAAGCCCCAGCAGTACCAGTTCTGGAATCCTCCAATCCGTTTACCCACTTATAATCCTCCATTATATTTTTATGATTGCTGCTCCCCCCCTCCTCCATTATAAGATAACTAATCCGTAAAAGGATGGCGTCGGCGTGGAAGGTTCGCACAGGGTCACGGAATAATGGAGCATTCGAGTGACATCGCTCCAAACTTCGACATCCTCATTGTATTTCACCGCAGACAAAGGACGAGGTGCCGGCGGAGCGGCGGATGGTAAACCGTCAAACCCGCTGTTTTATTATTATGAGGAATCCGTTCAGCCTCTTTCATCGCCGGGGAATGGATCGGTTTGTGGAATTAGCGGCGTGCTGCGTGGCGTTGGCAGCAGCGCGGCGATAAGGGGGGATAATATATTGTATGGCAAGAATAAAACTCGTATAAGACGAGAAACATGACTGTACAATGAAGCATCGGAGGGAGATAACAGATAAAGAGTCTCAGATAATTTGTAACAATAATTGCATATTCGCAATGAGCCAGACCGCTGCTTTATGAGCGCCAAGATCTGCGAGAGCCGCATCTACTGATCTATCGCACAATAAACCACCAACGTCCGGCTTATCTGACTTCCATACTTTACTAGCAGATTAAACTAACGAGAGAGAACAATAGAGGAGACGGAAGGAAACAGAGACACCAGGAATGATGGAGAAGAGACGGGGAGCCACAAAAACGCCGTCCCGCAGCCATGAATGCAATGGAATTATGTGACAGTCAGCGGATGGGCCCACCCGCTGATGACTAAAACTTGTCTGAAACACAAACTGCCCGTGCTGCGCCATTACAAATTCAGGACTCAGTGTGGGTCAATGCAAGCAGTTCTTAATTTAAGGACCGAGCCTCTTTCTGAGATTCGTTGTTTACAAAGTTAAAAACATTTTTTTTTGATAGAAAATAAATCCCAAACCTTATATATTTTTTTTTCTAACACCCTAGAGAAAAAAATGGCGGTTGTTGCAATACTTTCTGTCACACCGTATTTGCGCAGCGGTCTTACAAGCGCACTTTTTTAGGGAGAAAATACACTTTTTTAAATAAAAAAATAAGACAACAGTAAAGTTAGCCCAATTGTTTTTATATTGTCAAAGATAATGTTATGCCGAGTAAATTCATACCCAACATGTCACGCTTCAAAATTGCGCCTGCTTGTGGAACGGCGACAAACTTTTACCCTTAAAAATCTCCATAGGCGACATTTAAAAAATTCTAAAGGTTGCATGCTTTGCGTTACAGAGGAGGTCTAGGGCTAGAATTATTGCTCTCGCTCTACCGATCGCAGCAATACCTCACATGTGTGATTTGAACACCGTTTTCATATGCAGGCACTACTCACATATTCTTTTTTACCTCTACACGTGAAAATAATAGAGCTAACACCGCGCTAAACCCTAATGAATGTGGTGAATGTTATCCAAAACAAAAAATAGAAAAAAGCTGCAGCTAAAAAATGTGAGATATACACACTAACAAGGTAATAATTAAAAAAAGCCGCGCTATAGAAAATTAATTATAGGTCATAAGTGAAATACCTTAAATAAACTTAAGTGACTGTGAAATCAAAATAACTGTGAATGCACATACATAAAATATACACCCTACATAAAAATATAGTGCCAAAAATAGCCAGTAAAACACAAAAAGACTAAAAGTGATAGAAAAGTCCTTGTGAGGTTACTAAAAAATCCAAATCGTGGAAAAATTATTGATGTGTAACAGTAAGTGTCCAAAGTGATGAAGACATATACATATGGCAATGAGGTATCCAAAACTCATGCAATAAAAAATCCACCAACGAATGTGATCCACCACCGCTCTAATATTAGGCTTACCAGAGGCAAGCTTAAACCAAGCCTGTAAGAAGATGGTACCGGGATGTACCATAGACCGTAGGACCTCAACACTGGATCAGGATCTCCCCGGATATGGGTGGCCACAAGGTGCAAATTAGAACAATGATTCCTTTTGGGGGCTGGTCTAAGTATGGGACTCCTCCAAAGATGTAAACCCAAGGTCAACCGACATCAGCATGGAATCAGAAAGAAACAGGGGATGCTCCCATAGTGTAAAACCAACGATTTATTGCAATTAAAAATAAAGATTCTACTTACACAGATAACTAGTGCATTGGCAGAGGATAGAATAAGAAAACGCCGGCCGGCTAGCGAAAACACCCGCTCACAACGCGGAACGCGACAACGTCATCGCGTTCCGCGTTGTGAGCGGGTGTTTTCGCTAGCCGGTGGTGGATCACATTCGTTGGTGGATTTTTTATTGCATGAGTTTTGGATACCACATTGCCATATGTATATGTCTTCATCACTTTGGACACTTACTGTTACACATCAATAATTTTTCCACGATTTGGATTTTTTAGTAACCTCACAAGGACTTTTCTATCACTTTTAGTCTTTTTGTGTTTTACTGGCTATTTTTGGCACTATATTTTTTTATGTAGGGTGTATATTTTATGTATGTGCATTCACAGTTATTTTGATTTCACAGTCACTTAAGTTTATTTAAGGTATTTCACTTATGACCTATAATTCATTTTCTATAGCGCGGCTTTTTTTAATTATTACCTCTACACGTGAGCTCGGCGGGGATGGGGCACGTTTAAAAAAAAATGTTTTTCTTATTTATTTTACCTTTTATTTTTTTATTTTTACACTGTTTAAAAAAAATAAAATGTGTCACTATTATTCCTATTACAAGGAATGTAAGCATCCCTTGTAATAGAAAAAAAGCATGACAGGACCTCTTAAATATGAGATCTGGGGGTCAAAAAGACCTCAGATCTCATATTTACACTAAAATGCAATAAACACAGAGAGGACCGAAACGCATCCGCCGCTGCCAACGGCACCGGTAAGCGTTGGAGGGCACCGGGGATACCGGGGTTATGGCAGCTAGCTGCTGCCATAACAACGATATCCGTCCTCAAAGTGAGGACGTATATCGGCGTTCAGCGATCTGGAAGTGGTTAAAAGTCAGCAGCTACTAATACTGTAGCTGTTGACTTTTAATAAAAGGACACTTACCTGTCCAGGAATCCAGTGCCGTCCTCACCCGCGCTGGTTGTTCGCCGGTTTTTGGATCCCCAGTGCCAGCATATTACCAAGGGAAGCCAGCTGTGACTCCTTACGGCTTCACAGACAGCTTCCCACTGCGCATGCGTGAGTCATGCTGCGCTTCATGAATGGACCCACAGCCTCCTGGGACCAGTGTTAATCTCGTAGACTAGGACATTTTCATCTACTAAACTAATGCGATTTTAGTCGACTAAAATACGACTAAAACTAAAACAACTGAGATGACTAAAATACGAATAAAACTACAGTCGTCCAGTTCTGAGCGGGCGTCCATAGATTTTCTCTCAGAACCCAGCCCCCTGGGCACCTCCTGCTTTGGATACAGCTGATTACAGATCGGAGTGAAGGGTCAATCACAGTGGCCCTTTACCATGTGATCAGCTGTGTCCAATCACAGCTGATCACATGTAAACAGACTTGCTGGTTATCAGTAGTCCTTTCCTGCCACGCTGTGTCTGTGGGTGGACAGGAGAGCCGTTAACCGACAAGCCTGGAGGCACATTGTTTACACTGATAATCAGGGGACTGATCATCATTGCCCCTGATTATCAGTGCATCCCCAATAGTGTCAATCAGTGCCGCCTATCAGTGTCCATTAGTGCCACCTATCAGTGCCGCCTATCAGTGTCCATTGTTGCCACCTGTCAGTCCCGTCTATCAGTGTCCATCAGTGCCGCCTATCAGTGTCCATTAGTGCCACCTATCAGTGCTGCCTATCAGTGCCCATCAGTGCCACGATCAGTGCTGCCGATCAGTGCCCACCAGTGCCGCCTATCAGTGTCCATTAGTGCCACCTATCAGGGGTGCCTATCAGTGCCGCCTATCAGTGCCCATCAGTGCCGCTTAGTAGTGCCTATCAGTGCAGCCTCATCACAGAAGAAATTAGCTAAATTACAGGGATCCATTTGTTATTGCTATCTGCAGCCTCAAAGCTGACTACCTTTGTTTCACACAAAACATTCTAAAGCCTCATACACACGATCAGACCGTGGACCAACTTTCCCGTGGATTTTTGTCCAAAGGGCGTTGGCCCCAAGTTGGTATTGCATACACACGATCAGACTTTTTAGGCAACAAACGTGAGTGTAGTGACGTTTCAACGTACTGACGACACTTCAAAAGAGGACGTTCGAATACTCCAGCGCCACCTTTGGTCAACTTCTATATTGTTGTCTGATCTTTTGCATTGGTTCTGAGCATGTGTGTTTGTACTTTGTACAAAAGTCAGTTGGTTTTGTGTACACACGGTCAGACTTTGGTCCATCGGACTTTTGTTGGCAGAAAGTTGGTCCGTTCGCACAGCCAACAAAAGTCTGATGAAACCTGGAAAAATTTGGTCCGATTGAGCGTACACACGGTCGGATGTTGGTCCAAAACAGCTCATTTGCATGTTGGTTGTCAAAAAGTCTGATCGTGTGTACGGGCCTTAATGCTTTAAGCAGCAATACTTATTTATTGCAGGTGTGTGAGAGATAATGACCAGTATAGAGTTTGTTCTGTTTAGTAGCAGTCTACCACTGGCTCTGCTGTATCTCCTTGCCCACAATTTAAATAAAACACCAGGTACAGTGAGTGATAGCATGAAAACATGAAACCTATAGGATTTGCACCATCATCTAATACTTATCACAATGTTCAAGAGGAGGAAGGATAAATCAATGGCCACAGCAAGCTCTGCTCTAAGACATGTTCATAAATATGGCCAAACAGCCCCTTGAAGCAGTGCCAATCCTCTGTAGAGTCTGATGCTGCCGCAGGCTCACTGGAGGCATTTCAGGCCTCATGTGTGGTCAAAATATGATTTATACACAATCAGCCGCACAGTGAACAGGTTGTGAGCACAGCCTAGTACTGGTCTGTTCACTGGATGGGTGGCGAGCACACACACCCTATGAAAGTGAAAACCCATGCCCAGGGGACAGTTTCCCAGGCATTGAATTAAAGACTAATGCCGGAATTCTCGTTGGAAAAAGCTCTGATGGTTTTCCAGTCGGAATTCCGATGGAATTTCACTCAAACTGTCTTGTCTACACACGGTCACACCAAATTCCGACAGTCAATAACACCGCCGCATAAAACACGTTCGACATCAATATAAAAGGGAAGTTTAATGCTTCCGAGCATGCGTCGAATTGTTTCCGAGCATGCGTCGGAATTTTGCGTGTCGGAATTGCATACACACGATCGGAAAATCCGATAGAAAGGTTTCCCGTCGGAAAAATTGAGAACAGGTTCTCAATCCAAAGTCCGTCGGAAATTCCAACAGAAAAAGAGCGATGGGCATACACACGGTCGGAAAATCCGTTGAAAAGCTCCCATCGGACTGTTTCCATCGGAAATTCCGACCGTGTGTACGCCGCATTACAGGTTGTTTTTTTTTTTCATAAGGCAAAGAGTGCAGCAAATCATAGCAACCAACCAGCAGTCTTTTTTAATGAAAACAGCTAAAGTCCTTGCTTAAAGGCTTTGTTCACCCTTACCAAAAAACTGCCTATGCAGATAAGGGGCACTTGTAGATAAAGACAAACTGTTAAGCTTTGAACAAAAGTAAATAATGCCCTTTATATAGGTGTAGGTCATTTACGTACCTCCTGAAACATGTGCGAAAAACTCCCAGAGATGGCATCATCCCATCCTGCCTTGTTGCTAGGAAGTTGCTTAGACACTTCCAGCTGATTCAAACCCCCCCCCCCCCCCCCCCCGCATGAGCTTTCTCTCTCACCCAGTAGCTCTGCTATGGGAGATGATGCCATCTCTGCAAGTTTTACGGACAAGCTTCAGCAGGTATGTAAATGGCCTAAACCTTTAGCAAAAGGCATTATCCAACGTTAGTCAAAGCTGGACAGTTTGTTTTTATCTAGAGGTACCCCTTATCTGCATAGACAGGTTTTGGTAAGGGTGAGTTTACTCCCCGCCCCTTGCTAAATCATAAATGAACTGTGATTAGCCACATTTTTGGAAAGCTAAGTTAAATTTCACTTTCCACACCCAGGCCTGATTACTGCCAGACCTGTTGAATCAAGAAATCACTTAGCTGCCCTTCCTGACCGGAGCAATTTTTGCGATTCGGCACTGCGTCGCTTTAACTGACAATTTTGCGGCCGTGCGACGTTACACCAAAACAAAATTGTCCTTTTTTTCTCACAAATAGAGCTTTCTTTTGGTGGTATTTGATCACCTCTGCGGTTTTAATCTTTTGCGCTATAAACAAAAAAAGAGCGTAAATTTTGAAAAAAAAAGCAATATTTTTTACTTTTTGCTATAGTAAATATCACCAAAAAATATATAAAAAAACTAATTTTTTCCTCAGTTTAGGCTGATATGCATTCTTCTACATATTTTTGGTAAAACAAATCTCAATAAGCGTAAATTGATTGGTTTGCGCAAAAGTTATAGCATCTACAAAATAGGGGATAGATTTATGGCATTTTTATTATAAATTTTTTTTGATTAGTAATGGCGGCTATCTGTGATTTTTATCGTGACTGCGACATTATGGCGGACACATCGGACACTTTTGACACTATTTTATTACCATTGTCATTTATACATAAATACATGAAATATTATAAAATGCACTGATTACTGTGTAAATGACACTGGCAGGGAAGGGGTTAAACACTAGGGGGCGATCAAGGGGTTAAGTGTGTCCTAGGGAGTGATTCTAAATGTGGGGGGGGGGTGGGCTACCACTGACATGACAGCGATCACTGCTCCTGATGACAGGGAGCAGTAGATCCCTGTCATGGCACTAGGCAGAACAGGGAAATGCCTTGTTTACATATTGCATCTCCCCGTTCTGCCTCTCTGCGACACGATCACGGGACACCGGTGGACATCGAGTCTCGAGGCACGCTCACGCTGTACGCAGCAGGCGCGCCCATTAGCCCCGCAAGTTAAAGGGGACGTACAGGTATGCCCATTTGCCTTTGTGCCAACGTATATCAGCGTGCAAGTGGTTAAAAAGCAACACATCATGCCGCGATCTAAAGAAATTCAAGAACAGATGAGAAACAAAGTAATTGACATGTACCAGTCTGGAAAAGGTTACAAAGCCATTTCTAATGCCGCGTACACACGGTCGGAATATCCGATGGAAACAGTCCGATGGGAGCTTTTCATCGGATTTTCTGACCGTGTATGCCCATCGGTCTTTTTCTGTCGGAATTTCCGATGGACTTTGGATTGAGAACTTGTTCTTAATTTTTCCGACGGAAAACCTTTCTATCGGATTTTCCGTTCGTGTGTATGCAATTCCGACACGCAAAATTCCGACGCATGCTCGGAAACAATTTGACGCATGCTCGGAAGCATTAAACTTCCCTTTTATAGTGCTGTCGAACGTGTTGTATGTCGCAGTATTATTGACCGTCGGAATTTGGTGTGACCGTGTGTAGGCAAGACAGTTTGAGCGAAATTCCGTCGGAATTCTGACGGGAAAACCATCAGAGCTTTTTCCAACGAGAATTCCGACCGTGTGTACGCGGCATAAGGCTTTGTAATTCCAGGGTAAAAGCCATTATCCACAAATGGAGATAACTTGACACAGTGGTGAACCTTCCCAGGAGTGGCCAGCCTACCATA
Organism: Lithobates sylvaticus; assembly: GCA_028564925.1. Taxonomy (NCBI): domain Eukaryota; kingdom Metazoa; phylum Chordata; class Amphibia; order Anura; family Ranidae; genus Lithobates; species Lithobates sylvaticus. The sequence goes on along the minus strand of CM053035.1, from coordinate 182,794,239 downwards.
ATTATTCCAAGAGCACAACGACAACCCACCCAAGAGATCATAAAATAACCCAGAACAACATCTAAAGGCCTCACTTTCCTCAGGTAAGGTCAGTGTTCATGATTCAACAATAAGAAAGTGACTGGGCAAAAATGGCATCCATGGGAGAGTTCAAAGGACGAAGCCACTGCTGACCAAAAAAAAACACAAAGGCTCGTCTCACGTTTGACAAAAAACATCTTGATTATCCCCAAGACTTTTGGTCAAATATTCTGTGGACTGATGTGAGAAAAGTTGAACTTTTTGGAAGGTGCGCGTCCCGTTACATCTGGCATAAAACTGAACATTTTATAAAAAGAACATTATACCAACAGTCAGACATGGTGGTGGTAGCGTGAGGGTCTGGGGCTGCTTTGGAGCTTCAGGACCTGGACGACTTGCCATAACTGATGGAACCATGAAAATCCTGAAGGAGAATGTCCGGCCATCAGTTGCTGACCTCAAGCTCAAGTGCACTTGGATTATACAGCAGGACAATGATCTAAAACACACCAGCAATCCACCTCTCAATGGCTCAAAAAAAACTAAATTAAGGTTTTGGAGTGGGCTAGTCAAAGTCTGGACTTTGATTTGATTTGATTGAGATGCTGTGGCATGACCTTAAACAGGTCGTTCATGCTAGAAAACCCTCCAATGTGGCTGAATTCAAATAATTCTGCAAAGAAGAGTGGGCCAAAATTCCTCCTAAGCGATGTAATAGACTCATTGGCAGTTATCGCAAACGCTTGATTGCAGTTGTTGCCGCCAAGGGTGGCACAACCAGTTATTAGGTTTAGGGGGCAATTTCTTTTTCATATAGGGCCAGGCAGGTCTGGACAGCTTTTTTCCCTTAACCACTTCAGCCCAGGAAGGTTTTACCAAGTTGGTATTGCAAGGTTTTACCACTTCCTGACCAGGCCATTTTTTGCGATACGGCACTGCGTCGCTTTAACTGACAATTGCTCGGTCAAGAAAATTGATGTCCTTTTTTTCCCACAAATAGAGCTTTCTTTTGGTGGTATTTGATCGCCTATGCGCTTTTTATTTTTTGCTTTAAACAAAAAAATACAGACAATTTTAAATAAACAATATCTCTCATTTGTTCATTGACAGAAACAGCCTTCTTTATTCAGAACAGTAGGGTTATATCATCTCCGCAGGAGTAGGACTAGGCAGAACAAAAAAACAACCCCTGGCTATGCCCATGGGCTGTCCTCCGTCAGTATATAATGCCCTCCCTGCTCTAGGTATTCATTTTTTTGTTCTACCTAGTCAGGAGCAAGGACATAGTTCCCTGCTGGGATCTCTAGTCCTGGGAGTTTTTTTGTTACTTGTTATTTTCTCTTTTTCCTGGATTTTACAATCAACTGCCGGGCTGGGTGACGGGCTGGACGCTTGATCCAGTGGTCACCCCAGTCTGGCCAGCGAGCGCGCGCAGACCACAGCTACGCGCTAGGTCGGCCGTGACATAGCCCCACTGGACAGGGGCTGGCCCTGCGATTTAAACGTCTCGCATACAACCAGGTCTCGGCCTGTGTCTCAGCTTTCCTCATGGCCGACAGCCCCCCCACTTAGGTGGCGAGGAGGATCTGTCTGGGAGCGTTACCCACGCTTTTCGCTCGAGAGGTAAGTAAGGGGTCCCCTCCTCTCCTTCCCCGGAGTGGTGTGGGGCGCAGGTACTCCCTGGGGTGGTCGGTCCCTCCAGGGTTCCCCTGTGAGGGGCCCCGGTATTTGCCCCCTATGAGGGGCCCCGGTCTGCCCCCCTGTGAGGGGCTCTGTTTTGTGCTCCCTGTAAAGGGGCCTTGGTCTGTGCCCCCAGTCATGGGCCTCAGTCGACATTCCATATATGGACAATAATCGGGCGAGGGGGTTCCAGTTGGTGGCCCCCTCCCCCTGTGTTTTTTGGGGTAGCGCTTAGGCATATAGCCTAGTATATGGCACCCCTCTGTCTCCTATCTGGCTCTGAGGACGTGGCCCACCTTGCAGGGTGGTGGCCATGCTCCCTATCTTGTCAGGGAGTGAGTAAATAAACGAAATTTTATGTAAAACAAAATAAAAAAACAGGAATGGGGCAAATACTTCTTTTACACCACTTTTACTTAAATGAGCTGGTAACATAAAAAGACAATATAGAGGATAGAGGATATAGAGGATATAGCAATAGTAGAATTTCTAGGTCTGTTCGGCTTGAGATGACAAAAACTTCCCAGGGAGAAATATGAACAGATACAACGTGACTTCCACCTCCAGAGATGACTCAATAGATCCTCTGACCTTTAGTCACTCCAGAACAATGGTTAATGTTATCATGGAAAGAACATATTTTTATAGTGTGAGTAATGTCTGAGCTATATTTTATTAAAACACATAAAAAAACATAAAAATCGATTGAAGAGTCTCTAATAACCTTTGTTAGGACAAATCAAATAGGAGACAGGAGGTTTGGTGCTGTCCGCAGGAGGGATCAAGTGATGACATTGATCAATGTGACTTGAGGTCCGAAGATCTGGTGAGACATCTCCGTCACACTAAGGTGGAATTTGCGTTGTATCTGTTTGTATTAAAGTGGTTGTAAACCTCAGACATGAAATATGAACAAAGCATATCCCTCTATAGTGTGTACTTATCTCAATCCAGAGCACTAAGGGGTTTATTTTAGACATGTGCACAATAGAAAAAAATTTTTTAGTTTCGTTTCGTTTCTGTTCGTTTCGGTTGATTCGTAACGATTCGTAATTTCGTAAGTCGTCGATGTTCGTATTCGGACTCGTTCGTATTTTCGTAAGAGTTATTTTTTTGTTGATTCGTTTTTCTGTTAGTCTAATTTTCGTTTATTCGAAATTCGTATTTTCGTTATATTTCGTATTCGGACGCATTCGTATTTTCGGAAGAGCTATATTTTTGTTGATTTAAAAAGATTCGTATTTCCGTTAATCTAATTTTCGCTGATTCGAAATTCGTATTTTCGTAGATTTAGTTACATTCGTACTTTCGTAAGATTGATTTATTCGTACTTTCGTAACATTGTTTTCGTAGATTCGTAATCGGAGCATAATTCATAATTTTACGTAATGTGTATGCCAGGGCTCAAAATTTCAAGTCCTGAGCTACTAGCCAGGTCTCAAGGGTTACTCGCCACCAATTGCCCCACCCAACCCTTACCCTGCCCCGCCCCTAATCACGCTATCAAAAATGATCTCATGAAATGACACTTAAATGTTTTATGCAGAATTACAACAACTTTATCAGTTCCCCTCAGCAGTGCCTCAACAGTGCCCATCAATGCAGGCTCACCGGTGCCCATTATTGCAGCATGACCTGTGCCCATCATTGCAGCCTCACTGTGCCCCCTTTGCAGCATCACTGTGCCCCACATTGCAGCCTCACCGTGCCCCACATTGCAGCCTCACCGTGCCCCACATTGCAGCCTCACCGTGCCCCACATTGCAGCCTCACCGTGCCCCACATTGTAGCCTCACCGTGCCCCCATTTGCAGCCTCACCGTGCCCCCATTTGCAGCCTCACCGTGCCCCCATTTGCAGCCTCACCGTGCCTCACATTGCAGCCTCACCGTGCCTCACATTGCAGCCTCACCGTGCCCCCATTTCGAGCCTCACCGTGCCCCCCATTTGCAGCCTCACCGTGCCCCCCATTTGCAGCCTTACCGTGCCCCCCATTTGCAGCCTCACCGTGCCCCATTTACAGCCTCACCGTGCCCCCATTTGCAGCCTCACCGTGCCCCCATTTGCAGCCTCACCGTGCCCCCATTTGCAGCCTCACCGTGCCCCAAATATCAGCATCACAGTGCCCCAAATATCAGCATCACAGTGCCCCAAATATCAGCATCACAGTGCCCCAAATATCAGCATCACAGTGCCCCGTTGCAGCCTTGCCAGGGCGGAGGAAGTGAGAGGGCGGCTGGATCATGTCGAGTTAGAGGAGAGCCACGGGATCGCCGAGCGGTAATACACGCCGTAACAGCTGTCTCCGCTCACTCTCACACAGCCCCGCCTCCTCCTAGCCCTGCGCCTGTAATAGACAGAACGCGGGTCCAATGCAGCGATGCATTCTGTCTATTACAGGCGCAGGGCTAGGAGGAGGCGGGGCTGTGTGAGAGTGAGCGGAGACAGCTGTTACGGCGTGTATTACCGCTCGGCGATCCCGCGGCTCTCCTCTAACTCCATGGCACTATTCCACCAGGAGAACAGCTCCCGGTCAACTCCACCCGGCGGCGGTGCTCGCCCCCCCCAATCCCAGGCAGCCCAGCTCCTCGCCAGCCCTCATTTTCTGCTCACAAAATAGGGTAGTAGGCGAGCAGAAAATTTGAGGGCTGGTGTATGCTATTTAAATGTTTAAGAAACAAAGAATTTCTCTCTCACAAGTCAGAACTTAACTCAAAAATCCACCAAAACACAGTGCCTCCGACCCAACCACACCCTATCTGGACTCTGGATGGAATATTTCACAATCAGAACTAACATTCGTTCTTTCGAATTCTCGATCAGCAGAATTTTTGTTATTTCGTATTTTCGTTGTTTTGATTTCCTTTTTCCGAATATTCGTAATTTCATTTTTTTTCGTTCATTTTGATTTTCGTTATTTTTGAATCTTTGTTCGGTATTTTTGTTGTTTCTGTTTTCGTTTTTTGGATTTTCATTCTTTCGTAGTTTCGTTGTTTCTAATTAAATTATTTCGTATTTTCGTTGTTTATAATTTAATTATTTCCGTTGTTTTTCATATTCGTTCTTTTCGATAGTTCGTTATTCGTTAGAATTTTTAGTAAACCATTCGTTCATTCGTACGATAACGAATGAACGAATATAACGAATTTGAATGGAAAACAAATTCGTAACTAAACGAATTGCACATGTCTAGTTTATTTACTAAAACTAGAGGTGGCAAAATTTGTCACAATTCTGCATAGAAACCAATCAGCTTCCAGGTTATTTGCCAAAGCTTAATTGAACAAGCTGAGTTTAGAAGCTGATTGTTTTCTATGCAGAATTGTGACAAATTTTGCCCCCTCTAGCTTTAGTGAATAAATCCCTAATCCCGCGTACACACAAACGGACTTTCCAGTAGAATAGGTCTGACGGAATCATTGTGTGGGATAATCCGATCGTTTTTTTTTTTTTAAATTTAGACGGACCTAGAAATAGAACAAGTTTAAAATCTTTCCGACGGAATCAATTCCTATCGGGGAAACCGTTCGTCTGTATGCTGGTCCGACTGACCAAATACGACGTAAGGGCAGCTATTGGCTACTGGCTATTGAACTTCCTTTTCTTTTACGTCATCACGTTCAAAACAAACAGACTTTGTTCCGTTCGTGTGTGGGCAAGTCCGTTTGTTCGGAACTCCGTCGGGAAGAACGCGAGCATTTCTGTCAGCTGCTTCATTTCTCTGCTATCTGCATGAGTAACTTCTGATGAGTTTTCCTGACACCAAGAGAAAAATGGTGACACAGGAGGGCACAGCCTGTGATTTACAGCCTCAACTCTGTACCTGTGTGCTGTGTAAAGGTGGTGGTGGTGGTGGTTTGGTGCCCTTCCCTCCAATCAGCTCTCAGAGCTCTCCTCACTGATGTAACGTCAGCTCTCCTCTCCCTGATTTTCAGAGCTGAGAGATCCTGCGTAAATTCTGCACTTTGAATTGATGTAGGGGAAAGACGGCTGTAGATAAACAGGTATAACTTATGTAGGTGGATTTGTGTCATCTCTGTGTATCACCTGAAGTCTGTCACTTCACTGGGTACATGTAAGGGTTTACAACCACTTTACCATTAGGAAAAGTGGAGCTAAGTAATTGGAAATTCATCTTTAATTAAGTCACCTGGATGAGGTCTCCCATTCCTTTCTTTTTGGCCTTGGGCAGTCTAATGCCCCATACACATGGTCGGAAATTCCGACCACAAAATCCGTCAGATTTTTTCCGACGGATTTTGTCCGACACTGGTGTTGCATACACACGGTCGGACAAAGTTGTCGGAAAATCCGATCATTCTGAACGTGGTGACGTTCGTTGCGTACGACGGGACTACGTAGAGGCTAGTAGCCAATAGCTTTGGTCTTGTAATTTGATCTGAGCATGCGTGGCACTTTGTCCGTCGGAATTCGCTACACACGATCGGAAAAAGTCCGATAGGACTTTGTTGTCGGAAAATTTGAGAGCAGGATCTCAAACTTTTTCTGTCGGAAATTCCGACGGAAAAAGTCAGATGGAGCCCACACACGGTCGGAATTTTCGACAACATTATCCGATAGGACATTTTCCATCGGAAAATCCGATCGTGTATACGGGGCATAAGAATTGATGTGGAATGTACCTGAACGCCAATGATCCCAGATATCGTTTTACAAGTCTTTACTTACTAATGTTCACTTTGGAGCTTGAACATACATTTTGCTATATAAGCTTCTTTTACTCTTTTAGTAAAACAACCCACTGACTACATTTTCAAAGTATTTAATAGGTTCAGAACAACTAAATAAAGGGAGCCTGGAGATAAGCTTAAAGAAGTTGTATAACCGCACATTAAAAAAAAGAAAAAGAGAAAAAAAAAAAAAACCCTGCAAGGCAAATACTAGCTCATTATGAAATACTTACCTCAGAACCTCAGGGAGCTGACATCTTGCCCTCGGCGTGTCTTCCGGGTTTGCGGGAGCTTTCTTCCCAGCAAGGTCCGGCAGCGTCTGCCGAACCTTCAGCTGGGCATTCAGAGCGCATGCAAAGGGAATATCTCCTAAACCGTAATTTTACCTATAGGCAAGCCTTATTATAGGCTTACCTGTAGGTAAAAATGTCAAATTTGGGTATACAACCACTTTAAAGTAGAACTAAGGCTACTTTCACACTGAAAGCGCCGGGCATCGGGGGTAAATCGCAGCAAGTTTTAGCGGCACTTTTCGGCCACTAGCAGGGAGCTTTTAACCCCCCCCCACAAGCAGCCGAAGAAAGGGGTAAAAGTTTTGGGAGTGCTGCCCATTCATTTCAACGGGCAGGGTGTTTTGGAAGCGGTGTAAGGGAGGATTATAACCCCTGTCAGTTTTTTTTTCCATCTGTGTCCCATTGCAGAGATTTTACTTCACTTCCTGTCCTGTAGGCAAAAAAGGAAGTGAGAGAAAATCCCTGCAAAGTGAGGGAATCCAGTTGTGTCACCAGAACATGTGTCCCCATTGGAAGATTTCCCTTTATTCCTGTTCTGATGTCAACTCAGATTTTCTTTTACTTTCTCCTTCAATGATAACAGGACAAATGGAGAGGATGAATCTCCCTAATGAGGGAATGGACAGAAAATAAAATATGACATGACTAAGGTACCTCAGATGCAATCGTAACCCTTGAAACGCTAACTGCTACCCAACCCCCGTCCTTTACCACAACTTGAAATTACCAAGAAAACCATTGACAGAAAAGTTGGAGTAAAATTATCCATCTCGGCCCCTTTATTAAAACAATAACAAAAACATAACAAACGTTTCTTAAAACAGGAAAACCAAAATTAATAATACAATCACCAGAAAATAAAGGTTGCCTATCCCTGGAGGCCTTAAGTATCAATTATACACTTCGTATCTGCGTTAAGTACTTACAAGGTCCCTAGCCGCACCACACATGCTCAGGGACAAACCACCAATTACCAGATACCACACTTTTAATTACCAGTTAATCCACCATAACTGGCATTCCACCGGGGACTCCATACCTTAGATGGGTCCCTAATATGATAAGCACAGTTTGTTGAATAATGCCTTCAAAGACCTCAACCGCAGTAGCATGAAACAACAGACATAAGACGAACCACTCCGATGTAGGGCGGGCGGACGGGAACGTTCTTCCCATGCGTTTCTTCACCGGATGCCGGGAATTCTTTACTCCCCTCCCAAGACTCCCCATGAAGCCCCTCCCAAAATGGCTGGTCGCACCAATCCCTCAAACCCCACAACCCTCCACAGCCCAGCACTCCAGTGAGTGCTGGAGGGGCAGAGCAGAAAGCTGGTGACTGACAGTCACAGCTCTCTGTTCAGAGCAGAGGGGATAAATGAGTGATCAGTGGTGTTTGATCGCTCAGCATTTAGTGCAGACGCAGCGGAGGGGCAGGTGCACATTACATTGATGCTGCATTCACCTAGGTGAGTATAAGCATTGCTTTTTTGTATAAACTGTTATTTCTGTTTTATACCAGAACAAAACTTTTTTCTCCTGTATGTTATTTTTTATAATGAGGAGGGTAAGAAGGTCGGTCACACTTGCACTTTGGTTTCCAGGTGGGCAGATTTCCCCAAACTTCCCGTGTGGTCACCAGGACAAAAAAGGGCAGAATCTCTCCAACAGGCAGCAAGTAAAATCTGGAGAAAATCCATACCATATTTAAAGTTCCAGCCACAGTTTTAGAGACACTATACTATTGGGGATCAGTGGCGGCTCATCTATAAGGGGCGCACGGACGCTGCCCCCCCATCCATGCATCCGGCCCCTAATCTACATGCATTAAAATGGGGGGGGGGCGGTTAAGCACGTGATTAGAGCCAGTGGCTCTCTTTAAAATAGGGTGCTCTCACTGCGCCCAAAGCCCACCCAGTTGTCTGACACATTCGCTAGTGTCACACTAATTCTCCTCCCAGCCAATCAAGAAGCAGGTCTCAGACCCGTTTCCCCATTGGCCCGAAAGGAGAAGCCACGATGGCTGCCGGGAGGAGGAGGGAGGAGACACGAGGCGAGGAGACGCAGGGGAAGCTAGCCGGCACCCCGTCTATCGCCCGAGAAAAAGCTGCGCTGGCCGCCGGGAGGAGGGAGGAGACGCAAGGAGAGGAGACGCAGGGGAAGCCAATTACCTGGAGGGAAGCCCGGGTAAGTGTTGCGGCCAGGTGACCAACCGACTGGAGGGGAGGTGCGGGTGACCCGACCGGGGGTGTCTGGTGGCTGTGTACTGTTTGCCGCCCCCCAAAAATAGGGTTGGTGTCAGGTGTCATCTGGTGCAGAAAAAATTGGTGTTACCCCCCCCTCCACCAACTATAGTCCCCCCTCAGTACAGACCCCCCATCCCCCTCAGTACAGACCCCCCATCCCCCTCAGTACAGACCCCCCCATCTCAATACAGACCCTCCTGCACTAGCTACAGACCCCCCTCTCTCAGTATAGATCCCCCCTCTAAGTACAGATCCTCCTCCCGCAGTATAGATCCCCTACCTCAGTACAGACCCCCCTCACTAAGTATGGACCCCCTTTCCTCAGTATAGACCCCCCACTAAGTACAGACCCCCCTCCCTCAGTACCCACCCCCTCCGTTTGTATAGACCTCCCCCTCAGTACAGATCCCCTCCCTCAGTATAGACCTCCCCCTAAGTACAGACCCCCCTGTAATGTGTGAAATATGTGCTACTTTTACTCAGAGTTGATTTCAGGGAGAAGAAACAGCCAGATTGCTGTCTGTGCAAAGAGTTCTGTGTGTTTGTCAACACAGAACTCTGTGCTGTGATTGACCGCAGCCAATCAGCAGGTGTACAACTATACTCATTGGCTGTACCCTGCTGACAAACTTGTGCTGTGTCCAATCTCAGCACGGGTGGGGGGGGGGGGGGGCGCATGCGTGCCGCCAAACCGAGAAGTACACCGCTCTGTACGGGTACGTCACAGTGCCCGGCTGTGCCGCCCGCTCTCAGTTCATCCACTCTGAGAGGGTCAGCCATAGGTTAAATATAGATCAGTTGTATACTCAATGTAATTTGGGAGTATAAAGTCATACTTTATAGCACTAAGGAGGAACGTTGGGTATCTACAGCGCACAGTATGGAAATAGGCAATGGAGTCAAGTTTCTTCTACACGGAGGAAGCTGATAAATAGACAGCAGTTATCATGTGGCGGAGAAGTGACGTCTGGCCTTCAGCGTCCTCCGGCGATCACACACTTATCTCCAGTACTTGAGGAACTTCTCAGAGTTGTTAAACGTTTGTGTGCGCGATAACTGCGACATCCGCTCGGCGCCCCTAAACACGAGTCCGGAGGCCCTGTTTGGAATACGGCTCCTGAGCGCTAATCCGTAGCCAACGCCAGCAGCAGAAAAAAAAAAAAAAAGCCTCTCTTCATATTCTCGTGTTTCTTCTCTCGAAAACCTGGCAAGAGTTTAATCGGATGAACTAACGTGCTTCCCATAAACGTGGAATCATTACAAGGGAATTATAATTCATTCTAATTAATAGTTGGGTTGGGATGTTCCTATTTCTGTCTGTGCAGCTGCAGCGAGAAGATATTCTGTGCCAGTACAGTAAATACGCGGATCAGAAGATGGAACGTGATGATATTAATGTGCCGGCTTCTGAACGAGATGAAAATGAGAAGGAAACTAGATGGGAACAAATGGCCATACCGCAGGTTGGACTGAAATTTGGATGTGATGGTCGAGGCCGGGGGATGTAGAGACGTTGTTTCCTGAGTTCCCTCAATGGGGCCCAATGGTAGATGTCCTCCTTCTCCATGGCCAACATCCCCTCTGACACTCCGTATAGGACAATTTATGTTTTATTTATTACAGACATTTATAAAGTGCCAATTATTTCTACAGCACTTTATATACAATTCATGACTAGTGTAGCCTATATGTTACCCACCAGCTGATACAGCCAAATACTTCCCCTTACTTTAACTTAAATAATAGACCACACCTTCTTTTATGGAGTAAATGGCCGCAACAGCCTTTTATTAAAAACATAACTCCAATAACTGAAACACACATAAATAACCATAGTGATAAATAACATATCAACACATAACCAGTAAACAAACATCAAGAACTGTAAACAATCAGTTACACCCTGTTGATTGGTCAGTGACGGAGCTAAGTACTATAAAACATATATATAACTACTGTAACTGTATATATATATAACACCACCGGGGGCACTGCGGGATACAACATAACCAACTGGCCTCCATCTGTGCCGCCCGGAGACAAACACCTATCCCGCAGTGCACGAGTAATCATCAAATATATAATTTGATGTACTACCAGGAGGGGCCATCTACTGATGAGCCCCCCACAAACCGGAGGGGCCATCTAATGATGAGCCCCCCACGAACCGGAGGGGCCATCTAATGATGAGCCCCCCACACACACTTACCACCTACATAACTGCTCCGTCACTGACCAACGAACAAACACGCCATAGCCTAAAAGGTTGACACCTCATCCTTGCAGGCACCTCCACACCCGCAGGGCCGACTGAATCCCCTCCTGCAGACCCAACGACCACAGGTCGATGCCCACATCAGTTAAATGGACCCCGTCCCTCCTCAAATAGAGGCCCACATTCTTCTCTAGATCCCTGTGACGTACCACCAACCCCCCGTGCCATGTCACAAACCTCCCAACCACCTTATTCACCCTAATTCTGGCTTTGTTGATCCGATAAACGGACCTGGCCGTACGCCATGTTGTCCTTGCCACTATGTCCGACCAGACTAACAACGTGTCTGGGAATTTCGTTCTCAGATAAATCCAATCATTTTTAATGTCCGCGATCAGATCCCTGACCGTGCGGACACCCAGATCGTTCCCCCCAGCATGGACGACAAGCACTGCTGGCGGCCTGTCCAACCACGCAAACCTCTCAGCCTCTGGGACTACCCTGCCCCACATCATTCCCGGTTTACCCAACCATCTTATGGTTGCCTCCCTTCTTGAAATCCCCAACTGCCTCCCACCTGGTCTCGCGTCCCCTCTCCGTGCGCCCCAACACACATACGAGTGTCCAAGAATCCAGATAAGGCGTGGGAGCACTGCGTCTGAAATGACAAACATAGTGTAAAGGACTTGCACCCCCAGGACCCTTGACCACGTTACCCTTTTGTAGGCAGATATGCACAACAACAACATCTTAACACCCCATCTTTTTTTTTTTTTTTTTTTTTTAAATTTTCACCTTCCCACACTAACTGAGGCCGAATATAGGTGCGGAATCGCCTGGACTCCCATCTCCCCATCCGTCGCACATCCACCTCATCCAGCCCGTACCTAGCAGCCTCAGTGGCCGCCCCGATGCGGAAGGAGTGTGAGGCGTAGGCGGAACTATCCATCCCCAACCCCTTTAAACACTTACGCAAAACAGCAACAAACTGGAACCTGGACAAATTAGCTCCATCCTCGTGTACCAAAAAGGAGCCATCCCCTCCCGGCCTTATGCCCGCAAAATCCCTTACCGTTTTTACCGGGCACATTGCACAACCTTCTACTGCATACAGCGATATCTGTAGCCCCACACCTTTTTGGTCCGTTTTGGACTTCCGCAACCGCACGGACACCCTGTCCTCCAGGACCACTACATCCCCCCGCAGTAAACCGCCCGCCCTTCCTTTTGCTGGGCTGACCAATTCCCCTATACGAAATGCCCCAAAAAACGCCAATGAAAAAGCGGTTTTAAACAATAAACGCTCATAACCATCCCTGCAAACCGATCCCAACTGTATCCCCAAATCCAATACATTTTTGAATGTAATCGGCCGTCTCGTGTCCTTAGTCCTGTTTTCTTTCCTGTAACCCTTAATGGCCTGTTTCACCCAAAAATCCTTTGTCCAATCTACTTTCTTTTGTAATTTGAACAAAAAGGCCAAAGCCGCCATTTTCTTCTCAATAGCCGATACCGATCGCCCCCTTTCCATGTTCCTGGATACCAAATATAGCACCAACAGACGACCTGACGACCCATACTCACCCACACCTGCTTCTTGCATCAGTTCTCCCCACTCTCTCCACACCTTCTGGTACCCTGCCCATGTGGACGTACTCACCGACTTCTGTATCCATCCTGCCGCTATTCTAGTGCCAAATCCCATATCCAGGCTGGGCACGGAACTCCCACCTTCTGTGCCTCTGGCGCCAGAGCCCTGAATTTGTCCCACTGGAACCGAGACAAAGAGTCAGCCAGTGTGTTCTCCACCCCCGGGATATGTACAGCATATAAAAACACATTCAATCGCAAGCAGCGCAACACCAACTGTCGCATCAGCCGAATGACAGGTGGCGAAGCCGCCGACATGCTATTGATGACCTGCACTACCCCCATGTTGTCACAATTCAAACGTAATTTCAAATTTCGACATGACTCGCCCCACAGTTCCATCGCTAGTACTACCGGAAAGAGTTCCAGGAGCACCAGGTTACGTAAAAACCCAGCCTCTACCCAAGCCCGTGGCCACGGTTCCGCACTCCACCGTCCTTGGAAGTACGCCCCATACCCAGTAGATCCTGCGGCGTCTGTCACCAACTCCACGTCGAAGTTACTTACCGGACCAGACATCCACACCGACCTTCCGTTAAACTCTGCTAAAAATTGATACCATACCTGCAGGTCATCCCTATGTTCCTTCCGCAGCCTAATGTAATGCGTGGGAGCCTTCACCCCAGCCGTAGCTGAAGACATCCGACGGCAAAATATTCGCCCCATGGGAATAATCCTGCATGCAAAATTCAATTTTCCTAACAGGGATTGCAACGTACGCAGCTGCACTTTCTTGCACCCATGTATCTCCCTGATCTCCTTTTGTAAATCCCTGAGCTTCTCTTCAGGTAACCTGCATTCCATTTTCATGGAATCAATAACTATACCTAAGAAGCTCAGCTCTGTCCGTGGACCCTCCGTCTTATCAGCTGCCAGAGGCACCCGAAATCTCTCCGCAATGTGTTGCAACGTGGACAACAGTATCGCACACACATTGGAAGAAGGAGGGCCCACGCAGAGAAAGTCATCCAAATAATGGATGACGGATTCAATACCCGCAACGTCCCTGACCACCCATTCTAAAAAGGAGCTAAATGTTTCAAACAGTGCACATGATATAGAACAGCCCATGGGCAAACACATATCCACATAAAACTGTTCCTCCCAATGGCAACCCAGCAACCTGAAACTGGCCGGGTGAACCGGGAGAAGTCTAAACGCCGACTCCACATCCGATTTAGCCATCAATGCCCCTTTTCCATAACGTCGCACCCAGCGTACAGCCGCGTCAAAAGACGTGTACGAAACCGTGCAGGTTTCTGGGTCAATGAAATCATTTACCGATCCCCCTTTGGGAAACGATAGATGATGAATCAACCGAAATTTGTTTGGTTCTTTCTTAGGGACCACCCCCAACGGGGATACTACTAAATCTTCTATTGGTTTCACCTCAAATGGCCCCGCCATCCTACCCAAAGCCACCTCCTTGGCCAATTTTTCGGATACCACTGCCGGGTGCTGCAGTGCCGATCTCAAATTATTGGCCATAGGAGGGACGACTGTTAATGTGCACGGAATATGAAAACCGTGCTTAAAACCTTCCTCTAGTAACAACGCCGCCGCCCTGTCCGGGTATCTATTTAGAAAAGGAAGCATCCTTTCCCCCATCACCGGAGTCATCCCTTTTGTTACCAGCCTCTCCGCCCCGTTTTCCTTTTTTGAAACACTTGGCATGCGTATGCGCCCCCCCGCACCCTGAACATTCATGTTTAAACTTGCAGGATCCCCCATACTTACATGATCCCTCGTTAAACTGCCAACAGACTCCCCACTTCCTACTGGCCGGCGATCCCGAGGAGTTGCTACCTCCGGCCCCCCCATGAAATGGCTGCGCTGGCGTTTTTGCCGATGCCATAAGTCGCATCCAAAGACTGATGTCTTTGTGATCCCACCGCAGTGCGGGACGCACCGCCCTGCGCTGCCTGAATTGCTCGTCGTAACGTAGCCACGCTGTGCCCCCGTATACCCTATATGCCTCCCCAATAGCGTCCATATAGCAAAATAACGCCGAACAGTTTTCGGGGTTCTTTTCACCTATTACACCTGCCAAAATGGCGAACGCTTGCAGCCAATTGGCAAACGTCCTGGGAATCAAACGGTATCTCCGCTTCTCCTCGTCCTCCTTCTTTGTATCATCTGGTTTTACCCTGTCCAGATTAAATTTTTCTAAGGGCAATAGGGAGAAAATCTCTACATACTCGCCCTTCCATATCTTCTCTCTCGTTTCCTGCTTCAGGTGAGCGCCTAGGGGTCCCTCGAAGCACACATACACCTCACATTTTGCAGCGTCTGCCAACCGCACAATGTCCGCTCTGACAGTCGCCTCTGTCCCCCCTTTTTCCGTTGTACTCACCTTCTCTGGCACTTCACCTGCTACGGTGTCCTGTGGCACTGCCGTAGCTGCTGCGACCGGCCCTGCTACTTGTGCTGTACCCACGGTGCCTTCACCTGACCCCCCTGCGGACGACTGTCCTCCTTCAATCCGTCCCACCAACGCCCGTAGGCCCTCTAGCAATTCCTGTATCTGACTGCCGGACCCCACTGTAGGCCCGCTCCCTGCCCGCGGTTGGTATGTGTCTGCCAACAGCGGTGCCGGAGGGGCAGCCCCCCCCCCCCCACCAGATACAACCCCCATTAAGTTCTGTAATACAGCTGTAAATGCTAAATTGTCACATGAGGGACTCCTGGACGTATCATGCCTCCGTCTGTCCGCTGACTTGGCCAGTGCCTTCCCTCCCACCCGCCGCCCCCCCCTCCTCCACCCATTCCTGTGCGGTTGGGCCGGTCCCGGCACCACTCCTGCCACGTGACCCCTGACTACCTCCGCCAGGTGGCGTCCGCCAACCTGCCGTGCTGCGTGCCAAGCTGCCCGATGGTCCAGCTGCAGCCGTCAAATCACTAATCCTTCTGTCCTCCTCCCTCGGCTCGTTCAGAGCTGCTGGGAGTGCCGCGGCCGATATCCTCCTGGGTGTATTACCCCCCTTTTTTGCAGCCCCTCTCCTGGGTGTTGAACTTCTGCCCCTCAGCTCGTGCAGAGCTGCTGGGGGGGTCAGCATAGTGGATGGGCCTGCTGGTTCTTCCATGTGAATATCCCTGGATGCTGCTGCTGCTGCTGACTGTGTCCTTCTGTCCCGTCTACCCCCCCTCTGCTCGTCCAGAGCTGCAGGGGGATCTGCAGCCTGCTCCTCTCTTCTGCTACCTGGGGATGCGGCACCCTGTAGGCCCGTGGCCCCCCCCCCCCGCCTGAGCCCCGCGACGTGTGGTCCGCCTAGGCCCTCCTGTCTGTTCCTTCTGCGCCCTTTTTGCCGGGGGGGTCGAGTACTCCCCCCTCGGGCTCCTAGTGACCCTGGATGGCCCAGCATTCGCCCCCGGAGAGTACCTTGCAGGCGGCCTGGAAATCCTGCCGCTCGCCTGGCTCCTGTCGATCAATCGCCGCTCCACCGCCGCCCGCGTGTTCTCCCCTCGCCTTCCTTGTTCAGCCAGCACGGCTGTGACTTGTTCCTGAAGCCAGTCTGGTCCCCGGGATGCTGCTGCTGCTCTCAATTGGACCATGAGGTCCCGGACGTCCGCCATCTTGGATTTAGAAAAACGAGGAGCAGAGTAAAAAACCTGCCTCCTCATGTGTTACTGCCCGCCGAATGTCCGTCCTAGCCACGCCCCCTTTTTATATGGCCACTCCCCCCATCTCCTGATTGGCCCGCTGCGCTAAGCCACACCCCTTAAAATTGTAAATGTGTGTCCTAGACACACTGTCATGGCCAGGCCTGCCCTACCTTTGCTGTGCTGCATCCCGGTCCGGCCCTCTCTTGACTATTGTATAAAAGATGTACCCTGCCCATTACCTATCTGCCTTGCCCGTCCCTCCAGCCTCCCAGTCCCACCTTCTTATAAAATAACTGAGACCACACCAAGCTGGAGTAACATTGGCCGAAGCAGCCATCTTTTATTAATACTATTAACAAACTTACATAACTGTATAAAATACCTATTATAACCACCCACTCAGTTAGATACTCACGTTGGCCTTTTGCAGGAAAAAAACCTACCCAATCTTGCCACCACTCCACTCTGGCACTGCGGTACCATAAACTGAAAACCAGCCTCAGGCTGACATTCTGGCCCAGAGACAACAAAGAACATTTTACCGCAATGCCCCTGTTAACGAATTCCAGCTAAAAACGTTAACTGGAATACCACCAAACGGGACCCCTCCCACCAATGGGTCCCGAACTCTTCCACATCCGGGGTTTCTTCCTTCACCCGCAAAGGCCAAACCCCTGCCTCTGCTACGACATCCAAAGCCCTGTAAAATAAATCACACCAGTTTAACAGCATCCCCCCCCCCAACCTTTACTTACCCATTTTTTAGGGAGGGAGGGTGGGAAGCTCGTTCCCCTGGCCACACTGAGCTGGGGAGGGACAACCACTCCCCAAAATGTATTACTGCTCCTCCCCTGCCTGATGGCCCAATCACCACCTACCCAAACCCACCTGATGCACCCAGGGTTATACTTTTAACCCTGTCATGCAAGCCCTTCGTCCATTTTCTTTTATTGTTTTTCCTCCGGGCTTCTCTTTCACATCAGTCCCTGCCCTAAAAGAGCTTACAATCTAAGGTTCTTATCTCACATACTGTATATACATACACATACTAGGGCCAATTTTGACAGGAACCAACTGACCTACCAGCATGTCTATGCAGTGTGGGAAGAAACCAGATGACCTGGGTGATGCCCATGCAAGCAGAGGGAGAACATACAAACTCCATGCAGATGAGTGCCCTTGGGTCACTTGGGTCCTCAGTTGCAATTCTATTGCTACTACAGTCTAATCTGATCTGTTTGGCACTCAGAGGCGGCTCTAGGCTTTGTGAGGCCTTAGGCGAAAATTACACATGAGGCCCCACTCACGCCCGTAATAGGAAAAAAAATACAAGCACACAGAAAAGAGGGTGAGATAAAGAGGGGGGGAGAGAGAATCAGTGATTGAGCACAGGCAAATTAGGAGGCCACGAGGCCCCTGTGAGTGCGAGGCCTTAGGCGACCGCCTAATTTGCCTAATTAGAAAGCCGCCTCTGTTGGCACTAAATACGTAGAACCAGAAATGTCATTGAGAAAGTCCTTGCATCCATGCAAAACCCATCACTAGATCTATTTTTCATGTGAAGTGCAGCATGCTCAGTAGTATATCAATGTACCACTTCCAGATAATTATTACCTCCTTCAGAGCTCACAGTGTTCTCCCCGTCATTGTCTTCACCTACTCCCCAGAAGGATGGTCCCATCTTTGTTAAGACATCAACCAGGTTCACCATCTACATTTTGGACTGATATGCCAGTGTTCTATCAGATAGTGCATCCCCGTCGGATAATGCCTCTGACAATCTGCGCATTCACAGGATGCAATGGCACTCCAGCTGATATGTTGATCAGCTGGCGTGACGTCAACACTGCACATGCGCAGATTGTCGGTGGCATTATCCGACGATCTGCAAAGCGCAGAGGGAGAACATAATTGTCAGATTCTGCATTGCTGTTGCAGGGTGGGTTTGGGCTGTGTTGAAGGGCGGGTAAAAGTGAGAGTGTCACAGGTACTCACCCGGGCCGAAATGCTGAGAGCTGCTCCCCTTGCGACTAGGTGCACGATGCCTCTGGAGTGGTTACAGAGGTCACCGGGCACAAAGATGCACGGGTTGCCAGCAGGTGTGTTGCAGGTGGTGTGCAGTAGCGACGTTGACCAGGAGAGGCTGATGCTGCACTGGAAGTAGACACCTGGCAGGACCGTGATGAGGCAGAGGTTATGTAGGTACCAGAACGTGCACTGGAGGAGGACCCTTAGGTGCATGTGAGAACTGGAAGTCCAGAACACCGAGCAGAGGGTCAAACACAAGTAACTTCAGAGAATGTCCAGTAGGCAAGCCAAAGGTCAAGCACGGGTAATCAGGCAGCAGAGGTATCCAGGAAGCAGGCCAGGGGTCAAACACAGGCAAGTAACTCAGAGAATGTCCAGTAAGCAGGCCGAGGGTCAAGCACAGGTAATCAGGCAGCAGAGGTATCCAGGAAGCAGGCCAGGGGTCAAACACAGGTAAGTAACTCAGAGAATGTCCAGTAAGCAGGCCGAGGGTCAAGCACAGGTAACAGCAGCGGTGGTCAAGCAGATTCCGGGTCAGGCACAGGTAATCAAACAGGTACAGGATACAAGGTACTGGATACAAGGTACAGGATACAGGATACTGGATACAAGGACTGGAGCCAGGACTCAGGAAGAGACAACAAACCAGCGATTGTGAGGAGACAGAGGAAGCCTTTTATAGGCCAGGTAAGTGGTCAGGTGGGATACCCGGACGAGTGCGCATGCGCACTCCTCCTCTGTCAGCGCCGCGCACAGCGGTGAGCCGCACTGGCTGAGCTGCATCAGATACCCGAGCGCCATGGACCCGCGCATGCGCACCCGCTACCCGGCGTACCTGTACTGTTCGCTGAGCCGCTCTACCGCGCGTGCGCATACCCGGAACCCGGCGACGAAGTATGGTATTTCCCTGACAGAGAGTAAACTTCCATGCAAGAATTGCACCAATAGGTATGCCTATAAAATAAGGCTTACCTGTAGGTACTGTAAATCTCTCCTAGACGTTTAAGAGATATTCACTGTACATGAAGCCAGTGACATCACCGGCACAGGCACTCTGAAGGAACGACCACCCGGGCTGTTCCTTCAGAGTCCTGTGCCGCAAATAGCAGCTCCTGCGCAAATTCGCGGGAGTGCCAGCCACTCACACGGTCAAAGTCCGTGAACCCGGCAGAAAGACCGGGTGAAGATATAAGCCGTGTGAGCAGTGACAGAGCGCACTGAAGGACTTTGTTCTAAGGTAGGTTTCACATATTGTGCTAGTATGTGATGCATACTAGAACATTGCCTTACGGTTTAAAAAAAAAAAATCACTGGCGGTTTACTACCGCTATAAGAACAAAATAAGTGCCAAAAAAAAAAAAAAAGAGAGGAGGACAGGAGGGGGGAGGGCATAAAGTGTAACTTCCCCTTTAGGGTGCTCCATCTAGTGGCCATAATGCTGTATTTTTCCTGAAATACCTCCGTCAAAAAAATACTGCAATACGGCCTCTAGATGGAGCTGAGGATTATGGGAGATAATTATATTATAAACACTACAGTCTCAGTGATCACTAGGAAAAGGGAGACTGAAGAAATGCTTCTTCCTACCTGCAGATGACTGATAGCATCATCTCAGCCTAGACAAAGTCACTGACTGGAGCTCAAAGATGGCCGTTTAATGATAATAGGTGGAGAGTTTCTGAAAAACGTTGCTGTATATTGTGATATGTCAGGAATGTGGACTTGTAAAGTTACTGACGGGTCCAATATAGAGGAAAACTGTCCAAAGATAAATGGGATGGATCCCTCCACTACCCTCTGAGGACCTTCCTGTAGAAATACGTGATTGTGTGTTCAGTGCACTTCCCGCCATGGGACATAAAATATATGATTTTCTGTTTCATTTGTATTTGGTTATTGTGCCGCTGTCAGCGAATGGCCATTACGTATAGTGATTTGTCTCTCCAATATTGGGTGGGGAGGGGGGGGACAGTGATGAGTTTGGGGTTTGGAGATGAATTAAGAAGCCGAGGAATCTCCAGTCCTGCGGTCTGCTGGGAAATACAAACACAAGGCCGCACTATGGAGAAGATTAGCGCCGCGGCTGATCAATAACACTTATCAATCTTCATTCTGACTGACAGAGCAAATACTGCTCCATAACGGGATTACTTCAATTAACCAGACAATTAGGGGAGAAGGGATGAGCAGATCGGCCAGAAGTGGATGGAGATGACTCCATTAGGGCTGCACACCCTTCCAAATACCTCAGGGTAATTTACAGTGAAAGGAGAATTTCTGTGTTATTAAATATTTATACATTGATAATTGTAATTTCATTTTAATAGAATTAACCTTCTCCTGTCAATTTTATTTTATTTGTAATTGCCATAAAGATCTCCTTTGCAGCCACAGCCAATCATGTCTCGGGGGCTAAGTCCACACCCCCACACTATATAAGGCTGCTTACACAGTGACAGTTTAGTGTGTGTATATATATATATATATACACAGTTTAGTGTAGACTGTATATACATTTCAGGCAGTGTATTAATATATATATATATATATATATATATATATATATATATATATATATATATATATATATTAATACACTGCCTGAAATGTATATACAGTCTACACTACACTGTGTATATATATATATATATATATATATATATATATATATATATACTGTGTAGTACATATACAGTATCTCACAAAAGTGAGTACACCCTCACATTTTTGTAAATATTTTATTATATCTTTTTATGTGACAGCACTGAAGAAATTACAATTTGCTACAATGTAAAGTAGTGAGTGTACAGCTTGTATAACAGTGTAAATTTGCTGTCCCCTCAAAATAACTCAACACACAGCCATTTATGTCTAAACCGCTGGCAACAGAAGTGAGTACACCCCTAAGTGAAAATGTCCAAATTGGGCCCAAAGTGGCAATATTTTGTGTGGCCACCATTATTTGCCAGCACTGCCTTAACCCTCTTGGGCATGGAGGTCACCAGAGCTTCACAGGTTGCCACCGGTGTCCTCTTTCACTCCTGCATGATGACATCACGGAGCTGGTGGATGTTAGAGACCTTGCGCTGTTCCACCTTCCGTTTGAGGATGCCCCACAGATGCTGGAGACATGCTTGGCCAGTCCATCACCTTTACCCTCAGCTTCTTTAGCAAGGCAGTGGTCATCTTGGAGGTGTGTTTGGGGTCAGTATCATGTTGGAATACTGCCCTGCGGCCCAGTCTCTGAAGGGAGGGGGTCATGCTCTGCTTCAGTATGTCACAGTACATGTTGGCATTCATGGTTCCCTGAATGAACTGTAGCTCCCCAGTGCCGGCAGCACTCGTGCAGCCCCAGACCATGAAACTCCCAGTCCCACCACCATGCTTGACTGTAGGCAAGACACACTTGTCTTTGTACTCCTCACCTGGTTGCCCCCACACACGCTTGACACAATCTGAACCAAATAAGTTTATCTTGGTCTCATCAGACCACAGGACATGGTTCCAGTAATCCATGTCCTTAGTCTGCTTGTCTTCAGCAAACTGTTTGCGGGCTTTCTTGTGCATCATCTTTAGAAGAGACTTCCTTCTGGAACAACAGCCACGCAGACCAATTTGATGCAGTGTGCGGCGTATGGTCTGAGCACTGACAGGCTGACAGTCAGAATAGCTAGTTTTGTATCAATAAACTAGCGATTCTGATACACCAGAATTTCTTACTAATTGGATTAGTGTAATAACTTATCACTGTCATACAATATATATCTGTCCATTTTTTATGTGTATATTGTTTTTAAATTGTTTTCAAATTGCAGCATATAGAATGTTAATGTTGTTAGACTGAGTATATGTAAGCCTAAATTGATTGAGCAGGACTGAGGCTGCGCACAGATCTATTCCCCTATTGGCTATAAGCCTATGAATGGCAGTATAAAAGCGTTGACCTCAGTGACCAGGTACGCTTCCTGAAGACATTTGATGACGAAACGTCCGGTCTCCTGGTTGTCGGTTTGAGTGCCTGGAACGCACTCCATAGCAGCGGCTCCTAATAGGAATATACCTGCCGGCGAAATACTATTTGAAAGGCGAGCAGCCCCAGTAGTATACTATGGATGTCTCTTGCTCTTTCCATATATACCTACGAACATCCGCTTGGAAAAAGACCATCGGGCCTTCAGGAAAAAACTCAAGACCTACCTCTTCTAAGAAGGAATCAACGCAGGTCGGATCAAGCGCCTCGAGGCGATTCAGTTTGCAGTTGCAGCGCTATACAAATCATTCATTCATTCATTCATTCATTCACGAGTCTGTGAGGAGGAAGTTTCCCTATGTATCCATGCCATTATATATGTGAGCAGGCACAAACCTGTACAAGCGCATTTTGACTTACTTTTTAATTAAAGTGGTCAAAGGGATCTGGTAAGCAGATTATATTTTCAATCACGATTAGGTGTCGCTTGTTGAAATCTCTGGTGGAGGTGCACACAACTCATTTAAAAGACGTTGCCACATCTTGCAAAAGTGTTTATGCTGGTGGACTTTGAATCATTCATTCTCCCAAATTTTGCGTCACATGAATGGGACTTTTTCGTTTTTTTGTGATACACTTTGCCTTATTTGAGAAAATTATTATTATTTCAATCATATTTGGATTTAATTGTTTTCTATTCACATGGTCACCAAATGTCCATATTTTGATGAATGCACTGGAGTAATTAATCTGTGGAGATTGGTTGATGTATTATCACTGCTATTTGCATCAAATGTATTATTTGCACTAATATATTGTATGTATTTTTGGTAATCTTGGCTTCCAAACCAGGATCACATATAATTAATTTAATCAGGTATAAATAGCGCCCCACAAACCACCTTAAACACCTACTAGCAAATGTAGGTGGCCATAGGACACGCCCCCCCTGCCACACCCCCTTAAAGGAGAATTAACCCCCCCGAAAAAAAGGTTAATTAAATCCACAAGGGATTTTTTTTACCACTACTATTCCTTTATATTGGTCTTTTAAAAATTTACAAATGCAGCAATTTAGAATTTGGATGAAAGGTTTAGCACTGGGAAACACTTTTTGAAAGATAAAAAGTGCATTTTATATACAACTATATAGATCAGACCAAAATGAGGGACAAATGAGGAGGAAAGAGGGACAGAGGGACATTGCTCCGAATCAGGGACAGTCCCTCGAAATCAGGGACAGTTGGGAGCTATGTCTAAACCTCTTCTATGAAGGGAAAGTGAAGTGGCTTTAACCGCTTCCCGACCGCCGCCTGTACATATACGTCGGCAGAATGGCACGGCTAGGCAAAAGCACGTATATATACGTGCCCTTTAATTGCCTAGCCGCGGGGTCGCGCGCACGCCGCCGCCGGCGCGCTCACGACCCGGTCGGGAGCTTCGTGACCATGTCTGCGGGACCAGCGGACCCGATCGCCGCTGGTGTCACGCAATCGGGTCACAGAGCTGAAGAACGGGGAGAGGTCTGTGTAAACAAACCTCTGCCCGCGCTTCCTACACTGCCTGTCATTGATCGGCTGTTCCCTGTCATCGTCAGATGTACAGCCACGCCCCCTACTGTAAAAAAAAAAACAACACGTCACACTTAGCCCCTCCCCGCCCCCTTGTGGTTAACTCCTTCACTGCCAGTGTCATTTACATAGGAATCAGTGCATTTAAATAGCACTGATTTCCATATAAATGACAATGGTCCCAAAAATGTCCGATGTGTCCGCCATAATGTCGCAGTCACAATAAAAATCGATGATCGCCGCCATTACTAGTAAAAAATTAATATTAATAAAAATGCTATAAAACTATCCCCTATTTTGTAAAAGCTATAACTTTTGCGCAAACAAATCAATAATGCGATTTTTTTTACCAAAAATATGTAGAAGAATACGTATCAGCCTAAACTGAGGAGAAAAATAATTTTTTTATAAATTTTTTGGGGATATTTATTATAGCAAAAAGTAAAAAATATTGAATTTTTTTCAAAATTATCGCTCTATTTTTGTTTATAGCGCAAAAAATAAAAACCGCAGGGGCGATCAAATACCACCAAAAGAAAGCTCTATTTGTGGGAAAAAAAGGACGTCAATTTTGTTTGGGAGCCACGTCGCACGACCGCGCAATTGTCAGTTAAAGCGTCGCAGTGCCGAATCGCAAAAAGGGGCCTGGTCCTTTGGCTGCAAATAGGTCCGGGGCTGAAGTGGTTAAAGAGGGATACCCTAAACTGAGCCCCCCCAATTTCCAGGGACAATCTCAGGTTCTGAAATTTCTCCAAGAAGGTTTTTAACCTCTATTGCAGACAATGATTCATGATCATACAATATAAGTAAATTATTTACTGTTACACAGTTCCTATGTTTTAGTATTTTAGTATTTTAGTAATTATAGTAAAATGTCTTCCTCACAGAGATATGCTACATATTTTCCTGACATACCCTTAAGACCCCATTCACAGTAGTGCAGAACAACACTGAGCATTGCGCATATGCATGTTTTTGCACATTGTTGCACTTCACACACTTCATTTCAATGAGCTGCCCCTACATGTAGCAAATAAGCCCATGCAGCTTTTGGAGCTTCAGGCTTTGCACATTTTTGCACGTGTGCTTCTTGCTTGGTGCGTTCAGGGTGCCATTGTTTTTATGTGCTACCCTGCCCTAGGTCTTTCCACATAATGAGAGACGCTAAAGATTTTCTAAGCCATTGGTTGATGATTCCCCCATCGCTGTTCAATGTTTTTTCGGGAAGGTAAAGGTTATCTCTGGCTGAAAACCATTTGATTAGACAGGCAACGTTTCTACATTGTAATAATTGGCCTCCTTCGGTCGAAAAGCTTTTGCAGGATATTAATATATGAAAGTCCTTTAGTAAACCTGCCTGGAAGGGACATGAACCAAAAAGGTCGGATTATTTTCCACCGAGGAGACACTTTGCTCTTCTATTACTTATTCCAATAACCAGCAATGATCACTGTCCAGTAATGTCTGTATAATGTCCCTTCCTTGTGATACTTTGCCCTCTCTTTACGATTGCTGCAAAGCTGCGTGTGGCCTTATGTGTATTACCCGCCCTAAAAGAAGATTCCCGGAGTCAAGAAGTCAGGTGGGGCATCAAGGAACATAATTTTATCATCTACAAGTTACCAAAATATTCTGATATACATTTGTAACTAGTGTGACTCGGAGACAACGCACTCCTAAGCAGCCTATATACTGGATCAATGGATGGGAAGCAGCCTCAGTCTAGGCTCCTCCCAGGACACGCCCCTCTGACATGTTTCACCCCACCCACAGGCTTAGTCATAAAACCTTTATGACTAAGCCTTGTGAGCAGGTTGACAAGCATAAGGAGACACGACTTGGGAGGAGCCCAGGCTGGGCCGCTTCCCATCCATTGATCTGATACATAGGCTGCTTAGGAGTGTGAAGTCACACTTTATACAACAGACTAGGATAGGCACTTCAGATGCTGGCACCCGAGAGTAGTGGGTCACTGGAGCAGGTTGGATGGCAGCTTGGGGTCGGTCACAATACATTTGTAACTGCCATTTACCGCTTAAGGACCACCCCACGTACATATACTGCGGCTTGGGGTCCCTTAAGCTCAAAATCACGTACCTGTACGTGATTTCCTTCTTCAACTCTGAGGCACACGCATGCCGCCGCAGCCCCGCTCCTGCTGTTATTGGAAGCCAATCAGTGGGTCCAATGGCCGCTGGAACCCACCGATTGTGCACAGGAGAGGCAGAACAGTGGTCTGCCTATGTAAACAAGGCAGATTGCCATTCTGCCAAAGAGGAAAATGGAGATCTTGTGTTTCTGCTAAGCAGAAACAGGGATCTCTGTTTTCCTCCAGTCACAGCATTCCCCCCCACGGTTAGAAAGCACTCCCTAGGAGCACACTTAACCCTTTGATTGCCCCTGATGTTAACCCCTTCCCTCCCAGTGTAATTTATACAGTGACAATGCATTTTTTTTTAGCATTGATCCCTGTATTGGTGTCACTGGTCCCCAAAAAGTGTCACTTAGTGTCAGATTTGTCCCCCGCAATATCACAGTCCCGCTAAAAAATCGCTGATCGCCGCCATTACTAGTAAAACAATTAAAAACGAAAAAGTCCATAAATCTATCACATAGTTTGTAGACTCTATAACTTTTGCCCAAACCAATCAATAAATACTTATTATGATTTTCTTTTACCAAAAATATGTAGCATAATACATATTGGCCTAAACTGATGAAGAAATTAGATTTTTGAATTTTTTTTATTGGGTGTGTTTTATAGCAGAAAGTAAAAAAAATATTGTTTTTTTTCCAAAATTATCAGCCTTTTTTTGTTTATAGCGCAAAAAATAAAAACCAGAGGTGATCAAATACCACCAAAAGAAAGCTCTATTTGTAGGAAAAAAAAGGACATCAATTTTATTTGGGTACAATGTCGCATGACCTCGCAATTGTCAGTTAAAATAACGCCATGGCAAATCGCAAAAATTTGCCTGGTCAGGAAGGATTAAAG
This sequence comes from Lithobates sylvaticus, assembly GCA_028564925.1. Lineage (NCBI taxonomy): Eukaryota > Metazoa > Chordata > Amphibia > Anura > Ranidae > Lithobates > Lithobates sylvaticus. The sequence goes on along the minus strand of CM053035.1, from coordinate 182,767,280 downwards.
TGAAGTGGTTAAAGTAAATATAGAAAAGGGCCTGTTATATATGTATATTTTTTTTATGTTTGTTTGTTGTTTTTTTACTTTTTGTCACACAGTTGGACACAGTTAACCCTGCCCAGGTGTGGGCAGAATATCTCCCAACTTTCTGAAATGGGAATTGAGGGACACCTATTAGCAAAAGTATGTAGGCATAGGACACAACCCCTGTCACGCCTCCTTAGAGGAGAATTATACAAAAAAAAAAAAAGATTAATTAAACTCACAAGTGCTTTTTTTACCACTGCTATTCCTTTATATTGACTTTTGACATTTAAAAATGCAGCAATTTAGAGTTTGAATGAAAGAGCACTGTGAAACCCCTTTTGAAAGATAAATAATGCATTTTATAAATATAACTCTCAAATTCATAAAATTGGTGAAAGCCCAAAACAACTATTCAGAAATGTAATTGTGACTCAATAAATAAATCCAAAAAAGTGAAATTAATTAAAAACAAGTAAAGTCCAGTGTTTCCCAGAAAATTATTATTGATCTTCTATCTCTGTCACTCCTCCGGTGATTCACGCACCTCCTCACCCCAGGTGTAAAAACCTGCTCACCTCAAGCTCATAAGTACATGCTCATCTGTGATCTTTATTTTATTGACCCTTTGCCAGTCCTCCTCAACCCCAGGATACTTAAATCTCCAATGCCTCCTGCATATGGATTACATGCAAAAGAAAGGCAGATACATAGAGCTTCCCATTTTAAACATCTTTTATTTTCATGACCCCAATAAAATACACTTACAAGATCAAAAGACAAAAGGCCTACTGAGGAAGTCCAATTATCGGGTGCTATGCGTCTAGGAAGGAGGAGCCAAGCTCGTGACGTCACGCCGTCATCGCTGATATTGTGGAGTGGTGAGTCGGCTGATGTGTATCAAAAAGCGATTTTGTTTTTTAATCTTGTAAGTGTATTTTATTTGGTTGTGAAAATAAAAGATTTTAAAAACGGGAAACACTATGTATCCGACATTCTATTGCATATAATCCATATGCGGGATACGAGCATTGGAGATTTTATTATTCTGGAGTCGAGGAGGACTGGAGAAGGGTCACCAGCCGAGTGGATGTGAATAAAGATCACAGATGAGAATGTATTTATGAGCTTGAGGTGAGCAGGTATTTACACCTGGGGTGTGGAGATGAATGAATCACCGCAGGAGTGACAGAGATAGAAGAGCAACAATAATATTCTGGGGAGCACTGGACTTTTTTTTGATTAATTGCACTTTTTTGGATTTATTTATTGAGTCACAATTACATTTTTGAATAGTTGTTTCGGACATTCACCAGTTTTATGCATTTGACATTTATATGTATATTAATTGATTTTGTTGCACTGCACTGATTTATTTTGTATTTGTACTATAAGGGTGTTGTGAGATCACTATAGAGTGTACAGCTAGTAACTTTATATACACTGTTATTTTATGTTTTTATTTCAAGTATTAGAAGCAAGTGGCACTTGCACGGTAAACTCTCTTTCTCCGTGGCTATTAACACTTGAACACTCCTTCTGCTTAGAGGACACCACTTCACAGGTGTGCAGCACTTAGGGACTGGTACCGCAGAGCCTGTATTAGTCTCCACCAATCCAGCATTACATGCCACCTGTCTCCCAGGGACTAATTGCTATGGGATGCAAGCAACGCTGTCTCTTTCTCCATTCACCATGCATGCTCTCTTCTCCTGGGGCCCCTCTACAGCTCTCGCTCTCCTGGGACTTCAAGCTGGGCACTCTATGCCATGGATCCTGTCCCAGAAAGTCCAGAACTGGTCGCTAGTGGAGGTGCCAAGCATTTAACCCCCTCCACTACCAGAGGGACCATCACCTTGGCCATGTCACCCACCTCCTGGCTAATTGGTTGCCTTGCATGTGACACAACTGTCAGGGAACCTCCGCACCAAGCAGGTGAATTCCGGATCCAATATGCGCATTTGCGCACCTTTTTGCCAACATATGTGCGCATCGACTCATATGTATAGATGTGCGCATTGGCGCATAGATGTGCGCATTGGCACACGGATGTGCGCATCGATACATTTTTGTGGAATGGACATAGCACGGCGTCCTATTTAAACGAGCAGCCACTTAGCATCAGTGCTGGATTGTCTCTGGATACCTTGCCGTTGTCTTGTCTGATTTCACCTGATCTTGAACACCCGGCTTTTCCTGACTACTCTCTTGGATCACCCCTGCAACCTTGTCTGCCTTGTTTACCTGCACCGACCCCGGCTTGAACCTCTGACTTTGGCTTTGTCTCCTGATTCTGTACTTCGCTGCCTGACTTGTTGCCGACCTCTGCCTGCCCCCGACCAAGAGCCTGCCTGCCGTCTGTGTACTTCTCTGCCAGCCCATTGCCAACTCCTGCTTGTTCCTGACCTGCTATCTACCTGCCTATAGGCACCTGCACCCTTCCGATGCCCTAGCAGTTCCTGTCTCCACCTCCAGGGGTGCTAGGACCGGGACCGCGCAAGAGGCCGCCCTCGTCATTTCGGACTCCGCTGTAAGGTACGTGACACAACACTGTAGTGCTTAGCAACAACACATTAGCTTCCTCTGGATAGTACTCGGTGTGTTAGATCCATGCACTGTGTCTTCCTCTAACTCAGTCCCCTTGTTGTGTTGTTCTTTTGATTCACTGTGCATGCACCCCTTTAAGAGGCTTCAGACCAAGCAATAAGAACACATAAAGATCCTTTGCTGAGGTAGTTGCAGATAACAGTACAGTTCTCAAGATATGTAGCTTCCAGACGTCCCTGTATAGAGTTCTCTAAGTGCACCACAAAGTGTGCGCACCTTAGGCAGGAGGCAAGTCCACAAAGCATTCCTTGTCAAAAGTCCATTTAGGCAATAAATTCACAAAGAGTAGTGCAAGTCTTTAGAGTTCATAATTGGCAGTAATCCACAGAGGCAATAGATCCGTGAGTGGCAGCTATAAGTCCATAAATGTCTCTAGGCCCCAGATTCTTGGGGGTTGGGGTGCCCACCCCCCAAGTTGTGTTTTTTTTTTTTTTTTTTCATTTTGACATAGAAAATAGAAATCTTCTACACTTACCTCGTCATTGGTAGGACAGTCCCACGCAGTCCCCACCACCCCAGCCAATATCATCCTATGGTTTCTTTTCATTGTTCACTTGTGTTATACAACTGTATGTGCGTATCACAGGAACGTGCTGTGTATTGTATTACTGTACTACCCTCCCTGGCTTTATCTATTAATTTGCACAGCGTCGCAGGAGATGATAGCACTGTATAAATCAATAATAATAATAACTGTTTAATCAAAGCTGCCGAGCGGCTCCGAGGCTCCCAGTAGTGGCAGAGTTGCACGCCTCCTGTACGCCATATCAGTCCTTCTCCAGAAATTGGTTGTTTTTTTCCAAGTTGGTGTGTGTTACTGAGAGATGGATGCCGGATGGGGAGGGTGACAGGTGAACCACTACATTCAGCAACCCCTACGGGGATGTGGCTGCAATAATATATTACTTTTTGCAACGCATTTTAAAACATAGAAAGGGACAAATTACACTGCAACAACTCTATGCTTGTTATTCATGCTTTAACCACTTCAGCGCCGGAAGGATTTACCCCCTTCCTGACCAGAGCATTTTTTGCGATTCGACACTGCATGGATTTAGCTGACGATTGCGCGGTCGTGCGACGTTGTACCCAAACAAAATTGACGTCCTTTCTTTCCCACAAATAGAGCTTTCTTTTGGTGGTATTTGATCACCTTTTGTTTTTCTTTTTTGCGCTATAAACAATAAAAGAGTGATCATTTTGAAAAAAAAGCTATATTTTTTACTTTTGGCTATAATAAATATCCCCCAAAAATATATATAAAAACATTTTTTTTTCCTCAGTTTAGGCCGAGATGTATTCTTCTACATATTTTTGGTAAAAAAATCACAATAAGCGTATATTGATTGGTTTGCGCAAAAGTTATAGCGTCTACAAAATAGGGAATAGATTTATGGCATTTTTATTATAAATTTTTTTTTACTAGTAATGTCGACGCTCTGCGATTTTTATCAGGACAGTGACATTATGGCTGACACTTTTGGCACTATTTTGGGACCATTGTCATTTATACAGCGATCAGTGCTATAAATAGCCACTGATTACTGTATAAATGACACTTGCAGGGAAGAGGTTAAACACTAGGGGGCGATCAATGTGTTAAGTGTGTCCTAGGGAGTGATTCTAACTGTGGGGGGATGAGCTACCGCTGACATGACAGAGATCACTGCTCTCGATGATAGGGAGCAGTAGATCCCTGTCATGTCACTAGGCAGAACGGGGAAATGCCTTGTTTACATAGGCATCTCCCTGTTCTGCCTCTCCTCCTCACGATCACGGGCCACCGGCGAACATCGAGTTTGCGGGACCTGCGGGGCGTGCGGCGGAAACGCGCGCCCGCAAGGCGGCAGATTCAAAAGGACATACAGGTACGCCCATTTGCCTGTACGCATCTCTGAATTGCATTGGAATTTGTTTTCTTCATAAAGAATAAGGCCTGATTCACATCTATGGCATTTTTAGTGCTTTTTGCATTTTGCAGATTTGCACTACAGAACGTGTTCCATAGGAAACCATGTTAAATGGACTGTAGTGCAAATCTGCAAAATGCAAAAAGCACTAAAAATGCCATAGGTGTTAATCAGGCCTGAAGTGGACTCTTCAGAAAGCTTCTCCTGTGATCTGTGTTGGCTTTCTTTGCATTGCATATTTTGGCTTATTTTTAACCTGTCACTGCATAGTCCTTTTCCCCTGATGCAGCCAGCATGACCGGTGAAGCTGGTAGGGTATCCAACTACCCAGGCAGAGGCGGTTTCCTGAGCTCTCCAATGGTGGTATAGAGATGTGGCACAGATGGTACAGATAGTATAGATGGTACAGTGGCTTTTAGCACTCACTATGACAAGGGGATAAGACAAAACTTAGATATACAGATATGATAATTACCACTTCGCCATGATCAATATTTATATATCGTCTGAATGATCCAATTTGCGGTTAACCTAAGTAAAAGTCTTTAATTGCTTTTTATAGTGGAGGCAACAGCAATTATTCTGTCTCAGGCGTCGCTAATGCTTGTTGATCAGGGAGAGAGTTAGAGATGTCATCTGTAATATTTCCAAATAGCTTACTGTATGGTGATATGTCGTCAATACATACCTTGTCTTGTGCATGCACAGTGATGCTGGTTTGATCACAGATGATCCAACTGGGTGATTAGCTGACAGGAGTATCATTTATGTTGGGAAATCTTCATGTGAAATTGCTCTAGCAGATCATACTTGTAGGATGAATACAACCTATGGAGTGTAATGAATGCAGATATCTGTCATCCATCAGCAGTATTTATAGAATGACAATTGATAGGGATGGACGGGGAAAGGGGAAGCAGTAGGGATCTTGTTAAATGTTATTTTATTATTGCAGCACTTCAGTCATTACACTACAGTCATTACACCTCCTCCCTGGGTCAGCGGATAGCCTCCCATAGCTTCCGCTACATTTCTATGCTGATGACACCCAAATCTATCTCTCTACCCCTCTGCTCACCTCATCAGTCTCCTCGCGCATCACTGATTTAATAACCGACATATCAGCCTGGATGTCACATCACTTCCTCAAACTGAATCTATCTAAAACCAAGCTCTTAAAGTGGTGTTGCCCCCTAAAAATAAAAAAAGGCTTAAAATTCCTATATACCTCTAAATGCCTGTTGCTAGGGGGTCCCTCGTAGTCTGCCTCTTGCGTAGCCTCGGCTGGTGACATCACTTCCCCTCGGCACAGGAAGGGCTCCCCAGTCATCTGGGACCTGTCACGTGTCCCAGATGACTGTGCGGCCAATCACGGCGTGCGGCGCTGCTCGGATCGGGGGGCTAGCGGAGCTTTGACCCCCCGCATCGCTGGACCCTGGAACAGGTAATTGTCTGATTATTAAAAGTCAGCAGCTGTAGTATTTGTAGCTGCAGACTTTTTTTTTTTTAAGGGATACACCTCTTTAATATTTCCTCCCCCACGTACCCCTTCCCCTGACTTCTCTGTCAAGATCAGTGGCACAACTATCAGTCCGTCCACACATGCCAGGGTGCTAGGGGTAACCCTAGACCAGTGATGGCGAACCTTGGCACCCCAGATATGTTGGAACTACATTTCTCATGATGCTCATGCACTCTGCAGTGTAGTTGAGCATCATGGGAAATGTAGTTCCAAAACATCTGGGGTGCCAAGGTTCGCCATCACTGCCCTAGACTCTGATCTCTCCTTTAAGGCCCACATCCAATCCCTGTCCAAATCATGCCACCTTGCAACATTTCCAGAATACGTCCTTTTCTAACCAATGACACCACCAAGCTTCTAATTCTCTCCCTGGTTATCTCTCGCCTTGACTACCGCAACTCCATCCTCATTGGATTACCCTTCCATAGACTACGCGTTTCATCATAAAATGACGTTGTGATGGGGTGACACCACTAGCACTTTCACCGCACTTCCTCCTGTGGTAAATGATCCCAGCACCATCGCTTCAGGCTCTGCCAGCCTATCTGGCTGCAGCAGCCTTTTTCACTCGCCCTCCTGGCTACATCCCACAGTCCTCTCAGACTGCACACTCACAAGCCCACCCGGCCAAATTCTCCCTGGCGACCTCCCGGACATGCTTACAGGCTCCTGCTGTCCTCACTCTTGCTTCTGTGCCTCTGGACAGGACTCCTCTGTGTGACTTGAGAGGATCCCTCCAGCACCCAAGTCCCAGGCCCAAGGTCATCCCCCAGACTAGGGGGCACCATCAAGTGCCACCAACAGCCTCCCCAGCACTTCATCTCGAGCTTCCACCTGAACTCCACTACCCCTGCTGGCAGGGGCGTAACTAGAAATCACAGGGCCCCATAGCAAAATGTTTTATGGGCCCCCCCCCCCCACAAAAAATGGCGGGGCTTAAATTAAATAGTGGGCGTGGTTTAAAGGGCGGGGCTCAAAGAGTGTGTGGTTCGAATCTGAGAAGGAAGAAAGAAAGAAAGAGAGCCCAGATCCTACACCACAATAGCAATATATGTATTCCAGAAAGTTTAATCAACAGATAAAGATACTCCAAACACCTGGTGTTAGTGCTTCAATAATCCTCACCTGTGCCCAATGCAGCGTGGTCTGCCCATGCCCAATACTGCCTCACCTGTGCCCACTGCAGCGTGGTCTGTGCCCAATACAGCGTGTCCAGTGCCCAATGCAGCCTCACCTGTGCCCAATGCAGCGTGGCCAGTGCCCAATACTGCCTCACCTGTGCCCAATGCAGCATGTCTAATGCCCAATGCAGCCTCACCTGTGCCCAATGCAGCCTCACCTGCCTGTGCCCAATGCAGCATGTTCAGTGCCCAATACAGCCTCACCTGTGCCCAATGCCGCCTGACACGTGCCCAATGCCGCCTCATCCGTGCCCAATACAGCCTCATCCGTGCCCAATACAGCCTCATCCGTGCCCAATACAGCCTCATCCGTGCCCAATACAGCCTCACCCGTGCCCAATACAGCCTCACCCGTGCCCAATACAGCCTCACCCGTGCCCAGTGCAGTGTGGCATGTGCCCAGTGCAGCCTCACCTGCCTGTGCCCAATGCAGCATGTTCAGTGCCCAATGCAGCCTCACCTGTGCCCAATGCAGCATGTTCAGTGCCCAATGCAGCCTCACCCGTGCCCAATGCAGCCTCACCTGCATGCGCCCAATGCAGCCTCACCTGCCTGCGCCCAATGCAGCCTCACCTGCCTGCGCCCAATGCAGCCTCACCTGCCTGCGCCCAATGCAGCATGTTCAGTGCCAATGCAGCCTCACCTTTGCCCAATGCAGCCTCACCTGTGCCCAATGCAGTGTGGCCCGCCCATGCCCAATACAGCCTCACCCGTGCCCAATGCAGCCTCACCCATGCCCAATGCAGTGTGGCCTGTGCCCAATGCAGCCTCACCTGCCTGTGCCCAATGCAGCATGTTCAGTGCCCAATGCAGCCTCACCTGTGCCCAATGCAGCATGTTCAGTGCCCAATGCAGCCTCACCTTTGCCCAATGCAGCCTGACCCGTGCCCAATGCAGCCTCACCTTTGCCCAATGCAGCCTGACCCGTGCCCATGCCCAATGCAGCCTCCCCCGTGCCCAATGCAGCCTGACCCGTGCCCAATGCAGCCTCACCTTTGCCCAATGCAGCCTGACCCGTGCCCATGCCCAATGCAGCCTGACCCGTGCCCAATGCAGCCTGACCCGTGCCCAATGCAGCCTGACCCGTGCCCAATGCAGCCTCACCTTTGCCCAATGCAGCCTGACCCGTGCCCATGCCCAATGCAGCCTGACCCGTGCCCAATGCAGCCTGACCCGTGCCCAATGCAGCCTCCCCCGTGCACAATGCAGCCTCCCCCGTGCACAATGCAGCCTCCCCCGTGCACAATGCAGCCTCCCCCGTGCCCAATGCAGCCGCCCCCGTGCACAATGCAGCCCCCCCCGGGCCCAATGCAGCCCCCCGTGCACAATGCAGCCTCCCCCGTGCCCAATGCAGCCTCCCCCGTGCCCAATGCAGCCTCACCTGTGCAGTGGAAGAGGTGAGCCAGACTGCAGCAGCTATTGGCGAGCGTGGGGCTGTCTCAGAGTGGGGGGGGGGGGGGCGAGCACCGCCCGCACGGTCCCCCAGCCATGGGAAGTGAGGAGAGGAAGAGGCGCGCTGTCGCAGAGAGCTGTAACAGCTTTCATTTGAATGTCCTGTGTGTTCCCGGGGCTCACCGTCACATAGCCCCACCTCTTGGCCCGGCGCCTTTGATGACGTCACATGTCCCGCATTGGACCGGCGTTCTGTCTATCAAAAGCGCCGGGCCAAGAGGTGGGGCTATGTGACGGTGAGCCCCGGGAACACACAGGACATTCAAATAAAAGCTGTTACACGGCGCTCTGCTTGGACAGCGCGCCTCTTCCTCTCCTCACTTCCCCTGGCTGGAGGACCGTGCGGGCAGTGCTCGTCTCCCCCCCCCGGGCCCCCGGCGGCAGTATGCATTGCTCCTCCTCCCCAGGGGCCCCATAGCTGCTGCGGGCCCCATAGCGGCCGCGTGTGTCGCTATGGCGGTAGTTCCGCCACTGCTGCTGGTATGACCCTGAGTTTTTAAGAGGTGCCCTTCCCCTGCCAGGCCATTTGTTAGGGATTGGCTTGAGTCCTCCTCAATACTCCAGGCAGCTCCTCCTAACCTCCCACCCATTCTTCTGAAAGCTTCCCCAAGGTTCCAACAACTAGGGGGTGGTACCAGATATTCTGCTTGATGAGTCATCCACCCTACCTGAGTCTATCACCCTGACCCAGATTCAACCCAGCCTGGCTCTCTGCCAAGCTAACAATTTACCTACCCTAACAAACCTATTTACGCTATTCTAGCACTAGAGGGTGCTAAATTCATAAATACAATCAATGTAAGTAGTTCTCGCAATCCCTTTACAGCAGAGCTAAGACTGGAGGAGGGAGAAGTAGCACAAGAAATAAGTCCGTTGTGCTTAAGTAAAGGAATATGTTGATAGTGGCAGAGAGCAGGGTGAAAGAGAGGTGAGCTCCATAATGAAATAAAGACAAGCTCCATAATCTGGTGCTCTCACTGTCCAATCACAGGCTAGAGGAGGGACAAGACCTATTAGTGTTACTTAAAGTGATACTATAGGTTCGATTTAAATTTTTTTTAAATAACAAACATGTCATACTTATCTCCACTGTGCAGCTTGTTTTTCACAGAGTGGACCCGAATGGCGTTCTCTGGGGCTCTCCTAGCTCCTCCCCATCTCAGATAACCCCCCTCTGGGAAGCGCTGTCTCAAGGGGGTTACCTTGCGTGCGCGCGCCCGAGTCCTGCATTCGGCGTCCATAGCCATGGCCCCCCGTCGCCCGCATCATTGGATTTGATTGACAGCAGCGCAAGCCAGAGGTTACCGCAGTGGCAGTTGACCTAAAGTTTCCAAATTTGGGCAATAAATATTCTTGAAAACATTACACATTTTTGTGGGTATTTCTCCAATGTAAAGTTGAGGGGGGGGGGGGTGCCAGATATAGGATCCGCCCCGGGTGCCAAATGCTCTGGGTACGCCCCTGGGTATACTGCAATCAACAGTGAAACACATGGCATAGATTAGGAAGAACAACATAATGGGCTTGATTTACTAAAACTTGAGAGTGCAAAATTTGGTGCAGCTATGCAAGTTAGTGAATCAACTTCTAACTTTAGCATGCTCAGTTAAAGCGGAGGTCCACCCTAAAATAAAAACATAAACATAAAAACATTCTCCAAAAAATTTAAAATAAAACATTTGAAAAAAATAATATTTTTTTACTTACCAGAAACCCCTGTTGCTAGGCAGTCTTCCTAATCTGCCTCTTCCTATTCCGCGGCGCTTGCTCCTCTTCGGCAAGCTACCCCGTTGTCTTCTGGGACATGTGTGTGTCCCAGAAAACAACGGGGCCATTCACAAAGCGGTAGGAAATGGGCAGTGAAGCTGCAAGGCTCCACTGCCTGTTTCCCTTCGTAAAGATGGCGGCGCCGGCAGCCGATCCGATGGACGGATCGGCCTCGGGGGACTGACATCACAGGCTCGCTGGACAGGTAAGTGTCCTTATTAAAAGTCAGCAGCTACAGTGTTGGTAGCTGCTGATTTAAAAAAAATTAAAAAATTGGAACACCGCTTTAAGCTTTGACAATAAAACCTAGAAGCTGGTTTCTATGCACAGCTGCACCAGATTTTGCACTCTCCAGTTTAAGTAAATCAATCCCATTTCTACTTGATAAAGTGCTGCCAGCCTATTGACCCGGTCAGAAGAGGTTTCAGTGGCAGGTGACACCTCATGCGCATGCAACATAACCTTCTATATCCAGGGTCAGTGTGTATGAAGCCTACTCCTCTGATGTATTCACTAACACGTTTCACTTCTGTTGGATATACACAGCATTAAGGTGTTGATTTAGCACAGGCCTCTCTATTTTATCATAAGGAAATTGAATCTCCCCCAGGCAGAAAGCCTCCCGGCGTCTCCCCAGTGCCGTGTGACACTGACATGCAGTATTCAGATCTGATCGTTTGCCCACCAATCCACCTGAAACACAACTGCAGAAGGTAAAAGCTTTGACAAACAGGATCTTGCCATCAGACAGCGACACTAATGAAGGAGAGAACAAATCACTGACATCTTGTATGACATTAATGGAGTCAGTGTGATGCATGGCTTGCTTTAATTCACCATGCATAGAAGCAGAGTTTGCCATGTCCCTGATCTGTGCTCTAATCGGCCCACAGACACAGAGGTGTCCTTTCGTCCCTGCCTCATGGATATGGAGGAGCAAACAACCAGCCTAGACTCACCAGAAGGTGATTAAAAGCTTGCTCTGGGGAATTAATCAGACTCAGAGGAGGAAAAGAAGAAGTTTCTCTAACAGGAAAAGTTTTGGAAACTCCTGAGCTGCTAAATGAAGGTATGACTATTAATAGAGAAATATACCTGTCAAATCTCAAGACGTTACCATTGGCTCTGTATTTGAGCAACAGCAGAGATACAATGTAACCAGGGGCGGACTGACAACTTATGGGGCCCCCGGGCAATAGGAGATTATGGGCCCCCAGGCAATCAGAGATTATGGGCCCCCAGGCAATCAGAGATTATGGGGCCACACAGTATACACACGCACAGTATACAATCACACAGTATACACAGACATGTTTTTATTGGCTGAGAAGGTACTGGAGAGGTGGGGCAGCTATAATCTCTGGATTTTTAGACCAAAAGGATGTCGGTAAGGGACATTTCAGAGACAGATGTAAAAAAAAACACAGATTTTGACATATTGTCCCTGGTTTTACTGAGGCTGGCAACCCTGATGGGGCCCCCTAGTGGCCCAGGGCCCTCGGGCAGTGCCCGAGGGGCCGAATGGTCAGTCCGCCCCTGAATGTAACAACACACAGAACACTGTAGAGAATGAGGTCTCAACAAAACAGAGGACACTGGAGGACATGAGGCCCGGCCGACACAACAGTGAGAACACTGGAAGAAACAAGCCCCAACGCACCACAGAGAACACTAGAGAAAATGGGGCCCTGACACACCACAGAGGAGACTGAAGGAAATGAGTGCTCAACATGCAACAGAAGACACGTGAGGAAACAAGGACCGTACAGACCAATGAGGTCACTGGAGAAAATGAGGCCCCCAAACACCAAAGGGAACAATGGAGACAGGAAAGAAGGTCCCAGCACACCACAGAGGACTCTGGAGGAAATGAGGACACAGAAAAAAGGAGGAACCAGCACAACACAGAGGATGCTGGAAAAAAAATAGGGTCCCAACACGCCAATGAGAACACGAAACGGAAGAAATGAGGCTCTAGTACACCACAGAGAACACTGAAGGAAAAAAGTCCCCAACATACCATAGAGGACACTGCAGGAAATGAGGCCCCAAGACACCATATAGAACAATGGAGGCAGAAATGTAGGCCCCAACACACTAGAGAGAACACAAGAGAAAATGGGGCCCCAACACACCACAGAGAACACCGGAGGAAATTAGATTACAGGCAACACTGGGGGAAATGGGATCCCAACACACCATATAGAACAATGTAGGCAGGAGGAAGGTCCCAACACACCACAGAGGACACTGGAGGAAATGAGGTCCGAATTCAACCTATAGAACAATGTAGGCAGGTAGGAAGGTCCCAACACACCACAGAGAACACTGGAGGAAATTATACCCCATGACATAATAAGGAACAATGAGGCAAATGGGGCCTTAATACATTACAGAGGAAACTGGAGAAAATGAGGCCTCAACAAACGACATAGAAAATGTAAGCAGGAAAGAAGGTCCCAGCACACCACAGAGGACACTGGAGGAATTTGATTCCATCACATCACAGGCATCACTGGGGGAAATGGGATCCCAACACACCATATAGAACAATGTAGACAGGAGGGAGGTCCCAACACACCACAGAGGACATTGGAGGAAATGAGGACCAAATACAACCTATAGAACAATGTAGGCAGGCAGGAAGGTCCCAACACACCACAGAGAACACTGGAAGAAATTAGACCCCATGGAATAATAGGGAACACTGAGGAAAATGGGGCCTTAACAAATTACAGAAGACACTGGAGAAAATGAGGCCTCAACAAACCACATAGCACAATGTAAGCAGGAAAGAAGGTCCCAGCACACCACAGAGGACACTGGGGGAAATGAGGCCCCTACACACAACCATAGAGGAGTTTGAAGGTAAAAAAGAAAGTCACAGCACTACACAAAGGACATTGGAGGCAGAAAAGTAGGCCCCTGCACATCACAGAGGACAATGAAGGGAGGAAAAGAGGTCCTAGCATAACGCAGGGGACAGAAGATGAAAGAGGAAATGATGCTTCAGGACACACAGCTAACACACTATTAAGATAGTGAGACCAGATGGCACAAATATAATATCATACCGCAAACCTAACATTCTATAAATGTTATAAGCAGGACCATTTTTTTGCCAACCATTGGAACTTTTATTGGCGGTGAGGGAGGAGACAGCCAGCTGCACTGCACTGTCCTGGGTAAGAAAAGGGTTGTTGGCACCACAGCATTTATGATAAGATTCTCCTATTCACTCACTTTCAGCCTTGTGCTTTTTTTCACAGTATGGCTGCTCATAGACCCTTACTGTTGAGGGGACTTAATGTTAGGGAGAGCAGAGGACTTTGGGTTCCAGCTTATCCCTGGTACATGTGGAACTTTTTTTTTTCTTTTAAACCATGAGGCTGAATGAAAAAAAAAACTGACAGATCACTGTACTTACACAAGCAATGTTAGTACGGCAATCTCCCCATTGAGCTATTGTGTTATGACAGGGGGACCCCCCATGGCTTCTGTCGGACAAGCTCCTGTACACATGGGCCCAATGTGCTTTCTTTTACGTTTTTGACTAAACTTTGGCTTTAAATATTGGATAGAGTAGAGAGTCATTAGAACCTCTGTCAGTTGTCCCCATTGGAAGAGTTTCCTTTATTGCTGTTCTGCTGATAACTCCACATTTTGAATTTCTCATCACTTTCTGTTCAGTTGTAATCATCGCCTGTACATTTGTTCAATTCTGATGGTATTTGGTCTGCATCTAATTATATCAATTTTCTTGCCAGCAATACTAATCTGATGGGGGTTTCTAACGCTCTCCTACTCCATCCGGAAAAAAAAAGAAGGTTCCTTTATCAATTCTATAAAAAAATGATCTCATCATTAAAAATGATTGAGTAATTATGGAGCAGTCACACTGAATTTCACAACATATGAAAAAGGAATAAAAATAAAATAACAGACCACAAAAGTGCTATTCCTATGACAATCATCTTGTGTAGTAACATTTTCCAGTTTTATCGGTACTTCCTCGTCACGCAATTTACGTGTTCATTTCTCACAAACTCCTGACATCCTGCTTATTTTTTCTTTAGCAATCCATAGTGATAGTTCTGTGATTGTTATCTATAAGAATGGACAGAATGGATTTGGAATGCTTTGGGGGATGTTCAGAAGTGTAATGACCCCCCCCCCCCCCCTCTTCCCAACGAGTTTCTGATTCCATCAAAGGACAGCGAAGAGTGAAATGTCAGTATGCTAATGAATACACTGGACTTTCAGGTCACGTTGGGCATGTAGTACCAGGACCCATAATCCTCTGGGTCTGCCCCCAAGTCATGGCCAGCGCAGATTGCAATCACTGAAGGAGGCTGTCAGTGGAGTGTTAGTGACATTCTATGACAATGACATCAGATGCTGCAAAGGAAGAAGGACGCAGAGTCTAATCTAAGCGCCCATCTCTCATCTCCTCCCAACATCAGCGAGCTGGAAGGGATGCCAATGCAGGCTGAACAATGGTCCTCTGTGGCAGCCCGGGGGGGGGAAAGTCAGCCACAAAACCCCAATTCTCTTCTTGGGTCACATCACCATGGAAACCACACCAGCATCTGCCAGCTTTGAGAAACACAAACTGGACAAATCCTGGACAGGAACCTCGGTGTGCATTTCCAATGGCATGTCACCGTTCCTGTCCTGAAGGGGTTAATGAATGCGTCTGCACACACAGGGGACCGCTGGCACAATGACACTCTCATCCCGCTTCTCTGAACTATGTCACAAGCTGGAAGAGTGGCTCTCTGAATGTGTTTTTCTCGTCCTAGCTGCTGCATAAAAGTTTCACGTCCGGCGGCAGCGTCGTCCGCAGAAAACCATTTATTGGAACTACTGCGAAACTCTCAAACAATAAAAAAAATGCAGCACACGGCGGATTGTGTGTTTGTCCAATTTCCCTGCTTTCCTGTTGGCTGCTGTCATTTGCCAAGGGGGACTCTGAGTTCACCGAGGTCTTCCACCTTTACTTGTTGTTCCTCTGCGTCTCAATAATGGCTGCTTGTGTAATCGGCTTACAGCGCGGCGATGAAGTGCCATTCACGTGTCTCCGTCTGACTAACATAATTCGAAAGAAATTCCCAATATACGGTTATGTGGGATTGCCAATCTTTCCCAATGTTGAATGAATAAAAAAAAATACATCAAGACCCAATTTTGTCAGTGGCGAAATGTGTTGCAGATGTTTGGTCCAGATGGAGCGCCATCTGTAAGAGTTTCCAGACGTAATAAAAGTAATATTCATAAAATGTTACCAGTGGTTATCCTTATTTCTGTATCTGCTGTAGCGTGTGACGCATAGTACACACGTCGTGAGGAAGTTGAGTGTTTGCAGTTCCTAAAGCGTGCACAATGTGTTTTGTTTGCAGAGCACGCTAGACTTTTCTGATGTAAAGTGGAATTCACAGAAAAGGGTCACTTATGAGACGTTCTACTGCTGAGTGTTCATAGAAACCATTGGTGATCCTCTTTGGATTGCACCATCCATCCTCAGTGATTGGTGTGCGGGCAGGGTCATCTGCGCCCCTGCACATAGGGGTACCCTTCCTGCGGAGAGCGCTCATCAATGCCCGGGACCAGGCGGAGACTGCGTTCATGTGAAAAACCTAACATTAAGGCAGTTCCCCAACTTAGAGATGAGCCTCACTGTGTTCAATAAAAATACAGTTCCTCTGAAAGTGACTTTTTCCATGTCACTACACATTGTAACTTCCAGCGTACCTCTATTACCTCACTCCCAGTACCAGAATGGGGTCCTGTCGAGGCAACTAACAAAGACTTCATACGTGCTCTCATGTAACTCTTACCTTCACGTGTCACGTGACCAGGCCATAGGTCTCCGTAACACTAGTCTGCTCCCAGTTGCTATGGGAGACGAACGGCTAGGGAACAAACCTGATTTTCTTTTATGAGGAGGTAAGTAAAACCTTGGACAAAGAAGTGGCTCTGGATGTGGTATATTTGGATTTTGCAAAAGCGTCTGACACAGTTCCCCACACACGTCCAATGTGTAAGGTAGTCTACAGGCTTGAAAAGATCAGTTTATAAATGGATAGAATACTGGCTAAAAGACAGAATTCAGAGAGTAGTGGTTAATGACTCTTAAGCCCCATACACACGGTCGGAAAATCCGACCACCAAATCCATCGGATTTGGTCCGACGGATTTAGTCCGACACTGGTGTTGCATACACACGGTTGGACAAAGTTGTCGGAAAATCCAATCATTCTGAACGTGGTGACGTTTGTTGCCTACGACGGGACTACGTAGAGGCTAGTAGCCAATAGCTTTGGTCTTGTAATGTGATCTGAGCATGCGTAGCACTTTGTCCGTCGGAATTCGCTACACACGATCGGATTTGGTGTGATCGGACTTTGTTGTCAAAAAATCTATCCAGCAGGAGATAGGACTTTGTCCGTCGGACAATCCGATGGAAACTGTCCGATGGTGCCTACACACAGTCGGAATTTCCGACAACCTTGTCCGATAGGACAGAATCCATCGGAAAATCCGACCGTGTGTATGGGGCTTTACTCTGAATGGTTTAGGGGTGGTGTACCCCTTACTTTTTAATATCTTTATAAGTGATATTGGGTCTGGGATTAAAAGTAACATTTCTGTCTTTGCAGATGACACCAAGCTATGCAGTGGATTAACGTCCTTACAGGATGTCTCCAATTTACAAGCTGCTCAATGCACTGTCTAATTTGGCAACTAAGTGGCAAATGAGGTTTAATGTTGATGAATGTAAAGT
The DNA here is from genome assembly GCA_028564925.1 of Lithobates sylvaticus. Taxonomy (NCBI): domain Eukaryota; kingdom Metazoa; phylum Chordata; class Amphibia; order Anura; family Ranidae; genus Lithobates; species Lithobates sylvaticus. Next base: position 182,750,039 of record CM053035.1, on the reverse strand, counting down.
TATGCACTTGGGGGCTAAGAATATGCATCATACATACTAGGGGGAGTACAACTGGGGGAATCCATAGTGGAGAAGGATCTGGTGGTTTTGGTAGATCATAAGCTTAATAATAGCATGCAATGCCAAGCTGCAGTTTCTAAAGCAAGCAAAGTCCTTTCTTGTATTAAGAAAGGTATGGACTCCAGAGAGAGAGATATAATTTGTAGCATTTATAGGTAAAGTTGATCCAGGGAAAATCCGATTGCCTCTCGGGGGATCAGGAAGCAATTTTTTCCCCTGCTGTAGCAAATTGGAGCATGCTTTGCTGTTTTTTTTGCCTTCCTTTGCATCAACTGTGGGTATAGGTTTGTGTATATGGGATTGTATTATTATTTTTTTTTTTTTTTTTGGTTGAACTAGGTGGACTTGTGTCTTTTTTCAATCTGACTAACTATGTAACTATGTAACATCAACCTCCTTCCTGAAGGAATGTGACAGAACAGTTCAATAGGAATGTTTTTCCTCTAACCCTAATTATAGTAGTAGTAGTAGTATTAGTGGCCCAAACATACCTCGGCGAGGCGAGAGTTCATTAAGACATGTACGGAGCAGCATTGAAAAGAAGGCGAAGTACACACATGACAGGGTGCAAGGAACTGGGTAAGGAAATAGTTAAATATAGGAGGTGTAAAGAAATGTTCTGCACTTACCAGATTGGGTGGAGAGGAGCAGGGGGGAGGAGTAGATTCCTCGTGGCAGTAGCAGATTAGGTGGTCACAGCAGTTGGAGGTAGCAAGCTGAAGAAGAACGTTCCCTCCCGCCCGCCCTGAGAGAAGTGGTCAGAGGATGGACGTCAAAAGAATGGTGTCGCAGTTGGGTCCTTGGCGACAGTTATGGTTATACAGAGTAGATGTATAGAAAACAGAAGCTATTTGAAAATGTAGGACCCATCCCAGATATGGAGTCCTTCCGATTGGTCTGGTGTTAGTCCAGACTAACGGGTAATAAGTTATGGGGGGTCCGTGGTCAGTTAGCACGTCCCCGAGGAGAGTTTGCGGCTGGGGCAGATGCTAACGTAAAAAGGGACTGCTGGCTCAAGAAGAAAATGGGGTCGTCGGGGACCAGCAACCAATTACTTGGATTAAAACTGGATACAATTAAAATAGTTTTAAAATGGTTAAATTATTTTAAATAAAAGTTTATAGTTTTTTGTTTTTTGTTAATAAAAGGCCAACAAGGCCATTTAAATCCAAGCAGGTGTCATTGTCATTATTCTATAGTAGTATAAGATATGGTACATGTTTTGCTTAGGGGTAGTAAGTTATCTGGCTACCCTAGTCATGGTACTGTCCATGGCTGGATGTCTTCCGAAAAACTCGGTGCCTTCAGCACCGTCAAACAATTAGACTCACAGGTATTACTGGAACCTACCGGACCCGGAAGCCTTGGATCCCTGCTGTCCCCCTTTTTTATAGCACAGGTGGGCTGGCTAGGACCAAAAGCCTGGAACTAAGCTTGCAACATTTAACCCTTTCCCCCAGCCTGGGCCAGCTGGGATTCACTATAACCAAACACAGTTCAACCTGCCCACAGGTGATTTATGCAGATTATGAGAGAAATGTGTAAATGAGAGCTGTGGGGTGAAGCAAGTGGGTGCTCATTAGCAAGAGCAAAAGTCATCATTGCTCCAACCCCACCTATTGACAGAAGGACAAGAGGGCAGGGTACTGCTGTCTTCATGGGTATCCCCCTGTGCCAGGAACCAACTTCTAATAATTACATGACGTATAGGTGTTAGAGTTTGGTGAAATTGTGCTTTGCAGGGCACACTTTTATAGCCAAGTGCTCAACAAAACCCTTCATCGCCTCTATATTTACCATTGATTGTTCACCAACCTAGGAACACCCTACCAATCCAGGCCAACCGTGCTGGAGAGGGACAAACCTGGATGCAGTGGTGTGGTGCCCAATGTATTTAACATCCGGGGCAGATTCATTTTTCACACCCTCCCCCTAGACATTAAAACAACTTTAAGTAGCAAATATGAAATTAAGCGGTTCTGCAACATGCAAAGGGTTTCTTATGAAGCATCCACTCAGGTGTTGAACCACAGTCCTTGCCACATGTTCAGTGATTCCACCAAGTACCTGATGTGTGAAAGGAACTTTGTAATGGGTACAACCAAGATGTTTGGTTGGGGTATCATCCCACGGGGTGGGTGGTGTCAGTGTTGTGAAGTGGTTGAGAAATCCCAGGATGGTCAAGTACAACAACTCTAAGGTGTGTCTATATGGTAGGTACAAACAGACAGACTTCATATGTATGAGGAAGGTGGCCATACCTCAAGACATAAAAGCAGGGTGTAATGTTTTACTACAGACTTCACAGGTTCACGTGTCTTCAGTCCAGACAAAAAGGGGTGGGTGGCTGTTGTGTGATGTCATCTGCATGAGAGAAATGTTGGAGTTGTGTGAAGTCGTTAATCTGGACAACCACTAAGGGTCTGAGTCACAGTAATAAAGCATAGGTGTGAAAATAACATCACTCACATCTCTGGTGGTCACCTTTTCACTTGAATCATCTTAAGACCAACTGATTTTGGAGATTAATTGAATAAAATGTCATTCAATCTTGTGAAAGTGACATTCATGTAGATGAAAGGAGGTCGGCAAGGAGAAATGTCCATGGAGAGTCACCTGGTTCCATGTGTGGACACCCTGGATGGTGCCATAACTGTGTTATGTTAGTGGTACAAGTCAATAACTGGACTACAGTGCAGTCTAGTTACTGTATATCCCCGGGAGGTATAGTCATTTACATGTTACAGATGCTTCTCTATTTCACTTCAGGCTTCAAATGCCGCTCCAACTCAACGGTGGTGTCCCATTTTTGGAGGAGCTCCTTGCTGTGACTTCATAGTGTACAACCAGAATTAGGCAACAGGTGCCCAGTTTAGCCCTCCACCACTAATGACCTCTTTTTCCTTCCAGGCAAGTGTGGTACAGGTACAGGCAATAAAGTGAAGCCATATTTTCAAGGTGTGTAAGCCCAAGAAATGTCCTTTTAATATCCCACTGAGGTCAGCAATCATGGCAGCACAACCTTCCCAAACACTCACCCCATTCATGGCTCCAGGCAGTCAGCACAAAAGGAGACAAATTTTGATTGTTTTGGCTTATTGAACTGCACACATTAGTCTTCACCTTATTCAATAAACCTGATTGTGTTTGTACTGCGGCAATCAGCCGCTATAATTTAACATTATGACTGTGTATTATGTGTTATTTCATTCAGACTTCATGAGAATTAATGATAATAAATTGCAATTTGTGCAGTGCCTGGTTGTTTGAACTCAATTTGTATAAATTGAGTTTTAAAGTGGAATTTGGGGCTGTGTTCTCGGGGATAAATAAAGCAGAACAGAAAAGCATATTGATATTTGTATTTTCTCGGTGAGGATAATTGATCATGAATGCCCGGAGGGATACACAGCATTATTAGACATGGCGATCCATGGCGGGTCTCTAAGATCTTGCTGTTTAACCCTGGAGAGAAGTGACTCCGGGGTCTGATGGAGATTTACCTTAAGGAGAGGTCTGTACACCGGTCATTGTATCAATCAGCTATGTCTGGATTATTTAATGATCCTGTATATCACAGCAAACAGATTTCAGCCTTCATTGCATTAGAACAAAGACGGATTACTGTGCTCTGTACATTATTCTTCATTTTAAAAGGCTCAAACACACTAAAAGTGATATTTTACTGCAAGGTGGAGTCTTTTATAGGCACCCATTGAAGTCTATAGGGCCAAAAACGCACCAAAAGAAGTACCTGCACATGTGAAAAGTCTAACATTAACCGCTTCCTTACCAGCCACAGTATATATACATTGTGGTTAGACATGTGTAATTCGTTTAGTTCCGAATTAGTTTTTTAACGAATTTTGACAAATTCATTAATCCCGAATTTCCAAATTTTCCAATTTCTGAAATTTCCGAATTGCAAAATTACGAAGTTCCGAAATTGACAAATTTACGAAATTACGAATTTACGAATTTACGAATTTCGAATAATCGGATTTTCGAATTTCTGAATTTCCAATTTTCGGATTTCCGAATTTCCGATTTTCGAAATTCCGAATTTTCGGAATTCGGAAATTCAAAAATTCGAAAATCAGAAAAAAAGAAAGAAAATCTGTTTAATTCTAAATAATAACTAACTATTAAATTATAGGTATTGAAATTCCCTTTCAAATTTGTCTGTTAGTGAACGTAACGAGTACGAATTTATCCGAAGTTACGAATTATCTGAAATAATGAATGCCGCATCTAACCAAATGGAACGTAACGATCTAATAATAATAGATGCATAGTTTTGCCGGCAGTTCGGCGGCGCTGCCCATTGATTTCAAGTGCTTGAAAGATGCTGCTTGCGGGACTTTTTTTTAACATACTGCAAGCCCACCGCTCCAGTGGGAAAGCCCTCGGGCTTTCACAGTGTAGTGAGAGGAGAGGCTCTATACAGGCGCTATGCAGGCGCTATTTTTAGCGTCATATTGCCTGTAGTACCCAACGACTTCAGGTGCTGACACATAAAAGTCCTTTTCAAGGTTTTTATTTTGCAGTGGTAACATCCAACATGACACAGTCTCTGATGGGAATAGAGGGCATGGGTGATAAAACTCAGGCACTTTGAACTGCTGACATCCACTGAATGTCTCTAATTAACCCAGAGAGTAGCCACTCGCAGCTGGGCGCTTCACTGCCAGATAGACCTCTAGCCAGAGATCTAGCAGCCAACATGTGATCCGGAAACTTTGCAAAGTCTCTGCCACAGACTAAATTGTAACTAAAGAAAAGTAGGAACCTTTCTCACAGTACCTGGAACTCTCTCTGTCTCCTTGGTGATACTGTGCGAAGTGTGGATTCTTTAGTGTCCATACAACTCAGGTCCCAGGCTCTTACTGAGTAGCCAGCTTGTTGACCCTCCTCCGAAGAGTCCTCCCCTGGTCACTTGTACGAGTTGCCGTGTCCCTCCAATACCGAGAGCACACCGGGAAGCCTTTGAATCCTCCTTCAGTTACTGGACCTCGGACTAGCCAGTTCCGATATTCGGGAACAGACGGATCCCCACCCCAGACCATGAGGGCCTCTGGGGTTGGTCGGATTGACCATGTTTGCGGGACGGCAAATGCTCCTAGGACCGGGACACCTCGCGGGGCTACCCCAGGACCAGAACCAGGAATTGAAGCCGCAGCCGAACCCTGAACACGTGACTTCAGCACCTTAAATACCCCTTCCCAGACTTCGCAGCAGGGCCAGACGCGCCCACTGATTGGCTCCGGGAAAGATTGGTACCTAAGACGTCCAACCAGGCCTGGTTCTCGGTCTGTCATGGGTGCCTCACTGCACCTATGACCAGGTGGAACCTTCAGTCTGGCTGGGCTAGTAAAGCCCAGCCAGACTGATGCCAAAGTAAATACTGCATAATTAACCCCCAGAACTCCATTACAGTTCTGAGAAAAACTAAATTTGCACTGATAGCGCACACTTAGTAAAAGTGTGACCATACAGATAATTTTGTATATCTCAATGACGTTGCCTGAATAGCAGCTCACTTCCAACGTATAGACAGCCACTTCATTGGATAAATATGTATTTGAATATAAATGATTCATAAATATAAATGAACCAACAGTAATCTGCTGGCCATCTCTGCACAAAATGTGTGGAGAGCTATAGAATTAGTGGAGAAGTAGGGGATTCAAAAATGTCCGTGTCCATAGAGGTCTGATATTAGCTACGTAGTATGCGCTTGCAATGAATGTATCCATTTGTGTATTCCAGTGAAGTCTTTGCATGGATGGCAATTGACATATAAGCATCCACTTGATTGAATATTGACACAAAGGATGGATGAAAGTGCAGAAATGTGCTGGCCGTGTCTGCGCATATCGCAATTAGTATCCCATGAAGTAGAAAATCCAAAAGTGTCTACAGTAGGTTCATAGATGTCTGACAATAACTAAGTGCATCAGTCCTGCTATGGAAGGTAAATAGCACTCCATGAATCATAGTCCACCTGAACAGAAGTATGTTGCACAGTAAATGTGGTGTGAGTGCCATGTGCGACTCTTTATAAATACAACGTAAGCTTGCATGCCATAAAATTAAATGAATGTGGAATAAGAGCCTGTATGAATCATTTGTAAAGATCCATGTATGGGTTGCTGCCATGGTTGGATTCATAACAGGCACATAGAAAGATGGTTTGCTTGGCTAGGATGAGATATAGATCAGTAAAGTTCATAAAAAGTGCAAAAACATGCCACCGTACTCTGACATGGTTTGGCCCAAGGCATCCTCAGGATGTCTTTGCTGTGACCTTGTAGGGTAGGGTGACCAGACATCCCCGGTTTCCGGGGACAGTCCCCGGATTGAGGACACTGTCCCCGAACCAAGTCTGTCCCCGGTTTTGTACCTGGATTGGATGTGAACAGGGGCTGGGGCAATTTCAAATACAGTCAGTGCAGAATTAAAAGAAAAAATCTGATTTACACCCCCCCCCCCCCCCCCGCTCCTACTAGCTTAGGGGGTGGGGTGTATTTTTTTTTCATTATCTGTGCCCGTTTCTGATGATCATGTGCTGGTCAGAACGGAGAGAATGTTTCTTCAGTTTCGGGTGCATGCCCGTTCCGCTCCTGCTTGCACGTTCTTCTGCCTTGGCCAGCCACACGCCCATCTCCTTGCCTTCCCTGGCGGAGTGATTTTCCTCCGCTCCCCACCCAGTAGTAGCCGGGGCCCGGAGAGTAAGACTTGACAGGCTGTGAGGCGGGCAGCGGCGGCGACGGGCAGAGAGTCGCTAATGGCCGCCATTACTAGTAAAAAAAAATATGTCCCCAGATTTCATTTAAAAAATCTGGTCACCTTATTATAGGGAGATAAATGTAACTCCAGATACACTGTCAAGACCCCAGATGCATGAGAATTGGGAGATAGAGACAGAGAGTTGTCACCCTATAACAGGAAAGGGGAGAATCTGGTGCAGCTGTGCATAGTATAAGGTGACCAGATTTTTAAAATGAAATCTGGGGGCATTTTTTTTTTTTTTTTACTAGTAATGGCAGCAATCAGCGACTCTTTGCCCATCTCCGCCACTGCCGCTCGCCTCACAGCCTGTCAAGTCTTACTCTCCGGGCCCCATGTACTACTGGGTGGGGAGCAGAGGAAGATCAAGGAGATAAACAGGAAAGCGGCTGGCCGGGACTTGAGCCAAGGCAGAAGAACATGCGAGCGGAGCTGAATGAGCATGTACCCGAAACTGAAGAAATAGTCCCACCGCTCCGACCAGAACATGATCATCAGAAAGGGGCACAAATAATGTAAAAAAATAAACCCCCATAATCTACTAGGAGCGGTGCAATTCAGATTTTCCTCAATCCGGGGACTGTCCCCGGAAACCGGGGATGTCTGGTCACCCTAGCATAGTAACCAGTTAGCTTCCAAGTTTTATTAGCAAAGCTTAAAGGAATTGTAAACCCATGTGTTTTTTTCCCCTTAATGCGTCCTATGCATTAAGGGGAAATCCTATGAAAATTATGATCTCCCCTTCTCAAATCACAGAGCACCTTGCATACAATGAAAAGAATGCAAGATGTTTTGTGAGTGGCAGGGATGTCGAGCGAAGTGACCTGCAGGGATTTCAGTACTCCAAGCGGGACCATAATATTTAGCACCAGAAGTTTGGCACTCACAGTTCTGTGGTGGGTTAATGAAAATAAGAGTTAAAGCGGTTCTGCACTGACAACATTTTATTTATTTTTTTCCTAAATCATTAAAAACAATGTTATGTTAATTAAATACTTACTTGTAAGGTCTTCACCCGTTATCCGCGTTCTTTTTTCTTCATAATCGATTCTTTATAAAAAAAATTCGGACAATCTCATCTTGCTTGTGTGCATTTGAAGCCTACAAGCAATCACTTCCTCCTTCCCTCATTCGGAGGAACCAGCATTCCTTGCTGGTTCCCGCGCACGCTCAGTGGCTACAGCTACGAGCGGCATTGTTTGCCCTAGAGTACAATGGAGAAATTCAAAACGCCCTCCAAACGTGGCGGGCGTGATGACGTCACGTCATCTAAATCATGCAAGATGGGGGCTGAAACTTCCGGAGCTGAAGTGGTTAAACACCAGCAGTTTACCACAGCTTTAAATGGGGGGACTGGACTTACTTCAGTATCATGTGACCACTGTGATTGGCTATAAACCGAGAAACCTTTGGGCACCACTTCAGTTTCCCATCCTTAGCTCCCATCACTCACACAAGATAATACTGGCGTGGAAAGAGCCTGTCCCAACGCAATGCACATAGAGGAAAAGTAAAAACCAAATTGCCGCACACCTACAAAGACTAAATATGAAACAAATTAAAGTGGCTCCATCCAGACCACACCCCCTAACACACTCGCTCACAGGGCTAAGTCATGGAGGTGAGTAGGGCGAAACACATTGGGACATGGCCTGGATGGAGCCAATCTGAACCAGCTTTCATTCATTTCATCCTCGGGCTTTGTTGGTGTGCAGCTATTTTTCAGTTTCGAGCTGGGACAGGCTTTTTCCCTTGGTCACATGGCTGGCACATTGGTCACGTGACTGGGAACCCCTCATGCCAGGCCAAGAGCTGTCTATGATACCTTGATCACTGTGCTGGGAGCATGCAGTGAGCACGCTCTCAACACAATAACCTTGGCCATCCATAGACCCGTACATGCGGCATATGGGCTTTAAAGCTCATCCTCTTTGCCCCCGCAGATATGCATTACGCGGGCAGCAAGAGGTTAACAGTTATAAAAGACTTTAGGCTTTACATCTAGATTAGGGTGACCAGACATCCCCGGTTTCCGGGGACAGTCCCCGGATTGAGGGCACTGTCCCCAGACCAAGTCTGTCCCCGGTTTTTTCCCGGGATTGGAATTTGAGCAGGGTCTGGGGCAATTTCAAAGACAGCAGAATAATTAAAAAAAAAATCTGAATTGCACCCTCCCTCCTCTGCCGCTCCTACTAGCTTATGGGGGTTTATTTTTTTCCATTATCTGTGCCCCTTTCTGATGATCATATTCTGGTCGGAGTGGAGGGACTATTTCTTCAGTTTCGGGCACATGCTCATTCAGCTCCGCTCACATGTTCTGCTGCCTTGGCTCAAGTCCCGGCCAGCCGCCTGCCTATTTATCTCCTTGCCTTCCCTGGTGGAGTGATCTTCCTCTGCTTCCCACCCAGTAGTACCTGGGGCCCGGAGAGTTATGGCCCGTACACACGATCCGAATATCGTACGAAAACGATCGTCCGAGGGAGGATCGTACGATTTTTGGATCGTGTGTACACTACTTTCGACAGCCGATCACGACCGTTCATCTGATCTTATTCGATCGGGCATGCACGAAAATTTTCCTCGTACGATTCCCGATCGTACGATTTTCGGTTAGTCAGTATAGTTGTCGTCCGAAAATTCAATACAAATACATTACAACACATGACATCACTTACGATTCTTTTTTCTGTTGTACGAGAATTTTCATGACTTTATTTAGCTTTTCGATCTATACTTGCGACTATTAAGCGAAATCGGCCGTACGATATTCGGATCATGTGTACGGGGCATACGACTTGACAGACTGTGAGGCGGGCGGCCGCGGTGGAGATGGGCAAAGAGTCGCCGATTGCTGCCATTAGTAGTAAAAAAAAAAATATGTCCCAGGATTTTATTTTAAAAATCTGGTCACCTAAATCTAGATTAATGAATTCAGTTTCCATGTTACATTCCTGTTGGCTTATTACATTGCGGTGTACAGGATTCCGAATTTCACAGAAGGCTGCACTTTCCTTGGATACCCCCAGGGAAAACAGAACCCCAAACATGTGGCTGGAACAGTTTTTAGCCCTACGTGATATTATCCAGACGCTTTCAATGTTCTATCCGGTCTAATAGGACCTTGCAACCCGCTAAACTCCCCAGACTTGTACAGAGCGCAGATTGAAAGCGTCTGATTTGAAGGGTCACCGGAGCCTCACATCGCCATCACTCCGCCAATATCTCCCTTTAGGCCACGGAGAACTAACCTGTGCGCTTGTCAAGTTATGATAACATTATGGAAGGCGCGGAGAGCGTGTCTCTCTGCGTTCACCTTATTTCGGCCTACGAGAAGTGAGCAACAAAGATGCTGCCGAAAGGGGTTAATTGGAAGGCGCCAATGCAGAGTAGGAGTGTTATTGATAAAAGTGTTTTTATTTTTCTCTGCGGCTATTGATTTCTGTTGGTGCTCACACTTACCCTGGCGGATTTGCATCCTTTGAAAAGCAGCCGGAGAGAAATGATTTGTGTTCTATTGTGATTTTGTGTCACATTAGGAAGAATGATTAAAGTGGGAAATGTAACATAATAAGAACTTGAAATTCTCATTGAAAAGTCAAAGGATAAAACCACAGAAATTCCCTGGGAGAACACGATAGCGCACAAAGCGATGGCTCCTGCAAAGAGTACGGGTTGCCAACGCATGGGAACGGACCAAAAAAAATAAAAAATCAGCATTTTCTCCTATGTAGCGCACCACAACGCCCAGTAGTGCGTTATTGTGCGTTGCATTGCCCTCTGTGCATGTTTGTTGGAGTTGCCTTGCCTTGCCTTGCGTTGGGCTGCCATTAAATATGAACAGCACAAAATTGTACACTATATATTGTCAAAAGTATTGGGACAGCTGCCTTTACACGCACAGGAACTTTAATGCCATCCCAGTCTTAGTCCGTAGGGTTCAGTATTGAGTTGGCCCACCCTTTGCAACTATAACAGCTTCAACTCTTCTGGAAGGCTGTCCACAAGGTTTAGGAGTGTGTCTATGGGAATGTTTGACCATTCTTCTAGACTAGAGGAGCATTTTATGAGGTCAGGCACTGATGTTGGACGAGAAGGCCTGGCTTGCAGTCTTTGCTCTAATTTATCCCAAATCTGTTCTATTGGGTTGAGATCAGGACTCCTGTGCAGGCCAGTCACGTTTCTCCACCCCAAACTTGCGCATTAATGTCATTATGGACCTTGTGCACTGGTGTGCAGTCATGTTGGAACAGGAAGGGGCCATCCCCAAACTGTTCCCACAAAGTTGGGAGCATGAAATTGTCCAAAATGTCTTGGTCTTGTCTTGGTATGCTGACGCCTTATGCCGCATACACACAGTCGGAAAAAAAGCTCTGATGGTTTTTCCCGTCGGAATTCCGACGGAATTTCGCTCAAACTGTCTTGCTTACACACGGTCACACCAAATTCCGACGGTCAATAACACAGCGACATACAACACGTTCAACGGCACTATAAAAGGGAAGTTTAATGCTTCCGAGCATGCGTCGGAATTTTGCGTGTCGGAATTGCATACACATGATCGGAAAATCCAATAGAAAGGTTTTCCGTCGGAAAAATACAGGCTCTCAATCCAAAGTCCGTCGGAAATGCCGACAGAAAAAGACCGATGGGCATACACGCGGTCGGAAAATCCGATGAAAAGCTCCCATCGGACTGTTTCCATTGGAAATTCCGACCGTGTGTACGCGGCATAAGGAGTTCCCTTCACTGGAACTAAGCGGCCAAGCCCAACCCCTGAAAAACAGCACCACACCATAATCCCCCCTCCACCAAATGATTTGGACCAGTGCACAGTGCTCATTCCTTTATACCACCATAGGCTCAGCTCTCAACGCTTTAACACAAGGATAAGTATCTTTATTTGCAGCCATGTGACTGTCATTGTGAAATCTCATTGGCCATTTTTTTTGAGAACAAGGATCCTTATCCCACTTTGCTTCATTAATGGAGACCAGTCCCAGGTTTGTCAGAGCCCAGAATGAGGGACACCAACATTTGGGTACACATGACGGAGGTCAGAATAAAGTCTACTCTATGAAGAACGATAGTGGAAGTCTCTGTGGGTGAAAATTGCCTGGACTGACTGATGAGCGGCAGTTTTACCCTTTGGGGCCATTTCCTCTTCTTTCAACATACGATATGGAAATAGTTCAGGCTCACTCTACCTTTTCTAACAACACAAGGGGCACCCCACTCTTATAGCAGGAGAGACCCCCCAATGGTTTTCTGCTGGGTATAATGGTCAAAGTGACATTCCACACACAAATGATTTCATGTCATCCTCGGCTCCTCGCACACACAACGGGTAATATTTCCTGCTCTCTCTGCAGTCCGATGAATAATTTGTGTCTTCTCTGTTGCGCGGTCCCACCGTGTCTTGCGCTTGACTTGCAATATGTGAAATATTAGGCAATCTGGTCCATCTCCCTGTTACCGACGTGAAATATTACGGTGATCCAAAATGCAGGTTGCTGCGCTCTCCCTGTGTCTCCAGCACCGCACTAATTGCAGAGGCGTCCTACGATACAGCATGTTACACGCCATTCGTGTCTGCTACATGTCTGGATGATCGTGCCAGCTGCTTCCTGAGCTCTGCTGAATAATTAACCCCGGAGCCAGAGGAGACAGCTGACACCCACCCCCAGAACTATCAACAGATACAGTGACCTGTCAGCCGGTGGAGGGTCTGGAGTCCTCATCATTAAACAATGTCAGGAGCACAGAACCCGCCCCGTGCCCCCTACAGAGCACACCTGTGACACCTAATGATACACCTGACCGGTGTGGTGGCACCTTCCAGGTTGGAATGGACAAATGGCGGTAGTGTTGGCTGCATCTCAAGGGGTTGGGGTAGTATTTATCATTTCACGCCCCATGCACACATAACCAACATCAAACCCTGCAATGTTACACAAGACTGCCCTTGTTAGCGATGTTAAAAAAGCCACCGCGTTACATAAAATGTCCATGTTAAAATAGAGATGCCATTTTAGAAGAGAGTAATGGAAAGACTGCTTCCAAGTTACAAAATGCTGTTGCCAAGTTGCAGAAGGCTACTAGAGACCACTGCCATTCTTTAAGAGACTTCTAGAGCAGCTTTTCTCAGCCGAGGTCCCATTAACACGGGACACAGCTTGCCCTGGATCACCATCATTTATTTCAGGTATTTATATAGCGCTAGCAATTTACGCAGCATTGCTTCATATACACTATATTACCAAAAGTATTGGGATGCCTGCCTTTACACACACATGAACTTTAATGGCATTCCAGTCTTATGCCCCATACACACGGTCAGAAATTCCGACAGAAAATGTCCGATCGGACCATGTTGTTGGAAAATCTGGGCGTGTGTGGGCTCCATCAAACTTTTTCCGTCGGAAAAAATTTGAGATCCTGCTCTCAAATTTTCCGACAACAAAGTCCGATCAGACTTTTTCCGATCGTGGGTAGAGAATTCCGACGGACAAAGTGCCACGCATGCTCAGATCAAATTACGAGACCAAAGCTATTGGCTACTAGCCTCTACATAGTTCCGTAGTACGCAACGAACGTCACCACGTTCTGAATGATCGGGTTTTCCGACAACTTTGTCCGACCGTGTGTATGCAACTCCAGTGTCGGACAAAATCCGTCGGAAAAAATCTGACCGATTTTGTGGTCGGAATTTCTGACCGTGTGTACGGGGGCTTAGTCTGTAGGGTTCAATATTGCGGCAAATCACAGGATGCTTGTGCAATGTCATTACTTCTTAATGGCACCCCAATAGCGCCGCAATTGTGCCACGATTGTCGTTTGATAAGTCGCCCTGTGCGAAGCTGTCGGTCAAAAGAAGGTTCTGCTCCTTTTTGTTGTTCCTGTTCCGATTTGCCTCGATTGCAGCACGATTTAACCCTTGCACAGAGGAGGTAAGTATATTATATAAAAGTATATTATTTTACTTTTTTCACTAAAAGAAAATATAGACAGTGAAAAAAAAAAAGAACATTTTAAGGGCTGGATCACACCAGCAGAAGTAAGCAGCGTGGCGCATAGCATTTTTAAAAATGTACTTCATTGAAATGTCACACAGTGACAAATAATTAGGTTCTGTTAGTCGCAGTGCGTCACAGGGCTGAAAAAAGTAGTGTATGCCAAACTTTCCTAAGCGAATCGGTCAGGTAGAAGACGAGGCCTTTTTCTTTGTCTTGCAGTTGGACTGCGCTGGAATAGCCGCCCAATGCAGTCCACCCACACCTGGCAGAGCAGATACCACATATCTGGCTTTATCTGATACCCAAATTCCATTGATGACCGCCTATGAGTACATGACCCACTGATTCATTTTCAGTTCTGGCTGCACTTTATCTTTAAAACTGTATTAAACCAAAAATGTAATATATTGCAGCTTATCAATCATTGGATGTGGTGGCGGAATTTTTTTTTTTTTTTTAAGGCTTTTCCCTGCTTTTACCTGGTGATTTGACCAGTAACAAAACTGTGGATGAAAGAGCACAGTGGGCAGATTTAGACAGCAGCATTGGAGAGAGGGAAGTGTTAAGCCCCATACACACGGTCGGACAATCCGCGGACCAGGTCGGTCGGATCCTGTCCGTCATACTTTGTCTGATGTTGGTTTTGCATACACACGGTCGGACAAAGTTGTCGGAAAATCCGATCATTCTGAACGTGGTGACGTTTGTTGCCTACGACGGGACTACGTAGAGGCTAGTAGCCAATAGCTTTGGTCTTGTAATGTGATCTGAGCATGCGTAGCACTTTGTCTGGTCGGACAACCGTACACACGATCGGATTTGGTGTGATCGGACCGTGTTGTCGGCAAATCTTTCCAGCAGGAGATAAGACTTTGTCCGTCGGACAATCCGACGTACACTGTCCGATGGTGCATACACACGGTCTGATTTTTCAACAACATTGTCCGATCGGACAGAATCCATGAAAAAGTCCGACCGTGTGTATGGGGCTTTAGAAGTAATAGCAATATGATGCCAGCAAAGTGGTTGCGATATCCAGGACATCAAGCTGTTGCGAGCACCCGGGGTCTGACACACCACAACTCCGATCTAGGTAAAGAGCCTCTGACGGAGACTCTTTACCACGTGATCAGCCATGTCCAATCACGGATAATCACAATGTAAACAGGAAGAGCCATTGATCGGCTTTTCCTCACTCGCGTCTGTCAGAGGGGGGTCTGTGCTGATTGATTATAAGCGCAGCCTCCCCCCGAGGATGCCCTAACTGGACCACCAGGGATGCCACCAGGACCACCAGGGATGCCACCACTAGTCATCACCAGGTATGCCAACCTAGACCACCAGGATGCCAATCAGTGCCCACAATGGATGCCAATCAGTGCCCACAATGGGCATCCCTGATTGGCAGGCATTATTGTTTGGCACTGATTGGCATCCATCAGTACCATCCATTAGTGTACATCAGTGCCACCTATCAGTGCCCATCCGTGCTGCCTTTCAGTCCCCACTAGTGCCACCTATGTGTACCCATCAGTGCTACACATCAGTGCCACTTATCAGTGCCCATCAATGATGCTTATCAGTGCCCCATCAGTGCCGCATATTAGTGCCCATCATCAGTGCCCATCAGTGCCACCTCATCAGTGCCACCTCATTGGTGCCACCTCATCAGTGTCAATCAGTGCCACCTTATCAGTGCCCATCAGTGAAGGAGAAAATGTACTTATTTACAAAGTTTTATAACAGAAAAAAACATATTTTTTTCAACATTTTCAGTCTTATTTTTATTTGTTTAGCAGAAAATAAAAACCCCAGATGATCAAATACCACCAAAAGAAAGCTCTATTTATAGGAAAAAAATGATAAAAATGTAGTTTGGGTACAGTGTTGTATGACCGCGCAATTGTCATTCAAAGTGCGACAGCGCTGAAAGCTGAAAATTGGTCCTGGGCATGAAGGTATATAAGTGCCCAGTATTAAAGTGGTTGAACACACTAACAAATTGAAGCTGAACTCCAGCTAATGCTGGGCACACACGGACTAAAAATCGCCTGAAAAAACCTTGCTTCAGCAGAAACCGGGCGAATTTGTCCCGTGTGTACAGCTTTCTGTCCGACAGAAGTTGGTCTCACAGCTTCTAAGGATCGGGGATGCTGGAAAGCCATTGGCTGCAAGTGCTGTGTTCTGTCCCCCTGTCAGAATACAATAGCTTAGCTGGGGAGATCGTGGCACTAACATTGCTTGTGTTAGTATGGCAATTTGTAAGTTATTCTTTGTTCAGCCCGCTGGGTTGAAAGAAAAATAACTTATAGAATGTACCCCTGTGTGTGTAATCAACATAATGATAATTATAAAAATGCCTATTTTCTTATGTGTATACGTGTTTCTATGCAACTCCTTACTTATTGTATAGTAAACAGCTTAGCTCTGCCTTGGAACCAAAGATGGCATCTACCCCCTACTGCCCCCGCACTGGAGGTATGAGGAAGTAAGAAGAAGAACCAACAACAACCAAGCCTCCAGCATCAAGTTACTGCATTCCTCTTGTATTTCAGCCAATAAGATGTACCTTTTAGACTGACCACATTTACGTAGTAGTGACGTATAATCTATTGTTCTTTGTGTATAAAAAGTTGGGCACTGCCCTGCAATAAACAGAGATGAGGAAGTAATCGGCCTGAACGGATGTCAGTGTGATTGCTTCCGGCATGCACGGACATCTTCACTTTATAATTAGGACCAGCAGCAGATATCTAATTTGAACCCGATTGCGGTTCTGATCCATTACACCCCTTACTATACTTTATAATCAGTTACAGCAGACAGTTTTTTTTTCCTTTTGGGATAAAATTTTTATATCAACCACTTGCCGCCCGCCCTATAGGCAAATGACGGCTGCAAAGTGGTTTCAAAATCCTGACTGGGCGTCATATGACGCCCTTAGGATTTGGAGCCGCTGCGCGCCCCCGCAGTCTGACACCCTGCAACTATGATCTCGGTAAAGAGTCTCCGACGGAGACTCTTTACCACGTGATCAGCCGTGTCCAATCACGGCTGATCACAGTGTAAATAGGAAGAGCCGGTGATCGGCTTTTCCTCACTCGCGCCTGTTAGACGCGAGTAGAGGAGAGCCGATCAGCTGCTCCTCTGACAGGGGGGGGTCTGTGATGATCGATTATCAGTGCAGCCCGGCCGAGGATGTCCACACTGGACCACCAGGGACACCACCAGACCACCAGGGATGCCCAGCACCAGGTATGCCACCCTAGACCACCAGGGATGCCAGCCAGTGCCCACAATGGATGCCAATCAGTGCCCACAATGGATGCCAATCAGTGCCCACAATGGGCATCACTGATTGGCATGCATTATTGTTTGATACTGATTGGCATCCATCAGTACAATACAATGCCACCTTTCAGTGCCCATCCGTGCCACCTATCAGTGCTCATCTGTGCCACTTATCAGTGCCAATCCATGCCACTTATCAGTGCCAATCCATGCCGCCTATCAGTGCCCATCCATGCTCATCCGTGCCGCCTATCCATGCCCATCTCTGCCGCCTATCCATTCCCATTTATGCCGCCTATCCATGCCAATCTGTGCCAGCTATCAGTGCCAATTTGTGCCACCTATCAGCGCCCATCTGTGTCGCCCATCAGTGCTACCTATCAGTGCCCATCAGTGCTGCCTATCAGTGCCACATATCAGTGCCCATCAATGCCACCTCATCAGTGCTACTTCATTGGTGCCACCTCATCGGTGCCCATCAGTGCCACCTTATCAATGCCCGTCAGTGCAGCCCCATCAGTGCCCATCAGTGAAGGAGAAAACTTACTTATTTACAAAGTTTTGAAACTGAAACAAAAAAAAAACATTTTTTTTCAAAATTTTCGGTCTTTTTTTATTTGTTTAGCAAAAAATAAAAACCGTAGAGGTGATCAAATACCACCAAAAGAAAGCTCTATTTGTGGGAAAAAAATTATAAAAATGTCATTTGGGTACAGTGCAGCATGATTGCGCAATTGTCATTCAAAGTGCGACAGCGCTGAAAGCTCAAAATTGGTCTGGGCAGGAAGGTGTTTAAGTGCCCGGTATTGAAGTGGTTAATAAATAAAAGCTGATAATTTTTAAGCACCCCTGCCAGTGTTGAATGGTTTGTCTCATCTTTCTGTTGAAAAACAACAGACTAGCTGGCTGGATCGCCAGATGAAAATAGAAGAAAGAAAGCCTAAAAAAGGAAGCACTGGTAAGCTACTATATAATAAATGTTTGCTTTTGCATTAGTTACTGCTTTAAGTTCCTTTTTTTTTGTGTGTTAGCAAAGGTTGATGATCTACTAATTACAGCTCATGAAAGTTTATTAAATTTGCACTACACAGGAGTGTTTACTGGAAGACTTCATGTCTGAGTCAAGCGTGACTTAGCAAATTCTCTAGACAGTATCGATGTTGATTAAAATGAGACAACACGAGCGAAAAAAAATAAAAATTCTGACTTTCACTAATGAGCAAAGATTTCAAACTTCACTCCTTAAAAAAAGAAACGTTACGTCGTCGGTGCAGAATGACAGCAAAAACATTTTGCTCCAGAGCGCGCCCTATGGTACAAGGTTAACACAGAATTATCGCATTACGGAGTCTTATTAGATTTGTACGATGGTAAGTATACAGGAAAATGGGATTATGGACCCTTGAGTGGGGAATGGAATTTGGGCAGCGATGTGGATGGAAAACGGTTAATCCACGGGAGAAGTGATGAATCTGTTAAGTCCTTTCCTGGCCTACGGTGAGATATTCCTGCCAATTACACAAACAAAAAAACGCACGTCGGCGTCCGACCGAGAGAAATGGTCCTGGCGGGGGACTCCTGAACTGTTTTCCATCAACACAGGCAACATGCAGACCTAAAGAAAACCACACGAACATTTTCATTTTATGGAAAGCAGCCAAACCATCTCACAATCATAATATTTCCCGGGGTGTGAGGGATGATGGGGGCTGTGAGTCAAGTGCCTGGGTCCTCTGTATCACCAACATAACAACCTATACGTGTAGGGGGAGCAATCACACCACTTGTATTGCGTGGCCCTTATTTTACCATACTCTGTCTCCAGAGGCAATGAACGAAGGATTGAAAATTCAGAAACTCATCGTTTCTCCATGTCGTATCTGCTGTTTGTGGCATGTCCTCTTGTTGTGGTGCCATCTTCCCACAGACCGCCTGTAACAATCAACTCTGTACTTTCAGAGCACCTTGTAGCTCCATCTACTGCCAAAATTCCAGCAAATTCAGGAAATTTCAGCAAAATGCATTGGTGTTTCTTTGTGGTTTTTAAGGGTGCAATGACTTCTAAAGATCTTAGGCTTCTAGGGTTTAAGGAGGCTTCTTTTCACCTATCCTGGACATATTCTGGTGCTGAAAAACTAGCCTTTCTGGCCTAATTTTTTTACTTTTTTCACTAAAAGAAAATATAGATAGTGAAAAAAAAAGAACATTTTTACTTTACTTCACCAATCCCTTACCTTCCTTCACCTATCCCTTATCTTCCTACTCCTATCCCTTACCTTCCTACACCTATCCCATATCTTCCTTCACCTATCCCTTACCTTCCTACATCTATCTACCTTCCTACATCTATCTCTTACCTTCCTTCACCTATCCCTTACCTTCCTAAACCTATCCCTTACCTTCCTTCACCTATTCCTTACCTTCCTTCACCTATCCCATACCTTCCTACACCTATCCCATACCTTCCTACACCTATCCCATACCTTCCTACACCTATCCCATACCTTCCTACACCTATCCCATACCTTCCTACACCTATCCCTTACCTTACTTTCTCTATCCCTTACCTTCCTTCACCTATCCCATACCTTCCTACACCTATCCCTTACCTTACTTTCTCTATCCCTTACCTTCCTTCACCTATCCCATACCTTCCTACACCTATCCCTTACCTTACTTTCTCTATCCCTTACCTTCCTTCACCTATCCCATACCTTCCTACACCTATCCCTTAACGTCCTTCACCTATCTCTTACTTTCCTACACATATAACTTACCTTCCTACACCTATCCCTTACCTTCCTTTACCTATTCCTTATTTTCCTTCAACTATCCCATACCTTCCCTCACCTATTGCTTATAAATTATAATTATTTGGGTTTGGATTCTCGCAACAGGTGTGTGGCCTCTTCCCCTCCAGCCCCGACTGCTGCCCGATCTGTCTGTATGTGGAGGGTCAAACATTGGTTGTGACCTCTTGTAAGCCACGCGTCCTGGCGGTTTGTCCCGACCTGCTCCACATGGGTGAGGAGCACTTCGGGGCCACCTGGAGAGAAGGAATCGTTTTAAGGGATCCCCATATAGAAAATCAATTTCATCAATCATACACGCTCTGGTAAATATGTTGCATTTCCATAATATATGGTCCCTACACTCCCTGTGTTAGTTCGCAATGAGATAACTGCGATATATGTATGCCTACAATGTATTTGCTTTCTATTACAGCAGGCAAAATCCTTTGAAGAAGACCCATATAGCCACTGGTTGAAACGCGTCAGGTTTACTTTCCTAACACCGACATGTTTTGAATAACTATGTTGTTGTGAAAGTTCTGTCTGCGGATGCTTATGTGTGTATTTTTTAGTTTTGTTGTACTGTATTTTCTACTGGGGCTCAAGTCTTTTACCCATTTTGCCACATTTGTGTCATTATAATAAACATTTATATATTTTATTTTGACAAACGGTGTATCAATCACTCAATCTTCTACACCTTGCTGCCTAAAAACCCCACCTCCCTGGGGGGTAATTTTCTTTTGAATTTACCTTTTGGGGTGAACAGCAATCTATCCATCTCCGTGTGTGTCTTTTCCTTTTTCCTTCACCTATTGCTTACTTTCCTACACATATCCTTTACCTTCCTACACCCATCCCTTACCTTCCTTCAGCTATCCCTTACCTTCCTTCACCTATTGCTTACCTTCCTACACATATCCTTACCTTCCTATACCTTTCCCTTACCTTCCTTCACCTATCCTTTACCTTCCTTCACCTATCCTTTACCTTCCTACACCTATCCCATACCTTCCTACACCTATCCCTTACCTTCCTTCACCTATCCCTTACCTTCCTTCACCTATCCCATACCTTCCTATACCTATCCCTTACCTTCCTTCACCTATTGCTTACCTTCCTACACATATCCTTACCTTCCTACACCTTTCCCTTACCTTCCTTCACCTATCCTTTACCTTCCTACACCTATTCCTTACCTTCCTTCACCTATTCGTTACCTTCCTTAACCTATCCTTTACCTTCCTACACCTATCCCATACCTTCCTACACCTATCCCTTACCTTCCTACACCTATCCCTTACCTTCCTTCACCTATCCCATACCTTCCTATACCTATCCCTTACCTTTCTTCACCTATCCCTTACCTTCCTACACCTATCCCTTAAGCCTGGTACACACGGGCTGAATGACGGGAGACATCGGCCAGTTAAAAAAATAACGTCCGACATTCAGTCCGTGTGTATGTCGGTCTGTCCGCCAGAAGCCAGCCGTTTGGCCGGCTTCTGTAGGGCGAGCATGCTCATAAACCTGTAGCCGACCAACTACCGATCAGCGCTCTCAGCCAATGGCAGAGATCGCTGATTAGAGTGTTCTGGCGGGGGGCTACCCCCCTGTCAGAACACAACAGCTTAGCGGGGGAGATTGCTGTACTAACTTTGCATAGTTAGTACAGCGGCTCCAACTGGAACTGACAGGTTTTTTTTGTTCAACCCACTAGGTTGAACAGAAAAAAAACTCCTAGTGTGTGCCAGTCTTTACCTTCCTTCACCTATCCCACCTATCATCTATCATCTATTTACCTTTTTGTCAAAAGATTAGCCTTTTTCGCTTTATTATTTTTTTTCACAGAAAGAAAAATTAAATGAAAACATTTCTTGCTTCACCTATCCCTTCATTATCCTCATTCGTTTTTTTTTCACAGAAAGAAAATACAACAGTGAAAAAAAATAAAAATAAAAAAATGATATAGCAATGTGCAATGGCCTCTTACTGTTTGAGGAAGCTCCCTTCATTTATCCTCGATTTGTCCATGTGCTGAAAAATTTGCCTTATTATTTTATCATTTTCTTTTTTTTTCACTGACAGAAAATAAGACAGAGAAAAAAAAAAGAAAAAGAAACAAATGTAAGTAACAAGGTACAATTGTCTCTAAATGTCTCTGAGGTTTATGGATGCTTCTTTCACCTATCCTGGATCAGTTCTTGTGCCAAAACTATTTGCCTCTCATTAGTCTCATTATTTTACTTTTTTGGGGATTTTTTCACAGAAAGACAGTTAAAAAAAACAGTAAAAAGAGAAATGGCCTCTTTTAGTCTCCCTAACCTATCTTGGACCTGTTCTTGTGCCAAAAAATTATTCTCATTATTTTAGGTCTTCTTTTTCACATAGAGAACGCAGACAGTGAAAAATCAACAAGTGTATCAGCCTATCCGAACGGCCCACTTCTGTCGAACAGGCATGGTGGAAAACCAATACTTATCAGCGGCAGCCAATGGCTGCGAGCACTGACTAGTGTGTTCTGGGTAGGGGGTTTTGGGTGGGTGGGGGGTGGGGGACACCCTCCCCGTTGGAACACAATTGCTCAATGGGGAGATCGTTGTACTAACGTTGCAAAGTTTTTTTTTCGTTCAGTCCGGCTTTACTGTCTCCTAAGTTTTACAGCTTGGTGCACGCTTTAATTTTTTATTTCTTTCAACCCAGCAGGATGAATGAAAAAAAATGGCGCCCGCTGTACTAACTATGTGACATTAGTACAGTGATCTCCCCCACTGAGCTGTTGTATTTTGACAGGGGGGACTGCCCCCTCGCCAGAACACGCCCATTTGACGGAAGCCGTGTTCTGTCAAAAAATGTCCGCCTATCGAATAGTGTCCGTCCCGCACTGCACAGGCGCAGCGATTGCACAGTACGGAGGACAAGGAGATTCGGAAAATCTCTGAAGATGAACCGTGCCTGCGCCGTGAGTCCAGGTGCAAGCCCCACCATCCAAGTGGACATAGGGCTGCACAAAGTTAGAGGGCCCCTCGCGGGCCCGCCGCACTTCGGGCACGGCCTCGCTTCGCTCGGCTCTTTTTTATTCTAACTCTATGTCCACTTGGATGGTAGGGCTTGAACCTGGACTCACGGCGCGGTTCATCTTTGGATATTTTTGGAATTTGCTTGTCATGTGTACTGCGTATCCGACGGGGGACACTATCCAACAGGACACCGGCCTTCAGGCTTATGTTGGACGTTTTCTGTTGAACCGGTGGATATCGGCTGATATTCAACCCATGTGAACCAGGCTTAAAGCTTAGGCTTTCCCCTATCTTGGGCCTGTTCTTGTACTGAAAAATGATCTCCTCAGCCTCAGTATTTTATTTATTTTTCAACAGACAGAAGATACAGACAGTGAAAAAAAGTATTATGGTGCATTGGCCTCTAAAGGTCTCCTAGGATATAAGGAAGTTCCTTTTACCTGTTTTTTTGCAGAAAGATTAGCCCCTTATTTGCCTCATTATTTTATTTATTTATTTATTTTTTTACAGAATGTGAAAAAATTTAAATTAAAATAGCAGGGTTCTACGGATTCTAACTGCCTTCTAAGTTTTAAGGAAGCTGCTTTCACCTATCCTGGATATATTCTTGTGACAAAAAACAACATCTTATTGGCCTCATTATTATTATTTTTTTCCATGGAAAGTGAACAAAAAAAAAATTGAATTAAAAAAAATTGAATAACTGGGGAAATCTGTAAATTTGCAGCAAAATCTATTTAGCTGAAGTCACTCAAATCAATCCCTACCAGCAGTATGTAATTTCACCAGTCCTGATTGAAGTGTGGATCTCTAGACAAAGGCCCTGATGGCCACCAATGGAAAGGTCTTCTCAGCCCCCCATTTGGCTTCCTCAATACACGGTGCCCTTGAATCCTTCTATCCCCCATAATGACTATATACTGTGTACAGTGTCGGGACAAAGTCATCTAGAGCCCAGGGCGAACATGCCAAATTGCGCCCCCCACCCCAAGATGTATGAGCACTATGTTCCGGAACTCCCCCCCCCCCCCAAAAAAAATTGATGACCAGTCTGCACGTTTACCCTCTAAGCAGAAATTCCCCTCCTACCAGTACAAATCCATCCCCTCTGCTGAAATTCCCCCCTCCCAGCACAAATTTTCCCCCCATACCCCCCTCGCCTCACATCCTCTCTGTCCCAGTATGCCCCCAGCACAAATACTCCCCCCCAAAAAAGTCCCCCCTCCTAGCACAAATCCTCTACCCCTCAAATTTCCCCTTTGAGCACAAATCCTCTCCCCCAACTCCAGATTCCCCCCTCCCAGCAAAATTCCACTTCTTCATCCTAGCGTAAACCCCCCTTCTAGCACAAATCCTCTTCCCCCATCCCTCTTCTTAACACAAATCCCCCTAAATCACCACTCCTAACACTCCCCTCCCACCTAGAACAATTCTTACCCCCTTGCTGCCCCCCAAATTACCCCTCCCAACATAAATTCCCCTTCCCCCAATCTCCTTGTGGTGCCCCCCCTACCTCACATGATACCACAGTGCCCAGGGCAGCCGCCCCTCCTGCCCGCCCCTTGTCCAGGCCCTGACTGTGTAGGCATTATGTCTGTACATCTGCTGCTGCTGGTGGCACAATTCCTTTTTGTTTAGAGTATTAGATTTTTTTCAAACAAACTATAAGGAAGGGATAATTCCAACCATCTTGACATTCTTCCACATTGACATCACTGATGGTCCGACCCTGGAATCCCCTCAGGGGCCAGAAGACAAATTCATACTGTTGGGTGATATCATTGACATTAGGCAGGACAATGCAGCAGTTTAATGAATTATCTATAAGCTGCTGAGGACCGAAAGAAGCTCTGGAAAAATTGTATCCAGTCTGTACTGAATATCTCCACTACGGAGGCTTCTGAATAATGAGCTCCACTCAGAAATGACAGCGGATGAGAGCAGAGCCATGATAACGACGGGGGAAAAAGTCACCCGGTGCCTCCAAAAGAGGTGCAGGGGTAAAGGAGAACTGCCATTGGAGAAATATAGGGCTACCATATTTTATTCTATTCTTAAAGAAACCCTGTCACAATACCATTTCAGTGACAAACTTCCTATAAGATTATATGTGCATCAAATATATTTTATGCATGGCATTTCTCTGTAAAAGCCTCCCTTGTTTAGACTTTCAAAAGCCCTGAGAATGATTCTGCGGGCCGCCATCTTGAATGCGAAGTCAGCTTTGCTAGCAGACTCTTCACTCAAGTTGCACTCTATAGCAGTGGTCTCCAAACTGTGGCCAGTGGGCTGGGTGTGGCCCTTTGAAAAGTTTTTAGAGTCCCGCACTTATGGAAAAAAATTCAAGACGAACTGCTGCCTCTACCAATACATCCACCTAAGAGGAATGTATAAGGTAAATGTGTGGAGGAAGGAGGGCAGACGTGGCGCTGTTCTGGGGTGTATGGTCACATACCCCTATATAATTGTTATAATTATATCACACGGCATCACCTAAGCTCCTCCTCCCGACGCGTTGCATCACAGGTCACGTGACTTTTTCAAGGGATACGTAGCCCTTGAAAAAGTCACGTGACCTGTGATGCAACGCATCGGGAGGAGGAGCTTAGGTGATGCCGTGTGATACACGAGCTCAGCAAAGGAGGAGAAGGGCTGACAGCCCAGGAGCGAAAGCCTGACCATTGACACTTTTTATCTGCACTATATCCACCGGGTACACGTGAGTGCATACAACTTGAGGCATCTCATTGGGAGTTTATAGTTAGCAATATTGCGCAATGGTTTTTGTTTGTTTTTTTTTTCTTTTTCATGTTAAAACCGGCTTGAGCATCAGGAAGATTTCAAGGAATCACCTATAATTGTACCGGCAACATTAAGGGAAGTTTTTGTTTCTTTCTTCCTATATATTTATAAATACCATTACCAAAGTGGCAACATTTTATATTTATATTTTCCAAAATAGCAGTCTTTTTGCTTTTTGTTTCTCTAAACAGTGGGAGTTTAAACCAGCTGTCTTAATTGTTATTATCAGTAATGCACCACTGCACTTTTAAAACACCAATCGTCTGGTGTATATGTTTATCTGGTTATCGTAGCAAACAGATTGCATACAATAGGATTGTATAGTGTATGGCACCAACCTTGCAATTAGAGTAATCGCCTGGTGTATCTGCATATTGTTGCAATTAGATTGTATTCAACACTAATTGTCTGGTGTATGGTACCAATCTTGTAATCAGAGCACCTGTTGCTACACCAGAGTTCCTTCACTCTTTCTAACACAGGACACAATTCCCAATCATCTTGATTGCTATCACTGAATCGTCGTTCAACTTTTTTTCATTTTACCAACACAACAAATACTTTCACCTATTAAATAAGATTTTATATGCACGTTTGGCATTTCCTTTATAATAAGGTTCACATACTCACATATTAATTTATATACAAGGATTGTATATTTTATTTCACACACCTCCAGCACAATATATACGGAGTGTATATATATTTTTTTATCACTTGTGCACTATTGACCACAATTGACATTGTGGCAATAATTTTTTTTAAAGATCTATGTTCACATAATTAAGGTTGAATTGCGAACCATTTATACGCTATTTGTATATCTTTCACCTATTTCCAAGTGTGGGAACACTTTTAATGGTAGCAGCATTTCATTTAGTAATCTTATTTTATTCGATTTGGGGCTTTTAAATTATATATCAGCGCTTTAGTATACACAAATTTTTAACCCTAATATATTTTGCCTTGGGTTTTGGTCTTAAATTTGAGATACATTCTTTTGGGATTTCTTGCAAACTATATAGGGGTATGTGACACTACACCCCAGAACAGCGCCACGTCTACCCTCCTTCCTCCACACATGGATGTGGCCCTTTGTTTGCCTTTATCTGGCCCTTGGTGCATAATTCCTCCTACTGACACCAACAATGGGGCGCTATTCCTCCCACTGACACAAGTGATGGGGCACTATTTCTTCCATTGACACCAATAGTGGGTACTATTTCCTCCACTGACACCAGCAATGGGGCACTATCCCGCCCACTAATACCAATGACTACTGACAACAGATTCTATGCAATTTTTTTTTTTACTCCCACTGACCACCAAGCCTGTTTATTCTCAGTGACGCTGGGGCATTTTCTATCACCCACTGGCCAAGGTCCAGGCCACCAAGTTTAGATTACTTTGTTTGAAAAATTTGGAGACCCCTGCTCTATAGCGTTCCCCCCCTTATGCCTCTCCTGCAGATACATAAAAGGCTATGTAGGTAGGTAACGGGAGGGGTGGTGGAGCAGGGCCAGCGCAGACAATAATTAAACACTCCCAGAAGTACTGTGTCTGGATATGCAAAATTTGATCTCAACATGTCTAGTAGAATGATGGTACAGTATATGTACACAGGTGCAGATTCTAGACCACATGCATTTACTAATTATCAATGATAGCTCCCCTTACAGTAATGTCTTGGAATGTTCCTGGTTTGCACTCTAAGTTTAAACGATCACTAATGTTTAGTTATTTAAAAAAATACAACCCCCATATTTGCATACTGCAGGAGACACACTTAATAGGAAGCAGGATACTGGCTCACAGGAAGCCTTGGATGGCTCATACCAGGGCTCAAGTCCTGCGGAAACGCATGGGAACGGAGTTTCTGTACTTTTTCCACAACAGGAACTCAGTTCCCATTAGCAGCTGTGTCCTACAAGACTTTGAAGTATGCGAGCTGTGTGGCAGGTGCTACACCAGCAGCTGCCGACACAGCTCACAATAGTAAGTGCCACACACATGACCATTCAGGCATTGCCAGTAGGAGGCCCGATGACAGCTTCCTCTTCGATCTACCTGTCCAACACAGCTAGCTGACGGGTAGATCAGGTCCCTGCTGCTAAGAGATTGTATTTAGTCAGACCTCTTGTGATGCGCTCCTCCCTGCCGGCCCCTCCTGATTTTCTGTCTCCTCATCTCCCCCCCAGTCTCCTGCATACTTGCTCTGTGTGTCCCGCTGAATCCCCCCCCCCTCCTCCTCTATATTCAGTGCCATATGATGAGAGAACCCAGAGGAGGAGCACAGCTATTCTGCTCACAGGACATGCAGGGAGAGAGGTGAGCTGAGGGAGGAACATCAGTTTGGGGTGGTAAGCTGAGCACAATACCTGGCAAAGTTTAATGCCAGGAGGGAAGTTTATGTGGAAATATGTGAAGGGTTGGAATAGCAGCGAGTGTGTGTTGGAGCCCTGCAGAGTTTGCAGCCCCCCAAGCTAACATACATCTCCTAAGCAGGAACACATCACTATCTCCCCAAGCATTCTGTCCAGATAATGTGCAGAAAATTTATGACCTTTCCGTTTAACCCTGTGTTATCCAAACTCTGTTCAATGAAAAGTGTAAACTCACCACATAAACACTTTATATACAAAATAAAATTCCCCAATAAAGATCAGAACATGATGTTCACATTCGCATGGAAGCACAATTGAATGAATGCTGATTATTCAGAGAATTACTGTATTTATGTTTATTGAGGATTGTTTTTTGTACTAACAGTTAAGCTTCATACACACAGTACAAAAATTGGATGAAAAATACCACTTTTGAAGCGTTCGTGCATATGAGCGTTTTTTTTTTGGTGGGGGAGTGGATCTTGGGTGGGAGTTCCCACACTTTTTTCCCCAGGACTTGACCCCTGGCTCATACTATCAGTCGACTTTCTCCTCCTACTCCAGAGGAGTCAGTGTCCTAATACACAAGTCCCTGCAATTTACCCTCCTGGATCTCCACCTTGATTTAGAAGGGAGGTATGTTATTCTCCATGCTATTTGTGACCGTCGGGGGACTGTACACTACAGCCTCCCTTGATATATTGCATAAAATTACACCACTGTTGGCCCAATACCCTACAGATAATATCTTGTTGGCAGGAGATTTTAATATGCCTCCAAATCCTAGCCTGGACAAATTTAGTTTTGACCCTGTTACTGATTCTCCCCTGTCTCTCTGGGTTGAGGTATATTGTCTTAGTGACATGTGGCAGTGGTCTCAACCTGTGCCTCAGGCCACGGGTTGGAAAGTAATACTCAACGTGGTAGGCAGCGACCTCTATCTCCCTGTTGCACAGAGAGATCCGTCTTGCGTCAGGCCCAGGAAGAAGAGAGCTCCACATGGGCTTCTGCTGCTTTTATAGCTACTCCCAGCAATCTTCAGATGGCAGCAAAGATCCCTGGGATATGTAGTCCTGGCACACAAGGCACACAGATATGATGTCACTGGATACATTGATCACTAGATGGACAGACGATACTTTGAAATGCTAGAAGGTATGGTGCTTTATGCTTGTAGTCCATATTGTAACATAAGTTTAGGTATTTAGGAATTTAAGTCCAGAAGGATCATTCACTATACCTGGCTGATAACATTTACCCAGTCCTCCAGCAACTCACCTCTAGATGTCAGACATGAAAGTCCCTACCACTCTCACAGGTAGGAAGGATTATCCTTATTAAAATTAAATTTCTTCCTAAATTCCTCTATGTATTTCACAATACTCCAGTCCCAATCCCTGGCTGTTTCTTTAGGAAATTAGACTAAATAGTGATTCATTTTATCTGGGCGGGGTCCATCCCTAGAGTTACTAAGGCTACCTTGCAGATGCCTCTGTCTCTTGGTGGATTGGCATTCCCATGCTTTAGAGAATACTACTGGGCTGCAGTGATGGTGACGGTGCACTGGTAGTTTACCCAGTCACACATGAATCCCACTGTAAATTTGGAGGCAGCCATTCTGGGTTCATATTCTGCTTTAAGTAACCAGGTGTTCAGAGGCCCAAGGGCACACCCAGAAAGGACAATCCCGATGTGCACAACAGTTTGGGTGTGGGAACAGATGTCTGCAGCGATTAGTGATGCCAACACAATCTCTCCGCACACTCCACTTTGGGGGAACCCCAAGTTGCGACACCTCCAATCCATCCCAGACCCTGCCCTTTTGGACAGGTACGAGATTAAAACAATACAACAGATTATGCCAGAGGGTAGATTACTTACCTATGACAGCTTAAGGACCAATTTTCAACTTCCCTCATGGATGGTTTTTAGGTACCTGCAATTGCGTCACGCTGTGCAATCACAATTTCCTGAAAGGATAGACATCCAATCTCATGTGGTGGAGCGTTTCCTTATTTCTAACAGTCCAGATAGAATCCTCTCCTCACTATATCTTAGAATAGCTAGTAGAGATACTGGGGGGACTAGATTGTTTCACAGTTGGAAAGAAGATATACCTACTCTCTAACACCCATAAACAGTTGATTTATATTTTATGCCATGTTTTATGCCAGAAAGGCTATCCTAACTAAATGGAAGCAGCCTGAGCCCCCTACGGTCTCACAATGGAGATCTATGGTTGATTCACTTCTGACGCTTTATAAACCTACATATATGAGCCGTAAGTGCCCAAAAAAGTTTGAGAAGATATGGGGTACCTGGGTTAAGAACTAAGGGCCTAATAAATTTGGAGGTCCTCTCTATAAGAGATGAGAATACTAGACTACATAAATGTGTCTCCCCACCCTCCCCCCCCCTACATCAGGGGTAAATATACTGATAGTCTATACCAGATAAGTGCCTGACCTAATGAGTACGTTGAAGTTTTTTCAGATGTTTCACACAAACTACTGTGGTATATTTGACTCAAGCTACAGTATCTCACAAAAGTGGACTGCAATTAGGCATTAAAAAAAATAGATTTTTCTATGCTTTTACCTGTAATTTGTTAAGATAAGTGTATGTCTAGACAATTTTATTCCTTTCCTTTTGAATATAGAATTGAAGGATTGGAACCCATGTCAGGTTTTAACTGTTAACTAGAGCAATGTGTTGTGGAAATTTGTATTAATGTATGTTGTCAGATATCCCCCAGTGTCAGTTTTGCTGCAATACGCTCATGCAAGCGTATTCACACATACAGACGTCGGTGGAGGACCATTGGTTGCGTTAACCTTCCCATGGATCGGTTCGCCCTTTAAGGGATGTTCGTTTATGCCTCACCAAGAGACTGGCCACCTCATGGTGACTGCATTAACGCTCCTAGCAAACAGATCTGTGTACATGGGAACAATAGCATAACCATACGAAATTATGGCTCACTGAGCCATGATGGAGTATGGCTTGTGCCAATGGTAGCAGTGGGAATGTGCACACGGCCATGATCGGGGCCATGTTTGTAGTGTTCACAATGTGAGGCACATTGTGTCCCAACAGGAAACCCACATGGATCTGCACACGACCGTTTGCACATGTCACTATTAGAATTCTATTTGAATATATACATGTGTCCAATTGGTTCTTTTGAAGGAATACAAGTGTCTGATTGGCTGATTGTGAAGCTACCACCTCCATTTGTTATTCATGTTTTACACTATAAATAAAGAAGTTCATAAAGAGGAGGATTTTGCTAAGCTCAATGTGATATCAGCATCTGTGTCTGTGTTACTTGGAGATATAAAAGCGCGCTTTCCTGGCATTATACAAGAGCGCTATAACTGTGCTTTTCAACACAATGGAATTATTTGCTTATAGGAGAAACTTATAATTTCCCACTACGTTTGTTAGATAGATTTTCCCTAACTTCCTGTTCTGATGATGCAAAAAGCAGCCACAACCAACATACCAATATAAGCCAGACCGGGAAAGTTGCAGTATTTGCTTGTAAGATATACACTACTGGATGGTGACATTTCACACCAGCACCCCATTCCTGACCAATGGGAAAACATATATACCTCTTTCGTTTGCTTCGAGCTCCACTACAAGTACAAGTGGGCCACTTTATAAATAGGTCTTTCTATCTTATTATGTAGCAGAGATGCCAGATCCGAGGTCACCCAATCAACATTCCCCATGAATAAAAACTGCGTCCTTTCTAAATAGGCCCTTTTCTGTTTTGTATTAAGGATATTGGATCCCAGGTCACCCTACGAACATTTCCAATGATTAAATGCCGAACTGCGTCCTTTATAAATAGAGATAAAAAGGTAAGGGTTCTCTGAGTATCAGAACTAAGCAGATTATGTCTATATAGAATGGGAAGAAATCTTCATACACTTAAGGCAGCACATGAAGAGGAGTGCAGACTCTGGGAATGAGATAAACAGAAAAAAAGGCGCCTCTAAGTGCAGAATATAAATGGTGGGAGGGGCATGAAATGTCCCCGCCCACCACATATGGGATACTGGCAGACACATTTAAATTAAAAAAAAATGCATTTTTAAACGTTTTTAGCAGTTAAATATACTTAACTTTGAAAGTGTGGGAGGGGCATGAAATGTCCCTGCCCACCACATACGGGATACTGGCAGACAAATTTAAATAAAAAAAAAATGCATTTTTAAACGTTTTTAGCAGTTTAATATACTTACCTTTGATTGGTCAAGATGAATTTTAACGGCCAATAGCACGAGTTTTAAACCTATAAAAGAAAGAAAAATGCATCATAATATTGCAGTTGAACGGACCAAGAGAGAAGAGCACATCCCACCCTCCCGTCACTTGTCGCGGCTTACATTATGAGGTTTTTGTCCTTTCTTATGAAAGGGACTGTGTTTGGTAATTTAATTGGCTTGAGCTCTAATAGCTAAGCTATAACATTGTTGTTGTTATTAATATGATATTAAAAAAGAAATGGAATATATACTAAATATATTATATACCTATAATAAAAGGATTAAATTCCACATACATATTTGTGTCCGGTGTTTCTTAAAGTTATTTTAGATTTATTAAGTTATATACAGGGGGTCCCCGAGTTACGAACTCGTTAGGGACTGGCCCCGTGTACGGAAGTCGGAAATGTTCGTAAGTCGGCGCGCATGCGCAGACCGACAAATACGGAGATTTCCGGACATTTCCGATGTTCCGTCTGTTGCCGTTCTGCGCATGCGCGGCAAATTACGGACATTTCCGGCATTTTCCGGCGCTCCGTATGCATGCGCATGCATGCGCAGAACGGCCGAAAGACGGCGAAAACCACAGAAAAATGGCGGAGGGTCCCCGCAGCACCCCGTTCGTAAGTAGGGGTTGTTCGTAGGTCGGGTGTTCGTAAGTCGGGGACCCCCTGTATATATAATTCTGCCTAGCATACCGATAAAACTTTTAATATCCCCAAAGGGTTAAAAACACTTACACGTAGGTTGATGAAAGGAGCACATCATATGTAAATTAGGGCAAGTGATCCGGCATCCCGAATCCCGGAAGTGACGTCAGCAATGGGTTCCATTCTGATGACCTCACTTCTGGTTTGCGGTCCACGCTGGTTGCTGGTCCCCTTCTGCTGACGTCACTTTCAGGATTTGCGTTCCACGCTGTCCCTGACAGCACGGTTGTTTCCCTAGTATCCTCAGAGCTGTGGCTTCCATTTGCTGGCCACTTTGGAACGTTCTGCTGCCACACAGTTACACCTTTGGATATGAATGAGACACACTAGGACCACCAGGATGCCGGATCACTTGCCCAATTTTTCATATGATGTGCTCCTTTCATTAACCTTCTTGTAAGTGTTTTTAACCATTTTGGAATATTAAAAGTTTTTATTTGTGCACTTAGAGGCGCCTTCTTTCTCTTCTGTAGTTGGGACTCTGGGTGCCAGGCTACCCCATCAACATTCCCTATAAATAAATGCAGAACTTTGTCCTTCATAAATAAGCCCTTTTCTCTTTTGTATTGAGGGTACTAGATCCCAGGTCACCCCACCATTTCCAATGAATAAATTCCAAACTGCGTCCTTTGTCAATAGGCTCCTTTCTCCTCTATATTGAGGAATCTGGATCCCAGGTCACCCCACCAACATTCCCCGTGATTAAATGCTGAACCGCGTCCTTTATAAATAGGCTACCTTTTCTTCTGTAGTGGGTACTCTGGGTGCCAGTTCAACCCATCACCATTCTCCATAAATAAATGCAGAACAGCCCCTTTTTTTGTAAATGGGCTCCTTTCTCCTCTATATTGAGGAATCTGGATCCCAGATCCCAGGTCACATTCACTATGATTACATGCTGAACTGTTTCCTTTATAAATAGGCTACTTTCTCTTCTGTGGTGGGGTCGCCAGGTGCCAGGTCACCCCATCAATGTTCCCCATGAATAAATGCTGAACAGCATCCTTTATAAATAGGCCCCTTCCTCTTCTGTAGTGGGGACACCAGATCTCAGGCCACCCCATCAACATTCCCCAAGAATAAATGCGGAACTTTGTCCTTTATAAATAAGCCCCTTTCTCTTCTGTAGTGAGTATACCGGATATTAGGTCACCCTACCAATATTCTCCATGAATAAATGCAGAACTGTGTCCTTTCTCTCTTGCTGTATCAGGGACACAGGAAACTGAGGCCACCCTATCATTCACCAGTAAGTGGGACTCTCTTTCTCGCCGTAGCGGGAATGCCGGATCCGAGGTCACCCCATCGCTCACCGGTAAGTGGGAACAATTTCACTTCACCTTGTACTGCATCAATTTACCATGAAAATATCCAATCCAGCCTAATGGCAATCCTGCTTTCAGGGAATAAAATAAAAAGCGTCTGACAGGCGCCCTCGTCGGTGACCCAATTAAACGTGTCACTTTTGCTGGAAAACAGACGCGGCCATGCCACTCTCCAGATGGAAAATAAATAATAATAAATGATTGCAATGAGTCAGAAATAAAATTACAGTTGTTACAAGCATAGCTTTAAAGGTGATGGCTATCTGTCGGAGGCAATCAGCATCAAATATTGCAGAGGTGTAATCAGGCCGCACCCGCAATCACGGACAGGGAGGCAATCGCATTTTTTGACTGCTATTAGTATATAAATGTTTGGGCTGTGACGCGAGCGACCATAAGAGCTAATGGGAACACAGGTGCTAGATGGGTTTGCAGTATATGAGATCGATTCTTAAAACAAAGACTGTCTTGTCTCTACTTTAATGAGTATTGATGAGTCCAATTCTTCTTTTCAGTGAGAAGGTCAAGGCAGGAGAATGCAACAGAGACCATGGTGCTGTGTCCACCAGAGCTTCCCTTCCTGTTACAATAATGGGAATCCGCTGCCAAGGAACAGCTGCCCAGGGAATGATCCTGCACTGTATTCCATAAACCTGCACAGCTGGATCTTCTGAGCTCCCAGGTTTATGTGAATAGAGAGGGGAGGAGGAAGGTATGACTGGTACAGGTGACTATGGCTGCTTATCTCCAAGGTGAACTATAATGATCAGAACAAATCTGATTAATTGATTACCACAGTGGTAAAACGGTTTCCTGATCCAGTACCACAGGCAATGAGAAGGTTTGTTCAGTCTACCATAGTCTGAATTTTTTAATTCCCAATGCAGCAAGCCCTCACGTGTACTTCAGGGTGGGTCTGCAGTCTCCTGTTACATGTTCCTCAGCAGCATCTCCATCATGATCTACTATCTAAATGTAAGGAATTGGGGGACTCTGAGAGAAGGCGAGGAGCCTAGAGGAAGTGAGCTTAAGGTGTTTGTTAAGCCTTTTTTTTAAAACTGCCAGCCGCTCTATTAGAGGCTGGCATAGCACACTGTTCAAATCCTTTCTAAAAACTAGCATTCTAAATAGCTATTTAGAGCTGTCTTCAGGCCGGTCATGTGACCTGCGGACGCTTTTCAGCTCTGATACGCGGCTACTGCAGGAGGGACCGTGATCTCCCTCTAACATCAGCCGGGGAGATCACGTGGCTGCTCGGCTCCTCCCGCAGAAGCCCTATCTCTGAGCTGTGAAGCGGCCACAAGTCACGTGACCGGCCTGAAGACAGCTCTATATAATAGAATGCTCATTTTTAGAAAGGATTTACACAGTGTTGTATGCCAGACTCTAGTAGAGATTTTAGTTTTTTTATTTTAAATAATAGCGGCGGGGGGGGGGGCGTTGGCGCGGAGACAGAGACAGAGAGGGTGCTGACAGGCAGGAAGGAGGGGGTGACGGTGGAGAGGGGAGAGCATAGCAGGGCAGCTTATGATGGAAGGCAGGGGCGGACTGACCATTCGGCCACTCGGGCATTGCCCGAGGGCCCCGGGCCACTAGGGGGCCCCATCAGGGTTGCCAGCCTCAGTAAAACCAGGGACAGTATGTAAAAATCTGTGTTTTTTTTACATCTGTCTCTGAAATGTCCCTTACCGACATCCTTTTGGTCTAAAAATCCAGAGATTATAGCTGCCCCATCTTTCCAGTACCTTCTCAGCCAATAGAAACATGTCTGTGTCTATTGTGTGTACATGTATGTGTATACTGTGTGATTGTATACTGTGTGTGTGCATGTGTATACTGTGTGGCCCCATAATCTCTGATTGCCTGGGGGCCCCATAATCTCCTATTGCTCGGGGGCCCCATAATCTCCTATTGCCCAGGGGGGCCCATGAGTCGTCAGTCCGCCCCTGATGGAAGGGACGCACTTTGACCACAGTGATCAGGGCTGAGCAGCCCTGGTTATCGTGGTCAGTTTAGAGAGAGGGGCATACAGGAAGTGCCAGGTTCAGGGAGGTGTTTTACAGTTTAGAGGGGGGCAGATTACACAGCATAAGTGCTGTGCTGTTTATTCTGCTTTAAAGGAACAGGATCTGTATTTATTTTTATTTTTTTGGGTTAACAACACTTTAAGCCTGCATCTTCACACGGCTCTGCAGCTGGTATTCCAAGAAGACCAGATCACCTGGCTGTCTGAGAACTGCTGTAACTGCAAGACAAAGCCAACAAGGAATTAAAATATACGTTTAAAAAATTCAGAAACAACAATGTAATATATTGCTGCTTAAAGTGTATCTCTCAAAAAAAAAGTCAGACAAATACTGCAGCTTCTAACGAAGCTCTGCTCCCCCCCCGATCCGCTCGGCGGCGCCGGCATTGCAACTGTGGGCACCCGGCTGTGGCTTCACAGCCGGGCACCCACTGCGCATGCGCAAGCGGCGTCGCGCGCCGTGATTGGCCGCACAGTCATCTGGGACACGTGACAGGTCCTAGGTGACTGGGGAGCCCTTCCTGCGCCGAGGGGGAAGTGATGTCACCAGCCCAGGCACCGAAGGAGGCAGACTACGAGGGACCCCCCTAGCAACAGGCATTTAGAGGTATGTAAAAAAAAAAACATTTTTTTTCCAATTATTATTTTTTAATTTTTTTTAGGAATTTTAAGCATTTTTTTTTTTTTTTTTTTAGGGGGAAACACCACTTTAAAGCGGAGGTCCGCCCACCGCTGCAAAAATTAAAAGCCAGCAGCTGCTCATGCCAGCATGAGTATAGAGTCACACATGTGGGCGTATACACAGTGGTAAATGACACGCCCCTTCTTCCCTCCTCCTCCATGTTCTCCAACTGTGAAACACGATGGAAGCAGTATAAAGTTCTCTGCTTGATTACATTCAATAAGAAATGTATAAAAACTCTTAGTTTTAATATAAATCAGTATTAAATATATCAAATGTAGATGCTAATACAAAAAGAGCCTTGGGTGCAGATGCAGTCTGAACAAAATAAAAGCTAGTTTCAGTCAACTTTGACTCTGCCTACGCCATATTAATGCACAAAAACACAGATTTGATGTTCAATAAAGATTTATAGGGAGCTGTAAAACAGTTATTTGATTTTAATATGCTTCGGTACAGAGACAGAATAGTGCTCTGCCTATGCAAACAAGGCAGATTGCCATTCTGTCACTACAGAAGACATGGATCCTGTGTCTCTGCTAAGCAATCCATACCTTCTCCTAGTACAAGCACCTCCCCCACAGTAGTAAAGCACTGGTCAGGCACACCTTTAACCCTGATGTTAACCCTTCCCAGCCAGTGTCATTAGTACAGTGACAGTGCATATTTTTTAGCACTGATCACTGTATTAGGGTCACTGGTCCCCAAAAAATGTCAGTTAGTGTCCCAACTACCCGCCGCAATATCACAGTCCTGCTATAAGTCGCTGATCACTGCCATCACTAGTAAAAAAAAAAAATGAATAAAATGATACCATAGTTTGTAGATGTGTTAACTTTTTTTTTAAACAAAGAAAATATGTAGCAGAATACATATTGGTCTAAATTGATGAAGACATTTGAGTTTTTCAAATTTTTTTTATTGGATGTGTTTTATTGCAGAATGTAATGAATATATGTTTATTTTTTTCAAAATTGTCGGTCTTTTTTTGTTTATAGTGCAAAAAAATAAATAAGTAATCAAATACCCCCATTGACAACGTCATATATGACGAAACGTGTCTGGAGGAGGATATGTGTTGACGTCACCACACTGTCTCGTTAGGAGGACGGGAGTTTGTTTGTAGCCGGCCGCCTCTGTTGTTTTAATGCACAAATTTGAAACTGTCTAAATGTAAGTGCAATACTATTTTTATCTAATAAATATCCAGTTAGACAATATTACACTATAGTTGGTTTTCTCTTTCTGGGTTACTGCTGAGTTTCCTGCTGAACTAATGGTCCCGGATTGAGCGGTGCTATCGGTGTTTGGATTTACTTATGCAGCCATCCATCCAGAGCTTATTTCCACGATCTTCTGTGCAAGCAATGGCCTTGGCTGGGCTATAGCCACATGCCTGGTTTTGCTTGCCATCTGGTAAGTGAGTTTTTCTAAAGGTGGTGGCACACTTCATTCAATGGACTCACTGTGTTGTCAATACTAGAAGAATCTGGTTTATTATTTCATAATTTTCGCCATTAGAAACATGATGTTTATTTCTACAATCAAATAATTTGCATTAATTGGACTATACTAGCACGGCTTCTCCTTTCTAAAATAAAACTCTATTTGTGGGAAAAAAGGGTATACATTTTGTTTAGGTACAGCGTTGCACAACCGCGCAATTGTCAGTTAAAGTAACGCAGTGCCGTATCGCAAAAAATGCCCTGGTCGTGAAAGGGGGGTAAACCTTCTTGAGGTCAAATGGTTAAGTCATGTGACTGGCACAGCACCAATCAGGACTGTGCAGACACAGACTCGCACTGTAGAGAGCATACGGCAGAGAAATAGAAGCCCCTCGCAAGGACCCTTCCCTGCAGATGACAAAGAACACGGAAAGATCATGTGACCACACAACAGTGCTGCAGGAATAAAGATTTTTAACTTCTTGAGATCCGCGCTATAGCCGAATGACGGCTACCTGCTTTGCTGGGACTACCTATCAGTGCCCACAATCAGTGCCTGAGGAACAGTGCTGCACATCAGTGCCACCTATCAGTGCCCATTAGTGTCACCTATCAGTGCCCATCAGTGCCCATCAGTGCCGCCTATCAGTGCCCATCAGTGCCCATCAGTGCCATCTATCAGTCCCCATCCGTGCCACCCATCCGTGCCACCCATCAGGGCCCTTCAGTGCCATCTTATCAGTGGCCATCAGTGCCGCCTTATCTGTCCCCATCAGTGCCACCTTATCTGTGCCTATCAGTGCCGCTTAACTGTGCCTATCAGTGAAGCCTATCAGTGCCCACCAGTGCAGCCTATTAGTGCCCACCAGTGCCGCCTCATCAGCGCATATCAATGAAGCAGAAAAATTACCTGTTTGCAAAATTTTATAACAAACTATTAAACATGATATTTTTTTTCAAAATTTTCAATCTTTTATTGTTTGTTTAGCAAAAAATAAAACCCCCAGCTGTGATTAAATACCACCAAAAGAAAGCTCTATTTGTGGGAAAAAAATGATAAAAATGTAATTTGGGTACAGTGTTGTATGACCGCGCAATTGTCATTCAAAGCGCCGAAAGCTGAAAATTGGTCTGGGCAGGAGGCGGGGTTTAAGTGCCCAGTAAGCAAGTAGTTAAAGAAAAACAAAATACAGTGGCATGATATATATGATTTATATGAATGAATTATGCAATTAACACTTCACTGTTTAATTTCATGTTGGTAAACAATGAAAAAGTCCAGAGTCCAGATCAGACATTAGGGCCTGCTGGGCCTTGTAGTTCTGCTGCAGCAGCAAAGCCTCCTCTGGCCGACGAAGGACGACTCGACTCCTCTGTCAGCGGCGAGAAAAAAAAAAAGTGCAAATATTCCCAGTGAAAATAAAGGTCTGCGAACGCAACCGCCGAGCCGGTATAAGCGCTTCCTCCCCTAATCAGATATTGTTTGCAATCCTGCAGGTCAGAGGCTAACCCTCGGCTAATGAATGTGGCTGCGTGTGCGCCGAGCACCAGTCGTGCCATGGGTCTGACGCCCTAACGAGCGGAGAGCAGATAGGAATCAGCAATTAGCAATTAACATATTATCAGAGGACGGAAGCCCAGAGACTTATTGCCGGAGCCGTGACCAGGCAGATCCAGCGGGGGCCCGAGCCTTCGTCTCTGCAGGGCTGTCAGTCTGTTCACCGCCGAGCCAAACGCAGAATTTCTGACGCGCAGATATGGATGTTCCACTCACTCATTAGGACTGAAGAAGTGGTTTAGATAAGCTACGAAATATCTTCAACATTACATAACGAGTCCAGATGAATGGGACTAACTACCACTAGCCACATAGATAATAGGTCTTCTACCAGTGGGTTATGAGTAAGGACAGGATAACGTTTGCCGAACACAATTGTTTGCCTTGTTATTTTTATGTAGCCGCATTTCCCGCATTGCCCTTTCCTGCCCTCAACTTGCTTGCAACAGACTTTCATCAGCGGTAGTGACTCCGTCATCAGTAAGTGAATTTATAAATGTTTGGAACAAATTTAGATCTATACTCAGACAAAAAGGTTAACCGCTTGCGGACCACCCCACTCACATATACTGCGACAGGGCAGCCGCTCTGTGCCAGATCACGTTCCTAGTACGTGAACTGACATTACCGGGTCTGGGGCGCGTGCGCCGGAACCCGACGATCATTCAGGAGATACGCAGAACGGCTATGTAAACAAGGGAGACAGCCATTCTGTAAGAGGGGAATGTACTGATCCTGCGTTTCTGCTAAGCAGGAACACAGATCTTTACCTTCCCCCAGTCAAAAGACCCCCCCCCCCCCCACAGTTAGCAAGCACTCCCTAGAAACACATTTAACCCTTTTATCGCCCCTTGTGTTAACCCAGATAGGAAGCAATTGAGCTGCAGGTTTGAAAATTACTTGCTAAGCTATTGCTAGACTTGCCAGGCTTCACATGTTTGTTGCACAATTGCAGCAATAGTTTTAGAATTTCCAAAGAGAATAAAATAGAAGAGAAAATAAAGGAATAGAATAGAAAAGAATATAACAGAAAATAAAAGAATAGAATATAATAGAGTAAAACAGAACAAAATAGAATAGAAAATAAAAGAACAGAATGGACTAGAATAAAAGAGAAACACATAGAATAGAGTAACATCAAAATAATATAACCATCTTCTGAAATTCAAATTTTGATTAGAATAAACTTGAATTTAATAGGATAGATAGGATAGAAAGGATAGGATAGAATAGACTATAATAGAATAGAAAAGAAGATAATAATTTAAAAAAAAACAATATACAGTAATAGAATAGAATAGAATAGAAAGAATATAACCATTTCCCAAAATTCAAATAGAATCAATTTGAATTTGATTAGAATAGAATAGATTTGAACAGAATAGAAAATAAAAGAATAGTATAGTAAAAAAACAACAAGATAGAATAGAATAGAAATAATATACGGTAACCATCTTCTGAAATTCGAATTTCAAATAGAATAAATTTGAATAGAAAAGAAAAGAATAGAATAGAAAATAATAGATTAGAATAGAAAGATGGTTATATTCATTCTAGTCTGTTGTTTTTTTCTATATTAATTGTGTTATTTTCTATTCTATTCTACTGTATTCTTTTATATTCTGTTCAAATTAGAATTGATTCTATTTAAATTTGGAAAATGGTTATATTATTTCTATTCTATTCTATTGTTTTTTTAATTGTATTCTTTTCTATTCTATTCGAATTTCAGAAGATGGTTATAATTTTTCTAGTTAATGCTATTCTTTTTTCATTCTATTCTATTCCATTCTATTCTGTTTTTTTTTATTTTCTATCCTATTTTGTTCTGTTTTAATCTATTCTATGCTATTCTTTCATTTTCTGTTATATTATTTTCTATTCTATTCAATTTTTTTATATTCTATTCCTTTATTTTCTATTCTATATTATTCTCTATGGAAATTGGAAAACTAATTGAATTCAAAAACTTTTCGAATTTTAAAACTTTTCGAATTCGAAAACTATTTGAAAACTTAATTTGAATTGATTTGAATACGAATAAACGAAACAAATTTCAAAAATGAATTAAACTTGAATGAATTATTCCATTTATTTTCTGTTATATTCTTTTCTATTCTATTCTATTTTTTATATTCTATTCCTTTATTTTCTATTCTATTTTATTCTCTTTGGAAATTGGAAAACTATTTGAATTCGAAAACCTTTCAAATTTTAAAACTTTTCGAATTCGAAAAAAAACGAATCGAAAACTTAAATTTGAAAATCTAAATCAATTTGAATACAAATAAACAAAGTTAATTCCAAAAAAGGAATAAAACTTGAATGAATTATTCTTTTATTTTCTGTTATATCCTTTCCTCTTCTATTTTTTTATATTCTATTCCTTTATTTTCTATTCTATTTTATTCTCTTTGGAAATTGGAAAACTATTCGAATTCGAAAACTTTTCGAATTTTAAAACTTTTTGAATTCGAAAAAAACTATTCGAAAACTTAAATTTGAAAATCTGAATCAATTTGAATACAAATAAACAAAACAAATTCCAAAAATGAATCAAACTTGAATGAATTATTCTTTTATTTTCTGTTATATACTTTTCTATTCTATTAAATTATTTTTCTATTCTATTCCTTTATTTTCCATTCTATTTTATCCTCTTTGGAAATTGTAAAACTATTCGAATTCGAAAACTTTTCAAATTTTAAAACTTTTTGAATTCGAAAACTTAATTTGAAAATTTTAATCAATTCAAATACAAATAAACAAAACAAATTCCAAAAACGAATTAAAATTGAATGAATTATTCTTTTATTTTCTGTTATATTCTTTTCTAGTCAATTTTTTTCTATTCTATTCCTTTATTTTCTATTCTATTTTATTCTCTTTGGAAATTGGAAAACTATTCGAATTTGAAAACTTTTAGAATTTGAAAACTTTTCAAATTCAAAAACTATTGGAAAAATTTATTTGAAAATTTGAATCTATTTGAATACAAATAAACAAAACAAATTGCAAAAATGAATTAAACTTGAATGAATTATTCTTTTATTTTTTGTTATATTATTTTCTATTCTATTTTTTCTATTCTATTCCTTTATTTTCTATTCTATTTTATCCTCTTTTGAAATTGGAAAACTATTCGAATTTTGAAAACTTTTCGAACTTTAAAACTTTTCGAATTCGAAAAAACTATTCGAAAACGTAAATTTGAAAATCTTAATCGATTTGAATACGAATAAACAAAACGAATTCCAAAAACTAATTGAACTTGAATGAATTATTCTTTTATTTTTTGTTATATTTTTTTATATTCTATTTTATTCTCTTTGGAAATTGGAAAACTATTCGAATTTAAAAACTTTTCGAAATTTTAAAACTTTTAGAATTTGAAAAAAGCTATTCGAAAACTTAAATTTGAAAATCTGAATCGATTTGAATACGAATAAACGAAACAAATTCCAAGAACTAATTAAACTTGAATGAATTATTCTTTTATTTTCTGTAATATTCTCTTCTTTTCTATTTTTTTTCTATTCTATTCCTTTTTCTATTCTATTTTATTCTCTTTGGAAATTGGAAAACTATTCGAATTTGAAAACTTTTCGAATTTGAAAACGTTTTGGAATTAAAAAAAAAAATATTCGAAAAGTTCATTTGAAAATTTTAATTGATTCAAATACGAAAAAATGAAACGAATTCCAAAAATGAATTAAACTTGAATGAATTATTCTTTTATTTTCTGTTATATTCTTTTCTATTCTATTAAA
Source organism: Lithobates sylvaticus (assembly GCA_028564925.1). NCBI lineage: Eukaryota > Metazoa > Chordata > Amphibia > Anura > Ranidae > Lithobates > Lithobates sylvaticus. Next base: position 182,706,095 of record CM053035.1, on the reverse strand, counting down.
TGTTTTTCTATTCTATTCCTTTATTTTCTATTCTATTTTATTCTCTTTGGAAATTGGAAAACTATTCGAATTCGAAAAATTTTCAAATTTTAAAACTTTTCGAATTCGAAAACTTAATTTGAAAATTTGAAACGATTTGAATACAAATAAACAAAACAAATTCCAAAAACGAATTAAAATTGAATGAATTATTATTTTATTTTATGTTATATTCTTTTCTATTCTATTTTATTCTCTTTGAAAATTGGAAAACTATTCGAATTCAAAAACTTTTCGAATTTTAAAACTTTTCGAATTCGAAAAAAAATATTCGAAAACTTAAATTTGAAAATCTGAATCGATTTGAATACGTATAAAGGAAACAAATTCTAAAAACTAATTAAACTTGAATGAATTATTCTTTTATTTTCTGTTATATTCTGTTCTATTCTATTTTTTTCTATTCTATTTCATTCTCTTTGGAAATTGGAAAACTATTCGAATTCGAAAACTTTTAAAATTCAAAAAATTTTCGAATTCGAAAACTTAATTTGAAAATTTTAATCAATTCGAATACAAATAAACAAAACAAATTCCAAAAACGAATTAAAATTGAATGAATTATTCTTTAATTTTCTGTTATATTCTTTTCTAGTCTATTTTTTCTATTCTATTCCTTTATTTTCTATTCTATTTTATTCTCTTTGGAAATTGGAAAACTTTTAGAAATCTAGAACTATTCGAAAACTTAATTTGAAAATCTGAATCGCTTCGAATACAAATAAACAAAACACATTCCTAAAAAGAATTAAACTTGAATGAATTATTCTTTTATTTTCTGTTATATTCTTTTCTATTCTATTTTTTTCTATTCTATTCCTTTATTTTCTATTCTATTTTATTCTCTTTGGAAATTGGAAAACTATTCGAATTCAAAAAAAAAAAATATTCAAAAACTTAAATTGGAAAATCTGAATCAATTCGAATACAAATAAGCAAAACTAATTCCAAAAACAAATTAAACTTGAATGAATTATTCTTTTATTTTCTGTTATATTCTTTTCTATTCTATTTTATTCTCTTTGGAAATTGGAAAACTATTCGAATTTGAAGATTTTTCGAATTTAAAACCTTTTTCGGAAAAAACTTTTCGAAAACTTAAATTTGAAAATATGAATCGATTCCAATACAAATAAACAAAACAAATTCTAAAAACGAATTAAACTTGAATGAATTATTATTTTATTTTCTGTTATATTCTTTTCTATTCTATTTTATCCTCTTTGGAAATTGGAAAACTATTCGAATTTGAAGACTTTTCGAATTTAAAACCTTTTTCGAATTCGGAAAAAACTATTCGAAAACTTAAATTTGAAAATATGAATCGATTCGAATACAAATAAACAAAACAAATTCTAAAAACGAATTAAACTTGAATGAATTATTCTTTTATTTTATGTTATATTCTTTTCTATTCTATTTTTTTCTATTCTATTCCTTTATTTTCTATTCTATTTTATCCGCTTTGGAAATTGGAAAACTATTCGAATTCGAAAACTTTTTGAATTTTAAAACTTTTCGAATTCGAAAACTATTCGAAAAATGTATTTGAAAATTTGAATCGATTCGAATACAAATAAACAAAACAAATTCCAAAAATGAATTAAACTTGAATGAATTATTCTTTTATTTTCTGTTATATTCTTTTCTATTCTATTTTTTTCTATTCTATTCCTTTATTTTCTATTCTATTTTATTCTCTTTGGAAATTGGAAAACTATTTGAATTCGAAAACTTTTTGAATTTTAAAACTTTTCGAATTAACAAAAAACATTTGCGAAAAGTTCATTTGAAAATTTTAATTGATTTGAATACGAAAAAATGAAACGAATTCCAAAAATGAATTAAAAAGATTAAACAAATTTAACGAAACAAATTTATGTAAACAAAATATATTTTTTCCTTTCTGCACATGTCTAATTCTGGTACATCGTGGTTGTAATGTGTGTTTTTAGTTTAAGTTGCCGTTCATTTTTCAATACACTTGCATAGCAGCAAGTCCCAACACACTTAAGTGATGGTGAACCTCTGCACCCCAGATGATTTGGAACTACATTTCCCATGATGCTCCTGCACGCTGCAGTGTAGTTGAGCATCATGGGAAATGTAGTTCCAAAACATCTGGGGTGCCAAGGTTCACCATCACTGCTTTAGGGGCATTAGATTACAAAAAAGGCTGATATGTGATTTTTGGGATGCTGGTGTAAATTGGCTGCCCTAATACAATGCATATAAAGGTGCGACATAATGCACTGCAAAGAAGTAAATAGGTTCTAATAATATTGTGATTGTTGTGTGAATATATTTCCCCCGAATGATCCTCGCTTCATCTTTTATAAAGACAAATTAAAAACCTGTATATTCCTCATTTCTTTTTATTTACATATTTATTAATTATTCATCATCCTTTTATAACTGTGTCATCTCTCCACCGCCGGCTCCCCAAACCCATCCAGAGTCATCCCAGGCCCTGGCCGCGCCGTTGACGGATTTACTGATCCTTTTATTAGATATGAGCCTCTAATTAGATCAGAAAGACGAGTTTAATGCGTGATGTGTGCCCGGGTGGCTCGTATTGCCATCATTAATACAAATGTTTAGGGAGAAAATGATTACCTGCTGATTGGCGATAAGAGAGCGCACGGACAAAACGACTGAATTTTAGAGGAATGTTATGAAGGCAGAAGGGAGTGGAGCCATGACAGGTACACGGGGGATTTATCCAGACAACTTCATTGTTTAAGAGACCAGCTTTCTTCTGAAATGATTCTTTTTTTTTGGGTTCTTTCACCTTTATTGTCACCTGAGTTGTGAAATTCCTTCTCGAAAACCTGATCTCTCTATAGGGTTGATTTACTAAAGACAAATAGACTGTGCACTTAGAAAGGGCAGTTGCTCCAGAGCTTAGTAAATGGGGTGAAGCTTCACTCTGCAAAAAAAATACCCAATCACGTCCAAGGAAAATAAAAAAAAATGCATTTTTGCTTGCACATGATTGGATGATGGAAGTCAGCAGAGCTTTTGCTCATTTACTAAGCTCTGGAGCAACTGCTCTTGAAGAGTGCAACTGCACTATGCAAAGTGCACAGCCTTTTTGCCTTTAGTAAATCAACCCCTATATTCCTGCAATAGAAGTCACAGGGGTTGATTTACTAGGCAAAAAGACTGTGCACTTTGCAAAGTGCAGTTGCGCCATAGCTTAGTAAATGAGGTAACGCTTCACTTTGCAAAGAACACCCAATCACATGCAAGGAAAATAAAAAAAACAGCAGTCTTGCTTGCACATGATTGGATAAGGGAAGTCATCAGAGCTTCTGCTCATTTACTAAGCTCTGTAGCAACTGCACTTTGCAAATTGCACAGTCTATCAACTCCATAGACTTGGCAGATGACTTAAAGCGGAGCTCCACCCGCACTAAAAATATTAAAAGTCAGCAGCTACAAATACTGCAGCTGCTGACTTTTAATAAATGGACACTTACATGTTCCAGGTTCCAACGGTGTCGGCAGAAGATGACGAGCGACCGCTCGTCTCTCGGCTGCCCCGCTGCCATCCTCTGTCAGGGAACCAGGAAGCGAAGCTTACGGCTTCACTGCCCGGTTCCCTACTGCGCATGCGCGAGTCGCGCTACGCGTCTTTATTGGTCCCCGCTGTGTCCTGGGAACTGTGTGTTTCCCAAGACACAACGGGAACCCTCGGATATGGGCGGGCATCCTCGGATATGGGCGGGGCAGATACCTGTATTATACAGGTATCTGCACCCCCCTTCCCCCTGAAAGGTGCCAATTGTGGCACCGGAGGGGGGGAGGAATCCGATAAGTGGAAGTTCCACTTTAGGGTGGAACTCCGCTTTAAGTTTAAATGGAAAAATATGTTTCAGTATCTGATGCTTTTGGGAATGGAATGATCATTGACTTGTGTAAAGTAAATCTAAAGGCTATAGTTTTTTCTTTTTGTTTAACCACTTCAGCCCCGGAAGGATTTACCCTCATTTTTTGCGATACGGCACTGCGTCACTTTTGCCGACAATTTTGCAGTCATGCGACGCTGTACTCAAACACGATTGACGTCATTTTTGTTAACCCATAAATAGAGTTTTCTTTTGGTGGTATTTGATCACCTCTCACCGCGGTTTTTATTTTTTGCGCTATAAACAAAAAAATACCAACAATTTAAAATAAAACATTATTTTTTTTAATACTTTCTGCTATAATACATATCCAAAAAAATATATAAAAAAACAAAAACAAAACAAATGTATTCATCGGTTTAGGCCTATATATATTCTTCTACATATTTTTGGTTAAAAAAAATCGCAATAGACGTATATTGATTGGTTTGCGCAAAAGTTACCGCGTCTACAAACTATGGGATAGATTTAGGGAAATTTTATAATTTTTTTATTCTTTTTACTGGTAATGGCTTCGATCTGCAATTTTTAGCAGGACTGCGACATTGTGGCGGACAAATCTGACCCCAAATGACACTTTTTGGGGACCAGTGACATTATTATATCATTATTATATTATGTATGAAGATTATTATAATAGGCACCATGCAATGTGTCACGTTCACACCTCTATATATTTAGTATGATGCTTTCTAGCCATTGTTCACCTCTATGGAAGGGCCGGAAAGTAGAGGGTCACATTACTGGAATTTTATTTATTTTATTACGCCATTGTGATAACGTGGAATTTTACTGACATATAATTATGTTACATAAAAATGAAAGATCTTGAAGTCAACTTTGAGGAAAACTTTTAATCACAAACAAGGAAAGTAAATGTGAAAGATTAGGATGTCTCTAATGAGCATCTTACAAAACAAAGTTTTATAAGACATTTAATTGCATCACTGATCATTACTTTAAGGTGAACTCCAGGCAGATATAAAAAAAACACAAATTAAAGCCGTAATATGTTCATTAAACGTAATATGCCGTAATATGTTCATTAAATTAAGTGTATTTTTAAATACAAACATTTTAGGTAGCAGAATCTGTCTTGATATCTGTCTATTGTAATCTGCTCATAGCAGCACGTTGACTGCGACCAGGCAGGGTCAGCAATTTGCTGACAGGAGGAGACAGCAGAGGGAGCAGAAGGACAACCTAATAGTTTGGCTGCGGCTCTTCCATTGTTCATTCAGTAAGTTGGGGGTGTGTTCTTAAGCAAACTGTGCTGATGTTTTATTGGATGTCCAGGACTTACCCCTGCTCTTTGGAGCCACATAAATGGTTGAACAGAATTTAAAAAGTTTTTTTCTGGAAAACAAAATATGTATATGTTTGTTCCCCGCATTTAGAAGTGTGTCTGGAGTTAAATGTTTAAACAGTTGATAGAGAATTCAGTGTTTTCAGATGTACAATTAAAAAACTTTTCCTGCACACTTCAGCTAATGACTATTTTTTTTTTTAAATCAAACCATAGGCATGCGTATGGAGTGTGCTGGGTGTGCCTGGGCACACCCTAATCATCCCGTGTGCACAGGGGCGCTGGTGCTGTGCTTGTCAGTCACGATCTTCACTTCTAAACACAGAAGCCTGGTGCCTGTATTTAGAAGTGACAGCTCCTCTCTGAGTGGCTGCACCGAACCCTCACTGCCATCCCTGGGCGCAGCTACTCTAATATACAGGAAGGGTGGAGGGCAGAGGAGTGGGGACGCCAATGAGATCACTAGTGCAGCGATTGCTCACTCCCACAGAACCTCTCCCCGCTGCCAGTGTAACAGCAAGCTTTCACCAGGCTCCTCCTTTACTCTAACCTGTCTTATGACAGACCACGTGGAGGAGCCTGGGAGGAAGAAAATATCCCACCCCGCATGGAGTTGTGCTGTATCTGAGGTCTGTGTTGGGATGTGGGGGGAATACATTTTTTTATAGTGGCATATGTACAGCTAGGGGGAGGGGGGCAGGGGGTATTGTGATGACAGAGGATGAGGCTTTGCACAGGATGGAAGTAATTTTTGGTTTAAAGTGGCCAGTGAGATATGCAGTCCTAAACCCTGCCTTCTGTACATAGCATGGTCCTTAACTCTGTACATTGCACACTCCTGAACCCTGCACTCTGTACGTAGCATACTCCTGAACCCGGTATTCTGTACGTAACGCACTCCTGAACGATGCATTCTGTACGTAGCACAATCCTGAATCCTGCACTCTGTATGTACAGCACTCCTGAACCCTGCACTCTGTACGTACAGCACTCCTGAACCTTGAACTCTGTAACTAGTGCACTCCTGAACTCTGCACCCTGCGAGTAACGCAATCCTAAATGCTGTACATAGTGCACTCCTGAACCCTGAACATAACTGTATATAGCGTACTCCTGAACCCTGCACTTTGTATGTAGCGTACTCCTGAACTCTGCACTCTGTATGTAATGCACTCCTAAACTCTGCACTCTGTGCATAGCATGCCCCTAACTCTGTTCATTGCACACTCCTGAACTCTGCACTCTGTACGTAGCATACTCCTGAACCTGGTACTCTGTACGTAACGCACTCCTGAACGCTGAATTCTGTACGTAGCACAATCCTGAATCCTGCACTCTGTATGTACAGCACTCCTGAACCCTGCACTCTGTACGTACAGCACTCCTGAACCCTGAACTCTGTAAATAGTGCACTCCTGAACTCTGCACCCTGCGAGTAACGCAATCCTAAATGCTGTACATAGTGCACTCCTGAACCCTGAACGTAACTGTATATAGCGTACTCCCCAACTCTGCATTCTGTTTGTAGCGCACTCCTGAACCCTGTACTCTGTAAGTAGCGTACTCCTGAACCCTGCACTCTGTACATAGCGTACTCCTGAACCCTGCACTCTGTACGTAGCGTACTACTGAACCTTGTACTCTGTACGTAACGCACTCCTGTTCTCTGTACATAACACACTCCTGAACCCTGCTCTCTGTACATAATGTACTCCTGTACCCTGCATTCTTTACATAGCACTGTGCACACTACTGAACCCTGCAATATGTACATAGTGCACTCCTGAACTCTGCACTTTGTGAGTAGTGCACTCCTGAATGCTGTACATAGCACACTCCTGAACTCTGTACTCTGTACGTAGAGCCTCTTTAAGACCCTTCAGTTTTTACTGCAATTTGCCCACACCCACCATTTGCTGCGGTGTGCTCACCTGCACGTAACACACTGCTGAACCTTGCACTCTGTACATAGCGCACCCCCTACCCGGAAGTGCAGAATCACGTGTATATATACATGATTCTGCACAGCGCAGGCCGCCCCTGTAGCAGTAAATATGCGGCAGTTGACAAGTGGATAATATATGGTGTTCGGAGGATAAATGAAATATGAAGATATTATATATGATTTCCTTATGATCAGCAGAATATGGAAATTTTACATAAGCTGTCCAGATGATAAGTGTAATATGACAATGTTATAAAATGGTGTCCAGATTATTAGCAGAATTTAATATTATATATGGCACCCGTATGATCAGTGGATAATGGATATATATATATAATTTATGGTGTCTGTATGGTCAGCAAAATAAAGATGAAATATATGAGGTCCAGATGATCAGTAGAATACTACAATATTATATATTGTGTCCGATTGATCAGTAGAATACGAAGATATTATATATGGTGTTCAATGATAAATGGAATGTGAAAATATTATATAGGGTGTCTGGATGATAGATGGAGTATGACAATATTATCTGTGGTGTCCAGATAATCATCAGAATATGACGATATTATATATGGTGTTCGATGATAAATGGAATGTGAAAATATTATATATGGTGTCTGGATGATAGATGGAGTATGACAATATTATCTGTGGTGTCCAGATATTTATCAGAATATGATGATATTATATATGGTGTTCGATGATAAATGGAATGTCAAGATATATATTTTGTCACCAATATCTCACATATTGTAATAGAGAAATTGGAGTTAATAGAGAAGATCAGAGAGAAGACGAAGAGGCAATCTGGGCATTTATTCACATCTCTAAGTGGCTAAAAACACCATCCCCCCTTCATTCTTCGCCACCACTCAGCATTTCACCGCTGGCCATATATCAGGCTAATCCAGATGTCTCATATAAATAAATGCCATTTTATCCAGCACATGAGTTTATACCTAGAGGAAGCTACAACTGTAATATAACCCCTGCTGCCTTTTATAAGAATATTACAGCCTGCTAAAGAGTTTTGTGATTACACAAAAGGCTTGATGGTGTCTGCATTGAGATAAACACATTTTGTTCTCTGCAGGGGGGAACGGGTGGTGGTGGGGGCTCCCTGCAGTGCCAGATCTGCTTCGGGTACACAATAGAGATACGCCGACTGTCCAAATGAGAGTGATGATGTCACACCAATGTCGTAAGATCACTCTGCGAAGGACAGAGGGAGTTATTGGGGATGATTTACTAAAACTGGAGAGTGCAAAATCGGGTGTAGCTCTGCATGGTAGCCAATCAGCTTCTAACTTCAGCTTGTTCAATTAAGCTTTGACAAAAAAAAACTAAACTGGAAGCTGATTGGTTTCTAAGCAGAGCTGCACCAGATTTTGCACTCTCCAGTTTTAGTAAATCAGCCCCATTCTGTCTTTTCTTAGATTAGCAACAGTAAAAGATACAGTAAAAGTGGGGCCTTTGTCAACCAGGATTCCTCAAGAGGTTGCTAGGGGTTCCTTAACAATAAAACGTAGATGCTGATTGGCTACTATGCAGAGCTGCACCAGATTCTGTGTACTCCAGTTTTAGTAACCCCCTCCCGGCCCCATTGTGTTTTTTTACAACAAGATTTTTGCCACAAAGAATTTAGTAAATTCCAGCCTGATGAGAATTCTGATTTACACTGTATGGCAAAATATTTTTGAACACCTAGCACACATCTACAAGCTTGTTGGACAACCCATTCCAAAACCATGGATGTTTATATGGAGTTGCCCTCCTTTGGGGTTTTACCATCCACCATTTTTCTAGGAAGGCTTTCCACAAGATTTTGAAGTGTTTCTTTGGGAATTTTGTCCATTTGTGAGGTCGGGTACTGATGTTGAATGAGAAGACTTTTGCTTCATCCTAAAAGTAGGGTTAAAGAGGATGGCCACCTTAAAAAAAAATATTAAAAGTCAGCAGCTACAAATACTGCAGCTGCTGACTTTTAATAAATGGACACTTACCTGTCCTGGGTGCCCGCGATGCTGGCAGCAGATGACGAGCAATCGCTCGTCTCTCGGCTGCCCCCGCCGCCATCCTCTGTCAGGAAATCAGGAAGTGAAGCGTTGCGGCTTCACTGCCTGGTTCCCTACTGCGCATGCGCGTCTTCACTGGTCCCCGTTGGGTCCTGGGAACTGTGTGTTTCCCAGAACACAATGGGGGGGGGCACCTGTGGCTAGCTGCGGCTAGCTATTCCTGGAAGTGTGTGCAGATACCTGGATTATGCAGGTATCTGCACCCCCTCCCCCCTGAAAGGTGCCAATTGTGGCACCGGAGGGGGGGGGATCCGATGAGCGGAAGTTCCACTTTAGGGTGGAACTCCGTTTTAAGGTTAGGGCTCTGCACAGGTCATTTTAGTTCCTACACACCATACTGACCAGATCAAGTCTTTATGGAAACGGCTTTGTACACAGGGGCACAGTCAAGCTGGAACAGAAAAATTTCTTCCCCAAGCTGTTACCACAAGGTTGGAAGAGCACAATTATCTAAAATGTCTTAAAGATATAGTATTAAAGAGGAAGTAAACCCTGATGGGTTTACTTCCTCTTTGTTTCCCTGCAAAGGTAAAGCATAATGGACTACTATGCATTGCATAGTAGCCCATTATGTGTCACTTACCTGACACAGGAGCCAGCGATGTGACCGCTTTGTCCCCTCTTCCACGAAGCTTCTATGTTCCTTCCGGGTATTGCTGCTCCGGCGTTATGAGTGGCCGGAGCAGCAATGACATCACTCCGACGCATGTGCGCAGGAGCCGTAAGTGGCAGCATGTTTGCCTTCACTTGCGGCGCGCCCAGTGTGCCTGCGCCGTAGACAGCGGTGCCCTAATTTTGTAAAATATCTCCTTAACCCTTAATCTAGGCTTACCTGTAGGTCAAAGTGGTCTGTAAGGGTTTAACAGTACCCTTCACTGCAAACTCCTGAAATCCATTATTTGGAGGTTTACATCTTTTTGTCCTTGCAGTATATTTCATATCTTTCGCATAGATTATCTGGACTAGAGAGCAGCCCGAAGAAAAAGAAAAATAAGCGAAGGGCTAACATGACTGGGCAAATAGGGGAATCAGGGAGAGGGAGGGATAATTTAAACAAGCTTTAGTTTGAAACGTGCACTTACAGTTATTAGTGGTTCCACAGTGGGAGGAGGGGCTCCAGGGGGTCTTCTAGGTGAGATTGTAAAGTTCTGGGAGTTAGAGGTGAATCGTCAAAGAAGAAAGTTCCCACCCTCCTGGCCCTGCACTGAAGCAATTCTCTCTGGATGGTTATAGCAGTTTGGCGGTTAGTCAAAACTATTGTGTTCCTGGTGGAGCAGACTCTGCATGGCATTACGGACAGGGCACTTGAGGCAGAACAGCGGGAGGAAGAGGAGGATTTCCTTTCCTCTCAAGGCCCACTTTATGCAGACACCATTGTTCCTATGCCACAGAACATACAAGAAGAGAGGGAGGAGGAGGGAGAGGAGGATTCTGTCAGTTTTGGAGGCATTGAAGCAGATGAAGACATATGTCAAACAGTAAGAGATGGTTTTCCATCCCCAGAACCCTTGGGAGTAGTACGTGGCTGGGAGGAGTCTGCTTCTCATGCCTCCGCAAATTTGCGGTGCATGGGCTCCCTCGCGCTTCAAAGCCTGTGAAAGGACCCAAGAATACGTGGTGTAAAGGAGAAGGATCACTATTGTTTGGCAACCCTCCTTGACCAACATTACAACAATTACAATTACACCTTAAAGAGGAGTTTATGGAATGCTTTTCCCGACTCTGGTAGGTTACAGTGCTGTGGAAAACAGTTTTGAAACTTCTGTTGGTCAAGAGAGGAGCGGTGAAAAAGCGGGCTGCCTAAGTGATGCATTTCACAATTTTTTTGGTCCTCACCGCCCAGGGCTGTCACCTTTCACATCCCATCTCATGAAATGGTGGACATTTATCTAGGGGCGAAAACTGGAGATGGAGAGCTTTCCAGTTGACAATACACTGGCTTACTGGGTCATGAGAATAGACCACTGGCCAGAACTTGCCCAGTATGCAATTGAGCTGCTGGGCTGCACTGCATCCAGCGTGCTTTCAGACCGGGCATTTAGTGCTGCTGGAGGTTTTGTTACAGATAACAAAACGTGTCTGTCCAAAGACTCGGTGGACCGTCTGACATTTATCAAAATGAATCAGTCCTGGATTACCAGAAGCTATGAAGTCCCTGATGCCGATGTCGCTGATTAAGTGTTTTTGGGATGTGGAATCTCTGCAGGACTTCTAGTCTGCCTAGCATTTTGGGTGTTGATTTCATTTTCCCACACCTGTTTGACAAGTGCATATCATTGCAATTTTTGGCAGCAAGGCCAATTCTTGCTTTTATGAAGAGTACCCTAATAGGGTTACGGTGTGACGGCACCAACAACACCCAAAGACCAATTTTTCCACACCTGTTTGACAGGAGCATATCATTGCAATTTTTGACAGCAAGGCCAACTCTTGCTTTCATCAAAAGTACTCTGCAAGCCGTTTCGTTACAAAATAAAGAAAGCTTGCAGGGAAAATTTCATTTTTGTTGGCTGTTGTGGCTGTTCTATGCATAGTACAGATGTGCATCTTTACAGGTAGACTAAGGGGACCCCACAGGCACTATATTAAAAGAATTGTTATGCTTTATGTTTTTTACATACTTTTTTTTTATTGATACATGTTCCCCAGAGCAGTACCCCGACCCCATAACCATTGTATGCTCAATTATATGCATATAAGCCTTCAAAATGGGCACTTTTGATTTTTCACGTTCGGCTCCCATAGACTTCAGTGGGTATCATTATTCCGTTCCAAACTTTCACAATGTTCGAAAGTTCTGGTGCGAACCAAACAGGGGTCGTTCGGCCCATCCATAGTGCACCGCAATGAAGGCTTTGGCACAGCAGCAATATAGTAAGCAGACAAGACATTACCTGCATAACCAAATACAGTTGATAAAAATTGGTGTATACTAAAGCGCTGATATATAATTTAAAAGCCCCAAATCTAATAGAATAAAATAAGATTACTAAATGAAATGCTGCTACCATTAAAAGTGTTCCCACACTTGGAAATATGTTAAAGATATACAAATAGCGTATAAATGGTGCGCAATTCAACCTTAATTATGTGAGCATAGATCTTTAAAAATAATTATTGCCACAATGTCAATTGTGGTCAATAGTGCACAAGTGATAAGAAAAATATATACACACTCCGTATATATTGTGCTAGAGGTGTGTGAAATAAAATATACAATCCTTGTATATAAATTAATATGTGAGTATGTGATCCTTATTATAAAAGAAATGCCAAACGTGCATATAAAATCTTATTTAATAGGTGAAAGTATTTGTTGTGTTGGTAAAATGAAAAAAAGTTGAACGACGATTCAGTGATAGTAATCAAGATGATTGGGAATTGTGTGCTGTGTTAGAAAGATTGAAGGAACTCTGGCGTAGCAACAGGTGCTCTGATTACAAGATTGGTACCATACACCAGACAATTAGTGTTGAATACAATCTAATTGCAACAATATGCAGATACACCAGGCGATTACTCTAATTGCAAGGTTGGTGCCATACACCATACAATCCTATTGTATGCAATCTGTTTGCTACGATAACCAGATAAACATATACACCAGGCGATTGGTGTTTTAAAAGGGCAGTGGTGCATTACTGATACTAACAATTAAGACAGCTGATTTAACCTCCCACTGTTTAGAGAAACAAAAAGCAAAAAGACTGCTATTTTGGAAAATATAAATATAAAATTTTGCCACTTCGGTAATGGTATTTATAAATATATAGGAAGAAAGAAACAAAAACTTCCCTTAATGTTGCCGGTACAATTATAGGTGATTCTTTGAAATCTTCCTGATGCTCAAGCCGGTTTTAACATGAAAAAGAGAAAAAACAAACAAAAACCATTGCGCAATATTGCTAACTATAGACTCCCCATGAGATGCCTCAAGTTGTATGCACGCACGTGTACCAGGTGGATATAGTGCAGATAAAAAGTGTCAATGGTCAGGCTTTCGCTCCTGGGCTGTCAGCCCTTCTCCTCCTTTGCTGAGCTCGTGTATTACACGGCGTCACCTAAGATCCTCCTCCCGACGCGTTGCATCACAGGTCACGTGATTTTTTCAAGGGCAAATACAGTTGATGTTTTCAGGGTCACTTTGATAAACGGGTTCTGCGCAGCCCTGAAACTTCACCAATGGTAACCTCTTCCAACAGTTAGGCCTGGTTCACACCTATGCAGGTGGCGGTTTGCATATTCCAGGTGCAATTTGCGTTTTTCAATACACATTTTTGATCTATTGAAATCTATGGAACCAAAAAACAGAAAAAAGTCACTGGCCTTTTCCATAAAATGCACAGATGTGAACTACATCCATAGGAAACCATGTTAAATTGACTGTAGTGTGTTTCTGCTGAAAAGCTGAAAAGCGCAAAAGAATGCCTAACCCATCGATCTAACTATTTCCCAAAACAGTTACCTTTAAGGCATGCTGTAAATGATAACTTCCACATTTTCTTTTGCCCTCAACCAAACTGTCAAGTCACCAAAAGGCTGGAGTCATAACTGATCACATGTGCAGCACCTTAATAACTGCAGGTCAGCAGGGGCTAAGATGGCAGCTTCCTTGGCTGTAAAGTGTTGGAGGGTTTAGTTCCGCTTTAACCTTAAGGGCCCCTTCACATCTTTGCACTGTGGTCTGTGTCTGCTCAGGTCCAAATTTATAGTGCAGTATGGAGCACTGGCACCTCATTCAAAATAAATGTCCTACCTCAACACAGTGCACCTTAAAGTGTTACAGTGGAATCTTGGATTACCAGCATAATTAGTTCCAGAAGCATGCTTGTAATCCAAAGCACTCATATATCAAAGCGAGTTTCCCCATAAAAGTCAATGGAAACTCAGATGATTCATTCCACAGTGACTTCTATGGTATGCAGTACCGCATATGGCCAGAGGTGGGGGGGCGCCGGAGATACTCGGGAAACACTCGGAAACAGCTCAGAGCCGCTCGGATGCATTCGGAAGCATTTGGAAACACTCGGAGAGGCTCAGAAACACTTGGGAACGGAGTGTTTCTGAGTGTTTCTGAGTGGCTCTGAGTCCATCCGAGTGCATCCGAGCGGCTTAGAATGTCACATGGCTCATTAACCGTGTTACTCGCAATCTGAGAAAAATTAGTGTACTAAACTCAGGACCCTACATTCACTATATCTGGTTTCCCACATGACACAGAACACGGAAATGCAATTATTTTAGTAAATATAAACAGCTAAATACCTTTTTTTCATCAGCAGTATATAGCAGTCTTATGACTTCTTCTCAGAGGAGTTTTCATTCTCCTGTGACTGTCCTATGAGACTACAGGACTCCTAACCCTACTAATTGGCCCTGTGCCAATCACATGCACCCTCCCAAAAAAAAACTCTCTAGCACTACACACCAAACTGAGCATGTACAGAGTGCCCCCAAGGCTCTGTACTATCAGGAGATGGATTGGGGACAGTGGAAGAAGGGGGTGCACAGAGAAGACAGGATCAAACAGCCTTTTTACAGAATGCAGAGGATTAAGCCCTAAGGATTCACAGTGAGTATCACAAGCATGCTTTACTGCATATACAGACTGCTCAACTGGTGTGGATGGCACTCCATCCATTAATCTGATGGCTATCAGCCTGTGTCCGTCTGTTGACTGTGTGCGCGCGCATGTCACAACAAACAATGCGCGCGCCTCACATGTTCCCAGCCGAGGCCGAACGTCCCCCTGCGCCCATCCATTCAACTGTGTGCGCGCGCATGTCACAACATACCCTGCGCGCGCATCACCCATCCTCAGTGATGGGTGGATGACTCACTGGTCGACTGTGTGTGCGCGCGCATGTTACAGCAACCACTGCGCGCGCACTAGGCATCTCCAGTCGTGGATGGCTATCCATCAGCTAAGAAAGCAAACCACCGCGCACGCGCGCACAAGCTGTCCTCCATTAACCCCTGGAGTGGGTAAAACACGCTGCTGCCAAACACGAGAGTGTGAGGCCTTGTGAGCCGGTGAGTGGGCCTTTCAGAGGGAGTGTGATCACAAACACGTGGTGTGGTGGCAGATTCAAGCCAGTTAGAAGACTCCAGTTTGAAACTGTGTTTGAAGACACTTTGAAAATCACTTACCTATTGATTTATTTATTTACAATCTGGACTTTATATGTTTATGAACTTTTTCACTTGTCACTAAGAGAAATAGATACACTGCTGCTATTAAGTTATACGTTGAGTCAATTATACACCACTATTTTTGCACTTTGATATTTATATAGCACTGTATATATATTTGCACAATATTTATTTGCATAGTAATTATTCACTATTTTGTATATTAGCGCTACTGATTCATCTTATTTATGTTGCATTTTTAGGTTGAATTGCAGATTTTACATGTTTATATACTTTAAGTAGCTGCTGTTTGATCTATTTATATATTTTTTACACTTGCACTTGTATACCTTCACTAATTTTATAGCCTACACACCTGCGGCGCGGTGGGGGTAGATGATACAGAGGGCAGTCTTCCATAGTTATATATCATTTACCAACAGTACATACTATGTTACAAACATGTTGATTGGTTTTAGGAAATTAGTGAGCATTACAGATGAAGGCATAGAAGTGGTGTACATAGAATTGCCGTAGACAATCTTGAGGCACCCCTTAAAAATGATGGACAGTCTCGAGGTGCTCCATTCTAAAATGTAAAAAACGATTCTCATAGTTTTACATAATGCAGCAGCATCCACAAGTCTAAGTAAGACACCCAACATTAGAGGTGATTTATTCTGAAGAAAAAGCAAATATACTTTGGCAAACTGGTACTGACTAGTGTTCCAATGTATAAGAACCGTTCTGGTATGTGAGAATAGGATACCAGTCACAACTGAAAGGGGCCAGCAGAACGTACTGTACAAACCCAATGTTTATGATGGGACAGGTAAGAAAAGGAGAAGAAGAGTATAAAGGGCACAGAAAAGAAAGGTGAAAAGAAGTGGGGAGAGTAGGCAGGAAAAGGGGGGGGGGGGGGCAAAATTAGGGATTCCATGGGGCTGGGTCAAGCCACCACCAAAGGTTGCTCCATTAGTAAAGAGCTATAAGGAAAGGGCGGAACAGTCAAAGTTGTGATTTCTACCATAGTCTAGCCATGGGGTCCATACGTTAATAAATTTAGCGTGAGCATCATTGAGAATAGCAGTAAATTTCTTGTGGCCCATGACTCCCATCACACTGTGTTTTATCTTGGAAAAATGAATAGAGGATTGTCTCCATGCTTTTGCAGGTGTCTGTCTGCCAGCCACAAATATAACATTCTTTCTTGTTTGGAGAGATCAGAGATTGGTCTGTGTAGCAGGGATTCCCATGGGTTCAGAGATAGATTTGCATTTAGGACAAATCATATTAGACGGTTCTAGTAAAAAAATTAAAAAAAATGCTGTAGGAATGTCAGAAGTATTCGCACAGCCATCACAAATAGCCCCAATATTTTGTCTAATATGTTTATCTAGTGCACCCCACATAGGTGCCCCTGGTGAATTGGGATCCCCCACCCGGCACAGCCAGGCACACTGAATTTCCACAGGCTCCCAGAGTCAGGAAACACTTTGTTTTTGTATTTTTATTGAGGGGATAAAACTTGGAAAGGGAGTAGGGGTATTATGAGATGCCCACTTGACTTCAGAGAACTCTTCAGGGACAACTCTCTTATATACAGTCTACAGTATATACACTCTTTTCTCTTCCTCCAGCACTTCACTTGCTTGAAAAACAAACACAGACTCAGAAGAAACACTTTTAGTAAATATGGCAAAGCACCCAGCCAGATCAAGCAAAAGCCCTTAACAGGCAGGGACGCCGGGCCCCTTTGATTGTGTAAAAGTCCAGTGTCCAGCTTACATTCCTGTGGCTACTGATCCCAGCACCACCTCTTTGGGCACTGCCAGCCTGTCTGGCTGCAGCTGCCCCTTTTACTAGCCCCCCTGGCTACCTCTCCTCAGTCCTTCCAGACTGACACCACAGTCCTCCCAGACTGCACACTCACCAGCCCACCCAGCTAACTTCTTCTGGAGAACTCCTGGACATTCTGACCGGCTCCTGCTGTCCTCACACTTTCTCCCGTGCATCCAGGAAGGATATCCTCCGTGTGTTGTAGAGGGTGCCTCCACCACCTGAGCCCCAGGTCTGAGGTCACCGCCCTGCAGACAAGGGGACACCCTCAAGGCTCACTGACAGCCTCCTCAGCACTCCTTTTCCATCTTCCCCCCGACTGCCCCTGCTGGCAAGACCCATGAGTCTTTATGAGGTACCCGCCTTCTGCCAGCCCATTTACTGGGGATTGGCTGGGGCCCTCATTAATACTCCAGACAACTCCCCCATCTACTTCTGGAAGCTTCTCTCCAAGGTTCTAGAGAGCAGGGGGAGTTACCAGAGATGCATCATCCAGCCTTCCCGAGTCACTCATCCCTGACCCAGATTTAGCCCAGGCTTGGCTGCCAGCCAAGCCAAATTTACCTACTCTAACAAATATGTACACTAGCACACTAGCTAATGGACAAATTTCTTGCTTGAGGTATTTCAGGAAAATACCACATTATGTATTAGTCACCAAATGGAGCTGACGTAAAATACAAAATATGGGGATTATTAGTAACGGATATGCAAATGCTTCTGATACTCAACAATTTTTTTTATAAATAATTGCCATAGTTTGAATGAGCTCCGACTTAACCTCTTCATTGGGTGAAGAGGTTAAATCACCCCCCCAAAAAATGTTCACTAATCTCTTTAAATCTAACGAAGTCACTGGCCCTTAACCTCCCTGGCGGTATTCCCGAGTCTGGCTCGGGATGAGATTTCAGTACCAAAAGCGGTATTCCCGAGTCAGACTCAGGATCGCATTACAGGATCCATGTAAAGGTTTACTTACCTTGTCCCCTGGATCCTGCAATGTCTCCCCGCTGTGATCTACAAGGGGCGGGGGCGCGCGTGCCGCCGCCGGCGCGCTTCCGCGCCCACGGGAGGCTCCGTGAGTCGGGTTGCGGGGCCCGTGGACTCCATCGCCGCGGGGATGCCCGCGATTGCCTCACGGAGAGGAAGAACGGGGAGATGCTTGTGAACAAGCATCTCCCCGTTCTGCCTAGCAACAAGTAACACTGATCTCTGCTCCCTGTGATTGGAGCAGAGATCAGTGATGTGCACAACACAGTTAGCCCCCCACAGTTAGCAACACGCCCCTAGGACACCTTAACCCCTACACTGCCACCTCCTGGTTAACCCCTTCACTGCCAGTGTCATTTACACAGGAATCAGTGCATTTGTATAGCACTGATTGCTGTATAAATGACAATGGTCCCAAAAATGTATCAAAAAATTCCGATGTGTCCGCCATTTAAAACAAAAAAAAATATTAATAAAAATGCCATAAAACTATCCCCTATTTTGTTTTATGTATTTTGCTA
Organism: Lithobates sylvaticus; assembly: GCA_028564925.1. Taxonomy (NCBI): domain Eukaryota; kingdom Metazoa; phylum Chordata; class Amphibia; order Anura; family Ranidae; genus Lithobates; species Lithobates sylvaticus. The sequence goes on along the minus strand of CM053035.1, from coordinate 182,687,331 downwards.
TAACTTTTGCACAAACCAATCAATAATCGTTTATTGCAGTTTTTTTTACCAAAAATATGTAGAAGAATACATATCGGCCTAAACTGAGGAAAAAACTTTATTTTGTATATATTTTTGGGGGATATTTATTAGAGCAAAAAGTAAAAAATAATGCGTTTTTTTCAAAATTGTCACTCTTTTTTTGTTAATAGCGCAAAAAATAAAAACCGCAGTGGTGATCAAATACCACCAAAAGAAAGCTCTATTTGTGAGAAAAAAGGAAGCCAATTTTGTTTGGGAGCCACGTCGCACGACAGCGCAATTGTCAGGTAAAGCGATGCAGTGCCGAATCGCAAAAAGTGCTCTGGTCAGGAAGGGGGTAAATTCTTCCGGGGCTGAAGTGGTTAAGTGAATTTTTTCTTAGATCTACAGGCCTACAATTTAAAACGCCAAATTTCCATGCAAAATAATGGTAGCGCTTTCAGCACCTAAAATCTGAAATAATCATACCGCCAGGGAGGTTAAAGCTACACTAAAGTAACACTACCATACAATAACCACTAACCTTATAACAAACCTAACACTTTCTGCAGCAACCTTCCATTATCCTAAGCCAGTACTTTAGATCTGGCGCCGAGGGCATAGTGCTCAGAACTATTGATGTGCCATAGATACCCATAGACATGATGACAATTCCTTGATCTGGCCTTTCATGACTATGGAAGCCATGCTGACCAACACTCCATCTAAAAGACAGCTGCCAACCCCCCACCCCACCAATGAGCCCCTCATAGTGTCTGCCAGTGCAGCTCGTTCCCACCGCAACAATTATGAATGTTCACCTGAGGTGAACAGCTATGTTTATGTGCAAGGTGGCCGAGAGCGGCACCAGAGGGTGATCAGATGTCTGAGGGCCCATAGATGGTGAGGGTGTTGGGTACTGGACTGTGCAGTTTAATTGAATGTTTAATGTAAACAGCAAATTGAGCAGATCTTATTCAGCGATCTCCTGCCTTTCATACGATGTGAGAAGCACAAAAAACGACAGCTGCTTCTTGTCCTGGAATTTGCGACAAATAGCTGAATATTTCCCTCTCACACACATAGATCTTGTAATGGAGGAAAAACTGGAACCCTTCCAGCCAGCCTGTGGCCTTGTCTGTGCTGGTATGTGTGTAGTGTCTGTATCTCTTCCTGGATCAGATGTGCTGCATGTCCCCCAGTGAGGGGATCACATTGTCAGCTCTGCAGACAGAGGTTACCCCCCCCCCCCCCCCCCCTCCTCCTCCTTCTCCCCGCCGTTGGCAGCTCTGCAGCGCACACAGAATAAGCTCGCTGCAGCATGCAGAGGACGTAATAAACCTCTTTAATACTCCATATACATCTATTATGTGGCTGCTGCCGGCAGCTGCTAGAGCGATAAATAAGTTCATATGACCTGGCTGATTATTGATTCCTCTGGCTGTTTATTTACCCCTGACTTCCCAGCGCAAACAATTAATACCCTATTATAGGCTGAGCTCCCGGCAGAGAGAGCCTAGTGGTTCTAATTCTCCAGACTGCAGAGCGCGTATATTGAGTCGCTAGCTGAGCCATCCAATCCAGGCGGCCATGCTCACATAAAATGCATTGCCCACTCCAAAGCTCTAATAACGAGATCACTGACTATGGATAAAGGCCGGTGTGTCCATCCAGTAGGATTGGGAACCAGAGGAGGGGCAGTGGGCGATGTCCAGTGACTTACTTAATACCCCATCACATTAATTCAGCGTTCTCGCTCTGTTCAATCTTCTCACTGTGTCAGAGTCTGCAGGCTGTAACTAACGGGCTTAACCAATAATGGCAGCTTAGAGGTACAATTATAGAACAGGATTACCAGACAAGGAACGGCAGCTGTAAAGCCATCCCAGGGAGTAATAATAACCGCCGACACACCACTCACTACCAAGTCACTGACGCCTGGGACATGGGCGCAGATTTCACAGACATCAGGAAAAGAGGACAGCATGCTGATAGGGCAAAAATATTTATTGCTTGACCTATCCCATACAAATGATTGCAGGTCCAACATATGTCATCTCCCTGGCTATGTAGGGAACAAAATGGTGGCCAAAGAAAAACATGCTGAAACCTAATAGCTGAGTAGGGATAAATGGGTAATTTTTCCAAACTTAATTTAGCCACAAAAAAAGCAATTTGGCCTTTCCTGAATTTTTTGCAAACAATTAGTCTCTCATTTGGTCATTCAGTTCTGCTGATTTAAATTAGCTTAAAGCGGAGTTCCACCCAAAAGTGGAACTTCCGCTCATTTGTCTCCTCTCCCCCTCCGGTGCCACAATTGGCACCTTTCAGGGGGGGGGGGGGATCCAGGTATCCTGTTTCCACTTCCAGGACTCCGTGCCACGACCCATGACGTCACTGCGGGGCTCTCTCCTCCTTCCCCTGTTGCCAGGCCAGTAGGAGAGAGGAGCAGGGCTTTCCCGGCATGAAGCCGTAAGGCTACACTGCCTGGTGCCCTTACCAGCAATGGCAGTGGCAGCACCCGACATCTGATGGAAACATTAGTCATGGGCGTCCGCAGGTAGGGGAAAGGGCGGTCAAGTGCCCCCCCTGGAATCAGGGATCGGATCTTAAATTCAGTACAGTTGCGTCGCTATCCTGTCAAGCCCCCCCCATCAGTGTTGTCTGACTTCAGGCTCTGTCCCCTGCTCAGTCAAGCAGAGAACTCGGCAGCGCTGTGACAGGAGAAAGGTGAGCTGCGGGCTATCAGAGGCTTCCCCTGCTCGCCCCTCCTTCCTCCTGTCAGGGAGAAGAGACGGCGGCTCTCACCAGGTTCCCGGCTCAGCTTCCTACCTGCTCCGTTCCTTCCCTATTGGGCATAACTCAGTGCCACCAGAGAGAGAGCCATGCTGCCCAGTGCCACCAGAGAGAGAGCCACACTGCCCAGCACCACCAGAGAGAGAGCCACGCTGCCCAGCACCACCAGAGAGAGAAATACTGAGCCACTACCAGACATGCTACACTACTGCATAGAGTCGGCCCTGGGGAACCCAGAGTGAGCAATTGTCCAGCCGAAAGAATCACTGCTGTCGTTTCGCTGGGTCTGGTAAAAGGGCCTATTGGCCATTATCCATTACTTATCCTAAGGACTGTACTACGTCTGCAGTCTCTGACCATGATAATGTTATTATGACATTGTCGAAAAGGGGCGGTGCATGAGTGACCCTAAAATGATGCCCCCCCTGAAAAAAGTTCTGCGGATGCCCATGGCTGTGATGCCAACATCGCTGGACTCCAGGAAAGGTAAGTATCCGATTATTAAAAGCCAGCAGCTGCAGTATGGGTATCTGCTGGCTTTTAATTATTTGTTTTTGGGACGGACCTCTGCTTTAAAAAAGTTTACTTTTGCTGTGTGTGCCCGTTAGCGCCTTCAATATTTGACTTTATGTTCCTGGCTATTAAGGGGACATTTGTGACATAAGAATAGGCCCAAGATAGTTGAAAGGATTTTCTGTAACCCTCGGGAGTCACTGAAAGCCTTTAAAATGAGAAAATACCATCTTAAATGAGGTTTTCTATTAATTTCAATGCATTTTTCAGAAACTCAAAACCTTGTTGAAATTTTCCCAATTTTATTTCAGTGAAACAAACAAACCCAACTTTGCTTACTTCTAGTACAAGGTTGTAAATCATATCAGTGCTGCTCACTTCCCCTCCAGAGTTCTGCACTTTATACCCATTGGCTGCGTGTGCTGAATGGAAAGAAGTACTCTGCTCCTGATGGATTAATCAGAACTATCCTCATCCACCCAATGTAATTCGTTTTTTCCCCGTTTTGTTGCTAAACTTTATTTAATTTCTGCACTACTCATTGTTTTGTAGAAGAGTAGAAAAAAACTGGTGAAGTAGACAGGTTGATGAAAAACTTAAAAATAATCCAAATTCGAGAAAAAGTCCCTTCTGAAAATATTGGACAGATGTAGAGCGCCATGAAGTATCTGCAGAAAAAAGGCAAAAGGTCTTTAAATGTTGGGCAAATAGATTTCACCAGGTCATTGTTATTTAAATTTGATCAAAAACTGTCCAGAACAGCTTTATCAACAAGAAAAACTGTCAGAGGTTATCCATCAGAAGGGCCAAAATATCACACAAGACCATTTTATCGGGGTCCCTGTATGACTAACATGAAAGAGTTTTATTCACAAACTCCCAATCTCTGTGCACTCAGTTTCTGGGGTCTCCAGTTTTTTATCACTTTCTCTCTCTTGCCTAGCCTGTGGAATCTCTAGCCTTGATCACTGGCCATCTTAGCCTGGTGTCTGGAATCCCCAGGCTTCCACTGTTTACCCTTTGGCCCCCTTCTGAGGTCTCGCTTTCCACTATCTATCCTCTGCCCATTCTATGGAGTCTCCTACCTTCCACCATTCTGCCACTGTCCACCTACTTTCAGCCCTTTGGGGACTCCTGCCTTCCAATGTCCATCCTCTGCCTAACATGAAGGTCTCCAGATTTTCACTGTTGTGCGCTTTCGACTCCCTGGGGTCTCCTGCTTCCACTGTGCACATTCTGTTCAGCTTACAAGAGCTCTGACTTTCCACTATCCGCCTAACTTCCAAAGTTACTGGCCTTCCACTTTGACACACTCTGGGGGGTCTTCAGCTTCCCACTGTCCATGCTCTGTCCACCCCCCCCCCCCCCCAGGGTCTCATCCCGCCTCATAGGTCCCCACGTGTCCACCTACTCCCCATAATGTTGGAATCTATGGCCATCCAATCACCACCTTCTGTCCACCATCCAGGGTCTCCATTCTGCCACTGTCCACCCTCTGTCCACCCTTTGGGGTCTCCGGCCTTTCACTGTCCACCTTGTACCTTGTCTCCAGGGTCCCCGACTTTCAACTGTCCCCCTGTGATTTCTGGTCTCATTGAGTCAACACTGTGCAGAAAACGGCTTCTTTTTGGCAGGTTGTTACACCGCGCCATCAGGATTAACCGATAGCTGCAACCTGAACCTCGTGGAAAAAATTGCCATCCTAGATAGGAAAAGCTCCAATATTTCTCAAAACGATTAGAGATTTGACAAATGCTAAGAAAGATCTGAAAATATTTTGTGGCTGGCCTGGCTGAGAGTTCATCCTACTGAATCAAAAGATGATTATTTTGCTGATGAGTTTGACATGCTGGAAAATCTATATAACCAACAATTCTGACTTATTTGTTGATTTCTAGTGCCTGCTCAGTCTTTTCCCACATGTTACTAGACTAGATGCATAAACTTTGTAAAATGTATAGCTACATATAATGTTCAGTTAACAAGCTGCAATGTCTTTTAAGGACAATGATGTTCCAGCATGATACATTTTACTGTACACCAGTTTTATGCCCCATACACACGATTGGACTTTCCGAAAACAAAACCGTGGAATTTTTTTTGAAGGGCATTGGCTCAAACTTGTCTTGCATACACACGGTTACACAAATGTTGGCCAACAATTACGTTCGTAGTGACGTATTAGACGTACTACGTGTTTTTTCAGCTGTTTAGCGCCACCCTTTGAGCTCCTTCTGATAATTTCGTGTTAGTAGAAGTTTGGTGAGCGTTGATTTGCGCTTTTCTTTTCACGTTTTTTCATTTAGCGCTTTTCAGTTTGTGCTTTTTAGTTCATGCTTTTCAGTTTGTTTCTGAACAGCCGTTCATCAACCAGACATGTTGCAGAATCGGAGGAGATAACTTGTTATTTATTTTTGACCTTGGAGTTATTGCTTTGACATTTTTTTTTTGGTTGAATAATGATTTGATTGGGGAAATTTTCTATATTTTTGGATGCATAGAATGCACTTTTTGGTTAATTTCTACTGGCAGATAGCATGTCTAATTTTATTTTTTTATTTTAATTGCACAATAAAAAAATTGTGTAGAATAATACTTGGCTATGTGTTTTACTTCAAATGACAGTTTGGGAGTCGGCAGTTACATTTTAAAAAATACAATGTAAAATTAACAAGGGACACCAACATAGTTGTATCTTTGATCTTAAAAACTATCGGATAATGGTGTTGTGGTAACTTGCACAAATAAAAATAAAAAAACATAATAATATTATTCTTGATATCACTAGAAAAGAAAAGCCTTTGAAAATGAGTTTCCAATATCTCCACCAGTATCACCAGCAAAGCAGCTTTATTATTACCTCATTAAAGCGGTTGTATACCCGTTTTAACTTTTTTTTTAAACTACCTGCAAGAGAAAGTCATAATGAGCTAGTATGACTAGCATACTAGCTCATTATGCATCACTTACCTTAGATCGGGGCCCCCGACGCCGTCCTCTTCTCCCCCTCCAGCCGCAGCCATCTCTCTTCCGGGTATCGCCGCTCCGGTCAATCGCAGCGCCGCTGCGGCGCTGTGATTGGCCAGAGCAGCGAAGACGTCGCTCCGCGCGTGCGCGCGGGGCACTTCAACTGCGGTGAGCCGCAGTTGGGAATGGGGATTAACCCATTAAATGCACCATTGTCTACGGCGCGCATGCGCCGTAGACAACGTTGTAAATCGTTCTTTGCAAATATCTCCTAAACCGTGCAGGTTTAGGAGTTATTTCTTGTACCTACAGGTAAGCCTTAATCTAGGCTTACCTGTAGGTGCAATTTGAAATTAAGGGTATACAACCGCTTTAAAGAAGAAGAGAATTGCGCGCTGCATTTGGAGATTTCATAATTTGCCATGTCACGAATGTTAATTCTCCATTACGAATGCTATTTTACAAGACCGATCGCTTCTGCTTCCGAGCATGCGTGTTTGTACTTTGGACTTTTGTCCGACGGACTTGTGTACACACGATCAGAAAATCTGACAACACACATTTGTTGGCGGAAAATTTGAAGACATGCTATCCAACATTTGTTGGCGGAAAGTCCGCCAACAAATGTCCGATGGAGCATACACACGGCCTGCCAACAGCCTGTCATCGAACATTTCCCGTCTGAAAATCCGATCGTGTGTACGGGGCTTAAGGCTGCATTTACACTTGAGCTGATTGTATTTTGTCATTTTACAGGGTTTTTTGAACATTTGCACAGGTGTTTTTGATCAATTTGTGGGCATCTAAGGCTTGAGGGTTTTTAAAAATGATTTTTAGCCAATGGAAAGCTAGTTACTAGGGGGAAAAAAACAGGATGCACATGTTCACACATTTTTCGCTTGTTTTTCAACCTCCATTCACACTATATTGTGCGATTTCAGGTGTTACGCATATGTGCATTTATTTTTTTTTGTGCCTTGAGGCACTACCCCCATAGGACAGCCCATTTATTTTAATGGGCTGCCCTACAGGCAAAAAATGTGGCATAGAAGATCAAGTATCCTTATGAGCTTTGTGCATTTTTTAGTTGTGTGCGTTGCAGCATTTGCAGCATGTTTTTTTTTTGTGAGTTTGTGCGCTACTGTAGCGTGAATGTAGCCTCAATTGTGAATGGGGCCTTAGCAGTTCAGAAACATTTATTTCTAAAAAATACTGTTATGTTTAGGGATCATTGTACGTTTCAACCATGAAAATTGTCCTGCGTTTGGCGAATATAAAATGTTTATTTCTGTAGTAAATGGTTGCTGTATAAATGGGAGTGTGATATTCTTCCCTGTCAGCATGCAGTGCATCTACCATCTATCTGCAGACTTCGACTCCTGGCCCGCCGTGTACACATGCTACAATTTCTATTGTTCTCTGTTTCCTACATTTCTATTCCGTCCAGGGATTAGTTGGGCTTATGTAAAAATTTCAGAAGGAAGAGGCGGTGAGGCCGCCGTCTGTAGCTGCAGCGGAATAGAAGTTTGGTGTGTTGGAATAATCTCAATTGCACCGGTAAATTACTCTGTCAATGTGGCACTGCGATCGAATACTGATTCCGTACCTGAGAGGAGACACAGGCTGATGTTACATCTGAAGCCTCAGAGCGTGAACTGCAGAGAATTTTGAGAAGAGAATATTATGCCGGCTGCACTAGCCGCTCTCTGCCCCCCCCCCCCCCCCAAAAGAACACAATCAGTATGCCACCCTAACTCAATATTCCTTCCTGATTTCAGAGCTGAAGATCTACTGGGCCCCAAAGTAACATGAGAACCAAGAGCCCCCAATGTCTTTATTTATAGAAACCCTCAGATATCTCAGAGAGCAACCACCACACAAAAAAATGCTTCGTAATACACAGATTAGCGAAATAGATTTTTCTTTATTGTACATCATGGGACACAGAACAGCTTCATTTTTCCTTACTAACGCGGTTATGCGCCACCTACAAGTGAATGGAAACTGTGAAAAAACAGTAATGCCCCGTACACACGAGCTCAAGCTTGGCTTGCTTACACACGGTCACTGAACTTTCGACCGTCAAGAACACGGTGACGTACAATACTACGACGAGCCGAGAAAATGCTTCCGAGCTGCCGTCGAATTGTTTCCGAGCATGCGTAGGAATTTTGAACGTCGGAATTGCTACAGACGGTCTGCATTTCCGAACGTAACTTTTTCCGTCGGAAAAATAGAGAACCTGCTCTCAGTCTTTTGCTGGCGGAAATTCCGCCAGCAAAAGTCCGATGGAGCATACACGCGGTCGGAATTTCCGACCAAAAGCTCACATCGGACTTTTGCTGGCGTAATTTCCGATCGTGTGTATGGGGCATAAGTCACTTCCTATAACTCCTCCCATAATGGAAGATACTCCAATTTTACCAGTGTCTGAAGGTGATAGTCACTGCTGTGTGATTCTCTGCACAACAATGCAAAAGTCTCTAATGGTTCCTCAAAATTCAAGAGATTTTTTGGTATATGGATCCGTTCCTATGGCTATCGTCACCCAGCAGAATGGTACCTGCGATGCGGAGATGGCCGGTAATGTTGCGGGTCAGCACAAGAACCTGAATATATGGAACACTGCGCAGTCAAATGACCAAGGTACTTTCCAGGTGGGCTGCTAAACAGGTCCAGTGCAGTGAAATCCAGTTGGGGGATTGAGTCCTCGAAGGCCCTCTGGGGCACAGCCTGCCATGATGGCTGAAGACTGGACTCCTGTTGACAAAAGTGGGTCCTGCGGCATCACCGGGGGACAAGGCTCTCCACACTTTAGAAGTGGTTCAGGATATTTGTGAAGTTAATGGCCACAATCAGGCAATCAGACCTTATTTGTCCTTTCCAAAAGGCCAACAAAAATGGTCTACTATTTTCCATTGGATTTGTCGGCTTATATCGCATGCTTATAGTTTGAAAGGAAATGCTTTGCCTTTTCCGGTGATGGCTCATTCTACCAGTAGTGTAGGTGCCTCCTGGGCTATCTGTCATCAAGCTTTAGAACTTCTGCTTAGGGCAAGCAAGACATCCATTGAACAATTTGGTTTCTGTTGCTTCTTTCGGGCTTTCTTGAATATCTGTGCATCCTGTCACTCTTCTGGAATTGACCTGGGCCAATCGTATGGATTCTTTCACCGGTGGGGCAAACCTCGGGGCTGTGATCTGTCAGTGCCATACAGTGAAAACCATACCTTGTTGTGTGAGATTTCTAAAGAAGAGCAGAAGCAATTGAGTCTATGTGCTTTTGCGTAGCCCATGCTAAGCAGTGATGACATGGAGAGTCCACGGTAGAGATAAACACATTTGAAAACACAGACTGAATTCTAATGAAAGTAGACTTAGCAATATCCAGAAATGGCTCAATCCATTGAGTGGATGAAATCACCCTTCATTCACCCATAAAGTGAACTAGTAAGAGGGTAATTTGGGCATTTGTCAGATTACTCCCACCTTCATATCATTTATCTCTGTGCAGGATTGGTGTGCTGGATACCTCAGTTTATGACCTGGGAGATTTTAAAGGATGAAATTAGATTTAAAGTGCATGTAAACCCTAACTGGATGATGTTTAAGGGTTGATTTACTAAAGGCAAATAAACTGTGCACTTTTTAAGTGCAGTGGATCCATAGCTTAAAAAATACGTTAAAGCTTCACTATGTAAAGAATACCCAATCAGGTGCAAGGAGAAAAATAAAAGCAGCATTCTTGCTCGTATTTTTTAGGACAGGTTTCCTGATGGTAACAACAGTAAACCATTCCAGCCATGGGTGTCCGCAGGTAGGGGCAAGGGGGGGTCAAGTGCCCCCACCTGGAATCAGGGATCGGATCTTAAATTCAGCACAGTTGCGTCGCTATTGGGTGACACCATCAAGGTTCTGTCAAGCCCCCCCCATCAGTGTAGTGTGACTTCGGGTCTTTTCCCTGCTCAGTCCAGCAGAGAACTTGGCGGCGCTGTAACAGAAGAAAGGCGAGCTGCGGGCTGTCAGAGGTTTCCCCCGCTCGCCCCCCTTTCCCCTGTCAGGGAGAAGAGACGGCAGCTCTCACCAGGTTCCCCGCCCAGCTTCCTGCCAGATCCGTTCCTTTCCTATTGGCCATAACTGAGGGCCAATCAAAGGAGACTAGGAGAGGAGAGCATCATGAGACATGTAGTCCCAAAGATTGGTGGCCCCATTTTCCACAGGGAGGAGGCTACAGCTCGATCGAGAGAGATTGAGAGACTGCAGCCTGGAAAAAAGCTGAGGGAGAGAGTTCTACAGGACAAAGAATGAGAAGTGTGCTGGTCAGAAGCCAGAGAGAGAGAGCCACGCTGCCCAGCACCACCAGAGAGAGAGCCACGCTGCCCAGTGCCACTAGAGAGAGCCACGCTGCTCAGCACCACCAGAGAGAGAAAGACTGAGCCACTACCAGGGTACAGACATGCTACACTACATACAAATGTCGCCCCCGGGGAACCCAGAGTGAGTGATCGTCCTGCTGGAGGGATCACTGCTGTAGTTTCCCTGGGTCTGGTAAGAGGGCCTGTTGGCCATCTTACATTACTTATCCTAGGGACTGTACTATGTCTGAAGTCTCTGACCATGATAATGTGATAATGACATTGTCGAAAAGGGGCGGTGCATGGGTGACCCTAAAATGATGCCCCCCCCCCTGAAAAAAGTTCTGTGGATGCCCATGATTCCAGCATAATGTGTGTGTGTAGTCTCAATGGGAAGCTCATGGGACAGGATGGCAACACTGGAGCACAAATGGGAAACAGGAACAGAGGGGGTTATTTAATAAAAGCAAATCCACTTTGCACTACAAGTGCACGTGGAAGGTCAGTCGCTGTAGATCTGAGGGTGACACGCAAGGACAATAAAAAACAGCGATTGTACATGATTGGATGATAAAATCAGCAGAGCTTCCCCTCATTTCAGATCTTACCCTTAGCTGTAAAGCGACTGTACTTCCAAGTGCATTTCCAAGTGCACTTGCAGTGCACTTGTAGTGCAAAGTGGATGTGCCTTTAGTAAATCAACCACAGAGTGTTACCCTGTAAGAGGAAGTACCTGAACAAGGGACATGTAGTCCCAAAGATTGGTGGCCAAGTGGATTTGCCTTTAATAAATCAACCCCAGAGTGTTACCCTGTAAGAGGAAGTACCTGAACAAGGACATTCATGGCAGGATCATCATGGATTATATTTAATGAAATCTTCAGATTTAAAAAGATTGAACGTGACGATGAAAATTACATTAACATGTTAAAGATTATATGAGATTTTAGCGATTGCAATAATTGAACTAGGGACACGTGACCCTATGGAATGGATCGCATGGCCAGGTTTAGTGAATTGCAAGAGGAGTGTGAGCAGAGTGGATTTCTAAGTATTTATGGTCCAGACTGCCCATGCCAAGATCTTCATGTGCCTCCCAAAAATCACAACTGCCCCCCTGTATCCCACATGTACACTACTTTGTATCAATGTTTATACCCTTAACTGATCTGTACACTATGTTATTTAAATACACACCAGGCTAGAATTCGTTGCTGGAGAGAAAATTGCCAATTAATTAACGCTCTCCAGCATGTGAGGCTCAGCGCCATTAATCAGGAATCGCATAACATACATCCACGTACAGAGATAGCAGCTCTGAAATGACTTCACGAGTTACAATAGTAGCGGCGTGACAATGGTGAATCGTGCTGGGAGAACGGTGCAGGCTGGTCATTATTCCTGACCTTTTGTATATCCATTAATATGATGAATGGCAGCTCACCTCTCCTGGTTTATTGGCTTTATTAAGAAATGGTCGGCAGAGCGAGGATGGAAATACAGCCAGGAGAGCGGGGGGGGGGGGGGGAGCTCCTCGCTAAATCATTTATTATTCATCGCAGAGCAAATATTTGCAGAGTGCCAAAGAGCCACGAGAACACCTTAAACTGCCCGATCTTCCATGTATGTCCGGTGGATGGGAATATGCTGAGCTAGAGATTTCCATCCCATTACAAAACAAAGTGCAAAACGTTAATTGTTCAGATGTATTTTAACATCTACATTACCTGGTAAACGTGGTGCGGCATCTATAACCTGCTTGGTGCAGCGGAAAAAGAGAATCAATTATATGCCGTATTGTCAAAGTGGACCTGTCTTCCGATATATTTTTTATGTTAAGTGCAGCATGTTTAATAAAGCGTCAGTGTAACACTCCCAGATATTTATTGCCTCTCGGGGTCATCATTATCTATCCTGCTGCTATTATGCATGATAATGCTCTACTTGGTCCATGCTATTAACGTAGACCTGACATCAGTTATATTTATTCATGTGAAGTGCAGCATGCTCACTAATGGGTCATCGTAACACATCCAAGTAATTGTTGCCTCTCACATAGATCACAGTACTCCCCCTGACAAAGCCTTTCCTGCTTTTCTCTTCAGAAAGACGGAACCATCTTTGTTCAGGCATCCTCCAGGGTCACCATCTACTTCCTAACCTGAGATGCTGGCTCAGAGATGGCACAGTCATATAAATCCTAATTCACAAATGTCTGACTCAGATCAACCTCTGCTGCTATCTCTCACCTTGTAAATTGCTTACAATGTTGTAGTCTGATCAGGGGCGGACTGACCATTCGGCCACTCGGGCACTTCCCGAGGGCCCCGGGCCACTAGGGGGCCCCATCAGGGTTGCCAGCCTCAGTAAAACCAGGGACAGTATGTAAAAATCAGTTTTTTTTTTTACATCTGTTTCTAAAATGTCCCTTACCGACATCCTTTTGGTCTAAAAATCCGGAGATTATAGCTGCCCCACCTCTCCAGTACCTTCTCAGCCAATAGAAACATGTCTGTGTATACTGTGCGTACATGTATGTGTATACTGTGTGGCCCCATAATCTCTGATTGCCTGGGGGCCCCATAATCTCCTATTGCCCGGGGGCCCCATGAGCTGTCAGTCCGCCCCTGAGTCTGATCACTGGTGGAGAATAGACTGGGATTGCTTCCTCCTGCTTGCAGCAGACTGATGACATCATCTCAGCCTAGGCAAAGGCACTGACTGGAGCTCAAGGACCACTTGACCAGTGTAGAACAGATGTCCCCAACCTTAGCCAACGGCTGCCAGGCCAAACACCCATACTCCACCCCATACCATTCCGTTACCTACAATTAATGGAGACCGCATAATGAATAGCAACCTCTTTTTTTTAACAAATAAACTTAAAGAGGAATAACCATTAAAACCAAAAAATTAAAAGCCAGCAGCTACAAATACTGCAGCTGCTGACTTTTAGTAATAGGACACTTACCTGTCCCAGGGTCCAGCGATGCAGGGGGATCGAAACCCCGCTCCTCCCCCCCTCCGCTCGGCGGCACCGGCATTGTAACTGTGGGCACCCGGCTGTGGCTTCACAGCTGGGCACCCACTGCACATGCGCGAGCGGCGCAGCGTGCCGTGTGATTGGCTGCACAGTCATCTGGGACCTGTCACGTGTCCCAGATGACTGACAGGAGGGAGGGGGCAGAGCTGAGCCCTTCCTGCGCTGAGGGGAAGTGATGTCATCAGCCCAGGCACTGAAAGAGGCAGACTACGAGGGACCCCCTAGTAACAGGCATTTAAAGGTGAGTTAAAAAAAAAAATCCAAATGTTTTTTTTTTTGGAATTTTAATGATTTTTTGTTTTAAATGAACATAAATGAGAAAAAGCATTCCTGATGTAGCAATGTGGACTAAAATTGCAAAGCATGGCAATTCCCCATCATTTCTATGTACTGTATTGTCCCTCTAGTGCCCAGCATCACTAACTGACCTCATATCTGTGAGTCGCCCCAAAGGGATCAATGACAATTACTCTGTACGACTACACACCCGGACTTCATATCCCAGGGATCTTTGCTATTATCAAGGAGAATGCTGGGAAGAGCATAAAATAGACCAGAGGCACGCGCTCTTCCTCTTCCTCCTGGGCCTGGTGTGTGACGGACCTTTCCGTTCCGAGAGTGTGAGGTCGTGGCCTTCCATGCGGTGTACGACATTCCAACCTGGATGAGAAGGGCCCATCCCTGCTTGCTGATCATCAGGCATCTATCCAACATCACCCGTATAGTCCAACAACCTGCGAATTGTGCTGTGCATCGGATGATCATCGCGAGTGGAACAACTGCAAGGCCTGGTTGTTGGTGAGAGGGCATTTGCCCACCTTTACAAACCGTTTCTTTGCTGATTCACTGGGACACTGGGCACAGGCAGCTTTACCCTGGGGAAACACTTTACTGAATCTCTATTTGAACATTGTACATACCCACCTGTCGCATCAACCTTTTTCAAGAAATATCATTACTGTGTTGCTGTAGCCTATTGGGTGTAGTTAAAGAGCTCCGACTGCTGGTGAAGAACATCAGGTCTGCAACTGGGACATTACTGTCATTACTACAAAAAGGGCCCTCATACGATGTCTGAACCCAGAGTCTCAGGTGGGTTGGAATGTTCCCAGGGTCATGATGCTGCAGATGAGCAGGTAAATCCAAGCAGTCCCCAAGGGGGCAGTGCTACACTTATAACAGAAGCATACCAGTCACTAAGCCTGTTGGTCTTTGAAGGTATCCCAAATGACAGTATATTCCAATTATGCACTGTGGTAACTTTTACCATAATAGGCCGCAACACACCGACTCGGAGACAACACACTAACCGCAGTGCAACCAGTACCATATTCCAGCTAAACCGACGTTAACTGGAATACACCAGAGGGACACATACCACCGATGGGTCCCGAACACCTTCCTTAAAAATCAAGTGATCAAATACACTTTAGAAATAAATGTGTTTTGACTTGCAAAGTCTTACTCATAGCTACATATAATGAATGAATGAATGATTTGTATAGCGCTGCAAATGCAAACTGAATCGCCTATAAGGCTTTATAAAATGTGTTATTTCTGGTGCATACTGGGTCACTTGAAGTTTAGTAAATAAACTCTGTGGATTATGTATGGACTACAGCGTTGACATTTTCAAGCGCCGAAAATCCATGTGATACTCTCCTCTTATTAAATAATGATATACACATGTGCAGATGTCTATTTAAAATCCATAGGCAACATTAGTTAAGCTATCACACAATGCTTATGTGATTTCTACAATATCTGTTTTGTAGTGTTGTGCAAGGATTTCCCAGTCTGATTAGAGCTTCAAGGCCACGGATATTATTGTCTATTCTTATGGGAACATTGAATAAAATCTGGATGGAAGTACTTTAACGGCACCACTCAAGTGCTGACACTTTCGATCTATTTTATTTAATGGTCGGGTCTGCTGGTTGCAGAGTGGAGTATAGGAGACACTACGATAAAGAATCTATTAATCAGGTCTTTGAGATTGGATACAATATTGAAAAACATCAGTTGTTCTTTCTATAGAAGAAAGGATTAATAGGAGAATCTCATTGTCAAAATGTTTTAATACAAGTGTTGATTCCTTTGAACATTTCAATGTAGCTGCTGATACTATGACTAATACCCAAGAAGAACACGGAAGATGTAAATTTATGACATCTATTTTTTATAAGTTGAAAAATCTTTTGGAGAAAGAAATGACTCAGTGGTGGGAAGCAATTATGTTACGTAAATATTTGGAAGTTAAATGCGTACCATGGGGTCTGAGAATTACCAAACCCTGTAATTTTTGTCGAATGAAGATTTACAGCAAACATAATTTAACTGTTCACAAGAAAATAGAAGGTATTATCAAGAAAATTGAGATAAATTATTATTGTATCCACATAGAGATGGCAAGTTTCTCAAAAAAGTCTGGTGCAATACTCTGATTTATCCAAATTTGGTGCAAACTGAGTGCTGGTGGAGTGCTGGAATCTACAATACTAAGGCCCCTTTCACACTGGGGCGGGAGCCGCGGCGACGGTAAAGCAGCGCTATATTTAGCGCTGCTTTACCGTCGTTTTAGCCGCGGTATTCGGCCACTCGCGGTGCGGTTTTACGTCCCACGAGCGACCGAAAAAGGGTTAAAATCCCCCGCAAAGCACCGTCGTAGCGGCGCTTTGCGGCAGTATTACCGCGGTGTCCCATTGAAATCAATGGGTAGGAGCGGTATAGGAGCGGTGAATACACCGCTCCTATACCGCTCCAAAGATGCTGCTAGCAGGACTTTTTTTACCGTCCTGCTAGCGCACCGATCCAGTGTGAAAGCCCGCCGGCTTTCACACTGGAGTGAATGGGGCCGGTATTTTTAGCGCTGTACCGCCTGAAAACCGCCCCAGTGTGAAAGGGGCCTAAGACACAGCTCATCATACAGGGCAACCCCATGAGTCCCCAGAGCAATCCAAAGTATAAATGAGAGCAACAGAAATCTATATGTATTGCAGTGTAGATTTATAAATCTAGAAAAAAGGATCAGCAGGTAAAGCCAACACATTTTGGGGCTCACGGCCAAGGCTTGTGCTGGTGGTAATAGCAGGAAATACTGGACAATGAGAACAAAGCAGGGGTTTATAGCAGGGGTCTCCAAACTTTGTAAACAAATGGCCAGTTTATTGTCATTCAGGCTTTAGGTTGACTGTGGCCAGTAGAAGGAGAAACATAAACATCCTCAGGGTCACTGTCAGTAAATAATGTCCCATCATTGATTTTAGAAGGAGGAATACAGCTCCATCATTGGTGTCTGTTGGAGGGATAGTGCCCCATTGATGGTGTCAGTGTGAGAAATAGTGCCCCATCATTGGTGTTAGTTGGAGAATTAGTGCCTAATCCATGGTGTCAGTGGAAAGAATGGTGCACCAACACTAATGTCAGTTGGAGAGATAGAACCTCATCGATGGTGTCAGTGGGAGGCATGGTGTCTCTACATTGGTGTCAGTTGGAGGAATAGAGCCTCATTGATGGTGTCACTGGGAGGAATGGTGCCCCATCATTGGTGTCAGTGGGAGTAATTGTGCCCCATCATTGGTGTCCATTGGAGGAATAGTGCACCAAGGGCCAGATAAAGGCAAGCAAAGGGCTGCATCCACCTACCGGGCCACAGTTTGGAGACCACTGGTATAGAGGATTAGAATGAGGCTTTACCTTCTGATGTTTTATCTACATTAATAAATCTTTACTGGACTACTTATAGACTTGTAGCACTCTCATCCCTTATGCCCCATACACACGGTCGAAAAGTCCGACCACAAAATCCGTCAGATTTTTTCCGATGGATTTTGAACGACACTGGTGTTGCATACACACATTCGGACAAAGTTGTCGGAAAATCCGATCATTCTGAACGTGGTGACGTTCGTTGCGTACGACGGGACTACGTAGAGGCTAGTAGCCAACAGCTTTGGTCTTGTAATGTGATCTGAGCATGCGTGGCACTTTGTCCGTCGGAATTCGCTACATACGATCGGAAAAAGTCAGATCGGACTTTGTTGTCGGAAAATTTGAGAGCAGGAGATAAAACTTTGTCCGTCTGAAAATCCGACGGAAAAAGTCAGATGGAGCCTACACACGGTCGGAATTTCCGACAACTTTGTCCGATAGGACATTTTCCGTTGGAAAATCCGACCGTGTGTATGGGGCATTACACTGTCTTTAGATTATCCACATTTGAGGAATGGAATAAGAGTAATAATAAGAAATGGTTATGCTTGCGACTGATCTCACTAGCGAGAAGTCAGAGAAATTTGACAAAAAAAAAAGTATTCATAGTAGAGAAGACGATAGGGAGGGAAAAGAGGTGAGAAAACTAGCTGGAACATAGAAAGTACAAAAATACAACAGGATCAACAGGCCCTGACTGCAACGCCAAACTTCAGTCTGAAAAAGGAACAACGTGCAGTTTTAAAAAACAAATTCAAAGAAAATAATATAAGAAATGTTGGATTAAAGAATCATATAGAAAATACAAATATAAGTATAAAGAGTCGGGGGATTAAGTAATAAAATAGAAGAGGATGGTGAAACATAGACATGTGCACTGCTGAAAAATGTGTTTGTTTTCGTTTCATTTGTTTTTGTTTTGTTTTTTTGTTTTTCGGGTCATTCGTTATGATTGCAATTCGTAAATTTGTAAATTTGAACATTCATAAATTTGAAAATTCGTAAATTTGTAAATTCGTAAATTTGTAAATTTGTAAATTCGTAAACTCGAAAATTCGTAAATTCGAAAATCCAAAAATAGGAAAGAAAATACGAAAATTCGAAGGAATAACTAACTAACTAATAATAACTAACGATTAAATTATAGGTATTGGAATTTCCATTCACTGGCTGTTAGTGAATGTAACGAATACGAATCTATTCGAAGTTACAAATTATCCGAAATAACGAATGCCGTATCTAAACAAATGGAGCGGAACGAATTAATAATAAATAATAATAATAAAACGTTTTTATTATTATTATTGTTATTTATTATTGTTAATTTGTTACGTTCTATTCGTTTAGATACGGCAATCGTTATTTCGGATAATTTGTAACTTCAAATTAATTCGTATTCGTTACATTCACTAACAGCCAGATTTGAAAGGAAATTCCAATACCTATAATTTAATAGTTAGTAATAGTTAAGTCATTATTAGTTAGTTATTATTTCAGATTTTCGAGTTTTCAAATTTATGAATTAAGTTACGAATTTAAGAATTGAAGAATTTATGAATATTCGGAAAAATTGTTAAACGGGTTTAACAAATTTATCGAAATTCAGAACAAAACGAATTGCACATGTCTAGTGGAACACAGGACAGAAAGGAAATCAGTTGCTGCACTAAATTCAACAATAGTGCTTTCAATATCAAAAGAGTAAAAGGGAACATTTTTAAAGCGGAAGTAAACCCATCGATTTAACAGTTTAAAAAAAAAGGCATGCCGGGAATGCTAACTGCACATTGGCTGTGCTCTCAACCAAACAGTCAAACCATCCAATGGCTGGTGTCATAAAGGATCACATGTGCAGCACCGTGGCAGTTGAAGATTAAACAGAGGCAAAGATGGCGGCTTCCTTGGCTGAAAACGATAGGGGGGTTTACTTCCACTTTAAAGAAGATCCCATTCTGAGTGAATGTTTGTCCGATAGCCCTCCATTCATTTATAGGATACATTGGGATCTGAGGTGTCTGATTGCCACTAGCAGCATTGGAGATAAAGCAAAACAAAATAGGGCCTTTGGTTCCTTTCTTGATCAGAAGATTAGCTATAGATATGGAGTGGAGCTTGTCAATATGACACCTTAAAAATAGCTGTGGCAGGATCTGATGGTAGGATACACACTATCATACAGTTTGTGTAGTGTAAGTGTTCATTTTCCCATGTTGCTTAATTTATGTAAGTTGTACCTCTTGTCCCCTTAGAGAATTGCTTGGGGAACATAAAAGGGGTTACTAATCTACGAGTCCCAAAACATTTTGTAGATGTACATGGAAACAGTCTAGGGGGCCTTTGGCATTTCGGGATTGAAGCTATAATAAGCAATGCAGATTTAGGACACAGAAACAAGTCGGTGAGACCTACTGTACCTATAATTTGAACAGTATGATCCCCCCCAGTGGGTCTCAACAAGAAGCATATTTACATGTGTATGATTTGTACATTGTGTTTTTCTCCTTTGTTGTTGCAGACATCTTGCTGATGTCATCTGGGGAGGAGTGGAATGCTGGAGGATGCTGTTTGGTTTGGGGTCGGGTTATATTGGCTCCACACACTTGCATCAGGAAGGGCTTAGTCTACTCAATCTGGAGCAACACACCCACCTTGCCATAGACACCACTGGCATTGTGGATGGAGTCCAGTTGGTCCCACAGACTTGTAAGAAAAAGGTATGTCTTTGCTTTTCGTGGCCCACATTGCTATCCCACATGGCCCCCAAAGATGTTGGCGGGCCATGTTTGAGTGATTAAACATCGGGCAAGGTAATCAAATTGCTATCATGATCATAAGCAATGGTGAACGTACAGTTGATGAGGCGGGGAAGATATAGTAATAATCTGCCTGGTTACTATTTGGAGACAGTATACAATGTTGTTGAGAGTTAGCATGATATGATGTATCTCTCTTTGCTATATGAGCCATGGTACTGTGTGGGAATAATATGAATATATTGTTGATACCCATCATAGTGAATAGTATTTGATAAACTCTATTATTTGATTTCCATTTGATGGATATATGATTCCAAGGACATCTGCTAATATTGCTTATGATTTCAAAGAGACATTTACACATGTGCATACCTTTATCCAATTAGAGGGGTCTATCCAGGGGTGTATCATGAAATCAGTGGGCCTGTGTACAAGATCAAAAGTGGGCCCTAAGCATGTAAAAAAAAAAAAATTCAGCCCTCAATGCATGCTCCGGTTAAGAGTGGGCGTGGTTTAAATTGTGCTTAAATATTGGACGTGGCTTAAAGGGGTGTTGTTAAATAGAGTCTGAGACTACTTACTTGATCACTGAATCTGCTCATTCAGAAAAGGAAGGGCCGGTAAATGACATATTTACAGACCCCTTCCTTCGCTCTCCATCCTGGCATATCCCCCACAGCAGCTGGAGGGATAGGGGGGAAGCAGTAGGGGGGAGGCCTGAGGAGCACACTGGAGTGCAGGAGGAGCATACAGGGGGACAGTCGGGGGTGATCGGTGTGGCGGTGGGGGCAGTTACAAGCACCGATCTCCCTGTATAGCTTTCAATGAAGCAGATTAAAGCCACAAGAGGGAGAGGAGGAGAAGCCTCTCTCCTTGGGTGGATTTTATGTTACATGTGTTTTTGCCAAGTACTTTTGTGCACCTGAGACGTCAGATAGATATAGATATATATATATATATATATATATATATATATATACCTAAATAAAGATTGTTTCTATAGTCACTCACCTGTTATCTGATCAGTTTTAACTGTGGGATACCTATTTCTTCCATTTACTGTTTTTAAGAAGCACAATCAGTTCACAAAAATTTACATTTTGTAGATTTTCTTTTGTAATAAAAACAGAAAAAGTGCTAAAAGAAGGTTATAATTGTAATGAAAAGCAATATAAAAAAATGAATAAAGAAATTATCACAACTCTAAAGTTGCTAGGTATGAAGGAGTAAATGAACCCCTTATGCGTCTTTTATGCATGCAAATAATATTTAATACAGTCATTCACAACCAGTTTAAAGGCTTTTTCCGTCCTTTTCATTTCTCAGTAGCTCTCTTATTCACGCCACACGGAAGGTGTGAAAGCGACAGCGGTCAGGATAAGTGACTGTTGAGCCTGGTAAGAATACACTAAATTGTGTCTGTGTAGTGGTGTCGCTGGGCGGCCCTCATACAAGTTATATAATGGGAGTCGGTGTGTTTCAAGAATAGATTATTGAGCCAAGAACGTGTATTGCTCTTGAGCACCAAATGTGATCGACATTCACTCTAGTTATTTCCATGCACTAAGAGCGTCAATTTAACAAAAACTCCACTGCTTACCATTATCGCTGCCCTTATCAGCCTGTTAGCAATATTGGGTGAAAAAGCGTGGTGCAGAGGGCGTGGACACAGAAAGAAAGAGCCTTACCACAAGATAGTCATAGAATGCTGATTTTATAGTAGGGCACAGGTCTTCTGGAAATTAACTGGTTTTGTAAATGGACTGTTGGCGTGGAAACTTTTTTGTTTATTATTTGTTAAGTATTATTAAAACCCAAATGAAGTCTCATACATTTTAATCTCTGTACAGTCCTTTACCCCACAGGTTATTGTTTGTAGCTGATGTTTGCTTGGAAATGTGTTAAAGCACACCTTCTACCCTCACATTGCAGTGGTCTGTATTTGTAAGGCTGTTTGAAGGGATCAGATTCGGGTGAGGGTTTAGGTCAGGGTAATGCCGCAGACTTTTTGGCCGGACTATCCGGCGGACTTAATCCGGCGGACAATCCTCCGGACTTTCCAGCGGAGGTCCGCCGGACTTTCCGAACGTGCGGACTTGCCCACACACGCCCGGACCTTTCCGCTGGAGTTTTGGCGGAAGTCCACTGGACTTTTGAAATGAACGGACTTGCCGACAGTAAAGTCCGTTAATTTTGAACGTGACTCCAGGTAGACAGGACTAGCGAAGGAAGCCAATGTTGCCGCCTCTTTCGGCGAGATTGCCACCTTGCTAGCCCTGTCGCCTGGTACGGATTTAAAGGGGAATCCCTACACCGAAAAAACGGCGTGGGTGTTCCCCCCAAATCCATATCAGACCCTTATCCGAGCACGCAGCCCGGCCGGTCAGGAAAGGGGGTGGGGACGAGCGACTGCCCCCTTCCTGAGCCGTACCAGGCCACGTGCCCTCAACATGGGGGGGAGCTTTGGGGAAGGGGGGGCCCTGCGGATACTCATGTTCTGTATCCTCATAGCTGTATATCTGCAGTGAAAGATCATCAAAGCCGACATTTCTGCTGCCTCTGACTGCTGATCTCACCAGATTTGGAGTGAGATTTGGTGATGTAACTACTGTGCTGCTCGCTGTTCTCCTTGTTGGAGAGGAAGATATACCTGAGGATCTGCAGCGCAAGAATCTCTGTGCTTTTGATTCACTAATTTTTGGATCTGTCCGGGGGGGGGGGGGGGGTTTGATCTGATTTCTGCAGCTGGAAACCAACACACAAGGAATGTTATTTTTTTTAAAGTTAGATTAGTATCAGTGAAAATGTTTTTAAAAATAACAGCATTAAACACTTATGGACTGTCCACCATCGTCATACATCGGCTGTTTGAAGAGGGATATTGTTGTTATAGCAGCAGCTATAACCCCGGTATCCTCTTCTTCAGCGGGCGGTCCGCTTTCAGATAAAAGAGGTCTCTGCGGTGGATTCGCCGTGAGATTACTTTTATTGGTGACAAGAGAGGGCCCCCTGCCGCACTTTGGTGCCCTCCGCCGCTTGATCGCGTCGCTTGATCGCGTCTTCTCCTGTCTGTGGTATGGAGCTGAGTAAGGGAAAGATGGCCCCCACCTGTCTCCATACCATTGCAGGGCGGAAGCGATGTCAAAACGGTAAAATAAATAAGGAAAAAAAATTTTTAACGCACCCCGCCCCGCTGAGCTCGTGTGCAGAACGAACGCATACGTGAGTAGCGGCCGCATATGAAAACGGTGTTTAAACCACACATGGGAAGTATCGTCGTGATCGGTAGAGCGAGAGCAATAATTCTAACCATAGACCTCATCTGTAACTCAAAATATGCAACCTGTAGAATTTTTTTAAACGTCGCACATGGATATTTCTGATGCTAAAAGTTTGTCGCCATTCCACGAGCAGGCGCAACTTTGAAGGGTGACATGTTGGGTATCAATTTACTCAGCCTAACATCATCTTTCACAATATAAAAAAAATTGGGCTAACTTTACTTTCCAAAAAAAGTGCGTTCGTAAGACCGCTGCGCAAATACAGTGTGAAAAAAAGTATTGCAACAACCATCATTTTATTCTCTAGGGTGTTAGGAAAAAAATATATAATGTTTGGGGGTTCTAAGTAATTTTCTAGCAAAAAAAATTATTTTAACTTGTAAACAACAAGTCTGAAATATAGGCCTGGTCTTAAAGTGGTAGAGAAAGAAGAAGAAAAAAACCCCCAAAAAAACAAATCAACACTAACACTGTCAACAGGTCCTTCTCCAGCTTTGTTGGGGTATAAATAGCAGTGTGAAGTAAATTCTTGACAAAATCTTCAAAGCCTCTATGATTCTTAACCTGAATAATTTTCTCCTTGGAAGAAGGTGCAGCTGCTGTCACACCAGACTCTGCCCCCCCCCCCCCCCCCCCCAGGTGGAACTCCACAACCCTTTGAGACTCTACCACCCTGTGAGACTTTACCACCCCATGGGAGTCCACCACTCTGGGAGACTTTGCCATCCCATCGGTCTCAACCATCATGTTATTGGCAGGTTAATAAATCATGCGCTTGGAAGCTTGTTGTATGCAGAGAATACTTTACTTTCATGGAAGATGTCTTTATTATGTCTTACAGCAGGGGTCTCCAAACACCGGCCCGCGGGCCACATCCGGCCCGCTTGTGCCTTTTCCCTGGCCCGCGGCTCACTCAGTCTAATAGCATTGCCGTTCTGCTGCCATTAAAAGCAGCAGATCGGAAGTATGATTGACAGGTCCCGCAAACAAAGCCGCTCCCCCACACCCTCCCATGCTGCCTGAGGATTGGCTGCTGGGACTGCCTGTCATAGCAACCAATGACGTCTTCAGCACGGCACCTCCCGGCGTCCCGCCCGATGTTTGTATGAGAGATCCTTCCACGTGTGTAGCAGCTGGGCGGGAGTCGGGAGGTGCAGGAGAGCTGCTCAAGGCAAGAGACAAATGGCAAATGTACTTGATGATGGGGAGACTGCTGGGGACACTGATAGTGGAGAGACTGCTGGACACACGGATGATGGGGAGACTGATGATGGAGAGACTGCTGGGGACACTGATGATGGACTGATGATGAGGAGACTGCTGGGGACGCTGATGGTGGGGACACTGATGATGGAATGATGGTGGGGAGACTGCTGGGGACACTCATGATTGACTGATGATGAGGAGACTGCTGGGGACACTGATGATGAGGAGACTGCTGGGGACGCTGATGGTGGGGACACTGATGATGGAATGATGGTGGGGAGACTGCTGGGGACACTCATGATTGACTGATGAGGAGACTGCTGGGGACACTGATGGTGAGGAGACTGCTGGGGACACTGATGGTGGGGAGACTGCTGGGGACACTGATGGTGGGGAGACTGCTGGGGACACTGATGGTGGGGAGACTGCTGGGGACACTGATGGTGGGGAGACTGCTGGGGACACTGATGGTGGGGAGACTGCTGGGGACACTGATGGTGGGGAGACTGCTGGGGACACTGATGGTGAGGAGACTGCTGGGGACACTGATGGTGGGGAGACTGCTGGGGACACTGATGGTGAGGAGACTGCTGGGGACACTGATGAGGAGGAGACTGCTGGGGACACTGATGAGGAGGAGACTGCTGGGGACACTGATGAGGAGGAGACTGCTGGGGACACTGATTGTGGGGAGACTGCTGGGGACACTGATTGTGGGGAGACTGCTGGGGACACTGATTGTGGGGAGACTGCTGGGGACGCTGATGAGGAGGAGACTGCTGGGGACGCTGATGGTGGGGAGACTGCTGGGGACACTGATGGTGGGGAGACTGCTGGGGACACTGATGGTGGGGAGACTGCTGGGGACACTGATGGTGGGGAGACTGCTGGGGACACTGATGGTGGGGAGACTGCTGGGGACACTGATGAGGAGGAGACTGCTGGGGACACTGATTGTGGGGAGACTGCTGGGGACACTGATGAGGAGGAGACTGCTGGGGACACTGATTGTGGGGAGACTGTTGGGGAGACTTCTGGGAACACAGATGGTGGGGAGACTTCTGGGGACACAGATGGTGGGGAGACTGCTGGGGACACAGATGATGGGGAGACTGCTGGGGACACAGATGGTGGGGAGACTGCTGGGGACACAGATGATGGGGAGACTGCTGGGGACACAGATGATGGGGAGACTGCTGGGGACACAGATGATGGGGAGACTGCTGGGGACACAGATGGTGGGGAGACTGCTGGGGACACAGATGGTGGGGAGAATGCTGGGGACACAGATGGTGGGGAGACTGCTGGGGACACAGATGGTGGGGAGACTGCTGGGGACACAGATGGTGGGGACACTGTTGATGGGGAGACTGCTGGGGACACTAATGATGGGGAGACTGCTGGGGACACTGATGGTGGAGAGACTGCTGGGGACACTGATGGTGGAGAGACTGCTGGGGACACTGATGATGGACTGATGCTGAGGACACTGATGATGGGGAGACTGCTGGGGATACTGTTGATGGGGACACTGAGGATTTGGAAACTCTACTGGGGAGACTGATACTGGGGACACCGATGATGGGGAGACTCTACTGGGGACAATGTTAATGGGGACACTGATGAGGAGACTCTGATGGATGGAGGACACAGATATGGGGGTCACAGAGGTGCGGAATGGTCTGGTGGGGACACAGACATGTCGAAAGGCTCTGACGGGGGACACAATGTTCAAGGAGACTCTAACAGGGACACAGACATGCAGAAAGGCTATGATGAGATTTAAATTGTATTAATTTATTTATAAATAAAGAATTTTTTCGGCCCGCGAATACTTGTAAAATCTACAATGTGGCCCTCGGGCTAAAAAGTTTGGAGACCCCTGTCTTACAGGAAACAGGACAATACAAGTACACACTTAGATACAGAAGGTACATCCTGTGATTACAATACCACAGAAAATACACACTAAACATCCTTTGAGATTCTGCCAAACCATGGGACTATGCAACCCTGTGGGAATGCACCACCCTGTGAGTCTCTACCATGTCATGGGACTCCACCAACCTGTGTCACTCGGCCACACCGTGTGAATCCACCACCCTGTGAAACTCTGCCACTCCATGGGAGTCCACCAACCTGAGAGACTCTGCTACCCCAATGCGGCTCTGCTACCCCATAAGACTCCACTGGCCTGTGAGACTCCACTGCCCTGTGAGATTCTGCCCCCTAATGAGACTCCAATGCCCTGAGAGAATCTGCCCCCTTAATGAGACTCCACTGCCCTGTGAGACTCTGCCTCCCCAACGAGACTTTGCTGCCCTGTGGAACTCCAACTCCCTATGAGACTCCACCACCCTGCAAGCCTTTACCACATAATGAGACTTTACCACTCTTTGCGGCTCTGTCCACAAAAAGACTCCATTGCCCTGTGAGACTCCACCACCCCATGAATTTCACTGCTCTTTAAGACTCCAACTCCATATAAGAGTCTGCCACCCCCTGAGACTCCACCTCAACTTGATATTTAGCCACCCCCCTGAGACTCCACCTCCCTGCAAGATTCCACCACCCCATGATACTTTACTACCCTGTAATGCCGCGTACACACGGTCGGAATTTCCGATGGAAACAGTTCGATGGGAGCTTTTCATCGGATTTTCCGACTGTGTGTATGCCCATCGGTCTTTTTCTGTCGGAATTTCCAACGGACTTTGGATAACCTGTTCTCAATTTTTCCGACAGAAAACCTTCCAATCGGATTTTCCGAAAGTGTGTATGCAATTCCGACACGCAAAATTCCGACGCATGCTCGGAAACAATTTGACGCATGCTCAGAAGCATTAAACTTCCCTTTTATAGTGCAGTTTAAACATTTTTAAAGACGTGGTGTTATTGACCGTTGGAATTTGGTGTGACCGTGTGGAGACAAGACAGTTTGAGCGAAATTACGTCAGAATTCCGACGGGAAAACCATCAGAGCTTTTTCCGACGAGAATTCCGACTGTGTGTACGCGGCATTAGACTCCACTTCCCCTGCCACCCTATGAGACTCCACTGTCCTATGAGAATTCCCCACCCCATGAGACTCCACAAACTTTGAATCTACTTCACTACACTGTTAGACCCCATCACCCTGCAAGACTCCACTACTGTGTGAGACTCTGTCACCTAATGAGACACATCAGTCCTAGGCTCAAACCTACAGGGGTGATCCACCATTCCGGACATGAATTTGGGATTCTCAGCTCTTCTTCGTCAGTAATTAGCAGTCGGCCTGGTAATCACCCTCACAGGAAATGTGTATTAAGAAAATCCCTTCCAAACAGGCACCTACTCGATAATGTCACAGTGAATCATGTTGCGGATCAGACAGTAAACAGAGCCCTAACGCCAATTACACTGAACTACTTGTCGGAGGATCAACATTTAGGAAAAAGCAGTTAAGGTTCAATATCTCCCCGATTGATCGCACAATCCCAAAACTCCTCTTCTCTGCTTCAAAGTTTTCCATCTAGTAGGAACCTATTTAGCATTCAGAGGAGCGCCTGTCTCTTTCTCATTCAAATGATTGCCAGATCCGAGCTGACAGAGCGACCACACAGGACACAAAATACGCCGATCAGACGGGTAATTATTGCGGATGACAGCTGACGTCCCACAAACTGTTATTAACATTGATATTACGATTATAGCCACATATAGTGTTACATCCAATCCTTATCTCCTGAATAATGTACACACACAAGATGGCCGATTGCTTCTCACTGGACCAGCACTGCAGTGATTCTTCCATCAACCAATCAAAAATCTGATTTTATCGGCCATCTTATTGCATGTTTCTGGAAGCTGATTATTAATTGAATAAAGCACAGTAAGATTTTGCAGTAATCTGTTTTCAGAAATGAACGGGGGGTATACTTTACTAGCTAGAGAAAAATATGAATTTAGAAATCACAATACACATGCAGAGATCATTTCCTGCCTCTAATTTTACATCAGTCTGTGTTTTGGACAAATCTCAGATCCACATTCAGAAATACAACATATTTAAATGCATGTAGCGCCCTGCTCCTAATGAGCAGATGCTATTATTTTGTAAATTTAGGTTTGTCTGTAGCTGCAGTTTGGCTCAGACTAATTACATTAAAGTTCTGGTTTCTGTACCAGTTTAGCTGGGTTGTGCTAGTTTCCACTTGACCGTGGGTGTCACTGTCACCACCAGTAAGTGTTGGAAATGTAACAGGCTAAATGTATTGGGTACCCCTTTTACTCAGAAACAGCCCGGTGGGAGTGGTCTGTCCGCTGTGCATTCTGGGTAAGGGTACTTAAGGTCCAGACACCTTTTTTGGGGGTTCGTTATCCTTGTGGCCCTCCTGGCCTGGGGTGTGTGCTGCCTTATTCTATGTCTCGGGGCCGGCTGGCCTGAGGCTTTGCAACTGAAGGGTAGGCCCAGAAGTATTGGGGCCTACCAATCCAGGGGTGGTCCTGTGCTGTCTTGCCTGCGGGAAGAGGCCAAGCGACTGGAGGATTCAGGGGAGGACTTTTCAAGGAGAGGACCGAGCAACAAGGCTGGTATCTCTGGAGGAGCCTGGAGACTCAGTTGGAGGACGCATCCCGGGTCACCTACCACACAGTACCGCCGGACTGGCTGAAAGAAACTGGTACTGTGCGACAGTTCTTTAATTTCTCAACAAGCTGATGGTTCTACCTTCCTGTGGCAGAGGATTG
Organism: Lithobates sylvaticus; assembly: GCA_028564925.1. Taxonomy (NCBI): domain Eukaryota; kingdom Metazoa; phylum Chordata; class Amphibia; order Anura; family Ranidae; genus Lithobates; species Lithobates sylvaticus. Next base: position 182,657,972 of record CM053035.1, on the reverse strand, counting down.
CACAACGATCCCGTTTTACTGACAAGTCTGTGGCAGAGACTTTATCCGAGCATTAGACATGTGCACAACAAAAAAAAACATATTTTTTTCGTTTCGTTTTTTTCGTTTTTGAAAAAAATTTGTTTTTTTTTCGTTTCGTTTTTTTCATTTCCGTTGATTCGTAACGATTCGTACATTCGTAAGTCGTCGGTGTTCGTATTCGTAACGATTCGTACATTCGTAAGAGTTATTTTTTCGTTGATTCGTTTTTTCGTTTTCGGACGCATTAGTATTTATTCGTACATTCGTAACATTCGTAGATTCGTAATCGGAGCATAATTCATAATTTTATGTAATGTGTATGCTATTATTACATTTTAATAATTTACGAATCGAAAAAAAAAGTTACGAATCGAAAAAAAAAAAGTTACGAATCGAAAAAAAAAGTTACGAATGTACGAATTCTTTTGTTCAATAGAGACACAGAAAACTACAAATCGAAAAAAAAAAAAGTTACGAATCGAAAAAAAAAGTTACGAATGTACGAATTTTTTTGTTCAATCCATTCGAAGTACGTTTAGCAGCACCATTGTAAGGGACACGGAAAATTACCAATTCAAAAAAAAAAAAAGTTACGAATGTACGAATTTTTTCGTTCGTTTTCGTTTTTCGGATTTTCTTCATTTATGGTCTAGAGCCCTAGGGACGACATGAGTAAAGATGACATATAGGAACAACACAAAACTCACCAACATGAAATAGACCTGAAAGTGTGCCTTGGTCTACCGTATGGTACACCAAAATAAGGGGGCATACCCTAGATAAAGAATGATAAGAAGTAGTTATGGAATAATGTGGAATGAGTATTCAGTCTGGGGTAAGAATACTTGGAAGAGGCTTTTTAGAAGGGGAGGGTGGGTGGGTATCACGCACAGGAAACCGACAAAGACCGGCGGCCTTTGGGCTGCTTAAATACCCTCCGGGCTCCTCCCATAACTTCAGGCCGGTACCCGGCCTTCCAATTTATGGTCTAGAGCCCTACGGACGACATGAGTAACGATGACATATAGGAACAATACAAAACTCACCAACATGAAATAGACCTGAAAGTGTGCCTTGGTCTACCGTATGGTACACCAAAATAAGGGGGCAAAACCTTCAGGTAGGGGATAATTATTTATTAAAGGTAATGTCGCTGAGTAAGACGAGCAAAGGCCTGAGCCATCTCTAACTGTGGGTTAGGAATGTAGCGAGAGAAGCAGGCCGATTTCCACCGACCCAGTTCCTTGATCACATGGTCCGGAACCCCCTGTCTTGAGGCCGTCGTGGCCGCCCCAATCCGGAATGAATGCCCGGAGTACTGGCTGGGGTCCAACTGAAGATTGCAGAGAAGGACCCGGACATGTTCCACGAACTGCGACGAGTTGAGGGGTTATACCGGAAAGGGTAGAAGCGGACTGGACCCTGGGCGGTCGGATAGCAGTGCCGTCAAGCGGTTTAACACGGCAACTGGGCACCAGTTGTTGTGAGTCCTGTACAGGTGAACATCTACTCCGGAACCTCGCTGCTGAGTTTTGGATGTCACCAAGTGAAGGACGTAGTGATCCTGGTGGCGGCAGAGACTACTTCTATGCAAGACTGGACCGGCTGGGTGGCTGCAAGTGAACTCGCTGGGCCATAGAAACCCATAAAACGCCATGTGTATCGCAGCCTGCAGGACGGTGCTGAGGAGGAGACCGAAAGGGGACCTATCCAGGATGTCAGACATTCCCTTGAAGATCTCCCCCGTGATAGGCAGCCGCTTCGGGCTGACTGGCGGCTGGTGTTTCTGCACTCCACGTAGTAGAGCCCTCACTGCGTGGCAGGAGAACACCGAAGGCCTCGCGGGGTCTTGAAGTGACAAGTAGTGCGGCACCCCGGCCACGTACTGGCGTATCGTGCTGTGTGACAGTGCTAGGTGAGAATGACAATAAGCGCTGAGTTAAACTTCCCTGGAATGAATGAGCAGTAAACATTGAACTGATGCTGTAGGGATAGCTGGACCAGTCTGCGGAGGAAGGACATGACGGGCCTGGATTTAGGCCTGCCCTTGCTGATGATCTTGGCTGTGGCTTGATTGTCTGTCGTGAAAGCCACAGTCTGTCCAGACCAATGGTGACCCCATAGGTGAGCGGCTGCTACGATGGGGAAGAGCTCAAAGAGGGCTGACGTGGTAGTGAAGCCTGGTGTGGCTAGTGCTTGAGGAGGCCAAGGGGCGGCAAACCACAAATGGCCAAAAATGGCGGCGCATCCTGTGGATGCCGCCGCATCGGTCACCACCTGAGGTGACTGCGTGGACACGACTGGGATGAACAGGGACACACCATTCCAATTACTAAGAAAGTGTTCCCACATGGCCAGATCTGCCCTGGCTGCCCAAGGACTACTCTTAGACCCGAAGGTCAATTTGGTCGCAAAATAATATCGCTCCCTCCACTTGATGAGGGGACGAGCGAGTTGAGACTGGGAGCGACGGAAGAATGAGGCGCTGACAGATCATACACCAGACGTTTTTATTTGAAAATATTCCCTGTACAAGCCCGATAGGGCTAACCCTCCAGATGTTAAAGGGAGACTGACTGAACGGGCCTATCATGAAGTCCCGATCCAACTCTGTCTGCAGAAGGACGTCAATCGCTGGCTCATCTGTTGCTGCTGAGCGTAGGTTCGGACATTCGTGGGTGGAGTGGGGCAGGGTGATGAGCCCGGTATGAAACCCATCGGTGAAACCCCGGATGAGGTAGCTGGCGAGTGACGGAGTGGGGTATGAGGTCAAGTAAACACCGAGCCAAAGGGCATTGACCCGGCTTAGTCATGGTTCTTCTGTTTGACCTCACATAGGATCCTGGGGTGCGCCCTCTGGCATAGGGTGCAAACGTGCAAGAGCCGGCACTGGCTGAAATTGCAGGAGCCGTAATTGAAATTGTTGCAAATGGCGGCTCCCCCAACCATCCGCACCGGACGTCCCAACTTGTCCACCTTTTGCCCTTGCGCCGGGGCCTGCTGAGCCTGGCTCGTGCTGGTAGAGGCCGTGCTAGCTATCGGATGGACAGAGGCTATGTTGGCACACCAGACCGTGGTGTGGGACGCTGACTGACAGACAGCACATAGCGGGGAGCGAAGACCCGCGAAGTGGCGGCAGAACAACTCCGTGTCCACTACGCTCCAGTCCGTTGTCAAATGAAACTGTGAGAATCTGGCTGCGGCTTTGGCCGAGAAGGACCGATGATAGTCGTAGAACGCTGAGCCACCGTATTTGTGGCCCAGGTCTACGATCAAATGGAGGTAGAGGTCCAGTTCCTCCCGTCTGCCGGGGGAGGCTGAGCACAGCACGTCCCTAAACATGCCGAAAGCGAGCGTGAACTCGGGCACCGTGAGCTTTCTGTTGAGCCTCGGATCCTTCGCTTTCAAAACCACCGAGACGTCCCCCCAGGTGTAGGCCTTGTTCTCGGCCAAGTCATGGACCGAGATCAAGAGTGAGGCCAGGTTAACGTCTCTGCCCTCTAGAATGTCCTTCCTTACGCTGGGTGGCACCAGGTGGGAAGGGTGAACGGTAGTCGTGGCAAGCTCACTACCTGCGGCCGGTGCACTGATGGCTGGGACCACCGCAGGGTCCGGAACCGTGACAGCCGGGCTGGTCTCTAGACGAGACACCCTGTCCTGGACCTCAACGATTGAGGAAGACAGGGATATTTTTTATTATACAGCCACTGCTACCATATTTACAAACATAAAGTTTACATAACAAAAATCAACCTTATACACTCATTTCATATTACAATCAAATTACAATAGTCTGGCTCACCAACTACTTCCCACAGGCAACGCCACTAATTAAAGCAGCATCACCTAGGTACTAAACTGTTGGATCACTGCACTCACAGTTCTTCCTCCTCCCCATCATACTCAGCCCCCGAAGAAGGAACCCCGCTCACAACCTTTAAACAACCTCCAGGTCCCTGCCGGGGACCCGACTCAAGAACTTTCTTTTTCTTTTTTTTGTGGTTTTGTTTCTTCTTTCTTATGGTTACCCATTCTGTACTTTCACGCATGGGATCCCTATCACCCTCCTCATCAGATATTTCTTTAGGACGCTTCTGGGTTCCTTTTACAGTTACCTCCATCTCTTCTTCCTCCACCTGCTCGTCGCTAGTCATAGAGGAATCAGAGAGGATATGCCTGGGGAGGGGAGGGAAAGCACGGTAAGGGCTCAGGGAACGTGGGGGAAGGGACACTGGGGGGGGGGGGAGGGGACCCTGGGGGGGAGGGGGAAGGGGTGGAATGGGGGGCTCAGCAGAACCCCCACTCTGCAATACAGGACCAGGATTTCCCGAGGCCAAAGCCCGCACAACCTTCTGACCTGCCACTTTACTAACAGAAACCCTTTCCTTTCGTTCCTTAGCCGGCCTTTGCTCCCGGGGAGGTACCCGACCCCCACCAGGAGCATCACCAGCAGGGGGAGCACCCTTTCTGTAGGCCCTAGGGCATCTACTAAAGGGGTGCCCCATTTGGCCGCACAGATTACACTGAATGAGGCCACAGGAGTCACTTGAATGCCCAAACTTATTACACTTGGTGCAACGCATCACTGTGCAGTCTGCACTTAAATGGGTTGGGCACCCACACCGAAAACAGCGCCGGGGCTGACCGGGATAGAACACCAGGATCCTGTCCCTGCCAATAAAGGCACTACCAGGGACATGTGCCATCGTGTTCCCTTGCCTACTTAACTTGATCCTGGTGTTCCATGCACCGGTCCACACCCCGCGCTCATCCAACCCTTTCCTCAAGGGACCCTGCAACTGACCATACCTACTCAGCCATGTCCCGATATCTTCAGGCGGCAGACTTTCGTTGCGCACCAGAACAGTGATGCTCTTTACATCCTCCTGTCGGCTAAGGGGAATGATCCTGAACCCCTTCCAGGGCTCTGTACCATTGATAATCCCAAAAGCAGTTATAAAAAGTTCCATAACCACCACATTCACAAAACTCAGATCAAATTCGCGCGATCCAGCAGGGTGGATCACTGCAAAGATATCTGCGACTTTGATCCCAAGAGACAGGATCACATCCACCACCTGGCCCCTACTGGGGCACTGACCCTCCCCCTCCCACCTGAGCTGGACTACATTTCTGCGCCTTCTCTCCGGGCCCCCAATACCACGGGACCATGAATTTGCACCTGAAAACTGGTCCGCTGGGGGGACCCGAAAATTACGCGCACCAAACTGGTCATATATTGGACCCAAAGCTACCCTAGCCCCCGCCACATTAGCATATGAGCGGTGCTCCCCCAAAGCTGTCAGGAGGTCAACCTCCGGCGCACCCCTAAGGATCTGCCCAGGGAGGGGAACCCCCGGAGGAGACCCCACAGAAGCCGCCAAAGGAGAAGCCCCAACAACATCCTTTTTATCCTGGACCACCGAACCCTTCCCCTGTATCCTTTCACTTCTCCTGGGTACAGGCTGAACCTCAGACGGACCCTCACTTGCGGAGTCCCCCGAGGACCGGCCAGCCAGGAGGTCATCCCAGTCCTCTGACCAACTTTCTTCACCAGCCATGTGAGCCCCACATGAATCCACCACAGTCTCCCCCTGCTGAGACCCCTCCAGACCACGGATAAATACTAGTGCTGGATCATCCTCTCTTTGTGATCCCAACAGGCAATCACCCCCGGCTACAGCCTGTGCTGGATTCAAAGTGCCACCAGTTGTTGACACTGACTCACCTACCTCCCCAGAGAGACACGGAGCACCGCAAACCACGGGGATCGCCGTCCGGAAGTGACGCGCAGCGTCACTCTCCGCAATTTCCGGCTTCACGGCTCCTGCCGTAGCTCCGCCTCCCGCCATAGCTCCGCCTCCCGCTGTAGCTCCGTCTCCCGCCGTAGCTCCGCCTCCCGCCGTAGCTCCGCCTCCCGCTACCACGCCATTCCCGGAGGACACCAGCTGATTGGCTCCCGGCTGAGATGCACCTCCCACCTCCCACTGGGAAGATGGCGTTCCTTTACCACCCTCCGCCATTACCAAAGTCTCGCCACATGTTCCCCCCTTAGAGGCAGCCATACTGGCTTGACTCCTACTGTCAGTCTTAGTTCCCTTAACCTTAGCCTTTCTCCCCTCACCCTGTGTCTGGCTTACAGCAGTGATTGCCGACACAGTATCTGACGGCACATCCTGCTCACAGACTTTTACAGAGCTCACTGGGGATTGCACAGGTAAGACCTTTTTATTGCTCTTCTTCTTATTGTCTTCTTGTAATCTGGAAAGCTTAACCACCGGGGTTTTCTTTACAACACACAGTGCTGGATCACACACTGCTTCACTAGACTCCCCCTGGCCAACCCCGTCTACTGCCTCTCTCACAGGCAGAGACTCAGAAGGCACACAGGAGCCTTCCACATTATCACCACCGGGGCACACTGTCTTTCCATCTGTCTCTGGGGCTGCCACCTCCATTGCTGAAACTTGCAAACTTGCTTCTTCCCCACCAGTCTTTGGGGCCATCACCTCCATAGCTGGGTCTCTTGGATCTACCGTCTCACCACCAGTCACTTGGGCCGGGTCTGTTTCCATCTCCTGCATACTACCGCTCACTGGGGCTTCCTCCTCCATGGCTGGATCCTCCACCTTGCTTCCACTCCCTGCAATTTGGGAGAGGCGCTGGTTGCGCCTTCTCACAGCCTGGGAACCCTCTTCACATGCCTTACGCATCACTTTATCGATTCCTTGCAGAAAACCTTTCTCTCCAGAGCCAAAATCTAAGAGGCCTGTCATGACCTCACTGATTCGGTTACACTGCTTCTTTAAGCTGTCAATAGCCGTCTTGAATTCAGGCCTCTTTCCACTGCTAGTTTTGTCCCTTCTGTTCCTTAGCTCTGCAAGCAACTTCATGCGTTCACAATACACCTGAGTGTATCTTGACATCAAGGACTTAGTCTTGTCTATCCTTTTTGCGGCTCTCACCGCATCTTCACCTGGCTGCATCAAGGTCCAGTCAGCAAGCTTCAGCTGGGCCTCAAGATGCAACTTCTCCTCCCTTACTAGGTCCGCGAGAACAGGGCCCTTCTTGGGTCCTTCAGGCCGGAGGTCAGGCACCTGGCCTGGGCTAGAGGAGGCCATGCTCTCCCTCTCCTTTCAAACGCCAGGAAACGCAGCAGCTCAGGACAAAAACAAAACCTTCCTCTTTCCACCAGCACTTCCTCTACTGCTCAACAGCGCCAGTTTCCTCTGGTGGTTGAAACTGGAACTGCACTCCAAGGAAGACAGGGAAGACACGAGGGTGTGTAGCTGAGCGACGGCGGCTGAAATCGATTCCAGAGACGCCTGCTGGCTGCTGGGGCTTGCTGCGGCCGGTGGTGGGAAGAGGAGCCTGAATAGCTCCGCCTTCCTGGCCGCGGATGAGAAGGGTATCCCTCTGCGTCTCAGCTCGGCGGACAGCCTGGGAATTGTCCATGCCCTAAGGGACTGGACACTGCCAACCTCGGAGGCTGACACCGGAGATAGCGGGGTGGTGAGGTCATCGCTGCCGACTGATGACATGGCGGCTGCCAAGACCCGTTACTTAGTAGACTGGTCACGTGTCTGCAGGCTGGGCCTATAAAGAGGTGACAAGAAATGAGTTTGGACGTGTCACCTATGATATACGTACCTGCCATGAGAAAGCAGGAGCCCCCCGTGCCCCTGCGTTTTTTTTTTTTTTTTTTTTTTTTTTTACCTGCTGGAACCCTGATCAAGCTGGTGCAGGTGGACCTACTGAATCCGACTGACCTGAGAGAGTGTGAGAGAAAGTACCTATTTAAGAGCCTAATACTGCTGCCGTCCAGAGCGACGGAACCCAACGTAGATGATAACAACAGGCGATAGTGACTTAAGTCGACTGCCGAGACCGCTGTGGGATCAAATGACAGATGACAACACGAATGACTGACTTGACATGTTGCCTTAACTGAACGAACTTCCCGTGACAGGGCCCGGCCCGTTCGTACCATATGGGGGTGACTGTGAGCCGGACTCTGGAGCACGTACAGAAATGAGGCAACCGTGAAACGAGGCTAACTGCCTGGGTATTGCTGAGGCCGAACTGTGACATCCAGCTGCCACCGGGTCCGACTCCAAGCTCCCTTTTTTTTTTGTAGAAATGCGGCCGGCCTAGGGCACGCCGGCGCGAATTCGTACAGGCAGGTGACCAATTAACGCCGGGGTGACACAGAAATGATATAACATGACAAGGACAAGAATCAAAGTCTCTTTTTTTTTATTTATTTTTTTTGCGACTCCGCCCCTGGCGCATGTATTGAAATGAGGCCGGGCCTAGGGCACGCCGACACGAATTAGTGCGAGGTAGTGACTGCATTCATGCCGGGCGTGGTAAGGTGACAGAAATGAGATACCATGACAGGGGCAAGAATCAGGAATGTACGCAAACCAGTGATGCGATTTCGCCCTTGGCGCATGTATTGAAATGAGGCCGGGCCTAGGGCACGCCGACACGAATTAGTTCGAGGTAGTGACTGCATTCATGCCGGGCGTGGTAAGGTGACAGAAATGAGATACCATGACAGGGGCAAGAATCAGGAATGTACGCAAAACCAGTGATGCGATTCCGCCCTTGGCGCATGTATTGAAATGAGGCCGGGCCTAGGGCACGCCGACATGAATTAGTGCGGGGAAGTGACTGCATTCATGCCGGGCGTGGTAAGGTGACAGAAATGATATACCATGACAGGGGCAAGAATCAGGAATGTACGCAACCAGTGATGCAATTCCGCCCTTGGCGCATGTATTGAAATGAGGCCGGCCTGGGGCACGCCGACACGAATTAGTGCGGGGAAGTGACTGCATTCATGCCGGGCGTGGTAAGGTGACAGAAATGATATACCATGACAGGGGCAAGAATCAGGAATGTATGCAACCAGTGATGTGATTCCGCCCTTGGCGCATGTATCGAAATGAGGCCGGGTAGTCGTGCATCTGGATCGCCCCGATCGGAGCATGTATGGATGCGACCGGACCAGGATTGAAGCGATGGCATGAACGCCCTGTTTAACTGATGCGAAATGATTTAGCATGACCGAATGGCCTGATACGTTAGCCATGTTTGAAATGATGAAATGATTGTCATGCTAACACGTGAAATGTTTCGACACGGTCGAAGTGATTCGTACAATTAGTATGCCAACAGTGCTTCGGAATGTGAATAGCGATTTGGCACGCTCGCTGGCGCCACCAATTCGAATAATGGCAGGACATGAACGATACGTGTGAGTGCGAACGGCACCCGTGCGTGAGTCATGTTTGAACGATTCGAAGACTGCGTAGCACGACCGCGTAAGGGAACCCTTGAGTGCCGGATGCGGCATCGGTCGGAGTGTTTTGTGGCGGGCGGCCCTGAATGTGCGTGCCGCTAGATGGCTCCCGATCGTGTACAACCAAAAACGTGCGAGTAAGTGTTTAGGTTTCGAGACAAGCAGCGCGTGGTTCGTGAGCTACGCAGACCACAGTTTAGTGACATGATAAGCAGTGCATGAGAACGTAAAACATGGGAGCCGAAGCCCTACCTGCGACAGCCGAACCAGACTCTTTGTACGAACTGCGACTCGGCGACACGAGTGCGACACGAAGGGACAACGCGACTTACAAACACGGAACGCGGGACTGCAACAAGAGGAGACGGACAGACGAAAACGGAGCTCACGAACCGGCACCAACAGCGCTTGTCTCGAACGAGTCGGTCCTAGATGTCTGACGTATCAGATATCACGCACAGGAAACCGACAAAGACCGGCGGCCTTTGGGCTGCTTAAATACCCTTCGGGCTCCTCCCATAACTTCAGGCCGGTACCCGGCCTTCCAATTAGTACATTCGTTGTTTCTAATTTGTTTTTTTCGGATTTTCGTTGTTTTTCGGATTCGTTCGATTCGAATGATTCGTTAATCGGATTCGTACGATTCGAACGATTCGTTATTTGGATTCGTACGATTCGAACGATTCGTTCATTCGTACGAAAACGAACGAACGAAAATAACGAAAAAAAACGAAAGACGAAAAAAAACAAAACGAATTGCACATGTCTACCGAGCATCTCATCGGCTGCTAGGCCAGTGAGAGAGGCCTATCCAGTGACTGCTAGATCCAGCCTGTGGAAGCTGTTTGTACTCTGAATCAAAGAAATACCTCTAACCCGCAATTACAAGGTACCTGAATTTCCCTTAACCCTCTACCCCTCTATTGCAAAATTCTTGTTCTTTCAAATAAATCTTTGGAAAAAGGACTAAGTGTCGGAGCCAATATGCTTTATTCAACTTTGCAATGGGACCCCTAGGGGGGAAACAGTGAACAGGTGAGGTAACGGTAAGCCCAACAAAAGCCAGCAGCTCCTTCGGGGGTCAGTGCTACATGCAGAAATCTGTACAAAAATGGCTTTGTGGTCCTTCCACCGATGACAATGATCAGCTTCAGGATTTGACAATTATTGTACACAATTAAAGGGTATCTATGCTGAAAGTGTAAAATCATACATTCATCAGCACATTGTATTTCAATTATTTCTAGCCTACTCCTATTTATCTGAATGATCTTGAAATTTGTAAACTTTGTGAAGATCCCCACACATTTACTTCCTTGAATTCTGTAATGCCTCGTACACACGATCGGACTTTCCGGCGGGATTGTCCGCCGGACCTAGTCCAGCGGACAAACCGCCGGACCATTCCACACACGATCACTGTAAAAGTCCGGCGGTTCACGCGATGACGTACAGCACGTACAACGGGACTAGAAAAAGGAAGCTCAAGATCCAAAACTACACCCTTTGGGCTCCGTCTGCTAATCTCGTGTTTATCTCGTGTCAGTAGACGTTTGGTTAGAGACAATTCGCGCTTTTCAGACTTCAGCCTATATATATATATAAATTTCACAAATTAATGATGAAGAAAAACGTTCGTGATGACTCTGCATGAATATAAGCAGCAAGGCAACCTCATTCTTCAAGCACGATAAAAAAAAAAATTGCGCTGTATTAAAAGATCAAAGATTCAGCAGCGTGACGAATGTGCTAGCTTCAATACAAACGCTAGTTTTACCAGACCGAGCGATTCCGTGACATACTTGCTACTGAGCATGCGTCCTTTTTGGTCCGCCGGACCATCATACAGACGGCCGTATTGTCCGCCGGACTGCCGAGTCCAGCGGACAATTTTAAAACAAAACTTAAAACTTAGTCCGCCGGACTTTTGGGGAAAAAAGTCAGTCGGAGCCCCACACACGGTCGGACTGTCCGGCGTACTCTAGTCCAGCGGACAATCCCGCTGGAAAGTCTGATCGTGTGTACAAGGCATAACACATAGTCACTTTGCCTTGTGAGTAGGTACTGTTGTGCCCACATTTCCCATAGTGTCCTGAGCTACAGGGGTGCTGAGAGGAGGAGTTTCAGGAGGTGGAGTCAGGACAGGAATCACTGCTTGTAGGCAGCAAGGTACCATGGGATATGTAGTCCTTAGAAATTTAAACTAAATAGCAGAGGAGAAGCTGCAAAGCATGCAGGGAATCCAGGAAGTTGTGGAAAGAGACGGCTAAGAGACAGGTAGAATTCACAACATGAAAGGAGATTTTTCAAGTAATCTTTTATTGGATTATCAATAATAACTAATATTTGTATTGGTATTACAATGCTGATGTTGTAAAATGAAAGTGTATGCAGTACATATGTATGTTTAGATATTACCAGCTTTCACATGCCTTCCATGTTCAGTTCTCACCAGCTAATGATTAAACAGTCTATAATGGAAATGGTACTTCGGTTTTGATTGCTCTGAGAAACCTAGTTCCAGATTGTATTCCCATTTTATCACAGTTTCTTTCCCGGTGTTATGCCGCATACACACGACTGGACTTTCCGGCAAACAAGGTCCGACGGGATTAGTCCGTCGGACAATCCGATCGTGTGTGGGCTAATCTGTTCGTTTTTCGGGAAAAAATTCCGGCGGACCTAGAAATAGAACATGTTTCAAATCTATCCGACGGACTCAAATCGGGAAAAACCTTTGTCTGTGTGCTGGTCCGACGGTCCAAATACGACGCAAGGGCAGCTATTGGCTACTGGCTATTTTTTTGGCCCGTTTACGTCACCACGTTCGAACGAACTGACTTTCGAACGGACTTAGTCCGTTCGTATGTGGCCAAGTCCGTTTGTTCGTAAAGTCCGTCGGAACTCCGCCGAAAGTCCGTCGGGAAGACTGTCGGACCTAGTTTGCCGGAAAAAACCCTCCTTGCCCACACTTGCATATTGGAAACAATTATTAATAACAGCTTACCATTATATAGAGATACCTACGTGAACAAGGGTTGTCCCTGCAAGTATGAAAAATTTGGACTAAGTGGCTGGCTGAGCCTTTTTACGGCCTTGGATACTCACATCAACTTTTGATATGATACTGTTACATCTACTGCAGCACATCTTCCCCTGCTCCCTCCTGCCAACTCTGACCCAGCAGCACATCTTCCCCTGCTCCCTCCTCCCAGCTCTGACCCAGCAGCACATCTTCCCCTGCTCCCTCCTCCCAGCTCTGACCCAGCAGCACATATTCCCCTGCTCCCTCCTCCCAGCAGTGACCCAGCAGCACATGTCCCCTGCTTCCTCCTCCCAACACTGACCCAGCAGCACTTTTTCCCTTGCTCCCTCCTTCCAGTTCTGACCCAGCAGCACATCGTCCCCTGCTCCCTCATCCCAGCTCTGACCCAGTAGCACATATTCCCCTGCTCCCTCCTGCCAGCACTGACCCAGCAGCACATCTTCCCCTGCTCCCTCCTCCCAGCTCTGACCCAGTAGCACATATTCCCCTGCTCCCTCCTCCCAGCAGTGACCCAGCAGCACATGTCCCCTGCTCCCTCCTCCCAGCAGTGACCCAGCAGCACATTTTCCCCTGCTCCCTCCTTCCAGCTCTGACCCAGCAGCACATCTTCCCCTGCTCCCTCCTGACAGCTCTGACCCAGCAGCACATGTCCCCTGCTCCCTCCTCCCAGCACTGACCCAGCAGCACATCTTCCCCTGCTCCCTCCTCCCAGCACTGACCCAGCAGCACATCTTCCCCTGCTCCCTCCCTCCTCCCAGCACTGACCCAGCAGCACATCTTCCCTTGCTCCCTCCTCCCAGCACTGACCCAGCAGCACATCTTCCCCTGCTCCCTCCTCCCAGCACTGACCCAGCAGCACATCTTCCCTTGCTCCCTCCTCCCAGCACTGACCCAGCAGCACATCTTCCCCTGCTCCCTCCTCCCAGCACTGACCCAGCAGAACATCTTCCCCTGCTCCCTCCTCCCAGCTCTGATCCAGCAGCACATATTCCCCTGCTCCCTCCTCCCAGCACTGATCCAGCAGCACATCTTCCCCTGCTCCCTCCTCCCAGCAGTGACCCAGCAGCACATCTTCCTCTGCTCCCTCCTCCCAGCAGTGACCCAGCAGCACATCTTCCTCTGCTCCCTCCTCCCAGCACTGACCCAGCAGCACATGTTCTCCTGCTCCCTCCTCCCAGCAGTGATTCAGCAGCTCAGCTCACCCTGCTTTTCTTGTGTAAGACTCCCGTTGTATGTGTCAGTATGCAGACGGCTGCTGTTCCCTCTGTCTCTGTGTTGCTCACACTGCACTTTGTATGCTTCTCCATCCTCAACCTCTCAGATGTGGTGTTGTGCTACAGGGGAGACAATGTTCATACAGATTGCTGTAAAAATATTGGTCTCCTCAAGAGTCTTTGCGGTCAGAGACTAGAAGAATCCCAATGAATTGCAGCGAGTGATAATACAGTGTTAAGTGTACCTGTCACCTGAACACAATACAAAACACCATTCTGTGGATTAGAATGCAGCCAACCCACTAAGATTGTCTGATATCACTGAGATGGAAAATATATCATGCTGCTGTTTTTCAACAGAATTAAACATGGCTTGCATGACTGCATTAGATAATAGATTATACAATCCTCCCTGGGCTATGTACAAACCATTGGATAAAGTACACAATTATATGAATGTAAATATATATACAGTATATACAGCCATATACTATGCAATGGGGAAGTTCCATCCCAATACCCCCCCCCCCCCCCCAACTTACCCCTTCCCTTCCTCCTCTCACTTTAATGCCCCGTACACACAGTCGGACATTCCAAACACAAAATCCGTCAGATTTTTTCCAATGGATTTTGTCCGAAACTTGTCTTGCATACACGCGGTCGGACAAAGTTGTCGGAAAATCCGATCATTCCGAACGAGGTGACGTATAAAACGTACGACGGGACCACGTAGAGCCCAGTAGCCAATAGCTTTCATCTCCAAATTTCTTCTGAGCATGCGTGGCACTTTGTGCGTCGGAATTCTCTACACACGATCAGAAAAAGTCCGATCAGATTTTGTTGTCGGAAAATTTTAGATCCTGCGCTCAAATTTTTTCCGACGGAAAAAGCCCACTAGGGCCCACAAACAATCGGATTTTCCGACAACATAATCCGATCGGACTTTCTCCATCGGAATATCCGACCGTGTGTACGGGCATTAGACTATTTTTATCTTTATTTCATTTGCCATTATTATAAGCATTCTAGTTACCACATATTGCATGATGAGTAATAAATCTAAATCCTTTTTGATTGATGTGACCATATGATGAAGCAATAAAAGGGGACTCATTAAAGCTAATGTTTAATCTGCTTATATTTTGCCTTTCCTGGTTACTCAATTCATTTCCTAACATGCAAATGCCATTTTCTTATAAAACCCTTTTTGTATTCATTACATATTTTATTTTAGACCTGGGTCTCTGCGCTTTTCTAGGTAATGCAGGCAGGTAATGCTGGTGGAAGGGGCCGGCAGGGTGCTGTACATACACTATATTAACAAAAGTATTGGGACGCCTGCCTTTACATGCACATAACCTTTAATGGCATCCCAGTCTTATGCCGCGTACACACGGTCGGAATTCTTGTCGGAAAAAGCTCTGATGGTTTTCCTGTCGGAATTCCGACGGAATTTCGCTCAAACTGTCTTGCCTACACACGGTCACACCAAATTCCGATGGTCAATAACACCACGCCTTAAAAAACGTTCGACTGCACTATAAAAGGGAAGTTTAATGCTTCTGAGCATGCGTCGAATTGTTTCCGAGCATGCGTCGAATTTTGCGTGTCGGAATTGCATACACAGGATCGGAAAATCCGATAGAAAGGTTTTCCGTCGGAAAAATTAAGAACAGGTTCTCAATCCAAAGTCCGTCGGAAATTCAGACAGAAAAAGACCGATGGGCATACACACGGTCGGAAAATCCGATGAAAAGCTCCCATCGGACTGTTTCCATTGGAAATTCCGACCGTGTGTACGCCGCATTAGTCCGTAGGGTTCAATATTGAGTTGGCCCATCCTTTGCAGCTATAACAGCTTCAACTCCTCTAGGAAGGCTGTCCACGACTCGATTTAGGAGTGTGTCTATGGGAATGTTTGACCATTCTTCCTGAAGTGTATTTGTGAGGTCAAGCACCGTTGGACGAGAAGACCTGGCTCACAGTCTGCACTCTAATTCATCCCAAAGGTGTTCTGTCGGGTTGAGGTCAAGTTGAGTCACGTTCCTCCACCCCAAACTCGCTCATCCATGTCTTTATGGACCTTGCTTTGTGCACTGGTCCAAATCATTTGGTGGAGGGGGGATTATGGTGTGCGGTTCTTTTTCAGGAGTTGGGCTTGGCCCCTTAGTTCCAGTGAAGGGAAGGCGTCAGCATACCAAAACATTTTGGACAATTTCATGCTCCCAACTTTGTGGGAACAGTTTGGGGGTGGCGGCTTCTTGTTCCAACATGACTGCCCACCAGGGCACAAAGCAAGGTCCATAAAGACATGGATGAGCGAGTTTGGGGTGGAGAAACTTGACTGTCCTGCACAGGGTCCTGACCTCAACTCGATAGAACACCTTTTGAAACGAATTAAAGCTGAGGCTGGAAGCCAGACCTTCTCTCCAACAGCAGTGCCTGACCTCACAAATGCGCTTCTGGAAGAATGGTCAAACATTACCATAGACACACTCCTAAACCTTGTGGACGGCCTTCCCAGAAGAGTTGAAGCTGTTATAGCTGCAAAGGGTGGACCAACTCAATATTAAACCCTACAGACTAAGACTGGGATGTCATTAAAGTTCCTGTGCGTGTAAAGGCAGGTGTCCCAATACTTTTGATAATATAGTGTAGCTTCCCGAAAACATCACAACACCCTTCATAACTACTCCTCTGAAGATCCCTCAACACTGACGCAAGAAGCGGGCTGGCTCTTGCAAGGAGTTATTCAAATATCAAACTGCATTAATGGGTGGGTGTCAGTCTGGAGGGGACATTTGCAGGGAGCACACCATAGGCAACACCCACATGTGAAGCTGAGCCTCCATGAGCGGAAGAACTAAAGTTGAATGAAAGGGGTTGGCCAGGGAAAGTCAGGCTGGGGGGGGTAAGGGCTAAATCCCAGGTGCCCAACCTGTGGCCCGAGGGTCACATGCAGCCTTTTGATATATGATACAGTGCCTTGAAAAAAGTATTCATACCCCTTGAAATTTTCCATATTTTGTCATGTTACAACTAAAAATTTAAATGTATTTTATTGGGATTTTATGTGATAGACCAACACAAAGTGGCACAAAATTGTGAAGTGGAAGGAAAATTATAAATGTTTTTTACATTTTTTAAGATTTTTTTTTACAAATAAATATGTGAAAAGTGTGGGGTGCATTTGTCAATACTTTGTAGAACCCTCTTTCACTGTAATTACAGCTGCAAGTTTTTTTTGGGGATGTCTCTACCAGCTTTGCACATCTAGAGAGTGATATTTTTGCCCATTCTTCATTGCAAAATAGCTCAAAATCTGTCAGATTGGATGGAGAGCGTCTGTGAACAGCAATTTTCAAGTCTTGCCACAGATTCTCACTTGGATTTAGGTCTTGACTTTGACTGAGCCATTCTAACGCATGAATATGCTTTGATCTAAACCATTCCATGGTAGCTCTGGCTGTATGTTTAGGGTCGTTGTCCTGCTGGAAGGTAAACCTCCGCCCCAGTCTCAAGTCTCTTGCAGACTCTAATGCCGCGTACACACGGCCGGAATTTCCGATGGAAACAGTCCGATGGGAGCTTTTCATCGGATTTTCCGACCGTGTGTATGCCGATCAGTCTTTTTCTGTCGGAATTTCCTACGGACTTTGGATTGAGAACCGGTTCTTAATTTTTCCGACGGAAAACCTTTCTATCGGATTTTCCGATCGTGTGTATGCAATTCCGACACGCAAAATTCCGACGCATGCTCGGAAACAATTCGACGCATGCTCAGAAGCATTAAACTTCCCTTTTATAGTGCAGTCAAACGTTTTTTATGGTGTGGTGTTATTGACCGCCGGAATTTGGTGTGACCGTGTGTAGGCAAGACAGTTTGAGCGAAATTCCGTCGGAATTCCAACGGGAAAACCATCAGAGCTTTTTCCGACGAGAATTCTGACCGCGTGTACGCGGCATAACAGGTTTTCTTCTAAGATTGCCCTGTATTTGGCTCCATCCATCTTTTCATCAACTTTGACCAACTTCCCTGTCCCTGCTGAAGAAAAGCATCCCCACCACATGATGCCTCCACCATGTTTCACGGTGGGGTTGGTGTGTTTAGGGTGATGTGCAGTGTTAGTTTTCTGCCACACATAGCGTTTTGCTTTTAGGCCAAAAAGTTCAATTTTGGTCTCATCTGACCAGAGCACCTTCTTCCACATGTTTGCTGTGTCCCCCACATGGCTTCTCACAAACTGCAAACAGGACTTCTTATGGTTTACTTTCAACAATGTTTGAAATTTGAAAGACAAAGCAGCGAGGTGGGACTTTAATATGAGGCGCAAGGTGTGTAGAGCCAAGTGCATCCATCCCCAATGATTGGAACAGGAAAGGCAGAACAGGTGGGACTTTTTACCCCCTTTTTCCCCCCTCCCCTCCTCTCCCCCTTTATAGACTTATTATCTAATTGTTCGAATACATCTGTGTTTAATATTTCTAGACACCTACTTCATACTTGCTCCTGAAGAGTGGCAGTCGCCACGAAACGCGTAGAGCCAATAGATGCCCTTTCTTCTATACCATATTACTACCTCTTACTACCTTATACACCAACTGGACTGTACCAACCAATTATGATTATAACTGTCTACTATGGAGACACGCTTTAGTGAATTTGGTTATCTACTAATGTTTACAGTATAAACCAATTATGTTGCTTTACTATGGAACTGTGAGCCAGATAGTTGCTCCTTTATATTTACAATTGCATCATTATGTTACCTTATATATCAATTGGACTTTTATGAATATGAATGAACCTAGTATACAATTTTCTATTATAAGAGATCTACCTTGAATGAAATAGTTTTTTACAGCATTTACAGTATGAACTAATCATGTCATTAACTGTGTTTTTATCATATTATCTATACAACTATGAATTTTGATACTATTTCTACGGTTGTTACCTTTTATATATACAATAAAATCATTTAATGCCAATTGATGCCATGTGATGATGTGTATATGCAACGTCATTGGTTTTAATATATTATTTTTGGGTACCTGCCATATTCACTATTACCGTGTTATCTCATGGGTGCATGCCTCATATAAAGTCCCACCTGTTCTGCCTTTCCTGTTACTTTCAACAATGTCTTTCTTCTTGTCACTCTTCCATAAAGGGCAGATTTGTGGAGTCCACGACTAATAGTTGTCCTGTGGGCAGATTCTCCCACCTGAGCTGTGGATCTCTGCATGTCTTGGTAGGTTTTCAGTTATGCCATACTCTTTCCATTTTTGGATGACGGATTGAACAGTGTTCTGTGAGATGTTCAAAGCTTGGGATGTTTTTTTATAACCTAACCCTGCTTTAAACTTCTCCACAACTTTATCCCTGACCTGTCTGGTTTGTTCCTTGGCCTTCATTATGCTGCTTTTTCATTAAGGTTCTCTAACAAACCTCTGAGGGCTTCACAGAACAGCTGTATTTTTACTGAGATTAAATCACACACAGGTGGACTCAATTTACTAATTAGGTGACTTCTGAAGGCAATTGCTTCCACTAGATTTTAGTTAGGGGTATCAAAGTAAAAGGGTACAAATGCACGCCACACGTTTCAGATATTTATTTGTAAAAAAATGTTGAAAACCATTTATCATTTTTCTTCCACTTCACAATTATGTGCCACTTTGTGTTGGTCTATCCCAATAAAATACATTTACGTTTTTGGTTGTAACATGACAAAATGTGGAAAATTTCAAGGGGTATGAATATTTTTTCAAGGCACTGTATGCAACTCTTGGACCTGAACAGTTTGTATTGGGAACACTGATTATGGCAATGGCATATCTACCATGGGGTAATTAAGGCGTATGCCTTGGGTGGCATTTTTTCAGGGAAGCAGCACCTGTACTGGGATGGTTCCTGCAGGCACCACACCGGTATCCTTTTTTAGAACCGGCGGTGAGTCTCTTGTAGTAGCAATCAGAGTGGCTTACTAGCTTCCAATTGCTATTACAAGCAGCAGGAGGGGACGTCCCACCGTTCCCTCCCCCCCCCTCCTGCCACCTTTCACTGTTGTCTCGGGCTCTCCTGTCCCACCTGGAGACCCAAGTGACCAGCCGGGGCGTCTGCTGGATGGCTGGGCTTTGATTAACTGTTCGTAACAGTAAACCGGAAGCAATGACATGATATCAATTCCGGTTTACTCGGAAACCATCGGCACCATTTAAAAAAATCTAAAGCATCTTGGAATTTTAATGCTTTTAAGTGCAGAGGAGCAATCTGAGGCCTTTTAGACCCCAGATCTCTCCATTAATAGTATCTGTCACATGCCTATTGCCGCAGTTGAGGTCCCCTATAGCCCAAAAGTTGACAACCACAGGACTAGATGACACTGGATGCCCTTAAACCAAGCTCTCTCTGACTTGCTGCAGCTTCTAATGTACATTGTGAATCAATCAAACACAAGTTTATGGATTTGGCTTTGGGAGACTGATTTGGCTGTTGCCACACGGACACCTATGAAATGACATGAGACGTTGGGGACATGTAAAGGTGTGAGGCCTACTAAGTGTACGCCGTATACAGAAGCAAAGTGTTCATACAACACACACACTGCTATTTATGTAGGAGAGGGACGCGACCTTGAAGCGGGTACCAATCCTCGGAGGAGTTGATACAATCTAAAGCTTCTCTCTTTGATTTGGCAGCTGCAATTAAACACCTTCTAAGTACATCCGCTAAAGACTTCTCCTAGGAATTCCCAGAGTGGGCGCTTAGCTTCGCGCTGCAAAAGCCAACAGGATTTAAGGTCATCGGCGGAGGGGCTAACGCAATGAGGAACTTGTTATTATAACTATCCCCCCCCCTTCCCAGAACATTACATCAGTCCACTACATCACCATTTATTATCCATACGTTGACAATTCCAATATAATCAGTTGTTGAAGGAGCTTCCTTCGGTTGCCCGACATGTTTTCTTGGTAACTTTTGTTTTTTTCCATTTTTATTTCAGGCACAGAAGAAAATAAAAATGAAAAAATGGAGCCGTATCACCACTGAGTATGACATTAAAGCGGAAGTAAACCCATCGATTTAACAGTTTAAAAAAAAAAGGCATGCCGGGAATGCTAACTGCACATTGGCTGTGCTCTCAACCAAACAGCCAAACCATCCAATGGCTGGTGTCATAACGGATCACATGTGCAGCACTGTGGCAGTTGCAGATTAAACAGAGGCAAAGATGGCAGCTTCCTTGGCTGAAAACGATAGGGGGGTTTACTTCCACTTTAAATCAATGAATCCAGATAAGAGCAAACACAGAGGAGAAGAAATGGTAATTATTAAGAGAGACATAATTACACCCCTACAGGTCTTATGCAACATATTTTTCCTATAGTTTAGCGTTCTTTTTTATTATATAACATGTACTAGTTGCAATTCTGCTTCATTCAGTCATAGGTCATCACCGTTGTGGTTTCCTCCTATGCCCAGGTTTAGGCAGGTGCAGTCTACTTTCTCCACTGCAGGTGGCACTCAACTGTGGCGGCATTGAAGAGGAAGTCAAGAGGAACATGGTTTATCTATGGTTTCCTGGGTCACTAGGAAAGCTATCCTGTTGGATACTGCCACCCCACGTGACTCTGGTGGCCATCTTGGGTCAGGCAGAATCTATTTAAGACTCTGGCACCCAAACTTGGCATGCATTTTGCAAGTGGATAGTATAGGGACAGGTTGCCTGTCTGTCAGGGACAGTAGTAATAGTAGTATGGAGAGATCCACCGCTCCAGGATGATCCACCCAAACTCAAGCCCACAGCTGTTCCTATGGTTAGAGAACCCAGGTGCAGGCACGGCACAAGCTGATGAAGATGTAGTAATAGTGGGCAGAGGTTCCAGACGAGTAGGAAAAGAGCAGGGCCACGCTATCCTTCCTGGAAGCCTCCACTTTTGGGCACAGACTGGCAAGGTCACATTCCATCCATCGAGACAGATGCTGTCAGTGCATCCAAGACCCGGTGCTACACTGTTTGTTGCAGAATACTGTGAGTGCACCCGGTTGGTGGACTTCCCGCCGAGTAGTTGTACTTTTTTGAACTACATTTACAATACAGTTCTGTTACTGCATCTGGATTCAGAGTGTTTATTGCCACGGCACCACGCTGCTGTTCCCCATAAGGGCGCATGCATTGGCGTTCCCTTTATGCTCTCAAGTCATGCTGTCCATCTGGTGGGGCAGGGTTGAGTGTACTGTCACTTCAGAGGATGTCAACAACTGGTCTGATCTCCTATTAAAGAGCAGGTCGATCCACACTTTGTTAGGTGCCACTTTGTTCTTAGATTAACCCTTGACTTCACAGAGACCTCTGGTTTGCCTCAGTTTTAATGTTGGGGTCTGGCTGCCCCTGGCAATAACTTCTGGTGGAGCGACAACCTCTTTAATCCAGTCCTTTGGCATCGGCCACCCCTGGCTTTGTCCTTTTCTCTAGTTTATTGTCTGATTTCTATGGGTACCCTTAGGCTGTGTTACTGCCTAGTCAAATCTCTGCCAAAATGGGTCTTGTGCAATGTCCCTGGAGTAGAATAAGCAATATTCCTAACATCAAGTCAGTAAACAAGAAAATAGGACACAGATGTAAATAATGCATTTTTGTCTTTATGACTCTTTCTTGGGCTTTTAGCTGTTTGTCGTTCTGTACAGTTTAACTATATAGTTGGAAAATACAGGAGTATACAGAGTCCCTTCTTGCATATCAGAGCCCCCCTTCAAATCAGAGCCCCCCTTGCTCATCAGAGCATTCCTTTACATCAGAGTCCTCAGTCCTCCTGGCATACCTTACAATCATAGTGTGCATGGCACAGGGCCGGAGGCAGATCAGTTCTGGATGGAGGGCAGGATGCAGGGCACAGTCCTCCTCTGAATACTGGGATGGCCCTGGATTCCACCGCCCTGGATCATCTTCATACATTTCCATGGTGTGGTCGGGTAAGCCACCAGTGCTAAAGCAACTAATGACAGCTTGTGTCCTGGCCGCTAAGTGTAATTGGTTTATATACTGCTGCCAGATGACCCATCTGCACCATAGAAATGCATGATCCAAATAATGGACTATAAATCTGTGGGCTGGATATGGACAGCAGGCTCTAGTTTGGAGAGAAGAAAGAAATAGCAGCACATCCAGAACTCCCGATTGCCTTTTATATTGCTTCACAAAGATAACACCAGAGACACCAAATTGTGGTCACGTAGACGCGTTTCACACATACATCGTGTGCTTAATCATAATCATATTCATTGATTAAGCACAAGATGTATGTGTGAAACGCGTCTACGTGACCACAGTTTGGTGTCTTTGGTGTTATCTTTGTGAAGCAAAATAAAAGGCAATCAGAAATTCTAGATGTGCAGTCATTTCTTTCTTCTTTCCAAGTTTCCCACGGAGGCGGGCCAGGGCTAGCACTCTGCAAGATACTCCAATCAGCCTTATCTTTATACACCTGGAGCAGCGGTTCTTTTTCTTGTACTTGTAGTTTGGAGACCCTTGTTCTGGAGCATATAACATTTACTTTCCACTTAGGGCTTATTCACACCAGTCCCTGGGAAATGCAGAAACATTTCCCAGCTCAGCCCCAACACATAGACAAAGCCTTATGTCATACACCAGGGATCCTCAAACTACGGCCCTCCAGCTGTTGCAGAACTACACATCCCATGAGGCATTGCAAAACTCTGACATTTACAGACATGACTGGGCATGATGGGAATTGTAGTTCCTGAACAACTGGAGGGCCGTAGTTTGAAGACCCCTGTCATACACTATATTACCAACAGTATTGGGACGCCTGCCTTTACACGCACATGAACTTTAATGGCATCTCAGCCTCAGTCTGTAGGATTCAATATTGAGTTGGCCCACCCTTTGCAGCTATAACAGCTTCAACTCTTCTGGGAAGGCCGTACACAAAGTTTAGGAGTGTGTCTATGGGAATGTTTGACCATTCTTCCAGAAACGCATTTATGAGGTCAGGCACTGATTTGGATGAGAAGGCCTGTTTCGCAGTCTCCGCTCTAATTCATCCCAAAGGTGTTCTATTGTGTTGGGTTGGGGCTCTGTGCAGGCCAGTCAAGTTCCTCCACCCCAAACTCGCTCATCCATGTCTTTATGGACCTTGCTTTTTGCACTGTGCAATATTAAACCCAATGGACTAAGACTGGGATGCCATTAAAGTGCAGCTGGCTGGCCGGACTGCCATACTATGCCGGGATCGGCTGTTCGTTATATTAACCTGGAAATCATAACCTGACATCACTTCCGGTTTACCCGGATGTCACCTGCACCATTTTTAAAAAAATCGAAAGTCATGGGTTGTGCAGGTCTATAATGCCCTCCAGTCATGGGTTGTGCAGGTCTCTAATGCCCTCCAGTCAGGGGTTGTGCAGGTCTCTAATGCCTTCCAGTCATGAGTTGTGCAGGTCTTTAATGCCCTCCAGTCAGGGGTTGTGCAGGTTTCTGATGTCCTTCAGTCATGGGTTGGGCAGGTCTCTGACACCCTCCAGGTGTGGATTTTACAGGTCTCTGATGCTCTGTAGTCCTAAGTTGCCCCCCAGTCATGGATTGTTCAGGCCTCTGATGCCCTCCAGTCATGCATTTTTCAGGTCTCTGATGCCCTCCAGTCATGGGCAGTGCAAGTCTCTGATACCCTCCAGTTATGAGTTTTGCAGGTCTCTGTTGCCTTCCAGTCATGGGTTGTGCAGGTCTCTGTTGCCTTCCAGTCATGGGTTGTGCAGGTCTCTGATGCCCTCAAGTCATGGGATGTGCAGGTCTCTGATGCCCTCTAGTCATGAGATGTGCAGGTCTCTGATACCCTCAAGTCATGGGATGTGCAGGTCTCTGATGCCCTCTAGTCATGGGATGTGCAGGTCTCTGATGCCCTCTAGTCATGGGTTGTGCAGGTCTCTGATGCCCTCTAGTCACGGGATGTGCAGGTCTCTGATGCCCTCTAGTCATGGGATGTGCAGGTCTCTGATGCCCTCTAGTCATGGGATGTGCAGGTCTCTGATGCCCTCTAGTCATGGGATGTGCAGGTCTCTGATGCCCTCTAGTCATGGGTTGTGCAGGTCTCTGATGCCCTCTAGTCATGGGATGTGCAGGTCTCTGATGCCCTCTAGTCATGGGATGTGCAGGTCTCTGATGCCCTCTAGTCATGGGATGTGCAGGTCTCTGATGCCCTCTAGTCATGGGTTGTGCAGGTCTCTGATGCCCTCTAGTCATGGGATGTGCAGGTCTCTGATGCCCTCTAGTCATGGGATGTGCAGGTCTCTGATGCCCTCTAGTCATGGGATGTGCAGGTCTCTGATGCCCTGCAGTTATTGATGGTGCAGATTCTCCACTCTATATAACACATTGCAGGTTCACATGTGGCTGTTGTACTCTGATTTTCCAGAAAGCACACCAAGCCGAAAGTCACAGCTCTAAAATCTGCAGCGCCTTATTGATCTAGACTTAAAATTTCATCTGTGTTCCTCAACACTTGCTCCATAAACTACCATTCCCCTGAGACGGAGCAGAGCTGAAAAAATTCACAAGAATTGTGGCTGAAGTTTTAACAACGGATCAATAAAGAATTAAGTTTTAACCTCTTTATCTTGAATATGTTCGGCCTAATATCTCAATAACACAATCATGCCAGGAGACAGACAGCGAACGTCTTTCTGCCACTGCGACGCATTGCAGGCCCTCAGCAACATCGCAATCCACATTCACACAAGTTTCCCTTAAACTTTTTGTTGAGCTTTATAACATTCGACTGAGAAATCAGCAAAAAAATATCCAAACAAAGAAAACGTGGTCTACAAGACTGAGCAAAATAGAAACCAAATTTGTCCTTCAGCTCTTTAGCTTCGATGGCGTTCTGCGGTGAATAGACCAGAAGTATTGCCAAGTAACGTTATTTTATTTGTATAAAACCTGGCAGATCTCATGTGAGATTTATTTTTCAGACCTGGTCGCTGCTATAAGGCGGGCAGACTACAGACTTTATATGGTAGATATATAAATACACCCGTGTATAACTACAACATTATTGGTGGCTCTGGTGTATTGTTATCAGTGGCTCTGGTGTATATACTGATTGTTATTGGTGGCTTTGATATATAGTTGCAGTGCCAGTTTGCTGATCTCTTAATTAGACAGAAGTATTTGTTAATGATGCAAATCCAACATTCTGCTTTTTTACAATTGAATGATTGCAGGGTAATATTCATTTCATGCCTCATCCAACATCTGTGGCTCACATTTTTTCACTATTTCCTCTCTCTCCTTCACTCCTTTCTTTCTCTGTATCTTTCTTTTTTTCTCTCCTTTCTATATCTCTATCCTTCTTTGTCTCCTTCTCAAGATTAGGAATATATAAAAATGAAGATTACTGCTTATTGTTAAATTATGCATGCTAGCTAACTTTCTACTATACTATTTCCTTATTAGGGCATGATTATATGTAAGCATAATACATTTTGTATAACTGTATTGGCATTTATTTTATTATTTGATATAAATCATTTTTTATAAGAAGGTGTTGAAAGTATAAATTACATTTTGCATTGTAGTATAAGGCAGGCAATCCCTTCCCTGTGTTCTGATAGACACTGAAGTCAAGGACAGACAAGTTATGTATCCTACATCTTCTGTGGTCTGAAGAGAACTCTTTTTGCACACACAGACATATACATTGAACAGCCATAACTTTATGACCACTGATATATCTATCTCTATATATATATATATATATATATATATATATATATATACATACAGTATCTCACAAAAGCGAGTACACAGAGGCGGCTCTCTAATTAGGCAAATTAGGCGGTCGCCTTAGGCCTCGCACTCCCAGGGGCCTCGCGGCCACCTAATTTGCCTGACGTGTGTGGGAGTTGGAGGGAATGTCCCCCAGTCGATGTCCCCAGGGCCGTCTCTCTGCCCGCTACTACTTTTACCCCTGTCAGGGGCGGACTGTTCAATTAAGCACTGCCATGGGTGACATCCCAGGGTCAGTGGGTGGCACCATGTACTCCCCTCTCTCGACTCCTCTCCGGGCTCTGTGGATATCCTGCCATGTGCAGAGCCCAGCTAATGACAGCAGCGACCGAGCAGCTCTCACTCTGCTCCACTCTCCAGGATGAATGTCTGTAATGGAGGACCTGCCAATGCCAGACCAGGTGCCCGGCGATCATCGGGGAGACTATCTGCCGCTGGAGCTTCCAGGTACAGAATAATGACGGTCCTGCCCGATACTGACACATCCCGTGACGTCACCCCTGACCGAGGGGGTTCCGATAATCACTACTGCCAGCCGCCCCACACACAGCCCTGATGATATATATGCCATATGGGCACCTACTGACCCCCTGTCATCACCAAAATTCTAGAAACTGTGAATTCATAGTTCATGAGATTTAAGGCTCTTAATATATGCAATGTGTACAGTTATTTTTTTATCGCTTGAATTATTTTTCCGATTTTGGGCGTGAGTGGGGCCTCATGTTTAAGATTTGAGTAAGGCCTCACAAAGCCTAGAGCCGCCTCTGTGAGTGCACCCCTCACATTTTTGTAAATATTTTATTCTATCTTTTCATGTGACAACACTGAAGAAATTACACTTTGCTACAATGTAAAGTAGTGAGTGTACAGCTTGTATAACATTGTAAATTTGCTTCCCCCCCTCAAAATAACTCAACACACAGCCATTCATGTCTAAACCGCTGGCAACAAAAGTGAGTACACCCCTAAGTGAAAATGTCCACATTGGGCCCAAAGTGTCAACATTTTGTGTGGCCACCATTATTTTCCAGCACTGCCTTAACCCTCTTGGGCATGGAGTTCACCAGAGCTTCACATCACAGCTAGGGGCTGCAGCTAGGGGGCATCTAGGAACCCTTACCTACCGAGTTTGAAATTCGGGGGACCTATGGCTGCAAATGGGCACATTGAGCCATGCAAATGGGCACAGTGAGGCTGCAAATGGGCCTTGCTGACCCTCTTTTCCACTTACAGTA
Source organism: Lithobates sylvaticus (assembly GCA_028564925.1). Taxonomy (NCBI): domain Eukaryota; kingdom Metazoa; phylum Chordata; class Amphibia; order Anura; family Ranidae; genus Lithobates; species Lithobates sylvaticus. Next base: position 182,630,334 of record CM053035.1, on the reverse strand, counting down.
GCTGCGCATTTCTTACCCTAGGCTTATACTCGAGTCAATAAGTTTTCCCATTTTTTTATGGTAAAATTAGGTGCCTCGGCTTATATTCGTGTTGGCTTATACTCGAGTATATACAGTATATATTTTTTAAACATGAATAGAAGTCTTTTTTCTTTTTTAATTTGTGAAGAACTTAAAATCCATTTAACCAGACCCGTAAGGGTCGTTTCTAGGGTCCTAGAAGGGACACCTCTGGGCATAGACTACAAAGGCTGATAGAATACCATGATGACCACTTTGGATCAAATCTAGGACTAACACAATCTAAAAACTGTAAAGTGGCATTATAATGATAACATATTTAATAGATGGATTGAGAAGTACATGAATTATACAACATTTCAAAACTGTATAATGCATATAATGTATCATCTCCATATCTCAACGGAAACCAGGGCACTCAGTGGAAGACCTGGGGCACATGCCCTAGGGGCCAAGGTATAGAACTGCCCCCGATCCACTCTCTCTCTCTCTCTCTCTCTCTCTCTCTCTCTCTCTCTCTCTTTCTCTCATCCCTCCTCCTCTTTCTGTTTCTTAACCTCTTTTATTCCCTATCCTTTCTCCAGCTCTCTCTCTGCCTCTTCTTCTTATGCTCCCCACCTCTCTTTCTACATCTTTCTCATTCAATATCCGTCTCTTCTTTCTCCCTTATTTTTTATTCCTTCCCATCTCTCTCTCTCTTTCTTTCTCGCTCTCTCTCTGTCTCTCCCTCCATCTTCTACTTCTCATCTCTCTCTCCCTCTCTTCTCTCCTCACTCTTTTTTTCTCTACCTGTCTTTCTCATTTTCTTCTTTCTCTCCATCTTTTTCACCCTATATTTCTTTCAATCTTTTTCCTTCTCTCTCTGTATTTCTTTCTTATTCCTTCTCTCTCTGTTAAACTCTCCCTTTCTTTTTCTTTTTGTCTTTCTCATTCTCTCCTTCTCCCCCCTTTTTCTAATGTCCCGTACACACGATCCAAAAATCAGATGAAAAATACCACTTTTCGACATGATCGTACGATAATCTGATCGTTAATACAGAGCTTTCGAGAGCTGATCACGACAGTTCATCCGATATTATTCTATCAGACAAGCACGGAAATTTTCCTCGTACGATACCAGATCGTTCGATTTTCATTTAGTCTGTAGAGTTGTCATCCAAAAAGACAATACAAATAAACTACAACACATGACATCACTTCCAATTTTTTTTTTTTTCTGTCGTACGAGAATTTTTGCGACTTTAGTAACCTATTCAATTTCTACTTGCGACTAGTAAGCAAAAAAAGTCTTCTTGCTCTCTCCATCTCTTTTCTTCTTTCTCCCTATCAATACCTAATTTTCTCTCTCCCCTCTCTCTTTCTGTCTTTATCACCCCCCTTTTTGTTTCTTGCTCTCTCCCTCTCACTTCTCTCTTTCTTTTTCACTTTTTCTCTTTTTCTCTCTACATCTCTCTTGCTCTTTCCTTCTTACTCTCTCCCTTTCATTCTCTCATTTTCTTTCTCCCTTTCTTATTCGCTCCTCCTTTTTTGTTCTCTCACTCCGTCTCTCATTCTCTTTCCCTCTTTCTCCTCTCCCTCTTTTCTTCAGTCTTTCTCATTCTTTCCCTCTCTCTCCCCCCTTTTCCTCCTCTCTCTAACTCTCCCTCTTTCTTCCTCTCTCTCTCCCTTTCCCCCCTCTTTCTTCCTTTCTCTCCCCCTTTTTCTTTCTCTCTCTTTCCCGTCTTTCATCCTTTCTCTCTCATTCTCTTCCCGCTTTCTTTTTTCCCCCTCTTCTTCTGCCTTTCTTATTCTTTCCCCCTCTCTCACCCCCTCTTTCTTCTCTCTCTCATTCTCTTTCCCTCTTTCTTTCTCTATCTCTCTCGCACTCTCCTTCTTTTTCTCTCCCTATCATTCTCTCATTTTCTTTCTCCCTTTCTGTCTTTCTCATTCTTTCCCTCTCTCTCCCCCTTTCTTATTTTCTCACTCCCTCCCTCATTCTCTTTCCCTCTTTCACTTTTTTCTCTCCCTTTCTCATTCTGACTTTCTCATTCTCTCCCTCTCCCCCCTCTCTCTTTCTCCCTCTCTCTTCCCCGCTCTCCCCCTCTTTCTTCATCTCTTTCTCTCTCCCCCTCTTTCTTGCTCTCTCTCCCTCCCCCTCTTTCTTTCCCTCTCTCTCCGGCTATTTCTTCCTCTCGCTCTCCCTCTCTCTCCCCCTGTTTCTTCCTCTCTCTCCCCCTCTTCCCCCCCCCCTCTCTCTCTCTCCCTCCCTCACCCTCTTTCTTCCTCTCGCTTTCCCTCTCTCTCCCCTTCTCGCCCTCTGTCTTCCCCTCTTTCTTCCTCTCGCCCCCCTCTTTCTTTCTCTCTCCCCTCTTTCTTCCTCTCTCATTCTCTTTCCCGCTTTCTCTCTTTTTTCTCTCCTTCTGTCTTTCATAGTCTCTCCCCCTCTCTCGCCCCCTCTTTCTTCCTCTCTCTCTCTTGTCTCTCTCATTCTCTTTCCATCTTTCTTTTTTTCTCTCTCTATCTCTCTTGTTCTCTCCTTTTTCACTCCCTATCATTCTCTCATTTTCTTTCATCGTTTCTGACTTTCTCATTCTGTGCCTCTCCCCCCTCTTTCTTCCTCTCTCTCTCCCTCTCTCTCGTATTCCCTCTATCTCACCCCCTCTTTCTTCCTCTCTCTCTCCCCCTCTTTCATACTCTCGCTCTCTCTCTCTCCCCCTCTTTCTTCCCTCCTATATCTCTCCCCCCTCGCCCTCTTAATTCCCCCCTCTCTCTTCCCCTCTTTCTTACTCTCTCTCTCTCCCCGCACCCTTTTTCTTCCCCTCTCTCTCTTCCTCTCCCCCCTCTCTCTTCCTCTCCCCCCTCTCTCTTCCTCTCTCCCCCCTCTTTCTTCCTCTCTCTCACTCTCTCCCCCCTTCTATCTCTTTCCATCGTTCTCTTTTACTCTCTCTACATCTCTCTTGCTCTCTCCTTCTTTCTCTCTTCCTATCATTCTCTCATTTTCTTTCTCTCTCCCTATCTTTATCTCATTTTCTTTCTCCCTTTCTGTCTTTCTCATTCTCTCCCTCTCCTTATTCTCTCACTCTCTCTCTCTCATTCTCTTTTTTTCCTCTCCCTCTCGCCTTCTGTCTTTCTCATTCTCTCCCTCCCCATTCTTCCTCTCTCCTCATTCTCTCCCTCTCCCCCACCCCCCTTTCTCCTATTCTCTCTGTCCCTCTCTCTCCTCTCTCTCTCATTCTCTTTCCCTCTTTCTCATATTCTCTCTCTCCATCTAAGGTAGGGAATTGTGATAAAATTGACTTTAACAATCACTCAGCTGCCTATTCGGCACTGACACAGCAACGACAGGCCGCCAGATGCAGCTGACTTTGTGAGCCCAGGACTCTCCATTAGAACAATACAGAAGGGAATATTTTCATGCAGCACATTCACTGAGTGGATGAGCTGCTCCTTCCTCTCTGCACTCATTAGGCAGCCCTGTGGTAGTGAATATCAATCTGCTGCTGAGCCCTGACATACAGGACATGAGGGGACGATGACACCAAGTGGCCGTCCGGCATACTGCAAGCGGCAGCCAATGCCAGCCTCTGCCTCTTACTTGCACCTGTGTGTTTTGCTTACTGTTAATATTTATTTATAGATTGCGGGCAAACAACACACCGGATGAATGCTTTCCACTCACAGGGATTCCTCTTTAATTAACAAAGCCATTCACCAAAGTGATACATTGTAACTGCAGGCTCTATGGTGAGAATTATACAGTTATCAGTATGATTTATTTTACTTGATCAATATCTGTAATAGAAATGAGTGTAAGGCTTGCTTACAGGCAATTAAAATCGTATTTGATTCCTAAATACGGACATTATTGGTGCAGTTTGTGTTTTTATTATACATGTCTCTAAAATAGGCATTGATAGGCTGTAACTCTCAATGCTTGCCCATCGCTGTACACATTTCCTGCCCATTCTGCTACCAGCAATGATACAATGTAAGCAGAAGCAAGGCGGAAGAAAGGGGAGGATACACAATCTGGAGTCTTTCACTGGCAGAGATCAGCCAATAGCATATGAGGAGGTGGAGCATGTTACATACTCCCTGTTCATTTTGTGTTTGTTACTCTTGCAATGCAGATTGCGATATTGCTGTATGGAGAAGTGTAATATAGAAAAGTAAAGCATGATTTTATTCTACTGCATTGTCTTCTGTTTTGATGATACTAATAAACAAAGTTACATCTGTGTATTCTGGTCGATGTGACCCTCTTGAATTTGCCTCCAAGCTTTATATCTATTATTATAGCATTTATGGTCTGACATTCATCTCATGTTAGAGAGTCGAGACTGAAATGGGGACAAATCATCTCTCTGCCGTTCTCTGTCCTTGATTTCTTGCACGGGTCTACATTCAGAGATTTACAGCCATTCACTGTGAAATAATATTTTATTTACAGATCAGCACAGGTCAGTCTGATAAGTGGATCTATCAAATCATTTTTTTTTTTCCAACAGCTGCGCACAATATAATGGAGCTTTCAGGCGAGATCGGGCCTTCAAAAAACATTTAGTCTACCAATCAATCCACTTTTTCCTCTGGAGAAAATTCTCATCTTTTGGGTCACAAAACGAATGGAAGGAATTTTCCAATCTTCACGGATTTCGGTAGTTTTGCCTGCTTATAAAGCCGCTGTGTAAAATCTCTCCCTTCTTTTTCAGCATGATTCCACAAACGTAGGAGTTTCCTGTGGAAATCTATTGTAGCGCCCTCCTAGTTAGAGTAAAGGATGCTAAGTAAATGGATGTGACTCCTTCTGTAGCCAGTGGAGCAGTTGCTAATTGGTTTGGCCTGCTCAGTGTTTCACAGGCTGCTGGTCTGAATATTTGCCTCTGTATTATAGACAGTTCTGGAATCACAGTGGGAGGAGAGGCAGAAGGGCAAGGGAGCCAGTTCCTGGTGAGGTTTACTCAGTAGGTGGCTGGAAAGCACATAAATAGGCCCAGAGCAGGTGTAGAGCTGGCCCTGGGTCTAGTCCTGAAACAAGAACCCCTGACCTAAGGGGCCCCCGCCCCAAGATTATTTGGCTTGAATGCTGCCAGATGTTCATTGAGGCCCCAGCTGTAGCATAGTTGGGGGGGGGGCTACTTCAAAGGTTCTAATCTGGGATTTTGCTCTGGAGAGCTTGTGGAAGAGTGCCCGGTGAAAGTTGGAGGAGGGTGCCCAGCTGTCCTGTGGTATTGTGCTTTGTTTCTCTCTAATTTAAGAGTGTCTGGTGGATATAAGAAGGAGGCAGACAATGAGCCTGTGGCATTTTGAGTACTGACCTTAATTCTAAGTGACCCTTATGAGAACCCCATTCTAGCTACCCCTTCCTCGTGATGCACAGGAACTGTTTAGAAAAATGGAGACGTGTCCTCTGGTTATTCAGTGTCCGTTGGGTATACCATGCTTCCCTCCTTCTGCCCATCCAAGTTTCTACAAGCTATAAATTGCATAAAAATACATCCCCTAGACCAGTGGTCTCCAAACTGCGGCCAGATGTGGCCCTTTGCATGCCTTTATCTGGCACTATTCCTCCCACTGACATTAACAATAGGGTATAATTCCTGCCAATGACACTGACAGTGGAGCACTATTTCTCCAACTGATACCAACAATGGGACAATATTCCTACAACTGATACCAATAACAGGGTACTACTCTTCTCATTGGCACCGATAAAGGGGCATTGTTATCGACCGCAGGACAATTTCTACAGTCTGAAGGATAGTAAACTGGCTTTTTTTGTTTAGAAAGTTTGGCGACCCCCTGCCCTAGACCATTTATTGAGCCAGAGAGAGGGTACACCGTGTGCCTGGCTGTCTATGCATTCCGATTTGAAGAAGGAACCAGTCAAACTACAGCGGCTCCTCTGGGGGTGCGCTACACAATTTTCACCATGGATTCTGCCCATTAATAAAGATTTGACCCCATTGGACAGATGACATTCTCTTTACCCTACTTGGCTAATTGAAAGTGGCATCTTTGTTATCTGTACACATTTCAAATTTATTATCCAATCAATAGGCGATTCAATCAAAACAATGGACCCGGCAAACGATCAAATAAGCATATCTTCCTTTCCGATCAATTTAGACTCATTTTAGGTTGGATTCTATAAAACTGAGTCAGTTGGCCAGGGCGGAAAATTAATGATCGTGTTACATCAATAGGCAGCACTGAGATGCTTTGTCCATGAATTCGATCATATTTTGATCGATTAAATTACAAAACTGCACGATGACAACAAAGATGCAATTGATAAGTTACCATTGTATCTTCTAACTGTTGATCGAAATCCACTTCCCCTCCATGTGAATCATAACAATAAAATGAGTTGCTGGATATAGATCCATTATTCCTATCAGAAGGTATCAATAGGAAAAAATATTGATCATTTATTGAAGCACCTATGGCAACCCTATAGACACTGCCTGAACACCGACTGACTGCAGACAAGGATGCCTGCCTTCACTTCCCTTCAAGCATATGTGAACCCTTATGTTGTAAACCAACTATTCAATTTAAAATAGAAAGGAAAGGCAAAACATTTGCATATAAGTGATAACATAATCTATATTATCCACTGCATAAGAGCTGGGGAAGGAGAAACAGCAGCATACCTTCCAACTTTTTGAGTTGGGAACGGGGGACACCTATTAGCAAAAGTATGATTGGATAGAGGGGAGCCTATCATCACAAAATGGCATGATCCCCTACAACAAATGAAGTGCATTGAAAAAAAGGGGGGGGGGGGGGGTTCCCCAAAAGTCCCCGAACAGGGAGACTGTGGGAAAAAAGAAGGGGATTTTAAAGTGCCAAGAACAGTATAAATTTAAAAAAGATACATCTAAATTTTATTTATAAAAAATTGAAAAACCTATATGATATCAAAGGTACAGATTACACCAGCATAAAACAATATACAACCATTTTGTGCAGACAATGCATAACAAAAAAATTTGTGGATCATGGATCAACGCGTTTCGCCCATTTTATTGCGCGTTGCACGTGTGATCCGCCATTACGTCGGTGTTTGTGTCACTTTTAACCACTTGCCGACCACCCACTGTATATATACGGCGGCAGGTTGGCTCTCCTGCGCAAACCGACGTAGCCGTACGTTGGTCCGTGCATGTTAAACCGCGGGCACGCCACCCGCGATCATGGTGAGGAGAGGCAGAATGGGGATCTTAATAAGGCGGATCCCCGTTCTGTCAGGGGACAATTGAGATCTGCTGTTCCTATTGATCAGGAACAGCGATCTCTTTGTTGTCCCAGGCAGCCCGGCCCTCACACAGTTAGAACACACCCAGGGAACACAGGTAACCCCTTGATCTCCCCTTAGTGTCATTTATACCAGTGCCAGTGTCATTCATACATTGTTTAGTGCATTTTTATAGCACTGATCAATGTAATAATGTCACCGGTCCCCAAAAAGTGTCGCTTGGGGTCAGATTTGTCCGCCTCAATGTCACAGTCCTGCTAAAAATCGCAGATCGCTGCCATTACCAATAAAAAAAAAGTGCATAAATGTATCCCTTATTTTGTAGACGCTCTAACTTTTTTGCGCAAACCAATCAAAATAGGCTTATTTTCTTTTACAAAAAATATGTAGCAGAATACCTATTGGCCTAAACTAATGAATAAATTATCATAGCAGAAAGTAAAAAAAAAAAAAAAAAAAAATTTCAAAATTGTCAGTCTTTTTTGTTTATAGCGCAAAAAATATAAACCGCAGAGGTGATCAAATACCACCAAGAGAAAGCTCTATCTGTAGGAAAAAAAGGACATCAATTTTATTTGGGTACAGCGTCACGCGCCCGGGCAATTGTCAGTTAAAGCGACGCAGTGCCGTATCGCAAAAAAAGGTCCTGGTCATTAAGGGGGTAAAACCTTCCGTGGCTGAAGTGGTTAAAGAAGTTTTGGAATAGAGGTGATCTTTTCCTTATGGTCTTCCTTTGGTCCTAGCTTGTGGATTTGGACTTTTTTCTTCCTTCTTTTCTCATGTTGTTTTGAACCATACGGATGGATTCTCTTCAGCTCCTCCCAAATATATATTTTTTTCATAGAATTGAGTCCCATTATCTTTAAATCATTGCTAGATGACGCATACACGTGGGTGACTCTCTTTTTTTGCCTGTTGTTTTTACCAACTATCTATACGAACATGGACATACTGGATCCTGAAGAAGCCCCCTTCCTGCATTGGGCGAAACATGTTGACCACAAATTCTTTGTTATGCATTGTCTGCACAGAATGGTTCCATATTGTTTATGTTGGTGTAATCTGTACCTATGATATTATATATGTTTTAAAATTTTGTATAAATAAAATTTAGATGCATCTTTTTTAAATTTATATCGGAGTAGTTTATACAGTTTTTTGGCACTTTAAAATCCCCCTCTCTTTTCCCACAGTCTCCCTATTCAGGGACTCCCCCTTTTCAATACACTTTATTAGCAAAAGTATGTAGGCATAGAACACACCCCCTGCCACGCCCCCTTAAAGGAGAGGTGTACAAAAAAAAAGAAGATTAGTTAAACCCACAAGTTTTTTTACAACTATTATTCCTTTAGACCCCTTTCCCACTGGGGGCGTTTTGCAGGCGCTATAGCGTAAAAATAGCGCCTGCAAACCGCCCTAAAACAGCTGCTCCATTCACTCTAGTGTGAAAGCCGGAGGGCATCAGAAAAAGCCCTGCCAGCAGCAGGGCATCAGAAAAAGTCCTGCCAGCAGCTTCTCTGGAGCGGTGAACTCATCGCTCCTCCACCGCTCCTCCCCATTTAAATCAATGGGGCAGCGCTGCTATACCGCCGGCTAAACGCCACTGCGTAGGCGTTTTGCAGGCGGATTTAATCCCTTTTCGGCCACTAGCGGAGGTGAAAAACGCCCAGCTAGTGGCCACATAGTGCTGCTAAAATGGCGGTAAAGCGGCGCTAAAAATAGCGCTGCTTTACCACTGACGCCCTAGGCGGCACAGTGTGAAAGGGCTTTTATGCCGCATACACACGGTCGGAATTTCTGATGGAAACAGTCCGATGGGAGCTTTTCATCAGATTTTCCGACCGTGTGTATGCCCATCTGTCTTTTTCTGTCGGAATTTCCGACGGACTTTGGATTGAGAACCTGTTTTCCGATCGTGTGTATGCAATTCCGACATGCAAAATTCCGACGCATGCTCGGAAACAATTCGACGCATGCTCAGAAGCATTAAACTTCCCTTTTATAGTGCAGTCGAACGTTTTTTAAGGCGTGGTGTTATTGACCGTCGGAATTTGGTGTGACCGTGTGTAGGCAAGACAGTTTGAGCAAAATTCCGTCGGAATTCCGACGGGAAAACCATCAGAGCTTTTTCCGACGAGAATTCCGACCGTGTGTACGCAGTATTATACTGGCTTTTGACATTTACAAATGCAGAAATTCAGAAATTGGAAAACTTTTTGAAAGCAAAATAACTATATAGATCAGACCAAAATGAGGAGGAACAGAGGTTCCAAATTAGGGACAATCCCTCGAAATCAGGAACAGATGGGAGCTATGCAGCAGCACATCGATATGCGCAGCGATTGGCTGTGCAGGGGCGAGGCAAGTCAGCACAAGTCTGATCATTGGAGGAGAGAAGGCTGAGTTCTCAGTACAGGTAGAAAACTGGCAATGGTGTGCTCTTCTGCCTAGTGTGGCCAGTTTTTATTAGGAAAGTGCTTGGAACAGCAGGCACATATCAGGTATATGAAATGTTGGGTTAACATATTCTTTCAGCCATATGCATGCCTGGCAGTTGTTGCCAGTGGGGTAAAATTGAGAGCTGCAGGCGTCAATCAACAAAACGTATGTGTCTTTGGGGTCCCTAGTGGAGACTGAACGCTCCTTAGACTCTGAGCCTTGGGGAAGTCCATTCTTTGCATTGGTGACACAGACTAAACACTGCAACAAAAGATGGTTCCATGGATCTCACCTACATGATCCTAAGAAAACAGAGACAGCAATGGGGTGGAGAATGAAAGGAAAACTTAGGTTGCTTTGCTTCATATGGCAGCTGCAATTATAGAATAAAATAAAGCTGACACGAGTGAAGGTTAAAGGTCTTAGATAATACTCTGGGGGGGGGGGGGGGGGGATTTTTTCTATTGGCCATATTCAGCAATTCTTTGCAGACAAAATCCCAGCACAGTGAACTGTCTCTCTAGTTACATCATGCGGTCCTCTCCCTGAACTGCTATCAGTGAGCTTGTTCATTGTGCTGCAGATTAGATGCCGCTGATTAGGATCAGTGTAATGATCCCGTTATTGTATCCTACAGATCCTGATATAGCGGATTCTCATGGCGGCCTCCCCGCTGCACATTTAGGGACTCAAAGAAAACACAAACTACATAGCATGCACAGCGTTACTCGGTTCACCGGTTTCTTAAGTGATGGATTAGGGGGGCTTCTGTATTTAACCACTTGCCATCCGGACTGACATTTCACTCCTACATGTAAAAATCTACTTTTTATTGCTTGAAAATTACCCTATAGACTAAAATGGTGGCTGTTGCAATTGTGTATGTCGCGCGGTATTTGCTCAGCAGTCGGGGGGGGAAAAAACGTTCATAAATTTAAAAAAACACTAAAGTTAGCCCAATTTTTTTGTTACGCCGAGTAAGTATATACCTAATATGTCACACTTTAAAATTGCGTCTGCCTGTGGAATGGCAACAAATTACGGTGCTTAAAATTCTCCATAGGAGAAGCCTTAAACGCCTTTACAGGTTACCAGTTTAGAGTTGTACAGGAGGTCTGGTGCTAGAATTATTGCTCTCGCTACGTTCACAACAATGCCTCCCTTGTGTGGTGCGATCACCATTTACATATGCACGCAGAAGAAACATATGCGTTCACATATGCGTGTAAACACGCTGGGATGGGGGCGCTTTATAGTTTATTTTATTGTTTGTATTAATTTATTTTATACAACATTTTTTTTTTTTTTTTTTTTTTTTTTTTTTTTTTTTTTTTTTACACTTTTTTTTTATACTAACTGTATTACTATCACAAGGGAGGAACAGCATCTCTTGTGACAGCATGGGGCATGACAGCTCCTCTTTAAGGAGAGATTTAGGTTCTATTAGACCCCAGATCTCTCCTTTGGCCTCCCAAGCAGCCGATCAGACACAGATCGATCCGATCAGCGGCTTTCCTAGCCGCTCAACGCTCCCGGTTTCCAGGGTTAAAGAGAGAGTGTAACAATGTCAGTTCCTCTCACTCTGTTCAGGGCAGCCATCGCTGCCGGCCACACCGGTCCCGGCCTCCACTATAGGACCAGAGAGTCCAGGAGAGGCGGCGGCGGGAGGGGGGTGGGACCCCTTTACGCCACCTGCAGAAGTGATCGAGTGGCTAATAGACATGTGCACAACCAAAAAATTTGTTTATTTTCGTTTCGTTTTTTCGTTTCCGAAAAAAATTAATTTTTTTTCGTTTCGTTTTTTTCGTTTCCATCGATTCGTAACGATTCGTACATTCGTAAGTCGTCGTTGTTCAGATTCGTAACGATTCGTACATTCGTAAGTCGTCATTGTTCGGATTCGTAACGATTCGTACATTCGTAAGAGTTATTTTTTCGTTGATTCGTTTTTTCGTTAGTTTAATTTTCGGACACATTTGTATTTATTCGTACATTCGTAACATTCGTAATCGGAGCATAATTCATAATTTGATGTAATGTGTATGCTATTATTACATTTTAATAATTTACGAATCGAAAAAAAATGTTGTTACGAATCGAAAAAAAAGTTACGAATGTACGCATTTTTTGGTTCAATAGAGACACGGAAAATTACAAATCGAAAAAAATTAAAATAAAAAGTTACGAATCGAAAAAAAAAGTTACGAATCGAAAAAAAAAAAGTTACGAATCGAAAAAAAAGTTACGAATGTACAAATTTTTTTGTTCAATCCATTCGAAGCACGTTTAGCAGCACCATTGTAAGGGACACGGAAAATGACCAATTCAACAAAAAAAAAAGTTACGAATTTTTTTGTTCGTTTTCGTTCGTTTTCGCTTTTCGGATTTTCTTCATTAGTACATTCGTTGTTTCTAATTTGTTTTTTTCGGATTTTCGTTGTTTTTCGGATTCGAATGATTCGTTATTCGGATTCGAATGATTCGTTATTCGGATTCGTACGATTCGAACGATTCGTTACGATTCGTTATTCGTATTCGTACGATTCGAATGATTCGTTCATTCGTACGAAAACGAACGAACGAAAATAACGAAAAAAAACAAAAAAAATGAAACGAATTGCACATGTCTACTAATTAGCCACTCAGATCACTTCTGCAAAAAAGAAAATCGTCAGCTGAAAAGATTGATACTGGGATGATACCTGTAGGTGCAGATGATACCTGTAGGTGTAGGTGTATAACCACTGAAACCCAAGGACGTCCATGTATGTACCTTGGGCGTCAAGTGGTCATAGATTTCCTCTCACTTCCTGTTTGGCTATGGGGCAGGAAGGGAAGGGAAATCTCTGCAATGGGACAGAGATGGTAAAAAAATAAACTGACAGGGCCTATAACCCTCCCTTACTCTATCCAAAATGAAAAAAAAAAGTGTTGCCTATAGTTCTACTTTAAGCACAAATTTCTGATAATTTTATGGAGAGTACTAAGAAGATATAACCATGCCAATGGTGCAGCAGAAAACATAGCACAGTGATGAATGTTTGTGGCCCAGGATGATAGGACATTAGATTTAGATAAAATTAGAGGCGGCGCCCCCCCTCCACAGCTGCAGAATGCCGGCCGCGCGCACACCGGAAGCAGTGCAGCCGCTTTATGGGGGCGCTAGACTAATTTGCCTCTCAGCCCAGTCCGCCCCATAAGACTGGCGCTACACTGACAGTGTGGCGCAAGCTGGTGGGAACTCTTTCCGTGCTGCCCCCCTGCAAAGTGCTGCCCTAAGCCTGGGCCTTGTCGGCCTAGGCCAGGATACAGCGTTTGGCCCACCTGTAACCCTGCCCAGCCCAACATTCACTTCCCAGTCACTTTTGAGGCAATGAGGCAATGAACAGTCCATGTGAATGTTTTTGTATTTTTATGGAGGGATTTGAACTTGGATAGGGATATGAATATATGGGATGCTCAGTAGAACAAGCAATTGGTTAATTGTATATCAATCAGTTGGGACAACTATATACAGTTGGCTTACTCCAGTCTCCTCCAGCACATCTCTTGCTTACAGACGGTCTCTCTCTCTCTCTCTCTCTCTCTCCAGACACAGCCAGCATGTGGTTAGGCCCAACTCTAACTTAGTCAGGCCTCAGACAAGGACCGTGGGTCCCTTTAATTTATCAAAAATAGAAATAGGAAGTCTTTTAGTGCTAACTGTCCTATGGTGGACTACTGCTCCCAGTCAGTCCTCTTTAGCTGCCCGACCTCACTGCCCGTGACATTGCAATGATCACTGGCTCCACACCCAGCTCTGACTTTCCTCTCAGTCCTCTCTGGCCTGCCTTTCCAGTCCTCCCGACTGCCCATGTCACTCACCAGCCCTCCTGGCTGCAAACCGGTGGTTACCTCCTGAAGACTTGACTGGCAGTACTAGCTTCTGCTGTCCTCTCTGACTCCTCTCTGTGCCTCCTGTTCAGATCCTTCATGCGTTCTTGAATGGATCCGTGACTGGGGAGCTCCCTCTAGTACTCCATCCTCAGTTCTTCCACCCGACAACTCCTCCCCTGCTGGGCTGACTCCAGGTATTTTAAGGGACCTGCTTCCTGTCAATCCTAGTTGGGGATTGGTCAGAGCTCCCTGAGACACCCCCAGACATCTCCTCCATACTTCCCCGCCTCTCTTCTAGAATCCTCTAGAAGGAAAAGGGAGGTGACAGTGAGGTCACGCTGTCTGTGAGTCACCAGCCTACACTGAGCCACTCCCATCCCACACAGATCAAAACAAACAGGCCTAGGCCTGCCTAAATTTGTCTGCTCTAGCCAAAAATAAACTATTATCTAGCACCTACCTAAGTAGCGGGTGCTACAATAACAATAATAATAATATCTTTATTGTCATTCCTTGCAAGCCCCGCCACAGCTCGTCTCTGAATCGCATTACACATTCCATGTGACAGGTCCCGGGAGGTTCACATTTGGTAACATCGTACAGCGTCTCTCATGCTGGTGACAGTCTTTTAGAACAAACGTTCTTCCTACACGTTCCTGTGACAGCAGACTGGCTTGCCTTGCTGCCTTCCCGCATGACATGAGTGCTGCGTCTCTTGTTGAAATTTCCTGTCCCTGTAAAACGAGGATGCACTTAATTTCTCCACTAAAGTACTATTCAGTTTAAATCGCCCTCTTCACTAAATGTTTTGCCATCTGCTTTTCTCCTGAAATGCTCCCGGAATCATCGGGGACACAGAGTCAATGTTTAGGCCGAGATTACAACCTCAGAGGCCTCCAGACATCAGACCGCGGCGGGGACGGAGGAATCTGCTCTCTCACCTCATTTTCCACGCCGAATATATGACCGTTTTTTTTTTTCTTTTTTCAGATATCATCTGGTGTAGAAAAAAAAAAATAGCTTTTTTCCACATTAAATAAGGTGCACACTGCTTCTAAGATGATAGAAATGATTTCCACTGAAAGACACCATTTGATGGAAGAGAACCTTGAAAAGCAGAATAACTGGCCTGCTCCATTAATGACGCCCAGGTCATCGCACATTCGTTAAATGGGATGAGAGTGTCATTCTTTTATCACAGATTTTAACGCAGCCACAAAGATTGTCATCATATACTGACATCGGTGCAACCAAAGTAATAACATTTTACCATTTTCATTAAATTATCCTATTGATCGTTAAAGTATAACTAAAGGCAAAACTTTATTTTTTTAGTTTTGGATACACTTATACATTTTATTGCTGTCTGAGTCCCCTCGATAATAAGAGTAAGAGTTAAATTATTACCGCGAGAATTATCTCAGCACTGGCAAAATTTTACTTTGAGCTGTGCATGAACAGCTTAGTGTACAGGGGCGTATAGGCAGGTAAGAAACTTTAATGCAAAAGAGACCTAGTGGGGTTGATTTACTAAGACAGGAGAGTGACAAATCTGATGCGACTGTGCATGGTAGCCAATCAGCTTCTAACTTCAGCTTGTTCAATTAAGCTTTGACAAAAAACCTGGAAGCTGATTTTCTAAACCTTTTTATGGAAGGTTTCTATTTAGCTGCACTAGATTTTGCACTCTCCATCTTTAGTAAATCAACCCCAGTATGTCTCACTGCATTAAAAAGCCTGCCTCTTCCCCAATTTTATGTTTCTGTCATAAAGTTCCAATTTAAGTCTCTTTAGAAATGTCTGCAAGGACCAATCTTCCGTGTCTTCAGTTGCACTCAGTGTGTTTTCCTGCTAAACTCTTATGTCACTGTCCTTTACTAATTCCTACAGTAATGTTAGAGTTGCTATTGAGTGCAGTGGAGATCCACACTCCTGGAAGTCTTGGGAGCTCCACACTTCTGGAAGTCTTGGGAGCTCCACACTTCTGGAAGTCTTGGTAGCTCCACACTCCTGGAAGTCTTGGGAGTTCCACACTCCTGGAAGTCTTGGGAGCTCCACACTCCTGGAAGTCTTGGGAGCTCCACACTCCTGGAAGTCTTGGGAGCTCCACACTCCTGGAAGTCTTGGGAGCTCCACACTTCTGGAAGTTTTGGGAGATCCACTCTCCTGGAAGTTTTGGGAGCTCCACACTCCTGGAAGTTTTTAGAGCTCCACACTCCTGGAAGTCTTGGGAGTTCCACATTCCTGGAAGTCTTGGGAGCTCCACACTCCTGGAAGTCTTGGGAGATCCACACTCCTGGAAGTCTTGGGAGCTCCACACTTCTGGAAGTTTTGGGAGATCCACTCTCCTGGATTTTTTGGGAGATCCACACTCCTGGAAGTTTTGGGAGATCCACTCTCCTGAAAGTTTTGGGAGATCCACTCTCCTGGGAGTTTTGGGAGATCCACACTCCTGAAAGTTTTGTTTTCTGAAGAGACTTTTGTCGGTAATTTCTCTTCAACATTGCAGTGATTGGTGGTGCAGGCAGCAGGAGAGGTATGGAAGCTCTTTGGAGAGTACATGTGTGGACATTGGTGGCAGGCTCTGCAGGAACACTTAGGGAACAAATGTGCTCTTGAATCTTAGTGAAAGGGCCTCCTAACTTTTTGTAGTGATCTCATAAAGAGTAGTAATTCCATAAATAATTTACGGAAGTTAGGAGTAAATGGCTGATCTAAAGCGGGGAAGGTTCTGAAGTTGAGTAGCTAATTGCAGCCCTATAAAGAGGTCCCACTCACTTGAAGCTACAGTCCGCTGATGGATGAATGAAGTCTTCCAAAGACTCTACTACCCTCCTGACTTTTATTGATGTTGTCACAGCTTTATTGGCAAGGGTTTACATAGTTACCCCCTGTACATAGTTACCCCCCTGTGCATAGTTACTCCCCCTGTACATAGTAACCCCCCTGTGCATAGTTACCCCCTGTGCATAGTTACCCCCTGTGCATAGTTACCCCCCCCGTGCATAGTTACCCCCCCATGCATAGTTACCCCCCTGTACATAGGTACCCCCCCCTGTACATTGTAACCCCCTGTACATAGTTACCCCCATGTACATAGTTACCCCCATGTACATAGTTACCCCCCCGTACATAATTACTACCCTCCCCCCTGTACATTACAGTTACATCGGGACAAGAGCAGAGAAAACTCCACGAGCGGCGCCATATGTTCAGTGGAGAGGGGAGGGGCCGATCCGTGCAGCTAACCCCGGATTCAAAATTGTGAAGAGAGAAGCCGATTCACTGGCTGCACAGATTGAGCCTCCCTCCCCTCTCCACTGAACACAAGGGGAACGATCTAGTGGCGGCGATGGCCATTTTGTTGGAGCCAGCTTCTGCAGAGCCAAACATTCCTGATTTCCCTGGACAAAAAAGGCAAAATCCTGAATCAGGACGGGCTCCGATCGGGACGAGTGTCCCAAAATCGGGATTGTCCCGGGAAAATCTGGACTGTTGGCAACTATGTAGTGGTAGTCCCGTAGGGGCTGTTAAGTGATGTGGCCCACCTGTCACCCTGTCCAGCCCAGCATTTACTTTCAAACACTCCAAGACAATGTACAGTCCCTCAGCTTTATTTTTGTATTTTATTGAGGAACTTGAAGTTGGATGGGGTAGGGGGAATATAGGATGCCCAGTGGAAATAATAGCAATTTGCTTGGGACAACTATATACAGTTCAGTAGGTTCACTCCATTTCTCCTCCTGCACATCTCTTACTCTCTAACGTTCCGGGCACAGCTAGCACAATGGGGTTAGGCTTGACTGTGACTCAGCCAGGCCCTTAGCAACAGCCTTTTGCAGGCAGGGACTGTGGGCCCCTATAGTGTAGCATATAGAAAGTTTGTGGTGCTAGCTGTCCTATCTCTGGTTACTAAGCCCAGTAACCCATCTTCAGGCACTGTCAGCCCTCCTGGCTGCAGCTGCCCTTCTCCACTACCCTTGACAACACAGTCCACTCCACTGGCTCTGCACCCATCTCAGATTGCATGCTCCCAGTCCTCTTAGGCGTGCCTCCCCAGTCCTCATTAATGTGCTTGTCTCTCACCAGCCCTCCTGGCTGCCACCAGTTGTTCCTCTCTTTGAAGACTTGCCTGACAATGCTATTTCCTGCTGTCCTCTTTGCTCCTCCTGTCCCTCCTGTCCGAGATGCTTTTGTGGTTTCTTGAAGGGCCTTGTCCGCACCTGAGCCCCGGGCCCAAGGTCACCCCCCCCCCCCCCCATACTGGGGAGCTCCCTCAAAGGCTAAGACAGCCTGGAATTCCATCGTCAAGCTCTGAACAACCCCCCCCCCCCCCCCGCTGGGATGGGCTTCTTAGAGTACCTCAGGCAGCTCCACCTCTCATCTTCTCCTCTCCATCCAGTCCCTGGCAGAAGGCTCTAGAAAGAAGAGGGAGATCCCAGTGATGCTGCCTGTGAGTCACCAGCTGCTAACCTGAGCCACTCCCAGCCTAAATCAAAACAAACAGGCCTGGCTGCCAGCGAGGCCTACCTAAATTTGCCTACCCTAAGACAAAAAAAATCCTACTCTAGCACCTGCCTACCTAGAGGGTGCTACACTTATATTGGTATCATCCCTGTGGACGGAACCATCCTGCCAAACATCTCACATAGGTGACATTAGAGTGGAAAATTATGGTGATGGAGAAGAGGGTATGAGTCAGCGAGACCCCGGAGAGAGGACAAGGTAATACACACCGACATGAAAGCCTTGTGTCTTGATGTGTCTATGAAAAACATTTGTGTAGCGAATTATTCCACTGTGGATCCAGAAATGTCACCCTTTGTTGGCGTCCCTCCGCTCAGAATTGTGGATGGTATCGGCACAAAAGCTGATTTGTGTCTTGCAGAGAATACATCTTAAAATAAAGAAGAACAAAGTGTGAGATGAGGGCCTCCTCAACAGAGAATGACAATTTCTTTATATTAAACTCCAGCACAAAGTAACAATACCTTATAAAATAGAAACAGAAAGACGCATCGCGTTGTTCTTTAGAAAGAGAACGACGCTTCGAGTTGTTCTTTAAATGTCAACACAGGAACAACAAAACCGAGCGGCGACATTAAACCGAATTCCCGTGTGTCACATTGCGGTGGCATCACCTTGACACAATGACGAGCGCCAACCCTCGTCGTCTTAATTTACCTCCCTTTCTCTTGGCTCTTTTATTCCGCTCTTTCTCCTTTTGTTGTGATTTTCCTTCTAATTACTTTATAACGGTTGTCATGGTAACACAAGGCCTATTCTGAACTTTAGCTCCCCTGATGTGGCTTTAAATTAGTATATCTGCGTTTGATCGCCGAGCTCTTTTCTTGCACACCCATACATCGGAGAGACAGGGCCCCTTTGTCCGTTTTTGTCTAATGCGTCGCAGGGAGAGATACCGGTTGTGAAACAAAGCGCGGCAAGACAAAGATACGGCGTGTTTATCTAAGGTGTGCTGTGTATAATTGTGTCTTTTGTGTTACGCTGCAGCACGCACCATCCACGGCTGCTGGTGGTGTCCTCGCGGCGTTCAGATGTGCGGTTAAAAGGAAACTTTGTAGAAGCTGGCGATGTATACAAAGATGAATGCCGTAGTGAATAAATACCACGCAAATTACAAGGCGTTTATGAGTTGGATGGAGGCCTTGCGGGAGCTTTGCATCATGCTGGGGTACCACAATGCTTGCTGGGAGAAAGCGTTTGTCCTAAATGACATCAGAGGGGATAGAATGCTGAGAGCTGCGCTATTTGTACTACCTAAAAGGATTGTTCACCTTCCGATTATTCTCACTTAATGGGCAGCATATGCTTGTCAAAATCTTTCACATCACTTTGCCGCCTTGGTCTCAGCCGTCACTTGTTATCTCTTTAAACATCAGGTAAACTTGTTTAATCTTGTAGCCCCCCCCCCCCCTCACACACACTGCGGTAGCTGCTCCCCAGAGACGTGGCGCGCGGTGCAGAGAACGCGGTTGGGTTGTGTGGCCTCAGAGCTATCTGATGCGTCATAATATGAGCGTACTAAAAACAATTGAAGTGGTTCTCAGGCGTGCTTCTAAGGATCAGGACAAAATTTGCTTTTCATTCTCCCGAATTTCATTCCACTGAAGAGTTCAAACAGACATTCTACCGAAGCTGCGGATCGGAATACCCTCTGAACAAGCCGTAAAAGTCAGAATGTGAAAAGTTTCTGTGATTTGCATTGGTGGCGTTGGTGGGTGAGATGACATTTCGATATGAAATAAGATGTGCTCTGGAAAGCAGGAGATGGCGCAGTGCAGCGAGGTACCTACGGCTGAGCGGTCGGCGTTGGCTGTGCGGCCCTGGGGCTCAGGTGTTTTATTTGACAATAAATCCACTGGAGGGAGAAGCCAGGAGCACAAAGCGGTGGCGTTTACAGCGCCTTGAATCGGACAGGCGTTGGATTGCCACCCCAGTAACCTCGCACCCTGTTGGCTATAAAGGCTGCAGACTTAGAAGAAAAGAAAGGAAGAAATACTTCTAAATTCCTCGTCTTGGACTCAACTTATCTCTTGAGGGCTGATTATAAACCCAGAAAATCATATTTCACTGTTTTTTAATGGGAAATATAATTTCCAGCAGTGTTGCCTTGTCATTTGGTTTTGGCACCAATATCTCAGCTCAGGAACTGTGGGGTTTCAGTGCCAGTACTTATGGGGCCAGATAGATAAGTTTATTGTCTTTAGGGTTAAAGTAGATATAAACCCTAATGCCGCGTACACACAATCGGAAATCCGGCCAGCAAAAGACGGATAAGAGCTTTTGGTCGGAAAATGCGACCAGTGTGTATGCTCCATCTGACTTTTTCTGGTCAAATTCCAGCCAGCAAAAGATTGAGAGCATGTTCTCAATTTTTTGGTCGGAAAAAGTTCCGATCGGAAATTCTGATCGTCTGTAGCAATACCGACGCACAAAGTTCCTACACATGCTCGGAAACAATTTGACGCATGCTCGGAAGCATTGAACTTAATTTTCTTGGCTCGTCGTAATGTTGTATGGCACCGCGTTCTTGACGGTCGGAAATTCAGCGAACTTTTGTGTGACAAGCTTGAACGGAATTCCGTCGGAAAAAACATCCAAGATTTTTCTGACGGAAAATCCGCTCGTGTGTATGCGGCATAACTGAATGACATTTCCTTTGTACTGTGCACTGCATATTATAAATATTTTTTTATATTTTAACCCTTTTTTGGCTGTCCTTCACCTGGCCCTTTAGGCTCAATGCACACTAGTGTTTTTTAAGCTCCCAGAAGCTGTTATTAGCATTTTTTCCCCTGCTCCTAGAAGCTAAATAATGGTACATTACTTTAGGCTATTAGCGTTTTTTGAGCTTCAGCGTCAAGGAGCAGAAAAAACTGAAAATTCCTATCAAAATACTTACCGTAATTTTCCTTTCCTGATGGACTCCACGGCAGCCAACGTGTGGGTTTAGTCCCGCCTCCACTACCCTATAGGACGTTACTCCCATAAATCTTTGCTCCCCGCCAGAGGCCGTGTTCAGTAACTATCCTACTCCAGCCATTTGGGAGGGAACTCCGGCTGCCATGGAGTCCATCAGGAAAGGAAAATTACGGTAAGTATTTTGATAGGAATTTTCCGTTTTCCTGACAGACTCCATGGCAGCCAACGTGTGGGAAATAACTCGCCATACACACCCGGGTGGGCAAAATGCTAAACAAACAAAAATTTATTTGACACCGTCAACTGACAAAACTTTAAACACCAAAATCAACTGAGGATAGAGCCGCTGGCTCAACACAGTAGTGTGACATAAATGTATGAATTGACGACCAAGACGCCGCTCTGCAGATCACATCAGGAGCCACATGGCGCGAGGCTGCCCATGACGTTGAAAGACTTCTGGTTGAATGTGCTGTCACCGCCTGAGGAGGAGCCAAGCCCTTCTCCTTGTATGCCCACTGAATCGCTTGAACTATCCATGCAGCAATAGATCTGACTGATGCTCGAGAGCCCTTGTGCTTCCCATAGAACAGGACGAACAGATAATCCGACTGGCGGAATGAGGCTGTAACTTCTAAATATTGTTTTAAGGAACCACCAACATCTAGAGGATGAACATCTGAGACTCCAGTGGACCTGAAGGTGGGGAGAGAGATCTCTTGATTCTCATGAAAAACCGAGGTGACCTTAGGGTTTGACCCTAACATCGGAACCAGGACCACTCTGTCTGGGAAGAAGGTTAGGAAAGGTTCTTTGGCTCCTAGAACCTGAATTTCAGACACCCTCTTCGCCGAGGTGACGGCCACTAGAAAGGCAGTTTTCATAGTAAGCTCTCTGACGGAAAGCGACTTGTCAAGATGAGAGAAAAAATCCAAAACAAGAGGCAGATCCCATTTAGGGAATCTGGGCTTCCTTTGGGGTCTCAGTCTCACTGCCCCTTTGAAAAATTGTTGGATAAGGGCATGTTTGGCCCATGACACTCCCGTGAAGGCGGAAATAGCTGACACCTGAACACGAAGGGAACTGACCGACAAGGGTAGGTCCAGACCTGATTGCAGGAAACTTAGGATGTCCTGAACTGCCGGGGAACCACACGAATTGGCTCTGAAAGACATATGGGACGAAAATTTTGCCCAGATCCGCTCATACACCTTATTAGTGCTACGCCTCCTTGCACTTAGGAGAGTGGGAATAGCCTCCTTGGGACATCCTAGTGCTTCCAACCTTCCCCTCTCAAGAACCAGGCCTTCAACTGTAGGTGAGCTGGACACGGGTGGAGAATCGTGCCCTGGGAGAGCAGATCCCGTCGGGTCGGAAGAGGAATTGGGTCTTGGAAGCTGAGCAGAGATAGGAGAGGAAACCACGGTCTGTTGGGCCAGTGAGGAATTATGGCCACCATCTCCACTTCCTCCCATCTGAGTCTCCTCAGGAATTGAAAGATGATTGGAGTTGGAGGGAAGGCATAGGCTGTGCGGAACCACCAGCGCTCTGTTAGTGCATCTATCCCGTAGGCTTGCGGGTCCCTGAACCGCGAGTAGTATCTCGCCAGCTTCCTTTTGTACTGGGAGGCAAAGAGATCCACTTCTGGAGAGATCCCTAGGGATACGATCCATCTGAACACCTCCTCGTGAAGAGCCCACTCGTTGTTGTCCAGCTGAACTCTTGAGAGAAAGTCCGCTTGGACGTTGAGAACCCCGGGAACATAGGTTGCCGTCAAGTTGGCCAGATTCTTCTGTGCCCAACGCATGATTGGTTCCACTTCTAACAGTAGGGATCGACTTCTGGTGCCCCCCTGTTTCCTTATGTAGGCAACAGCTGTTGTGTTGTCCAATCTGAGAACTACCAACTTTCCTGTTATCAGATGAGGGAAGGCCACCAGAGCTAGGAAGGCTGCACGCAACTCTAGGACGTTCGAGACTATCCCTCAAGAAGGAAAATCCCAAGTGCCCTGAGCCACCTCCGTCAGACAATGGGCCCCCCAACCTCTGTTGCTGGCGTCTGATGTTACTGTGATCCACCTGATTGGAAGAATGGAATGGCAATTCAGCAGGTTCTCTCGTTGAAGCCACCAGAAGAGGGAACTCCTCATGACTTGAGTGACACGAATTGTCTGGACTTTGTCTCCCGACCACTGAAGAAGAAAACCCTTCTGAAAGGGACGCATTCTCCATTGCGCCCACTTCACCATCGGTATTGTGGACACCATGGTGCCTATGATCTTCAGGCAATGCAGAGCGCTGAGATGAGAAGACGCGAGAGCCAGGTGGATCCTGTCTCGCACTATTGTGACCTTTTCCTCGGGCAGAGAGATGGTACCTCTCACCGTGTTGAAGAAGGCTCCAAGGAACACGAGATACTGCGAAGGTTCCAGCTGGCTCTTCTCCATATTCAGGAGCCATCCGAACTCCCTGAGCGTTGACATGGTCTGATCTCTGTGATCTACGAGACAATTTCTGTCCTGGGCCAGCAGGAGTAGATCGTCCAAGTAGTGATGGATCCGGATTCTTCTGATCCTTAGCAGAGCCACGATTGCCAACAGGACCTTCGAGAAGGTACGTGGAGAAGTTGACAGACCGAAGGGAAGGCAAGTGAATTGTAAATGAATTTGGCCTATGGAGAACCGCAGAAACTGTTGAAAGTCTGTTGCGACGGGAACGTGGAAGTAGGCGTCTTTTAGGTCTATGGAGACCATCCAATCCCCTGGCTGTACTGACTGTTGGATCGTGGACAGGGTCTCCATCTTGAACCTCTCCTTTTTTATGAAGCGGTTTAGATGTGTCAGGTCTATTACGGGTCTCCACGCACCGCTCTTCTTCTGGACCAAGAAAAGAGAGGAATATATTCCCATACCACGTTGCTCGACTGGCACGGGAATAGCTGCGCCTTGTTCCAATAAAGATCTTACGTAAGCTGAAAGTATCATCCTTTCTCCTTCTGATGTTGGAACGGATGTGGGAACACACCTGCACCTGGGAACACTGCTGAATGTCCAAGTGTGTCCTGAGGAAACCGTCCTGACGGTCCAAAAATCCTGGATCGAGGCCGCCCAGACGTGCCGAAAATGGAGCAGACGAGCTCCCACCTGGCCCGTCTGGACGGGCTCGATCTCAAAAGGACTTGGTCGGTTGTTTCTCACCCGACAAACTGCTTTTTGTAGCCTTTTTGAAAGATGATTGCCTGGACCTTCAAGACCTGGAGAATTCCCTTCCAGGCCTGTAACTGCGTGCCTCCCTGGCACGATCTTGACTTTGCTTCCTTGGAAATGATCTTCTGGGGTTTTGTTGGCACCTGTCTTGGGGAAGAAAGCCAGATTTACCGCCAGTGGCTCGAGTTATAGCACTATCCAACCTATTCCCAAACAATGACGAACCGTCAAAGGGGATCCGGCACCAAACTTGTTTAGATGCCGGGTCGGCTAGCCAAGGACGGAGCCACAGGGCACGCTTGGCAGTCACTGAGGATAGCATAACTCGAGACATCAGACGAATAATGTCAATTGAGGCCTCCCCCAAGAAAGCCGAAGCCAGCCTCAGCTCCTGTATAGGAGAACTCTTGGCTAGCTCCTCTGAAACACCCCTGAGTGTCTCGTCGACACTGTCGGACCAGACCTCCATCGCTCTAGACAAGGCCGCCAGAGCCAGGGCCGGTTTACAAGCCATGCCTGCCGTGAGGTAGACCCGCTTCAGGTCAGAGTCAATTCTTCTGTCTAGAGCGTCCTTGAAGGAGACTGTGTCCTCTAAGGGAAGGGTCACATGTCTGACCAACCGCATTACTGCCGCATCCACTAGAGGGGATGATTCTAGCTGCTTTACCTCTTCTTCTCTGAATGGGTACAGTTTCTGAATTTTGGGCAGGAGAGAGTTCTTCTTCTCTACCTTTCCCCACTCTTCCAAGATAACTTCCCCTAGTTCTGACAGAAAAGGAAAACTGATACGCTCCTTCTTTAATTGTTTGAAAAATTTTCTCTGCTTCGCTGGAGCCGCCACTGGCTCTTCCCAATTCAAGGTTTCCTTGATAGCTTTGACCAAAGGAGGGAGCAGAGAAAAGTCAAAACCGGAACCAGCCTCATCTTCCTCAGATTCACTATCGGAGAGATCCGCAGATGGATGGCTTGGTAACGAAGCTTCCCAAGTGTCTTGAACTTGGGCATCCCTCACTGGAGATCTGGGCGACTCTACGGGAGATACATGAGGGGCTTCTAGCTCCTTTAAGCTGTCCTTGACCATCTTCTCAACCATAGACTTTAACTGTTGGTCAGAGTCACTCCTTTCTCCAGTTGCCTTTACATAACAGGCATCACAAAGGGACTTGTCCCTAGGGACTTGAGCCCTACACCCCCAGCATGATCCTTCAGAGTGACTGGGGCGAGCCGTGGAAGATCGGGATGGTTCCCGGCTACGATGACTGGATCTTGCAGAAGAACCGTGGTGTCTAGATCTGGAAGAGGAGTGCCGGTGGGATTTTGATGAACCGCTTCCTTTATGAGAACTCCGGCGTTGAGTTTACCTAGAAGGGCTGAAAGAGAAAAGACAGATCCAACCGTGTCAGCGGAACAACACCTACAATGATGTTCCACCCTCCCCCCTCCCCCAGCAGGCATCCCAGGGAATGCCCCCCCAAATACCTGCTGCGAGAGGGCTGGCCACTAGCAGGCGGTGACGGAACAAGTGGTCTGGGAAGGTCCATGACGCTGCAATCAGAAGTGACCCATAATCAATAAGTAGATTAATAAGAGTCTGTAAGCTGTTTTCCCTTTTTAAATCTGCCGCCTATCGTGACGTCATCAATTTGACGGCCACGATGCTAGTGCGCATGCACGAGTACCGCTACGCGCATGCGCGAACCAAGCCTCGTTCTCGCGCCGGTCCTGCGCATGCGCAGAACGGCCGCGCGGCGAAACGAGGAAGGAACTCGGCGGCTGGAACGCAAGAGGAACCAGCCGCCATGATGGCCAGACACACTGCACCAGCGGTGTATGGGGACACAGTGAACAGGGAAAAAACAACAATAATGCCACAAACAATAAAAACGGGCTGCCATGCAGAGAAAAAGACTCACCCCTCCTGCGAACGATCGTCTGGCCGAAGGTAAGCAAACATACATGCCGGACTTGTTGGGGAAATAGTCACCTGCTAGTAGCTAGGATTAACGACCATAACGCGGTTTTGCCTTGTCAGTGACCAGGAATACACCTCTTCAGCGCCTCTTCCATATGCCCCTTTCCATACTCCGCTAGTAGCTAGAGCTTATTGGAAATGTGCGACTCCAAGTCGCTCGGCCAGTCCATATCGCAGGAGGGAAACGATAATCTTCAGGTAGAAAGACATAGTATAGGTCCTTCGGAGGAGGACAAAAAAAGAACACGGCCTCTGGCGGGGAGCAAAGATTTATGGGAGTAACGTCCTATAGGGTAGTGAAGGCGGGACTAAACCCACACGTTGGCTGCCATGGAGTCTGTCAGGAAACGGAAAATTGTATACTTACCCTTCCGTAATTTTCCTTTCCTGTTGCATCACATGGCAGCATACACATATGGGTTGTGGCTCCGCCTCCGCAACCTGATAGGACCGCGTAGCTATTAAACCTTGAGAGGGTCCCCGCCCCAGTATTCTCAGTATCTATATATCTCACCTCAGACGGGTGGGTAATTGTATGCTGCCATGTGATGCAACAGGAAAGGAAAATTACGGAAGGGTAAGTATACAATTTTCTGTTTTCCTGTCGCATCATGGCAGCATACACATATGGGGATTAACTCGCCAAACTGGGTGGGTCTGAACACAAATATTTTATTTACAAGGAATTGAGGTATTTGAACAGATAATTGCCCTCCCAAATTCCACCGTGGACAATCTGGCCGAGTCCACTTTGTAGTGCGTAATAAAGGTACTCTTAGAGGACCATGTGGCTGCTTTGCATATCGTTTCCGAGGAGACTTTGCAGAAAGCTGCCCAGGAGGTCGCCATTGCCCTTGTGGAGTGTGCCCTTATGCCCTCAGGTACTTGAGTTTTACTGGAAGTGTAGGTTCTACTGATGGTTTTTACCAGCCATGCTGCGATAGTGCGGGATGTTGCTGCTTGACCTTTCCTAGGGCCATATGGAATGACTAGGAGGTTCTCCTCTTTCCTTAGGTCACTGGTCATTGAGAGGTATGCCAGGATGTTGGTTTTTAGGTCTAGTGGATGTGGATTCCCCTGTTCCGTGGTTAGAACGGGAAGACAAATTTCCTGATTGAAATGGAAGGAAGACACCACTTTTGGGATGAATCGGTCCGATGGTTTCAGGACTATCTTGTCTGGGTAGACTGTCAAGTATGGTTCGGTGGCCATCAAAGCGTGGATTTCCGAAACTCTTTTGGCTGATGTAATTGCTATGAGGAAGGTGGTTTTTAATGTTAAATTCCATAGCGATATTCCTTCAACTGGAAAGAATGGTTCGTGACACAGGGCATCCAGTACCACTGCAAGGTCCCAGGTCGGGAAGGAAGGTTTTTTGGGAGGCCTTATTTTCAGGCAGGCCTTCTGGAATTGCTCAATGAGTGGTTCCCTTGCCCATCTTACGCCCGTCATGGCAGATAAAGCTGACACGTGTACCTTTAGGGTATTTGACCCAAGACCCTTGTCAAGACCTCGCTGCAGGAATTCCAGAATCTGTGCCACTGTTGGATCCCATGCTTGTGTTTGTGCAACCGCAAGGAATTTTTCCCAGATTCTCCTGTAGGTGTTGTTGGTGGTGACTTTCCTGGCTTGGAGGAGAGTGTCTACCACTTTCTGTGAGCAGCCCTGTGCTACGAATCTAGACCTCTCAATCTCCATGCTGTCAGGTGTAGTCTTTCTGGACATGGGTGGAGGAGCTGACCTTGGGATAGTAGATCCGCTGCTATGGGCAGCGGTAGTGGATCCGCTGTATTCAGCTGGAGGAGAGTCGTGAACCATGGGCGTCTCGGCCAGAAGGGAAGGACCGCTATCACTGTGGATCCCGAGTTCTTGAGTCTGAGTAGTAGCCTCGGAATAATTGGTATCGGTGGAAACACGTAGCCCAGGTTGAAGTCCCAGCTGTGCTGTAAGCAGTCCGTACCTTCTGCTGTCGGGAAGGGTACTCTCGACAAGAACCTGCGACACTTCGTGTTGGATGGAGTTGCTGCCAAGTCTATCTCTGGTACTCCCCAGGTCTTGGTTATCAGGGAGAATGCTTGGTGACTCAGTGTCCATTCGCTGTTGGACACGAAACTCCTGCTCAGGGTGTCAGCTATTTGGTTCTGGGTCCCTGGCACATATGCTGCCCGGAGACCCGAAAGGTTCTGCTGTGCCCATTCGAAGACTGGTCGGACTTCCTGTAGCATTGATCGACTTCTGGTACCTCCTTGCCTGTTGATGTAGGCAACTGCTACTCGATTGTCCATCTTCAGTAAGACTTCTTTGCCCTTCAGGAAGTGGCTGAAGGCTAGGAGAGCTTTGAATGCCGCCCTCATTTCCAATATGTTGGATACCATATTGTGTGTACTGAACGGCCAGCAGCCTTGGACTGCGACGTGTTGGTAGTGTGCTCCCCAACCTTCCCCGCTGGCATCCGAGGTGATTACTTCCTGGGAGAGAAGGACTATGTTCTTGCATCTCTTTAGGTTGTGTGGCCTGGTCCACCACCAGAGTGATTGTTTCACTTCCTCTCTGAGCACAATTGGTTGGGACATTGATACGCCGTTCCACTGCCTGAGAAATGACACTTGAAGAGGTCTTGTGTGCCACTGAGCCCATCGAACCATCGGGATGGTCGCTGAGAATGAACCCAGAATGCTGAGACACTCCCTGGTGGGGATTGAGCTGGCCGAAAGCAGCCTTCTTGCCTTTTGGATCAGTATAGGAATCTTTTCCCTCGGGAGCTCTATAGTGTTGAGGAGTGTATCCAGTTCTGCTCCTAGAAAAATCATCCTCTGTGTGGGATTTAGATTGCTCTTTTTCCAATTGATCAGCCACCCGAATTTCTGCAGGGTGGAGATTAACATCGATCGATGTGTAAGGAGGGACTCTTGATTGTTTGCGAGTAGGAGGATATCGTCCAGGTAATGGTGGACTCTTAGACCTTGTTCCCTTAGAAGAGCTATCACTGGAAGTAGGACCTTTGTGAACGTCCTTGGAGCAGTGGAAATCCCGAACGGGAGGCTTTGGAATTGGAAGTGTTGCCTGCCTACCGCAAAACGGAGATACTTTTGGAATGAAATGTGAATGGGGATATGTAAGTAAGCGTCCTGTAAATCTATAGAAAGCATCCAGTCTCCGATGTTTATGGCCTGAAGAATCGACTGCAGGCTTTCCATCCTGAATGTTTTTACCTGGATCGATCGGTTTAGCTTTTTTAAGTCCAGAACTGGACGAAGATCCCCCGTCTTTTTCTTTACCAGGAACAAGGGTGAGTAGACCCCTTTCCCCCTCTGGGATAGTGGAACCTTTACTATCGCCTGCTTTTGGTCTAAGCCTTGAATATACTCGGTCAATAGTAGTCTCTTGTCCTGAGATGTCGGTAGTTTTGTTATACAAAACCTGCTCCTTGGCCGTTTTCGAAAACTCCATTTGTGGCCGAATTGGATAGTAGCTACTGTCCATGTATCCTTTATTGTTTCCGCCCATACCTGCTTGTATTTCATGAGTCTGGCTCCTACCACAGCTGGTTGAGCGGACATGGCGTCAAAAGGATTTCTGATCCCCTGAGACAGGGTTCTTGGATTTTTGAAATTTGAGAAAGGAAGACTGGGGGTTCTTCCAGCTCCTGCTGTACTCTCTGCCGGGTCTGTAAGACTTCGCCTCCCTATATTTGTTAGGTAGGTTCCTTCTGAAGGTGGGCGGTCTTTGTTGTTTTGGCCTTCTATCCGAAGGGATAAGGCCAGATTTTCCCCCGGTTACTTTTGAGATAGCCGAGTCTAGTTTCTCACCAAAGAGGTTTGTTCCATCAAAGGGAATCTTGCACCAATTGGATTTTGAAGATGGATCCGCCGACCAGGGCTTTAGCCAAAGTGCCCTTCTGGCCATTACTGAGCTCAGCATTGCCCTAGATGTAGATTTTATTATGTCTACAGACGCTTCTGCGACAAAATCGCCTGCGAGGGATAGCTCCTGGAGTGCAGATATTACTCTCTCCTGTTCCACTCCCTCCGACACTAGTTTCTCGGCACTGGAAGACCAATTGGAAATAGCTTTTCCTACCGCTGCCAGCGCTACTGCAGGTCTGCATGCGCCTCCCGCTGACAAATAGGTTTTTTTTGAGGTCGAGATCGATTTTCCTGTCCAATACATCTTTGAACGTAACTGCATCCTCAATTGGAAGTGTCACATGCCTGGCAAGTCTCATCAGTGAGGAGTCTACTACTGGCGGGGATATCAGCGGGTTCACGTTAGGCTCTTTTAGAGGATAGAGTTTTGCTAGCCGATTGGTAAGACTAGCTTTTTTCTCTGGCTTTTGCCACTCTTCCTTAATTAAGTCTTCCAGCTCCTCAATGAATGGGAAGGTCTCTGGCTCTTTCCTGAGATTTGGGAAGTACTTCCTCACTTTATGAGGAGTTTCTTTCTCTTCCACCCAATCGATCGATTCCTTGATTGATTTTATAAAGGGTTCAACCAAAGTGAAGTCGAAGCCGGTAGATGTTTCTATGTCTTCGGTATCAGACAGAAGTTCTGTCGTCTTTGAAGTGGAAGGGGCAGAGGGAGAGTCTTGAACTGCTCTGCTTACCTCGGGCCCTGCGATTTGTAGGGTCGGTTCTCTCACTGGCTGGCTTAACTCCATCTCTCTGTCTTTAGTTGCTTCGTTGAAGCATGTCCGACAGGCCAGCTTGTCTGGGAGCGCTATTGCGCCGCAAATCCAGCAGGAGTTTGCTGATGGACGGAGACTCTGCGCATGCGGGGAGCGTCTGCGTGTAGGAGTTCTCCTGCGATAGGAATGCCCATGTCTGGAGTAAGATCTTGATCTGCTCCTTCTGCGACTGGATCTGCCTCTGTCCCTTGACCGGCTTCTTCCACGATCTGAGCGGCTGTGTCTGCGACTTGAGCGTCTGCTCTTTGATCGTCTTGAGTGCGATGATCTGGGCGACCTGGTAGGGCTGTTCCATTTAAACAGCGTTAGTGCCATGCTCTCTTTTTCCTCTTCTTACTTACCCGTCTTCCCCTCTTACCTTTTAGGCTGGCGATGGTCTGCTGGGGCAGCGGCCTCCATGAAAAAGTGAGTCCTGTAATACAGGGAAATGAGGAGTGCAAAGAAGCAGGCAGAGGATTGTAGTTAGGAAATACAGGCAAAAGTTAACTAACCTTAATCTGAAGAGTAATACTGCAGAGTATGCAGCTGGTAGTAAGTGGTTCAGCAGTAGAAGAGATGCAGTGAAGTTTTTTTCTCCAAACTAGCAGCGTTTCTCTGTATATGCAGCCACAGAGAAACACAGAGACTGTCAGATTTTTAAATTTGGCGCCGCCGTCGCCGTAGCGATGACGTCACGCTCGCGCATGCGCAGTAGCGCCGCGCGCCGCTCGTCGCCATTTTGGAAGCTGGAAACCAGCTAGAGGGCGAGGATCTAGTCCACTGAGCATGCTCCGTTGCTCTGAGCCGCTCGGCCGTCCTGAATAGGGAAGAGGAGGACTAACTAACCCAGCATGCCTATTCTAAAGGCTAATCCAGCGACCACTCAAGGATTCACAGGTATGAACATTAATAAACTACTGCCCCACACACACCAGGGAAGATAGACCTATTAATAGGAGGTAATACTGCAATAATCCACATGGCATTTCAATATGAAAAATCCCTGCATAGTACACAGATAGATGGGCCGATTTACAGCCCTAAGACACCAGTGCATGAAAGATAGGATTGGAGGCCGCTGCTTGTTAAGCCTATTTAAGGCTTGTTTAAGTGAGAAAATGTTGTTTACATACCCCTGAGACCATCAGAGTGGGGTTACTCCATTTAGCTCATTTAGAGGCTGTACAGGTAGGACTTCCAGCCAGGAGAGGCTTGAACCTGGCTGGGGCGATAGCGGTAAGAGGTGCTGTACTTTTCGGTCTTGTCAGGTGAGGAAAAAAAGGAGAATACTGGGACGGGGACCCTCTCAAGGTTTAATAGCTACGCGGTCCTATCAGGTTGCAGAGGCGGAGCCACAACCCATATGTGTATGCTGCCATGATGCGACAGGAAAAATGTTTTTGTAGAGTTTTTTGGAAAGTTTTTCCAGCAGAAACGCTCCTAAACTCTACTAATAGCATTTTTTGAGCTTTTTTTCCCCCTTTTACTGCAAAAGCGCTAGTAAAACGTTAATGCAGCATATACACGACCAGACTTTTTTTGACAGACCGGCGGTCTTCCAGACGGACTTTCGGCTGGAGTTCCGACGGACTTTCCGAATGAACGGACTTGGCCACACACAATCACACCAAAGTCAGACGGATTAGAACGTGATGACGTACGACTGGACTAGAATAAGGAAGTTCATAGCAAGTAGCCGATTGCTGCCGTAGCATTGTTTTTTGTCTGTCGGACTAGCACACACACGAACGGATTTCTCGATAGCCGTCACCCGCTGCCCCACCAAGACAGGGTAAATGGCAGGCAGACAGCGAGCGGGCGGGCGGGGTCACACTGGGGGCATTCAAGGGCTTTTGATGGGCACAGTGGCAGTGTTTGATAGCACAGTGGCAGCGTTCGATGGGCACAGTGGCAGCGTTTATTGGGCACAGTGGCAGCGTTTGGCACAGTGGCTGCAATTGATGGCACAGTGGCTGCAATTGATGGCACAGTGGCAGAATTTGATGGGAACAGTGGCAGCGTTTGGCACAGTCGTTGCGTTTGATGGGCACAGTGGCAGAATTTGATGGCACCGTGACAGCATTTGATGGCACATTGGCAGAGTTTGGCACAGTGGCTGCAACTGATGGCACAGTGGCAGCATTTGAGGGCACAGTGGCAGCATTTGAGGGCACAGTGGCAGCATTTGAGGGCACAGTGGCAGCATTTGAGGGCACAGTGGCAGCGTTTAATGGGCACAGTGGCAGCGTTTGGCACAGTGGCTGCAATCGATGGCACAGTGGCAGCATTTGATGGCACAATGGCTGCAAATGATGGCACAGTGGCAGCATTTGATGGCACAGTGGCAGCGTTTATTGAGCACAGTGGCTGCAATAGATTTTTTTTTTCAAACATTCATGTATAGAATGCATGAAGGTAAAAAACCTTGAGCCTTTGAAACCACTTTAATAGAGATATAGACAGAGGATCTTTTGGGAGATGCTGAACCCAAGGGTAGACAAAATCAAACCAAAAATCGAGTTCTAAGAGGCAGCTCTCTGTCATCCAGGGTATTGATGCCTGAGAAGTAGTAAAGGAAGAGAACATCACAACTGGAGAATCATTCCAGTAATAAGAGAAAGGAAAAATGGCACTTTAAATGAGGTTATTAATTTGTGGGGGTCACGACATAGGGCCAGGACCAGAGAATTGTCTCTCCCGGGAGCTGAGGTGTACTGAAGAAACGTACAAGCAAGGCGCACACAGAGCACCCCCAGAACACAGATTGACGATCTTCATGGTAAAACAGAAATGGTGGATACAAGTGATAACTGCCAAGGAGTCTGTCTGGATAAAAGTAATATCCATAAATTAAATAGTCTCAGTGAGAAAGTGAATAAGAGTAGCCAAGTGAGAATTATAAAAAGGGTGAAATCCTTATGAGTGAAGTGGTGATAATGAACAAAAAACAAAATATGAAAGTGTAAGTAAAATAAAGAAAATATGCAGAACCATTCAAGGTAGTACCAGGTTGCCAAGAAGCATTTACCAAGAGAGTGATTGGCTAAATAAACAATAGGGTGGGATAACGTAGTAGTTACTAGACATGGGCGCCACCCAAAAATTTGTTTTGTTCCGTTTTCGTTTCGTAAGAAAAAAAAATAGTATTTCGTAATTCGTGTACGAAATTCAATTCGGATTTGTACGAAATACGAATTTTCGTTAGATTCGTAAATTTTTCGTTAAAATAACGAAAGTTCGTTATGATGAATTTATCATTATGAGGGGCTCCCACCATCCCTGTGCTGACTTCCTGGGGTTTTAACCTTTAGTTTCGTTAACTTTTCGTAAAAATAACGGAATGATGAATTTATCATTATGAGGGGTTCCCACCATCCCTGTGCTGAGTTCCCGGGTCTGAGTGTATACCCGCTGTGCCCATTATGAGGGGTTCCCACCATCCCTGTGCTGTACTGACTTCCTCTGATTGGTGAACAAAACACCAGTCGTGTTTCTGTTAATTTGGATCCGAAATTCCTTAACAAAATTTCGTATGAAATTCGTAAGCATAGAAATTCCCATAGGGTTCCCACCATCCCTGTGCTGTGCTGACTTCCTGGAGTTTTAACTTTTAGGTTTTTAACTTTTCATAACAATTAAGAATTATCGTTATGATGAATTTATCATTATGAGGGCCTCCCACCATCTCTGTGCTGTGCTGACTTCCTGGGGTTTTTAACTTTTAGGTTCGTTAACTTTTCGTAACAATTACGAATTTTTGTTATGAATTTGGATCCGAAATTCGTAAAGGAAATGTCGTATTTTGTACGGAGTTCGTATGCATAAAAATTCGGATTCGGATTCGTACGAATGTTCGTATGAAACTAATCGCACATGTCTAGTAGTTAACTTAAGTATAAACATAGGAGCAACCGCTCCAGTGACAAGTAGCATCTCCGAGTGTATGGCAAGACAGACTGTGTTTAGGGAGGTGCCATAAATATGCCCAGCACACACGCAGGCTCACACCAGCGTCACGCTAGTATAGCACGTCCGGGGCCCCTGCCTGGGCAGTGAACACCGCACAAGATCGACGCCCATGTGCCTCCGCTGTGTCAGCTAAGATGGAGATGAACGTGCCCCCGCCATGACACCCACTGGTGACATCACATGTGACACAATGCCTGGTGCAGATGCACTGTGGGTAACCACCCCATCCCCCAAAAGGGGAAAAGGGCGGGCACACAGAGCGCATGGCAGCTCCCAGGTATAAGACGTGCAGCGGTCCTGTGAGCAACCACATCTCCCACCCAACCTAATAGTGCAATGCAAAGTGTGTAAAAGCTAATGAACATGGTGCTGTGAATGGCCTGGGTGTGTGGACCCCGTATTTGGCACATTAACACCCAGGACATAGGTAACCCCACACATGGCAGCAGGGGAACACTGCCGATCCAATAATCAAAAAACCTCCATCCCTGTTGCCTATAAAATAATGGGGGGAATTTGGGACTTTAGATGAAGCACACAGTGTTTCCTTGAAAACATTTGCAAAGTAGAAGGATGGGATAGGGATTATCTGGGTCACTGGTCTGATTGGTAACCTAAATCATCACTATCCCATCCTTCTATATTGCAAAATAAACCCTTACTGCACTCATTCAAGATTTGTGGTGTTCCTTTCATATTCTCAACGAGTATAGAGACTCACGTTTTTGTCCACCTTATACACTAATACATTAGAAAACGATTGGTTTTAATTAGTGCATAAAGTGGACAAGAATATATGTGTATATATATATATATATATATATATATATATATATATATATATATATAAATAAAAAAATAAAATTTGCCTATAGACCAGCCATTGTCAACCAGGGTTCTATGGAACCCTAGTGTTCCTCGAGAGGTTGCTAGAGGTTCCTTGAGCTGAGGCTGATTGACCTCCTATATGATGGTGCCCGTTGGGGCCAACACCACAAAGAGCGGCATGCTTGATCATGATTGGATTATAGAAATCAGCAGAGCTTCCACTCATTTCAGATCTTCCCCTCAGAGTAAATTAACTCATATGTCAACCAGGGTTCTATAGAACCCTAGGGTTCCTCCAGAGGTTAATAGAGGCTCCTTAAGCTGTGGCTGATTAACCTCCTATCTGATGGTCCCTGAATAGTCTTGGGGCCAACACCACAAAGAGCCAGCGACATATTGGCAATTATATTTTTAGCTGTAGGTAAGGATGTTGATCACCATTATAAGTGGAGAATTACACCCACTGACCACCAATGAATTGGTTTTAGCAGGAGTCTCCCAAGATTTGAAATTATTTCAAGGGTTCCTCTGGGTGAAAAGGATTGAGAAAGGCTACTAGACATTTTGAAAAAAGTGATGTTTTTAGTAGGGCTGTGGAAATTAAAGATGAATTCCTCGATTAATCATAAAAAATTTTAATCGATCAAAATTCTTTTGATCGGTACTCACCTCTCCGCCGGCTTCCGGGTCTTCAGGGAGTTCGGTCGGAGATCCGGTGACGTCACGGACATCGACGTCACCAGACTCCTTCCCCCTTCCCCAAGTGCCTCCGTCTGCTAACGAAGGGAAGGGGGCGGAGTCCTTTGACGTTGAAGTTCTGATTGAACGTAACACGTACGGGGAGGAGCTACACATGACGTCACCCGCTGCTTCCCTACGGAACTAACACGATTGTCGGCTTTACATGCTGTGTTTTTATCATCTTTATGTGAGTAGTTTGTTTTTGAACACAAAAATTAAATCTTATACTTAAGCGGTGAGCTCTTGGATCTTTTCTTTCTACCCATGACCTGGCGTCCTTGCTGAGATCTAAGGAGACGTGAGTGAAGTTTATGGTCCGTGTTAAACCTTTTGATACCCGCTTGCATGACCACCTGTTTGCACAGGGGTCCATGCCATAAGGTGAGAGTGATTAGTTAGACCGGAGGTGGAGGGATTGTCACGCTACTGTGGAAAAAAAAAATTCTTATGTCAGTGCTACAGTTTGAATTTAAAACGTATTTGTGAACTGTGAAGTTAAGTCATGGATTGTGGAAACTAGTGTCGGGTGATTGTATATAGTGTATACCACATTTATCATTGACTAATGCAGAGTTGCAATGCAAGGTGATCAGCTGAAAGTAGTTGGATCTGTATGTGCGTTATAATTAATTGAAATTAGTCGATTAATCGATTTTAAAAAAAAAAATAGATTAATCAAACACGAAAATTTGAATCAGTAACAGCCCTAGTTTTTAGCGTCGATTGTATGTATCCCTTCTGCTATGTTTAATACACACATTTCCGGCAGTCTGGACTGTTTTTTTTTTTTTGTAAATTACTTGATGTACCGGATTACAATGGGCTGGACTAAAACCTGGATACCAAGGGGGAATGATTGAACACATACTCACCTTGGCTGCTGCAAGTTTGCTGTCTATAAATAAGAATCCAATAGAATTTTCGTGAATTTTCTCATTTCGCTACATATGTTGCAGAGTGAAGTTTTTGAGCGCTCATTAATAAGTACCATGCCTATAACAGCGTAGAGGGAGCATATCTCCCTCCCCCCTGCGTCTCCACATCATTTAGAAATTCACAAAAGGGAGACACTTGGGATTTCTTGACGTGGATACGTCGTATGTACAGCAATTTATAAAACATTTCCTTTCCCCGTCAGGCAAAAACGCAGGGGAAATCCCCCTGGGGTCTCCCGTCTTTGTACAGATTATTTTCAACTTATTTAGAATTGCAACGTTCAAAGGAAGGTCGAAATCTTTTGGAAAATCATCATCAACACGAAGCGTAGGAGCCGTTTAAACATTTATCAGAAAACTCATCAAATGCTAAAATTACTGATTTCTGTCTGATGTTCTGCAGATAAATATTAAAGAATTGGCGGCGCTAATAGGCAGATTCGTTGCTGGGTCACAGTAGAGAAATGTAACTTTCAAAAACACAATCTGCGCAAACATTCAGTGATAGAAATAAAAACATTTGTGGTGCAGACTGAAAGTGAGCAAATTATGTGTTTGGGGGTTTTCTCTTCTGAAGCCTAAAGTTTTTTTCTAATTAGTCTCTGTAGTAAATAATTAACAAAATACAGTGTTAATAATAAATTGGAGAAAATTACTGATATTTTTTACATTTTATAAATGTCTTCCATGATGTTCTCTGCAAAGTTATAATACCGTTTCTCAATCTTTTTTTTGGCACCCTTTAAAAGTATGCAAAATCTCAAAACACCCCATGGGAATTATAGTTTTTTTTTTTTTTCTTAGAACAAATTGTTAATGAATTTCTCCTGTTCTTCAAATTTTTATTTATTTATTTTTTTAAATACAAATTAGCGTAAAATAGTTAAAACAAATATATATATATATATATATATATATATATATATATATATATATATATATATATATATATAATCTTTTTTTTTACTTTAAACCATTATTATGAACAACCACCAATAAGGCCGAAACAAAATGTCCTCCTTCTGAATTGCAGGATATCACATACTGTAAAAGGGCGTTCTTTGTACCTGTGACAGGAGTGACTTTGGGTCGGGGCCGGGGTTTGTGGAACTCAGCTTGCCATGGAGAGTTCTGGAGGCTCCTTGTCCAGCTTCCCCAGACCCTCTTATGTGTAAATCACCCTGTGTCTCTAGGGCACAGGGTGAATAAGGACCCCAATATAATCTGTGCTAGTCAGATTTAATGCAGGATATATGTAAAGACTATTCTTCGTTTGTTGATGAACTCAAGATGTTAATTGAGAGAGCTGATCACATTGTCCTCTGTACAATGTAGGAGACGGGCCGACTCCTAATGGAGCTCCTGCTGTCTTGTGGTTGTTATTATGATAATTTATAATCAACTGTGGGAAGCTCGGTGACAACAAGTCTGACCTGTAGTGAAATCCTGATGGGCACAGAGTCACATCGGCTGCTTAAAGGCATTAGTTAATTAGCTCATGTTAATTTGTTACAGGTGTATTGTTAGAGTAAAATGAGCAGGAGGGGGGGGGGGGGGGGTCTCCTCTTCTACTGTATATAAATACTTGTCAGTTTGGTTCTAAATAAACAGTCCATGCTAGCACTAAGCAAGTTTCGTCTCGTTTGGTGCTTGGGAGCGGTTGGAATATCTGAGATCTATATTCACACTGGGAGGAAGTGGTATATGACGAACGCATTCAAGAGGAGTGTGGGAGCGTTTCGTCACAGTACCCATAGCAGGGCCCAGAAATAATAGTGCGCATTTTTCTTTTCCCTTTAATCCTACCAAAACACGCTAAACACATGGTCGGACATTCCGACCACAAAATCCGTCTGATTTTTTCAGATGGATTTTGTCCGAAACTGGTGTTGCATACACACGGTCGGACAAAGTTGTCTGAAAATCCGATCGTTCGGAACGTGATGACGTTTGTTTGTTACGATGGGACTACGTTCAGGCTAGTAGCCAATAGCTTTGGTCTCGTAATTTGATCTGAGCATGCGTGCGCTTTGTCCGATCGGAATTCTCTACACACGATCAGAAAAAGTTCTACCGCATTTTGTTGTCGGAAAATTTGAGATCCTGCTCTCAAATTTTTTCCGTCTGAATTTCTGACGGAAAAAGTCAGACAGAGCCCACACACGATCGGATTTTCCGACAATATAATCTGATCAGACCTTTTCCGTCGGATATTCCAACCGTGTGCACAGGGCATAACACTGAATTCACACCTCAGCGTTTTGAATTGCGGAAAATTTGCCACGATTCTGCCCGCGATTTCAAAGTTGGAAGTGTGAATGACAAATCGCAGAACGCAAATTTGAGATGCCATACATTTGAATGGCACCCAAAATAGTGGTGCGGTTCTGCCGCGTTTGTCGCATTATAAATCGCGCTGCAATCGTGGCAACCCACATCGCGTGAGGCATGTCGCCCAAAAAAACTTCAGGCGCTACTCTATAAGCGGTTGGGTGTACATAGCCTTCGCTGTCAATTTACACCCGACAACCCTCCGATCTGATCCACTTAGTCAGAGGGGAACAGATCCCCTTCTGTTTTTATTAGGGGATCGGATCTGATTGGAGGTAGGTGGATGTAAATGCACTTGTGTCCAAGGGGTAAATGGACCGTCCAATCAGGTCCACCTGAAAAACTGACAGGTCGCCCTGATCGGACCCTTTGTGTGAAAGTGGCCTTATGCCCTGTAGACACGAGCGGAATTCCAAGTTTTTTCCAACAGAATTCCGCTCCAGCTTGGCTTGCATACACACGTTCACACAAAAGTTCTCGGAACTTTCGACCGCCAAGAACGTGGTGACGTACAACACTACGGCGAGCCAAGAAAACGAAGTTCAATGCTTCCGAGCATGCGTCAAATTGTTTCCGAGCATGCGTAGTAATTTTGCGCGTCAGAATTGGTACGGACGATCGGAATCTTTACAGACCGAAAAATAGAGAACCTGCTCTCAATCTTTTGCTGGCAGGAATTCTGCTACCAAAAGCTTACATCAGACTTTTGTTGGCGGAATTTCTGCTCGTGTGTACGGGGCATAAGGCCCCCTTTAGACAGAGCGGAATCCATTGAGCGGATCTGCTTGCTCAGCAGGGAATCTCTCCGCTGATCCCCGCTGAGCAGGCGGATGATCGATCCGTGTCCGATATGCACAGCACACACAGCCCACTGTGGGGCGGTCAGATAAAAATGGTCTGCCTGTCTGTTTCCGTCCAATTATCATCCGATCTCCGTACAGATAGATTTCCATCAGTCTGTTTTTAGCGGACTGGATCGGATGCCAGCGGGTGACAGCGGGCGCATGTTTGCGGACATCCGCTGCTCCATAGAGAACAATGGGTGGTCCGATCGGGTCCACCTGAAAGACAAACAGGTGGACCCGACCGGTCCGCAAAGAAGAGGGTAAGAATGCGGTGCAAAGGCAGTGTCTCTAAATGTAAATAGGGTATAAATAAGTCCATAGAAAGTTCAAAAAGTCCATCACTTGGGAAAGCTAGTCCATGAGCTGAAGCTGGCTCTAAGAAAATGGGAGAAATGGAGAAAAGTAGAAGTGCCTCTAAGTGTGGCAGGACAGATAAGCTTTAATAAACCTACAAACAGGGCTACTCACATAGGTAAGTTAAAAACCGGCTCATCAGAGCACAAGGTCCGGGACGCCAGAAGGAAAGGAAAGTCCGCATCCACCGCCAGACGGCCCAGCAGATGAGGAGGAAGCCGGCAGATGTGCCACTCTTTCTCCAGAGGACAGCAGCGTGGAGGGCAGCACAGCCGGCAGCATGAGGCATCGTGACATCAGCGGGCCTAGGATCGGTCCACTGGTGTCAAAGGGGGCTAAAACAGACCTAGATCAGTCTCTGATTTTTTTATTGACTTTTTTGTAAAAATATACAATGTATCTTTTTACTATTCACATTTTTCTGGCCAATGAAATTAATTAATGTCCAAGCAATTGACGTGCCTAAACACGTCTAGACATAGGATACGCATTTACAAGCATTTTTTTCTGCCAAAACACCGCTGCCAAGAGGAAAGGCCTCAAGGAGAGGAAGCAAAAACTTCCAGCCCTTAAAGTGATTGTAAAGTCAAATTTTTTTGGTTAAAAATAACAAACATGTTATACTTACCTGCTCTGTGGAGTGGTTTTGCACAGAGCAGCTCGGATCCTCCTCTTCTCGGGTCCCTCTTCGGTGCTCCTGGCCCCTCTCTCCTGACAAGTGCCCCCACAGCAAGCAGCTTGCTATGGGGGCACCCGAACCAAGCTGGAGCTCCATGTGTCCATTCAGATATGGAGCTGTGGCCCAGCCTGTCCCCCTTTCTCTCCTCATGGGCTGACTGACTTTGATTGACAGCAGTGGGAGCCAGTGACGCTGCGCTGCTGTTTCAGCCAATGAGGAGGGGAGTTCCGGGAAGCCGAGACAATTCTACAACAACACTGGATAGAGAGGTGAGTATTAGGGGGGCTGCTGCACACAGAAGGCTTTTTAATGCATAGAATGCATTAAGATTAAAAAAAAACTTCTGACTTTACAACCACTTTAATACTCCTTTACACTAAGGTGCTTTTCAGGCATATTTGCGCTAAAAATAGCGCATTAAAAGCTCCCGGAAACTGCTTACTATTAATATCAATGGATGCTTTCACACTGGAGTGGTGGTGAAAAAAGTCCTGCAAGCAGCATCTTTGGAGCATGTTTGGAGCGCTTAAAAAAGCACCTCACAAACGCCCCTCTCCATTGAAATGAATGGGAAGTGCTTCAAAAGCATCAGAAAAGCGCACAAAAAGTGATTCAAAAGCACCGCAAAATGGTTCTTTTGAGTCACGTGACCTTAAAAAAAAAAAAACGCACACACCTCGAAATCACTGCAAAGCGCCCAACGTTTTATGGACAGTTTTCAAGCGCCTCAGTGTGAAAGGGGTCTAACTGTAGAAACGTTAAAAGGGTTTGGAAAAGAATTGCAGGCCAGGTACAAGGTTTAATGGAAAGACTCATAAATAAATCAGATTGTCAATATAGAAATTGTTTTTCTTTAAAATAAAGCTGGCCATACACTAGTAGAATTTTTTTTAGAAAATTTAAGTTTTTAGAATTGTTATTCGATTTCCTAATCGCTAGTGGGGTCAAACTGACATTTGCTTTCAACTATAGCGGTGAGAAAATTCAAAGGCGCAGGAAGAAAATTTTTTCTAGAAAGAATGAATTTTTAAACAGGGAATGTGGTTTCCGCAAAGTCCATTCACTCCAACGTAGAGAAAACTAAAATTTGAAGCACTTTTAAACGCCATTCATTAGGTCATCAAATGTGCGAATGAATTTTCGTATGACGC
Organism: Lithobates sylvaticus; assembly: GCA_028564925.1. NCBI lineage: Eukaryota > Metazoa > Chordata > Amphibia > Anura > Ranidae > Lithobates > Lithobates sylvaticus. The sequence goes on along the minus strand of CM053035.1, from coordinate 182,587,639 downwards.
TTCGTTAGAAAATTTGTTTGGAAATCCATTATCATATGAGCAGTTGAAGTAAACCTTAACTGAATGACATTTCTTTTGTTCTGTGCATTGTGTAAAAAATTGTCTCTGTGTGGGCTAATTTCTGGAACAGGTGAACTTAGCCTTGGAAGAAGAAAAAAAAATACTCTTGCACTGCAAAGGTTAAATGCTCATTAGGTCTAGAGGGGAATTGGAGAGGCTGTGTTACCCACCTTACATCCCTCACTCATGCGCTCCTCTTCTCTCCACTGTTCCTGGCTTTGGACGGTCCCTCTGCATTATTTTATACAGTGCTGGTCTATTAATCCTGCATTGTACATGGAAGAGGAAGGCATGTGACCGCGGCCAGGAGCACCTTATAGAGGAGACTCTTTGAGGTCAGAAAAGGTATTTCCCCCACTGAAGTGTAGCACTACCCCCGCAGGTGCCGCTGGTAATTTAGTCCCATTTCCCCCCTTCTATCCACACACAGCCAAGCATACCGCATTTTTAGCACTCTTTCTTGGGCTCAAATATTACTCTAGTGGTTTATTTTTTTGGTTTTTTTATTGGAACAGGAACTTGGATAGATATGGGTGGCCTGGAATACCCCAGAACTGTACAATCTGAGGACTGCTTGATTTCTGGCTGCTCTGTAAAAATGCAGGCTGTATTGCACAACCTTTGGCTGACCTGTACTTTCTTGGCTGTCTAATGCCACGTACACACAATCGGAATTCTCGTCGGAAAAAGCTCTGATGGTTTTCCTGGCGGAATTCTGATGGAATTTCGCTCAAACTGTCTTGCCTACACACAGTCACACCAAATTCCGACGGTCAATAACACGACATACAACACATTCGACGGCACTATAAAAGGGAAGTTTAATGCTTCCGAGCATGCGTCAAATTGTTTCCGAGCATGCTTCGTAATTTTGCGTGTCAGAATTGCATACACACGATCAGAAAATACGATAGAAAGGCTTTCTGTCTGAAAAATTAAGAACAGGCTCTCAATCCAAAGTCCGTCGGAAAATGCCGACAGAAAAAGACCAATGGGCATGCACATGGCCTTAAAATAAGATGAAAAGCTCCCATCGGACTGTTTCCATCGGAAATTCCGACCCAGTGTACGCGGCATTACACAACTCCTTGCTGTACTGGGCAAACTTCAGGCAGCATTGCACGTTCCTGGATGTTTTGCATAAATCCTGGCTGCACTTCAATTGCTTGGTAGACCAAACCTCCCCACAGCCACTTCTCCTCTGTAAAGGTGGGGGGAGTCAGTTACTCACTCAGTCCCAGAATGGTTGGACTTCCTCCCACCATCTCCCTTCTAGCTCCACTCAGTCTCTGGACAAAGTTCTGTTCGGTAGGCCCCCCCAGCAAAGCGTAGCTGGGACCTTGATGTCTTCACCTTGGCTCCTCTAGATCATTCTGCCCCAGGGACAGGGCCCCTGTACAGGGTTCTCCACCTGCAGGACTGGACCCAGGAACTCTGCTCTCTGTTGCCAGGCCTCAGATCTACTCATGGGCTCTCCCTCCACCTTCTGGGCACCCAGACACCGCTGCTATCCAGCCCATGGATCCCAATCACTTCACGGACGTCCGGCATTATATGCCTACATGCCTGTCATTACTGTACCTTTGTGAATACCGTGTTTACAGTTGATATTAAAATATCATTTGATCTATTGCACTTAGAGTGGCGCCTTTGTTTTATCCCCCACCTTCTGGGCACACCTCCCCATAGATTGGTTGGAGTTTAATAAATATTCAGGCTGCCTGTCCTGCTCTCCCTCCCACTATACTTCCAGAAGTCTCTAGAAGAGAGGGGGAAGTAGCAGAACAGCAACCTGTGAAACACAGAACAGCCCTAAGCAATCAATCCCTGCTCCACTGTTTAAAGAGGAGCTAAACTCCATTTTTCTTGCAGTCTGCTCTGAACTAGGAGGGTGCTACAGAGGCAAAATTGTTCAGAGTCGCCCATTGGGTTTATTTGCTTCCTCTGGAGTCAGTAAGTAGTTAAACCTGATAGAATTGGGTATCTTTCCAGCCCAGTCACCCCCTACATCACTATGTCATTGTTACGGCCCCACTATGTCCTATGACTTTGTATTGCGCGATCAATTAATATTAATAATGGTTGCGCTCTGTGACATGCACCTACCCTGTGCACGCTGTGTACATTATAATACCCTTTCTATAGAGCATATAAAGCAATAGACCATCTCCCATCCATCTGATATGACGGCAGCTTGTTTGCTAATATTTACTATGATGCGCCTTCACAGCTCTGGCTGACTCCCCGCACGGACATTTGAAAAGCAATTTTTCAGCGGTGTGAAAGTAAAAATGTACAATATAATTGTCCTCTTTGTGCTCATATCTGCGGCTGTCAGTTTGATATTGAATGCGGCTCTGGAAGTTTGAAAGCAAGGCTTCTAATTACTTGTTTTTGTAGCCACTGCCAAATTCCAGCGTGCATGTGTGTTATTGCCGGCTGCTGGCATTTAACCTCTTATTACAAGTCAACAGACAGCAAACAAAACGCTGCCTGCCTTTTTAATGCGCCGTTTAATCACGGCTTGTGACCCTCGCCGCGGTTCTCCATGGTGAATGTCAGTTTATGCATCCTTTCCCCGTCGGCCACATCCTGCGCTTTACTCATCCGATAATAATACCGTCACTCCTTATATACCCTGGCATCATTATGTATTAATAAATACATCGGAGAGTTCACCGGCATGAGGATAATCCAACTGAGGCCAAAGAAGGGCTGTAGGATCTGCAGCAGGAAAAGTGAAGGGTATAAGTGGGCGGAGCTGGGAGTTTTTCGTTTTGCAGAAATTTGGCCACTCTGGTAAGTGGGTGGGGCGCCCAGTCATTAGGAAAGCCTGAAGCACACTGGAGATGGGGTTAACTTTGTGCTGGGAACTGAAATGTCGGTAAGTATACAATAGGGAAGGCAAAATTAAAGCCGAACTCAAGGCACGAAAATTTTCATGAAGGCTTCATGAGGCTTCTGCTGTTAGAAGCAAATACTGTTATCCTATGTGTCCATGCACACTATTTTAGTCTAGATGCGTTTTTTGAAGCTTTAACTTCTAGCATCAGAAAAAAAGAAATTTTTTTGGCTCCATGCACACTAGCTTTTTTATAAGCTCAAAAAAACGTTAGAGAAAAAAATGCTGGATGAAAAATTTTGATAAAGTTTTTGTGGCAGCTTGTAGAAGAATTTTAGTAGCTTTTACCCGGATCGTATTCGCCATAAGATCACTTTTATCAGCGGCGGGAGAGGGCCCCCACCCCTCCCGCCGCTCTCCAGTGCCCTTCACCGCTTACCGAAGCCGTCGGTAGAGGTGGAGGCGATCGGGTCCTCTTCCTGGCTTGGTATGGAGACGAGTGATGAGGGGACAATGGCCCTCACCCCTCTCCATACCATTGCAGGGCAGAAGCAGCGTCAAAACGTCACTTCCGCCCAAAGCTCTTAAAGCAAACATTTTTTTTTTTTATTATTACATTTTAGTAGGGTTGCCACCTGTACGGTTTTCTGCCGGACAGTCCGGTTTTTGAATGATGTGTTCGGGTTTACTTCTGCCCCAGACCCGGACACATCATTCACACAGACTGCACCGAGAGTGACATGTCTCCCCTCTCTCTAACAGCAGCTTGGTTCAGCAGAGCAGAGTGTCAGTGTATCAAAGCTCCTCCCCTCCTTCTCATTCTGTACACACAGGAGGAGGAGGGGGGGAGCAGGGACGTGCTGATATCAGGTCTGTAGAAAGTTTTTATTATGCTCTGTAGATTGAGGAGGGAGGGGGAGAGCGGCTGGAAAAGAGGACAAGGTAGAAAATATGTGGAGTGATCGAGGGGTTAGGGGGATATGTGTTGGGGGGCTTTGGCAGGAGGAAAAGCACGATCTCTCTTCCTTCCCAAAGCCTGGGCACAGGCTGCATATGATGGGCACAGATGCTGCATATGATGGGCACAAAGGCTGCACATAATGGGCATAGGCTGCATATGATGGACACAGAGGCTGCATATGATGGACACAGAGGCTGCATATGATGGGCACAGTGGCTGCATATGATGGGCACAGAGGCTGCATTTTATGGGCACAGAGGCTGCATTTTATGGGCACAGAGGCTGCATATGATGGGCATAGTGGCTACATTTGATTGGCACAATGGCTGCAATTGATGTTTTAATTTTAAATTTTTTAAACTGTATCAATTTACTCGCGTAACATTATCTTTCACAATTAAAAAAAAATTGGGCTAACTTGTCTTATTGTTTAATTCAAACATTTATTTTTTCCAAAAAAAGTGCGCTTGTAAGACCAAATACGGTGTAACAGAAAGTATTGCAATGACCGCCATTTTATTCTATAGATGTTAGGGAAAAAAAAGTATAATGTTTGGGGGTTCTAAGTAATTTTCTAGCAAATAAACCAGTTTTTAACTTGTAAACAACAAATTTCAGAATCAGGCTCGGTCTTAAGTCGTTAAGGGCTGTTAAAAAAACGCCCCAAACTCCCAAAAACGTCAGTTTATCAGCTTCAGTGTGCATGAGGCCTTACTCTACTTTTGTTGAGAAAAAAACACTCCCCTCTGGGTGATCTACTTACATTGCAAGGATTTTAACAAACTTTGTCGCAGATTCCTACCTTTTGTTATTCTGGAGAAATCCCGGTGTGTTTGTCTGTATCCCTGTGGGAAAGTGAGTCTAATGGGAGTGGTTTTATAATTATAAATCAGCTGATGCAGCTGCAGGGCACTAATGAGGAAAGCTGCTGGGTCTGCATCCCATCAGATGTGGCTTCCTATTGGGAGTCTCACCAAAAATGACATTTTTCTTGCAGGGGATGCCATAAAATCTGTGTACAGAACACCTCCAGGTTGCCATATTGCATTGCATTTTCAGAAAATTACAGCAGCTGCAGAAAAAAAAAAAGGTAATTTTTAATAAAATTCAATTATAATATGACTTGTGTCGCAATTGTATACGGTTCATTATTTTTTCCTTATGTGTTATTTTTTTCCCAACAAAAACCTTTACCCCTTAAAAAAAAAAAGCGAAAAAAAGCTGTTAGGAGCATTTAGGTTCCATGCATACTAGTGTTTTTTTAAGCTCCTAGAAGCTATTAGCATTTTTTTCTGCTCCTAGAAGCTAAATAGTGTTATCCTATGTGTCCATGCACACTACTTTAGGCTATTAGCATTTTTTGAGTTTCAGCATCTAGGAGCAAAAAAAAAAAGAGTTTCTTGCAGCTTTTTCCAGCAGAAACGCTCCTAAACGCTGCTAAATGCTAATAGCGTTTTTTTACCTTTTTTTTTTACCCTTATACTGCAAAAACGCCAATAAAATGCTAATTCTCCTAAAACATTGCTAAAATGCCCTAGGTTTTTTAGCTTAACCACTTGCCAACCAGCCACCGCAGTTATACTGCGGCAGGGCTGCTCAACCGCACGAATCGCCGTATCGGTACGGCGCTTCGTTTAATAGATACAGTGGATCGCATGCATGGCGCCGGAGCCATTGCGTGGGGGCCGGCACCTGGGATTTCTGCCGGCCACCCGCGATCGCTCCACAGAGAGGCAGAACGGGGATCTGCCAATGTAAACAAAGCAGATCCCTGTTCTGACGGGAGTAGAGAGATCGTCTGTTCCTAGTGATTGGGAACAGTGATCTCTCTCTTCTCCCTGTCAGTCCCATCCCACCACAGTTAGAAAGCGCCTCCCTAGGGAACACTTAACCCCTTAATCGCCCCCTAGTGTTAGCCCCTTCCCTGCCAGTGTAATTTATACAGTAATCAGTGCATTTTTTTAAAAAAGTGTCAAAAGTGTCCGATCTGTCCGCCGCAAGTTCGCAGTCCCACTCAAAATCGCTGATCAAAGCAAGGTCCATAAAGACATGGATGAGCGAGCTTGGGGTGGAGGAACTTGACTGGGCTGCGCAGGGTCCTGAATTCGATAGAACACCTTTGAGATGAATAATGCCCCATACACACGGTCGGATTTTCCGACGGAAAATGTCCTATCGGACAATGTTGTCGGAAATTCCGACCGTGTGTAGGCTCCATCGGACTTTTTCCGTCGGATTTTCCGACGGACAAAGTTTTATCTCCTGCTCTCAAATTTTCCGACAACAAAGTCCTATCGGACTTTTTCCGATCGTGTGTAGCGAATTCCGACGGACAAAGTGCCACGCATGCTCAGATCACATTACAAGACCAAAGCTATTGGCTACTAGCCTCTACGTAGTCCCGTCATACGCAACGAACGTCACCACGTTCAGGATGATCGGATTTTCCGACAACTTTGTCCGACCGTGTGTATGCAACACCAGTGTCGGACAAAATCCGTCGGAAAAAATCTGACGGATTTTGTGGTCGGAATTTCCGACCATGTGTACGGGGCATTAGAGTGGAGACTGCGAGCCAGGGCTTCTCATCCAAAATCAGTGCCTGACCTCACAAATGTGCTTCTGGAAGAATGGTCAAACATTCCCATAGACACACTCCTAAACCTTGTGGACGGCCTTCCTAGAAGATTTGAAGCTGTTATAGCTGCAAAGGGTGGGCCAACTCAATACTGAACCCTACGGACTAAGACGCCACTAAAGTTCATGTGCGTGTAAAGGCAGGTGTCCCAATACTTTTGGTAATATAGTGTATGTAGGTTTTCTGCAACAAATATAAGAAGGCATCAGCTGCCTCAGACACCAGACTTTACCTGTAAGTGAAAGAGTGGGCTGCAAAAATTTGGAAGGACAAGTAAAACACCTTTAATTCCCCAGCTGATCAATTTTTCCACGATCGATCGATTCAGCGAAGCCCAAGAAATGAGAGTGACAGTTGTGGGAATAAAAAAACCCTGAATACAAGCTTGTGGAAGAGTCTGTTGGGATTAAATATTGAATTTCCTCCCCAATCTCTGCGCGGGTCCCAGCCAGGGATCTGACTTATTTTTAAATCTGTCCGTCAACCCGAGAGATAGAGAGAAAAGAAGATGTTTTCTGGGGAAATAGTTAAATTCTGCAGCAGAAAGCTTCACCCACCCGTGTAACCTGACAAAAACAGCTGTGCAGCCCGCCAGTCATGGCTGCCGAATCCGGCGCTGGCCGGGAAATAACCAACTGCCCAAGCTGCTCTGTTAATTGCAGGCTCATTTGCATTTAAATGAGGGTTACTCTCTAATTACTGCTCAGCGTGTGGCGCTGGAGATGCGAGGGCGCTTCCCTTTTCATTGCACCGTTAACCCAAATTCACAGCGAGAGAGACCCACAGAGAATCTTTTAATCTACGCTGCAGGGGGGTCAGAGAGGAGGGCGGATGGTGAATGGGTGAATGGGTGTATCTGTACAACACTAACATACAGAGGCATGGACCGGAGATCTCCATATGTGGGCTCCTGTAGACTGGCCAACTCCTGGCAGCAATCTGAGAGCCATGGCCTTACCGGTAACCTTCTCGTAGAGGACATCTGGACCTGCGACCCAACCAACTGAGTTTATAGCAGGGACCACAATCCAAACCCACCTTCAATGATGCCATACTAGAGGGCTGCCGCATTACAAGAGACTGCTGCTGTGATAAGGGAGTGATAGAGACAGCCAACATGTTACAAGAGACTGAAAAGATCTTTTAACCATGACACAACAGACATCTAGAGACTGCCACTATTACTCCTGGGAATTCCAGAGAGCTCTAGCGACTGCTGGTCCCATATTATAAGAAACTGCTAGGCTGCCAACATGTTACAAGGGACTACCAAGAACTTTTAATATGACACAACAAACATCTAGAGACTGTCACTATTACAGCAAATGACCGCCTGGAACTTCAGAGAGCTCCAGGAACTGCTAATGTCTAGGGTACCGGCAGGGGCGTTGCTAGGTGGCAAAAAGACCAGGGGCTTCAGCCTGAAGTCCAAGGCCGGCACAGGGGGGGCTCCAGTGGCGCAGGGTTTTTTGGCTGGGCGATGGGGTTGTGTGGCGGGGGGTAAGCTCACTTGCTGGTTGCTGCATGGCTTATCAGTGCCCATCAATGCTGACCACTAAACGGACCTACCTGACATACACACACTGACCTACCTACCTGACATACACACACTGGCCTACCTGACACACACTGACCTACTTACCTGACACGCACTGCCCTTCCTGACATACACTAACCTACCTACCTGACACGCACTGACCTACCTGACACGCACTGACATACACTGACCTACCTACCTGATACGCACTGACCTACCTGACACACACTGACCTACCTACCTGATACGCACTGACCTACCTGACACACACTGACCTACCTACCTGATACGCACTGACCTACCTGACACACACTGACCTACCTACCTGATACGCACTGACCTACCTGACACACACTGACCTACCTACCTGATACGCACTGACCTACCTGACACACACTGACCTACCTACCTGATACGCACTGACCTACCTGACACACACTGACCTACCTACCTGATACGCACTGACCTACCTGACACACACTGACCTACCTGACACGCACTGACATACAGTGACCTACCTACCTGACACACACTGACCTACCTAACTGACACGCACTGACCTACCTGACATACACTGACCTACCTACCTGATACGCACTGACAAACACTGACCTACCTACCTGACACACACTGACCTACCTACCTGACACACACTGACCTACCTGACATACACTGACCTACCTACCTGATACGCACTGACAAACACTGACCTACCTACCTGACACGCACTGACCTACCTGCCATACACTGACCTACCTACCTGATACGCACTGACCTACCTGACATACACTGACCTACCTACCTGACACGCACTGACCTACCTGACATACACTGACCTACCTGACACGCACTGACATACAGTGACCTACCTACCTGACACACACTGACCTACCTAACTGACACGCACTGACCTACCTACCTGACATACACTCACTGACCAGTGATCTACCTGACCAGGAGACAGACTTCATGTTGTGTCCTGCAGCAGGAGCTGTGGTGTGCGAAGCAGCCAGAGGAGAGGAGAAGAGCTGCCCGCCCGAGCGGGGATCGATGTGGCACGGCGCCTGCATTGTAATTCCCGCCTCCTGGAGCCTGCAGCGCCTATGATGGACGTCACATGTCCCACGATACCACCATTGGACCAGTGGGACATCCATCATAGGCGCTGCAGGCTCCAGAAGGCGGGACTTGTTATGTCACTCGGCAGCACTCGTCGGCACTCGGGATCAGATTGGTCTCCGCTCTGCGGTGCTTGGGGCTAACAATAAAATTGTGCATGCCTGACACCCGAGGCTTTTCGGGGACCCATTCGGGGACTCCAGCCCCCCTCTCCCGACGCCACTGGGTACCGGTCCCATATTACATGAAACTGCTGTACTGTCAATATGGTAAAGAAGATTGCCAAAGACTTCCTAAGTGGTGCAACTGACATCTAGAAACTGCTCGTATGATAAAAGTTACTTATCCAAATAGATTAGAACTGCTGATCTGTTACAAGAGAGACTGCTAACAACATACAAGACCCATGTTAGGAAAACTGCTAACATGGTACAAGAGACTGCAAATAACATATGACATGACACAACAAACATCTAGAGATTGCACCTATTGCACCGTGTATGAGAGCAGAAGCTCTACCGGGTCTCTCTCTCCTCATTGGCTGAGACACAGCAGTGGGAGCCATTGGCTTCTGCTGTTGTCAATCACAGCCAGTGAGGAGGGGGCGGGTGCGGGGGGGGGGGGGACACGAGTGCCAAAGAGCAAGCAGCTTGCTATGGGGGCACTCAGCAGGAGAAAGGGGCCAGGAGCCCTGGTGGGGGACCCGAGAAGAGCAGATAAGTATAACACGATAACCTGATTGTTATTTTTATTTTATTTTATTTTTTAAAGTGAACCTTTACAAACGCTTTAAGCAGCATATACATTCATCATTTTTTTTTCCTTGAACCAGTGGGTTGAATGAAAAATACATTATCCAATTCCTCCATCCACACATTCGACATGGATGTGGAAATCTTCCCCGCTGTGCTATTTTGTTCCGATAGCGGAGAGACTTTCCCGCTGTCAGAATACAACGATCTGTTCTGCTGGCACTGATCAATTGGGAAGAAACCAACAGGCTGGTTGATTGGTCGATTGACTTCTGTACAACCAGGGTGCCCATACATGGATCGAAATCCGTCCGGTCCCTGCTGAACCAGCAAAATTTTGATCCATGTACAGCCAGCTTTAGAATTTAAAAAATTCTATCTTGTTGCTCTGAATTTCTCAACACTGCAGCCAATAACGAGCGTGGAGTCGACCGCACTAAACATTCGAAAATTGAACAACTGTTCTGAAACTGAAAAATTTCAAACAAAATTCCACTAGTGTATAGTCAGCTTAGGTAAGACCTACATTGCCCATCATGGTGACCCCACCGATACCCCACAATGGTCTACCCAGTCCAGGAGAAAACGTTGGCAGGGAGCGCAGAAAACTGGCAGCTTACCACGTGACATAAGCAAGAGCCGCCGGCACGCGGTGCTAAACTTTCCAAGGACACGCCGTATTACTAAATATTTACCTTAAGAACAGTAAAGGTATGCCGCTGCGTCTTATAAAAATACATAAAGAGCCAAAACGGCTGAGCCAAATCCCCCTCCACACCCGGGGTAACAAGAGCGGAACCAAAGGCCGATTATCTGCCAAAAACACGATGCAATAAACAGGAGGACGAGACGGGAAACTTGCTGGAAGAGAGAAACACAAATTAACATGCAAGAGACACAGTGCATGAACCCGCCAGGCGGAATCCGGCATGAATTCTGATAGAGTTTGTACGATCGCTCATAAAACACATGGATATTCCTATATTCAGCCGCAGGGCGTACATCGCTGGCTGGCGTACAGTTCAAAGGATTAATAGGAGGCAAAGAGAGGCTGATTGACAAGCTATCACTGCTCAAGAGGCTCCGTAACGGACAAGGTTACATAGTTAACTGGGTTTAAAAAAAAAAAAAGGCACGTGTCCATCAGGAGTCACACAACTCCGACAATTTTTGGCTGAAGGAAGACGATCATCCCCCTTACCGGCAACTGTGGCCAATTCTGCCTCACAATGGGAATGAAAGCTCTTTCCGACCCAACAAAAAGTTGGATCGATTCCTAGGATCAAAACATTCCCATTTTATCCTTCAGGTGTAAGAAAAGCATCCAGGTTTTTTTTTTTTGTTTTGTTTTTTCATTATTGATTTTGCCGGTATTATCTCATGTGTTAAGAGCTTCCAAAGCTTAACCACTTATTACCATAAAGAACCCTTTCCATTCTGATGGCGATCGTTGTCTTTTTTACTGTAAAGGACCCTTCCTATTCTGATGGAAATTCTTGTCTTTTTAATGTTAGAAACCCTTCCCACTCTAATGAAGATCGTTGTCTTTTTACCATAAAGAACCCTTTCCATCCTGCTGGTGATTATTGTCCTTTTACTGTAAAAAAATCCTTCCTATTCTGATGGCGTTCATTGTCTTTTTACTGTAAAGAACCCTTCCCTTTCAGATGGCGATCATTGACTTTTTACTGTGAAGGAGCCTTCCCATTTTGAGAGCAATCGTCTTTTACCATAAAGAACCCTGACTACTCTGATGGAAATCATTGTCTTTAAGGAATCCTTCACATTCTGATGGTGATCATTGTCTTTTTAACATAAAAAATCCTTTCCATTCTGATGGGATTTGTTGGCTTTTGCCATTGTAAAGGTAAACCCTGTTTTTTTACCATAAAGAACCCTTCCCATTCTGATGGCAATTATTGTATTTTTTCCATAAAGAATCCTTCTCACTTTGATGGCAATCATTATCTTTTTACCATAAAGAATCCTTCCCACTCTAATGGCAATCATTATCTTTTTACCATAAAGAATCCTTCCCACTCTAATGGCAATCATTATCTTTTTACTACAAAGAATCCTTCCCATTCTGATGGCAATCATTGTCTTCTTATCATCTTCTGCCCCGTGCCCCGATGGAAAATGTCCGATCGGACCATGTTGTCGGAAAATCCGTGTGTGAGCTCCATCGGACCTTTTCCGTCGGAATTTCCGACGGACAAAATTTGAGATCCTGCTCTCAAATTTTCCGACAACAAAATCCGGTCGGACTTTTTCTGATCGTGTTTAGAGAATTCCGACGGACAAAGTGCCACGCATGCTCAGATCAAAGTACGAGACCAAATCTATTGGCTACTAGCCTCTACGTAGTTCCGTCGTACGCCACGAACGTCACCACGTTCAGAATGATCGGATTTTACGACAACTTTGTCCGACCGTGTGTATACAACACCAGTGTCGGACAAAATCCGTCGGAAAAAATCTGAATTTCCGACCGTGTGTACGGGGGCTTACTGTGATGAATCCTGCCCATTTGATGGCAATTGTAGTCTTTTTACTGTACAGAACTCTTCACATTCTAATGGCGACCATGGTCTTTCTCTGTTCATAGTGCATAATATGTACTCCTTTAAAAAAGGAAAACTCTACTATTTGCACCTGCCTGAAACAAAATCTCATGAGTTTGGCCATACCATCTCCCCACCATGTCCAAGGTTTTAAGATTTGACCCCCCCCCCAAAAAAAGGGTGCTGACATCGGACAGTTGCTATGGGTTACCGCCCTTACTGTATCACTTTAAGTGAGTGCAGCAGGACAACGTTTTTACAGTAATTGTGATTAAGACGAGCTCTTTACAGTGAGAGTGATTAAGAGGGGTTCTTTACAATAAGAGTAGTTAAGAAGGGTTCTTTACAGTAAAAGTGTTTAAGGGGGGTTCTTTATAGTAAGAGAAGTTAAGAAGGGTTGTTTACAGTAATGCCCTACACACGGTCGGAAATTCCGACCACAAAATCCGTCGGATTTTTTCCGACGGATTTTGCCCGCACCTGGTGTTGCATACACACGGTCAGACAAAGTTGTCGGAAAATTCGATCATCCTGAACGTGGTGACGTTTGTTGCATACGATGGGACTAATTAGAGGCTAGTAGCCAATAGCTTTGGTCTTGTAATGTGATCTGAGCATGCGTGGCACTTTGTCCGTCGGAATTCGCTACACGCGATCGGAAAAAGTCCGATAGGACTTTGTTGTCGGAAAATTTGAGAGCAGGAGATAAAAATCCGATGGAAAAAGTCAGATGGAGCCTACACACGGTCAATCCGACCGTGTGTATGGGGCTTAAGAGTAAATATTAGAGGGTATTTACAGTAAAAATGGTTAAGAGGTGTTCTTTACAGAAATAGTGGTTAAGAAGGGCTCTTTATGATAAGTGTTTAAGTTATGAAATGCTTTACTACACGGAGTAGTACAGGGGAAAAAAAAACATAATGTAATTAAAAATAAAAGATACTGGAAGTTTTTCTTACAGCTGATAGATAAAAACAGAATGTTTAGAATCCAGAAATTGATCCAGCTGTCTTTGTTGGTTGAAGAGCTTTCATTCTCTTTGTGAGGCAGACCTAGCCACAGTTGCCAGGAAGATGGGGTTTTCCTTCTTCTAACCAAAAACTGTCAGAATGGTAAGATGCTTTAATGCTACATACAGTGTGTAACTATGGTTGCTGTGGAGCCTTTTGAGCAGCGGTAGCTTGCAGATGGATGGGAAGGGGAGGAACCTAGGTGGTGTAGTGGGGCGGAGTTCCTGTTTTGTCCATTGTGTTGATTTCAGATGGCATGTGATAATTCACACACACAGCTGAAGTTGCATTTTAAAAAACAACTTGACCCAAAACTGAAGAAGGAAATAGTGTCTACTCAATAGCAACCCATGTCAAATATAACTGTGCCCAAAGTCAAATACTGGAGACAAGATGGGTGCAGCTTGAACACTGTTAGCCTTAAGACTCCTTCTTATAATGTGCATTTTTAGTCAAAACTTAAAATGAAGCCAGGAAGTGTGTAGAGGGAGCACGCCCTCTACCCAGACGTTGCTGCAGGGCATCAACTTGTAGCGCCTCAATGTGGCAAGATGGTTAGCCAGTTTCTGCCACATGGCATACTGTACTTTTCACTGATGAAGGCTGCAAGACCCTGTAACATAACCATCATTCCATTTCAAGTGGGGCCCCTTAGCCTAAATCAGTTTCATGCTCAACCTCCAGGGATCCCAGGTCACTGGGTGCATGGCACTACAGGGTGACCCCTTCTTACCACTGTCCAGTAGGCCTATCCTCCTCAACTAAGCCACTTCCTGTTTCCCAACCAGAGCCAGTCTCCTATCACTCCAGGTGTAGGTGCACCCAAGCATCCATAAGAATGAAAGACTTCTCTGCTGTAGCATAACTGGAGGCTTCAGAGCATTCAGTTCTTCTTAACAAATCTTATGCCGCGTACACATGATCGGAATTCCGGCCAGAAAAAGACCGATGAGGGCTTTTCATCGGAACATGCGACCGTGTGTAGGCTCCATCGGAATTTTGCTGGCCAATGGAACAGCAAAAAATTGAGAGCATGTTATCAATCTTTCCGACAGAAAAGGTTTCTATTGCCCCGTACACACGGTCAGAAATTTCCTACCACAAAATCCGTAGGATTTATATCCGACGGATTTAGTCCGACACTGGTGTTGCATACACACGGTCGGACAAAGTTGTCGGAAAATCCGATCATTCTGAATGTGGTGACGTTCGTTGCGTACAACGGAACTACGTAGAGGCTAGTAGCCAATAGCTTTGGTCTCGTAATTTGATCTGAGCATGCGTGGCACTTTGTCCATCGGAATTCTCTACACATGATCGGACTTTGTTGTCGGAAAATTTGAGAGCAGGATCTTACATTTTTCCGTCGGAGATTCCGACGCAAAAAGTTCGATGGGGCCCACACACGGCCGGATTTTCCAACAACATGGTCCGATCGGACATTTTCCGTCGGAATTTCCGACCGTGTGTACGGGGCATATCGGAAATTCCGATCGTCTGTAGCAATTCTGATGCGCAAAATTCCTATGCATGCTCGGAAACAATTCGACGCATGCTCGGAAGCATTGAACGTGGCTCGTTGTAGTGTTGTACGTCACTGCGTTCTTGACGGTCGGAATTTGGTGTGACCGCGTGTAGACAAGACAGTTTGAGCGGAATTCCATCGGAATTCCGTTGGGGAAAACCATCAGAGCTTTTTCCGACGAGAATTCCGATCGTGTGTATTAAAGTAAACTGCTCTCCCCCATTTTTAAAATGTACATGTTCTTGACCCACTATCAACAAAAGGTCCTGCTCTACTAAGCCTCTCCAGCTCTCCTGGCTCAGTCCCTCTGGGGGCAATGTTCCTGGCTTGCCCCCAATGAGAAGACACACAGCAGGTCTTTACATGCTTCCAAAGCATCCCCTAATATCCCATCATGGTGCCAACCTTCCTCATTAGGGATGAGCTCGGGTTAGGTCCAAACACATGTTCGGGTGAACCTGAAAGGAAGCTGCCAGTGCCGGGCCAGTCAGCTGCCCCCGGTTGATTGTCCCAGCACTGACAGATTCCTTCCCTGAAATCAAGGCTGAGAAGCTCACATGAACCCTAGGTGGCCCAGCAACACTCCCATCAGTAGCAACAAATGGCCAAACCCCTATTGCTGCATAATGGATTGATGGTGGAGACTCCTCCAGAAGCACATATTTATCTCTGAGAACAGACTCAGTCAAGAAGAGCTGATATTATAGATATAAAACCTCTTCATCCCAGCTTCAGGTGAATCCTTTGTGAGAGGCTGTTTAGTATTCGTAACCAGCATCCTGGGAGCCATCAGGCTTTCCCCTTCCCTGTCTGTTATTTTGGGTGGTCCGCAAAAGACGCAGAAACCTCCCTGAAATTCAGCATCAGCAGTCCTGGGGCTGCGGCATGATTTATGAACGGCTTCCTGAGCTCTTTTATCTGTTTGTCCTTGTCGGTAAAAATTTAGCCCATCACCGGCGCTGGCTGCGGAATGATGGAATGCGGCTCGGGGATCGGGCGCAGTACTGGCGGGCGAATCTCTATAGCAAGGGACAGGAATCTGGGCCGGATGTCTATGTGCGAGCGCTGCTTAGAACGCACAAATTACATAAACATGACAGAAAGATGTATATAGCTTCAGTGTTATGCCGGGAGCGATCGGCCGCTCTGCTCTGCCCTTCACCTAGAAACAAAGATGGAAAGCGCTACAAGAAAACACCTCGCGCCCCACACAATGGGAGCTTTAATAAAGAGACACTCCAGGCAAAAAGAAACAAATTCTTTTCAAGCTGACTGCAGAATATACTATTTTTTTCTGCTGCTAGTCCTCATCTCTTTCATTGTTCTCATTGCTATAAAATAGTTTTATCCTGGAGGGTGAGACCACAATTTCTGAGTCTGCAATTATTCCTGAACTACGCCGTCACCAAAAAACACTGGTTACTTCAACACATTTCTGGCACGATTACAGCTGAATTATGTTTCATTTGTTACTGTGCCTTAAGTACAGAGCAACACAGATTCTAATACACCCAGTGGTGTAACCAGTGGCGTCGCTAGGGGGTGGCTTCGGGGGCTATAGCCCCAAATCTGGGACCCATAGCCCAGAGTCTCTGCAGGGGTAACCAACCACTGGGCCGCGGCCTCTCTGCAGCCGGGCCGTGAGTGCAGTGGGCCGCACGACAGAGCCGGAGAGCCGGCGGGCAGAACTGGAGAGCAAGCGGGCCGCATGACAGAGCCGGCGGGCAGAACGGGAGAGCCGTAGAGCCAGCCAGTGGGCAGCATGGGAAATCCGGTGAGCGGACGGGTAGTACTGGCGAGCAGGTGGGCGAGCGAGAGAGCAGAGAGATGACACCATCTCTCACCACCTGCCCTGCATCACCATTGTTTTACCCTCACTGTGCAGCTGCGGACAGCAGAGAGATTACATCATCTCTCACTGCCCGCCCTCTCTCTGGAGACCCTGATATAAGGGGAGGCTCTCTGGGGACCCTGATGTAAGAGGAGGCTCTCTGGGACCCTGATGTAAGGTGGAGGCTCTCCGAGGACCCTGATGTAAAGGGGGGGGGGGCCCTCATGTAATGATAATATATATAATGTATAAAAAATATATATATGTGTGTGTGTGTGTGTGTGTGTGTGTGTGTATATATATATATATATATATATATATATATATAGATAGATAGATAGATAGATAGATAGATAGATAGATAGATAGATAGATAGATATACACACACACATACACATGTATATTATATACATGTGTATGCCCGCCCAAGCATATGACTTTCTTTACTTTCTTTCGCTGCTATGGGCTCTAGCCACATATCTTTCGTATACCTAGCAACGCCTATGGGTGTAACAATAGCCGTATCTTTCGTATACCTAGCAACGCCTATGGGTGTAACAATAGCCATAGCAGCCCACACCATGTTTTCAGGTCCTGGGGGTGGAAGTGGCCCATTAGGGAAGCTAATGATGGCAAATTAAACATAGAGACTCTATGTTCCTGTAAAGATAACACAAGTCCACTATGGTATTATGAAAGTGGTATTAAAGCTTCATGTTTTGTGTTCAAATAACCAACATGTTATACTTACCTGCTCTGTGCAGTGGATTTGCAGAGAGCAGCTCCAAACCTCTTCTTTTCAGGTCCCCCACCGGCGCTCCTCCCCCTCGAGTGGTGCCCCCCGAGAAAGCTGCTTGCCCTGGGGGCACCGCTGCATCTTCACTCTTGAGCCACAACTGTCCATAAGGCACATAGAGCCGTGGCTTGGCTCCGCCCCACCCTCTCCTCATTGGCTCACTGGCTGTGATTGTCTCAGGGAGGGAGAGTCCCGGGACAGCCTAAACTATCGTGAACATTGCTGGATCGGAGGGGGTTCAGGTAAGGACAGCTCTTGTTTGTTTTTTTTACTGACTACTGCGCCATTTCTTTCAGCACTTGCCTGCTGTGACGATGGAGGAGGTTGGCGGAATTAGAATTTACATTGAGGCCCCAAGATCTGAGATTCTGAAAAAAGACTGAAGATCTACTGAGGATGAAGTGGTTATCTGGGGAATTAATGTTAAATGTTAATACTGTGAACTGCCCCCCCCCCCCCTCTTCACTGACAACTTCTATTCACAGCTTTGCTCCCTAGTACTCTATTGACTATGCTGGCAGATCTCCTGCTGCCTTTTCGCTAATTAGACATATTTATGTTAAGATCAATGATAGTAGGGAGGTCTCCTGGGACCCCATGGTCTGTAGTTACGCCCCTGAACACATCGGCACCTTTATGCCAAAGCAGTAAAGCACAATTATAGGTGGTCTACATCTGTCTACATCTGTGTGTTTTTGTGCGTTATGGACAGAGCCGAGTGTTAAAGGGTAAGTTCACCTTTGTTCACTTTTTTTTTCTTCTAAATTCCAGCTCCCCTATGCACCAATATAGCATTCATGTACTGGGAATGGGTGGGGAGGTAGGAGGGTAGATGATGGAGGGTATGTGCTAATGAGGTCAGCTGGTCAACTCCTTCCTGTGTCATAACCTATAGTCTGTTCAGGCATTTGTAAGGCATTACAAATGGATATGTCTGGAAACATGGATGAGGACAAGTAATGTAAGTGTCTGTAGGCTTAATTGAAAGCGCTGATATTTTGGCAAAGAAAGTACATGAATGCTATATTGGTATATAGGGGATATGGAATTTAGAAAGAAAAAAGTGAAAAAAGGTGAACTTACCCTTTAAGGTTAGAATGCCTGGTTTTGGACAGTTTTGCCTCATTCTCCTTATCAATCCCATAAAGGCTATTGGATCAATATCCATATCAAAATATTCCCATCTTATCTTGCGGTTAGTGGTTCACCGAATGCCGCGTACACACGTGCGGCATTCGGTGTGGGGGTTCCCCCCAAATCCATGTCAGACCCTTATCCGAGCACGCAGCCTGGCAGGCCAGGAAAGGGGTGGGACGAACGAGCGCCCCCCCCCCTCCTGAGCCGTACCAGGCCGCGTGCCCTCAACATGGGGGGTGCCCTGGGGAAAGGGGGGCCGTGCGGGGGGCCTTTGCAAATAATTTTGCAAAGCAAAAAGTGTGCTATGTGTTTCCTATAGAAAGCAGCCACAGAGTAGAAAAGGCTGTCCCCTGCCAACATGCTGCCGAGAAGGACTTTTGTTCTCTGTGGAGAAACAGAAGTCTCTATGTAGAGGTCTGAAACGCCCCCTGTTGAGTCAGACCTTTAGCACTGCAATTAGCAAAGCTGATACTCCTTGCTGATTGGAGAGCTCTCGGTCTGACTTAGCAAGGGGGCAAGAGAAAACTCACCGTATTTTGTCTAATATGATTTTTATTTATTTATATATTTATTTTCTATGATCAACAGCACCATTTACATAGTGTGGTATTTTCCTGCGCTCCACTGTTGGGTGCCACACATTGGATCCCACGCCGCCATCTTGGTCCTCTTTGTTATGATATTTATCCTTGCTCTGATTCTTTACCTCTGCTTAACTGTTAGGCTGTTGATAGTCTAGGGGTAGATTAACCCTCAATACCTCAGCACACTTCAGCTGGCTGTCTCTTCTGGGTGCAGAACCTGCCACCGGCTCGCCCTGCTCTTCCTCAGCTGCTTTGCATGCCAATCTTGCAGCCTGCTGGGAGATGTGATATAAGTAGCCCAGCAGGTTGCAGAACTAGGTACATGTGTCATTCTGGCATAGGCTTGAATGGCGGTGGAGATAACAATTACCGGTAAAACTTTTCTTTTAAGAATAGGTAGGAAAGGAAAAAAATCTGTCGACTCTGCTTGCAAGGTGTTAAAGTGGAGTTAATTTTATTTTAAGGGTTCAGCTCCGCTTTAATGAAAAATACCACGTTATGGCCACTAGATGGTGCTCACGATCATAGGAAATAAATTGCATAAAATACAGCAATTTTTCATTGACTGCTTGTCACAGCTGTACAGCAATTATTTTATAAATAGACCCCTAAGAGTTTTCACACCTTTCGTACTGATACACCTGGAATGTGTTTAATAATTTAATCGGAAAGTTCAGTTGGGCCTTAGCTCAGAGTTGGGATCTGCAGGGTCTATAGGCCGCTATCAGATGCTGTCATTGCTGTTGTTTTCACCAGTTCTTCCTGTCTGCAGTTCTATGCCACTACAACACATCCACAAACCCAGACACAGCAATGATACATTGCTGGGAAGACAGAGCCTGAATATATCGAACCCTTTAAATCACGTCTGACAAAATGATCACAATTCTGTCTTTAAAAATAATAAATGTGACTCGGCAGGGGCCTATAATTGAAAGTTATCCTACAAGAATTCAATCTGTACTTTTTATTTCATGAATCGGAGATTTATTTTTTGAACGTGACAATTCCATTATATAAAACAAAACTATTAAAAAAAACTCACTTAATCTCAAAAAAGTAACATGATTAAAAAAAGATGGCTTATTCAAATAGATTGCTTTATCATCTAATCCGGCGTCTTCCTTTCATCAGAGAGACATTCAGTGATTTAGGGATGAGCAGGTACAAGAAGAAAGCTGTAATAAGATTGTACAGTATGATTATGGTAATGTAGACGCAGCCTCCATGGCTCCCGAACGCCACGCATTGAACCGTAACTGCACAGAGGATTTCTGATACTGAAAAGACGTCTTAAGTTGCTGATGAAGCTGCGGGTTATCTATAATCCCTTATTTGTTAAAAAGTGTCTTTACGAGGACTAGATCTTCATTCTTCTGTTACCATGACAGAAAACGATATGTTATGTCTTCTAAACGTTTCTTTTATACCGCCAGTGACCCGTAGAAAGTGGGTATTATGGGAAGGATTATCGTTCATTATAAAATAACGTTTTCTGCGAGTTTTTAGCTCTGTTCTCCTTTAGAGCTAAAATAAATGAATAAAAAATCTGAAATTCCAGACATACATTTATTATTTTTCCTCATATCCTTTTGTAGTCAATACAACTGAAAGTCAATGTATGCAAACTGAATTACAACAACTTTAGAAGGTCCTGTGATGTGATCTATTAGAAATATTTAAAGGGATCTGATGGAAGCTGATCATTTTACAGGAACATTTTACCTGACTCTATCTTCTTGTGTATGAAATATAAAAAGAAAATCATTCAATACCCCCCTACTGTCCTGGGTTCCACGGGACTGTCCTGGAATTGAAACACAGTCCCGGCGTCCTGCAGACTGTTACATAGTTACATAGTTAGTTAGGTTGAAAAAAGACACAAGTCCATCCAGTTCAACAACAAATAAAAAAAAAAATCATACAATCCCATATACCCCATTCTATACCCACAGTTGATCCAGAGGAAGGCAAAAAACCCCAGTTGAGCATTATCCAATTTGCTAAAGCAGGGGAAAAAATTCCTTCCTGATCCCCCGAGAGGCAATCAGATTTTCCCTGGATCAACTTTACCTATAAATGTTAATACCCAGTTATGTTATGTACATTTACTGGGATGTGTCCCCAAGTCAAGCACAGGAGCACTTGTTCCAGAGCTCAGCTCCTGCCCTGTGCATAAACTATGGGTGGAATGATCTCCTGCCGACAGACTCTGCAAGGTCCCAGAAGAGAGGAGGAGGCACAGACAGAGATTAACTGCATGGCACAGTCTACTGAAATATAAGAGTCCACTGAGCACCAATTACTCTATCTGCCCCCACTTATCACCATTATACCCCATTAACCCCCCACTGTTCACTAATGTACTCCTTCAGTCCCCACTGACCACCAAAGCACAACTTCAGTCACCACTGACCACCAATGTACTACTTTAACCCTCACCGATCACCAATGTACTTTAGCCCCCACTGACCACCAATGTACTACTTCAGCCCCCACCAATCACCAATAAGCACCTTCAGCCCTCACTGACCACCAATGTACCCCTCTGGATCTCACTGTACATAAATGTACCCCATTAACCAGTGGATTCGCTATGGGGGTGCGGATCGCGGAGGGGTGACACCAGGAGTGGAATGACCATTCGGGCACTGCCCGAGAGCCCGTGGCCAGTAGGGGCTCTATAAGAGACTCATTGCCAGATCTAGGGGGGTTGTGCAGATCTCAGTTGCGCCCCCTAAAAGCCATCTGCCTGCACCTCAGGCCACCGTGCCCAGGTGTCATACTCCTTCTCCTAGGGCCGAGACACAGCATAATGTGGAGGGGGCGGGGCGCCAGTAGCAGCGCTAGCACCCGGCATCCAGGTACTGCCCTGCTGTGATCTCAGGCATCCACATCAACTCTTCCCGTCTGTCATACAGGTTAAATAGAGCCAGTGTCTCCCTATAACGGTCAATGAAGAAATTGGCACTGGGCAGAAGTGAAGATAAGTTAATCTGAATGGAGAGTTGCAAGGATATAGGTAAACAGGGAATGTTCAGGCTGGACAGTATCTATTTATGGAGAATGATCACAGATTGTGAGAGAAGTCTCTCTCTTCCTCCACCCCCCTCTCACCTCCCTCTCTCATCACCCTCTCTCTCTTACCCTCTCTCTCTCATTCCCCCTGTCAGATCACCTGAGGCCAGGTGACAGATGCACCCCGTTGGGGTCAGGATTGCATCGCTGAGGTAGTGGACCCTACAGCTGACTGCTGCGGATGGAGCTCTGGGTGGTTCAGGAAAGCAGGTACTCTGGAGCACCAACAAGGATCACACTGGAGCTAGAGCATGAGATTTCCCAGGGTGCGGAATCTAAGAGCCAGCGAGTGTTCACCAGGGCCCCGGATGGTAGGGATGGACTTCGCTACAGTCTGGCTCCAGGTCGCGGACCCCAGGGTCCCCCAGCTCATGCTCACGGTAGGCTACTGGAGGATAGATAGGAGGCAGCAGACCGGGACAACAAGAATAGTCAGAAGGTATGCCAAAAGGTCACAGCAACAAGCAGATAGGGCTAGTCAAAGAACATGGCAAAGGTCGGGATATGAAGCAGACGAGGACAGTCAAGAACAAGCCAAGGTCGGTAAACAGGATCAGACATATGGCAACACACAGCAATGAACACACGGAAGCCAAACACACAATATTGATCAGTGAGGCTGCCTTGCAATACACAGGTTAATATAGTGTTTCTAATTAGAGGCTGGGGTGGAGCCATGCTTGAGGGAATATTACTTAAGCAGCCAGGTGAGAGGCGGCCAGTCTTTTAAGCTGATTACACAGAGAGGTAAGCAGACAGGAATATTACTGCAGATCCATGACAGTACCCCCCCTCTTACGAGGCCTCCCCCTTTTGGGCCCAGGTTTGGAGGGAAAATTCAGATGAAACCTCCTCAACAGACGAGGCGCAAAGACATCAGATGCAGTGATCCAAGACCTCTCCTCAGGACCAAACCCTTTCCAACGAACGAGGTACTGAAGAATGCCTTTACAGAGTCGGGAATCCAGAATTTGACTAACCTCATACTCCTGATTATCCTCAGAAACCGGGGCTGCAGTAGGGAGAGGATGAGAGAACTTGTTGAGGACTAAAGACTTCAGAAGGAAAACATGGAAAGAGTTAGACATTTTGAGGCTTTGAAGTTTGAAACAAACCAGATTTAGTTTAGAGGTTATAGTGTACGGACCAGTGAACCTTGGGGCAAACCTCAGAGAAGGAACCCGGAGCTTGATGTTTCTGGTGGAGAGCCAGACTTTGTCCCCTAGCTGTAGAGAAGGCGGTTTACGCCTGCTATGGTCGTCAAAAACGTTGAATTTGCCAGCAGCTGCCCAGAGGGAATCATGAACGTCACCCCAAATAGAATTGAAAGACTCCTGAACCGTAGCCAAAGCTGGAATGTCTGGAGAACGGGTCATAGGAAGAGGGAGCTGAGGGTGTTTTCCATAAACTTTGAAAAAGGGTGTCTTATGAGAACTGGTGTTTACATGATTGTTGTGAGAGAATTCTGCCCACAGGAGTTAAGAGGACCAATTGTCATGATGAGCAGAGACTAAGGTGCGGAGAAAGACCTCTAACTCCTGCTTAACCCTCTCAGTCTGTCCATTGGATTGAGGGTGGTAAGAAGAGGAAATATCCAAGACAATACTGAGGGATTTGCAAAAGGCTCTTCAAAAACGAGAAGTAAATTGAACACCCCTGTCGGAAACAATACGAGAAGGAATGGAGGCGAACGATTTCTCAAACAAAAATCAGGACCAAAGCAGGAGCAGAAGGGGGACCAGAATGGGGAACAAAATGAATCATCTTGGAGAACCAATCTATTACCACCCAAATTACCGTATTATTCTCAGACAGTGGAAGATCAGTGATAAAATCCATGGCAGTGTGAGACAAGGGCTCCTTGGGAATGGGCAAGGGCATGAGAAGACCAGCAGGAGCTTGTGTGGAGGATTTGACAAGCCTTAACTTAGTCCTTGACATCCGAGCAGACAGTAGGCCACCAGTAGTGGCAACTGATGAGCAGGAAGGATCGGGGGAACCCAGCATGACCTGCCACCTTGGAATCATGTCCCCAGCAAAAAGACTCCACCTTGCCTGTCCTGGTTTCAGACGTTTGGCATTCTGTAACTACTGCAGATTCTTATGATCAGTGAAAATCGTTATGAAGTGAGGGGAACCCTCCAAGAGATGACACCACTCCTCTAATTCCAATTTAAGAAGTTCCCGATTACCACCAGCATCATTTTTCTCTGCCTGAGAATTTTTTTTGAAGAAGAACGCACATGGTTGACGTTTCTTCTCAAAGGATTGAAGAAGCACAGCTCCCATCCCCATTGAAGAAGCATCCACTTCAATAAAAAATTGATCCACAGGATTAGGTCTCCTCAAGAGAGGTCCAGAAACAAAGGCCTGTTTCAAATCATAAAATGCAGAGACAGCTTCAGGGGACCACTCCTTGGCATTAGCACCGTTTTTGGTCAAGGCGATAAGAGGCGCAGCAATGGAAGAGTAAGAGAAAAAGCTGTGTGGAAGAGGCTAGTTGGTAATGGCCGAGACCTTTCCAGGATCCATGTGAAGACCCAAACTAGAGACAAAGCAACCCAGAAACTGGACCTCAGAACATTCAAAAGAACATTTCTCCAGCTTGGCATACAGATTATTCTCTCTAAGGTGCTGAAGTAGAATCCGGACATGGTTTCTGTGGACAAGAAGATTTTCCGAAAAGATTAGAATGTCATCCACATAGATGACAACAAATTGATACAGCAGATCCTTGAAGATTTTGTTAACAAAGTTTTGAAACACAGCTGGGGCATTACACAAAAGGCATAACCAAGTATTCGTAATGCCCATCTCTAGTGTTAAACGCAGTTTTCCATTTGTCACCTTTCCGTATCCGGATCAGATTGTATGCACCTCTGACATCCAACTTGGTAAAAATGGAGGCACCTTTCAACCTGTCGAATAGCTCAGATATTAAGGGTAAGGGGTATCGATTTTTGATTTTCGAGACCACCAGTGGCGTAGTGAGGGGTGAAAAGGTAAGCTTCATAGAAGATGCAGTTCTCCAGTCCATAAAATTGTCAGCAGCCCCGGAATCCAGATATGTCAAGACCGAAGCGCCTACATGAAGAGACACCGAAAGAAGAAGACAAAAAGGTGATATTTCTGGGTCCAATACTGCACCTTCCAGATGAATTAGACCCGAGCGTTTCCCAGACGAAGCGAGCAGGAGCCACGAAAATGCCCCTTGCCCCCACAATAGAGACACAGGCCCAGAGTTCTTGTGCCTAGCACGGGAGGGAAGTTCGGGCTTACTAGGGACCAGGGAGTGCTGGCTTCTTTTCTCTAGGGAACTCTCCTGAAAGAAAATATCGATCTGGTTATGGTTACACTAGATAGCATCGTCCAGACCGGCGGGGATGGTTTTTCCCACAAATTCATCCTTCACTTGGTCAGAGAGGCCATGTAAAAAGGTTGCAACTAAGGCCTCATTATTCCAGCTCAACTCAGCTGTTAGTGTACGAAACTGAAGAGCATACTGTCCCACAGAAGAAGACTCTTGGCAAAGATGTAGAAGGGCACTGGCCGCTGAAGAAACCCGACCCGGTTCCTCAAAGATTTTCCAAAAGAGCTTCAGGAAGTCCGGCAGGCTAGAAACCACTGGATCATTCTTCTCCCACAGGGGGGCAGCCCAGGCAAAAGCCTCACTGGAGAAGAGGGAAATAATATAGGCTACCTTTGCCCAATCAGACGAGAAGTTTAGAGGCTGGAGTTCAAAGTGAATGGTGCACTGGCTGAGAAACCTCCTACAGGCCTTGGAGTCACCAGAGAAACGGAATGGAGCTGGCAGCTGCAGCGACTGTGTGGCTGCGACTGCAACCGGAATAGGTACAGCCACCGATAGCGGATGTTGAATCGGGGGTTCCGAAGGAAGCCTGAAGCTGCTCGAAGCTGGAAGCCAAATCCTAGAGAAATTGCATCACCTGGGTCTGATTCGATTCCTGGGTCTCGAGTCTATGGACTATGCCCTGCAATGGATCATCTTCGGGTAGCAGCAGGTCAGGTCCATGGCTGATCAAACTGTCAGGTCACCATGTTTTACCTCACCAGGTGATACCAACCCTAGTGACAACACTCATTGACCACCACTGTACAAACCAAGGCCCACACTGATATCTCTGTACCCCTACAGCCCCTGTTGACCATCGCAATACTCTTCGGTACACATTTAACACCATGGTACTCTCCCAAACCCTTTAAGCCCCAAGGTTTTTTTCCCCCAGTGACCCCTCAGTCTATCAACATCAGGGCAATCATCCTCCCACTTTGGATTGTTCTCCTCCTACTGACCACCAACACTAGATATTTTTCCTCCTGCTACCTGCTGCAGGGACATTTTTCTTTTTCCAGGGGCCACTGACAGCAGGGTTGGTCACTAGAATCTCACATCAGCTAGAGAACTAGGGAACTGAAGCTCAAACAAAACCATTCTGCAAAATGAGATGTCTTGCAGTGATGTAAGGCTCAGCGGGTGGAACCACAGTGCTCAGCGTGGGAAGGACCACGCATCTAACACACCCAGAAAGGACTGGATTCCACCAGGTCTTCAAGGGAGCAACATTTGGAGTCAACCCCCCCCCCCCCTCCCCACCAGAAAGGAAAGTGCAGGTTATCTTTTTTTGCAGGGTGGCTTTCCAGTTACCACTTCAGTACCCTAGTATTTTAACAAGCTAATGTAATTTCAAAAAACATTTTCAATTCTTTTAAATCATCAGTTTTTGATAAAATAATATCTTATGATCCTGCCATGAAGATCTTTAAAACTTGAGTAAGAGCAGAAACAGTCAAAAGGCATTCAGTACTGATCTTTGTACCATCAATATCAAGCTGGTGTGCAGCATTCTGGGGGGCACAATATATATATATATATATATATATATATATATATATATATATATATATATATATATATATATATAAATATAAATATATATATATATTTGCCCCTTTTTAACAAATGACTTTTGTCCTTGACTATTGCAACTCCCTTATCATTGGCCTGCCTCTCCATAGGCTATCCCCTCTTCAGTCTATCACGAATGCTTCTGCCAGACTTATACACCTTACCAACCGCTCAGAGTCTGACAACCCTCTCCTCCAATCCCTACACTGGCTCCCAATCACCCAGCAAATTAAAGTCAAAATACTAACAACAAAAACAAAGCCATTCTCAACTCTGCCCTGAGCTACATCACCAATCTTGTCTCCAAATATCACCCAAATCATCCTCTCTGCTCTTCTCAAGACCTCCTACTCTCAAGCTCTCTCGTCTCCTCCTCCCATGCTCCTCTCCAGGATTTCTCCAGAGCCTCTCCCATCCTCTGGAACTCGCTACCTCAACCTGTCCAGCTATCCCCTACTCTTGCTACCTTCAGGCGATCCCTCAAAACTCATCTCTTCAGGAAAGCCTATCACGTCTCCAACTAATCTCCTACCACTTCCATCAGCTCATTCCCCACAGTTACAAACTTTTGTACCACCTGCCCCACCCTATTAGATTGTAAGCTCTTCTGAGCAGGGCCCTCTTAATCCTCTTGTATTTTATTGTATTATAACTGTATTATCTCCCTTTTATATTGTAAAGCACAGCGTAAACTGTTGGCACTATATAAATCCTGTATAATAATAATTATATATATATATTATATATATATATATATATATATTGTATATATACATATGGACACCCATATGTACCCTGAGGATTGTACAGGACATCATCTTCTTCTGACATGTCTAATAAAAAGTGTTCTCAGCGTTTCGTTATTTGTGATCGAGTATTTTAGGGCTGGAATGGCGCCACGCAGCAGTTACAGAAAATAAGTTGAGCTTTGGGGATTGCTGGTTAATCACTTTGCTCTTACATTGCATTACTAATTAATGTGAGCAGTAGGCTACACACACAATCGCTCCCTCTTTAAATAGCTTGCAGAGGAAAAAAGAGAATTTTGGCTTGCGTCAGCAGCTTTCTGGAAATGTCTAATCTGGAGAGGAGACGGTAACCTCGGGGCACAGGGCGCTCTGCAACAAGAAAACACGGTGCGTCTGCAACGTGACGCTTTATTTAATAGGGGAATCCGCAACAGTTCTTCTCCATAAGCAGAAATACAATCTTTGTTGTGTTCAGAGTCAGAATGCAGTTTAATATTAATGTGTACTCCATTTAACCACTGTCCCTCTGGAGCATTTTTTTTTTCACTTTTTGCATTTGTTAAAATCTGCATTTTAGGCTGAAAAATTACTTAAACTCTCAGAATATTGAATATTTTCTGAACGCAGAGGCCCTGTAGAATAAAAAAAATGATGGTTGCAATTTTTAATGTCCAATGATATTTATATAACTGTTTATCACATCTATATTTTCTTAAAATTACTCTTTTTAATTTTTTTTACTATTTTCTTAAAATAAATACCAAATATATCAAGCATCAAAAAAGTGTGCGCCTAGGAAATTGTGCAAAAATTATGGTACCCAAATTGATCCATGGGTGAAGCTTTATCAGCTTTTACAGCTCATCATTTTAAAATTAACCATAAATAAGGGACTTATGCCCCATACACACGGTCGGATTTTCCGACGGAAAATGTCCTATCGGACAATGTTGTCAGAAATTCCGACCGTGTGTGGGCTCCATCGGACTTTTTCCGTCAGGTTTTCCGACGGACAAAGTTTTATCTCCTGCTCTCAAATTTTCCGACAACAAAGTCCTATCGGACTTTTTCCAATGGTGTGTAGCGAATTCCGACGGACAAAGTGCTGCGCATGCTCAGATCACATTACAAGACCAAAGCTATTGGCTACTAGCCTCTACGTAGTCCCGTCGTATGCAACGAACGTCACCACATTCAGGATGATCGGATTTTCCGACAACTTTGTCCGACCGTGTGTATGCAACACCAGTGTCGGACAAAACCCGTCGGAAAAAATCCGACGTATTTTGTGGTCTGAATTTCCGACCGTGTGTACGGGGCATTAGAATTACAGTTTTCACTTTGGCGTGTGTGGTGTTACCCAATATTTGTTGTGCAATACATGCTTTTGTATGCGTGTGCACTGGGTGATGGGAGTGCTTTTAACATTTTTGATATTTTTTTCTTTTATTATATTTCACATTTTTAACACTTTTGTTTTCTTTTTTATTTAACTTTATTGCTATCACAAGGGGTTAAAAAAAACAAGCAAACCCTATGTGATAGCAGTGAGCAGATGACAGGTAATCTTTATGGAGACAGCAAGGGTCTATCAGACCCCTAATGACACCCCTGCTCTCTACCTTAGTGGCTCAAATACAGGTCTGTGCTTGATATGCTGTTTACCTGGCTTTTCAGACAGGCTCTAACAGCCGTGAACTGTACATGCTCATAAATGTTCCCAGCACAGGCCATTGAAATGTGAAAAAAAATTGAAAAAAATTCTTCCAATCTTTACGGTGGTATCTTCCTCAAGCGTCACCCCCGCTTCTCTGCTCTCCCAATTCTTCTCAAGCTTCACCCCTGCTGGCCTGCTCGGTCCCTGACTTGTCACACAAGGCTGCTCTGCAAGCGTCACCTCCGCTGGTTGGGTCCCTGACTTGATCACTGTCTGAAGTTTCCCGATTCTCCACCGTGCCCGTTCGGTGAGAATGTGACTCCGGTACTTGCTTCAGTTACTCACTGTGGTCCCTGGTAATAAGGCGGATGGCCCCTTTGTAGCGACAGCTTCCCCTCTACCTCAGACCACTGACAGGTTCTCCGGCCCGCAGAACCGTCACTTCTGGTTGGCCTGCAAGCCGCAATCCCAACCCTGCGCTGCTCTCTCTTGCTTCTGGATAGGCCCTCAGATAGCCTAGCAGCCAGATGCCCCCGGGATAGGCCCACCTGAGTGATGACACCTTAGCACGGCTTGGATCACAGCTTTTGGATTACACGGATATTTATCAATACCGGATTGGTGACGCAATTGGTTGCTACTTACATGCACACGAGCACTTTGTTATATGATTTAAATCACTTACAGCATCGTTTTTCACCACGGTCATTATTGACATATTTTGACACTGTATGAAAGCACAGTCATTATTGACTTATTTGGACACTATATGAAAGCACAGAAGCACTTTGATATATTGCTGCTTTTTTAATATATATACATTATATATTTTTATTTTTTGGCTTGTAATAAACAGTTATGCACTGGGCACTTTAACTATATCCATAGTATGATATGTGTATATGTGTAATGTATTAACATTTATAATTCACTGGTTCGTTATTTATTTAATTTGAGATCATTTATTTACTGTGCACTTCTTATACATACCTTTTAGCGCAGCGTATATATATATTTATAATTGATTTTGCACGATAAATGTGACGTGCGTAACGCTAGCAGCTTTAGGTATTTTATTTACGTTTTAGCATCTAGGAATTGGTAGCTCACAGGATTGTCTTTCTATTTAAAAAAAAAAAAACATATATCCCATAGTTTGTAAACACTATAACTTTTGTGCAAATCAATCAATATAAGTTTATTGGGCTTTTTTTTTTTAACAAAAATATGTAGCAGAAGACATATTGGCCTAAATCGATGAGGAAATTCTATTTTTTTTATTGGATATGATTTGCAGCAGAAAGTGAAAAATATAGTTATTTTTTTTCAAAATTGTCGCTCTTTTTTTGTTTATAGTGCAAAAAATAAAAACGGCAGAGGTGAACAAATACCACCAAAAGAAAGCTCTATTTGTCTAAAGGACAAATTTTATTTGGGTACAGCGTTGCACAACCGCGCAATTGTCAGTTAAAATAACGCAGTGCGGTATTGTAAAAAATGGCCTAGTCATGAAGATGGGTACATCTTACGGAGGGCAAGTGGTTAAACATTATTTGGTTTAATTCATGACCGGTTCTCTTTAATCCTGTTTCTTTTATAAATGCACCGGCTGCAGAACTGCAAGGAATTTGATCCCATCACACAGCGCAGCAAATCTATTCTGTTCTAATGAAGATGTGTGTCACCTGGCTGGGTGAGACTGTAAATCTCCCTCTTATGTAACTCACATAGTAACACGCAACTGCAAAAGGCAATTAAACAGCCCTTCAGAGCGCAGAGACCTGAGAAATGCGACGGGGGGAATCGCAGGGAGGGGGTTCCGCCGGGTCAGAGATGCAATTACAAATATAGACAGAAAAGTGAAAATAAATTGTGTAATATTCATAGGAGAGAAAATATTTTATTGATAAGTCAGCGGCTGCAGGCTGTTCTCACCTCTGAAGCCATCCGTCTCTGACAAAGTGACTTCTTGAGTAATAAACTCCCCTAGAGCCGGAATAAATGACTTCCCTCCAGACGGGAGAGCGGATGATGCGGAAGAGTTTTATGATTGCTGTTAATTAGTATAGCGCCAACATATTCAGCAGCTGATCACAGTGGGAACGCACCGAAACTGTAACATTATTGTGGAAAGCAAAGCTTGAAAAATTATTGAAGATTTTGTTGTGTCAAGTCACACATTTTAGGCTTCTTTCACAAAAGGGTATCTATGCATATACCCATGCCATGGTCCATCTTTGTCTGCACAGGCGTTCCATGCATCCATGTGCAGTCAGTCCCATTTATGTCTATTGGGATTCAGCAGCTGCATGCAGGGCTTATCTTATTACTCCCAGTTGCATGGGGAACATCTGCAGTCTACTCTCCCCAGCAGGGGGAATCGCATGTGGACAGAGCGGGTGATCAGGAACCAATCTTTTGTGGCTCTCACTGCAGAAGCTGAAGGCCGGCATCTCCTCCTCCCTCCCGGTGACTTTCAGCTAATGTAGGGTGAGCCGCAAAAGATCAATTCAGCTATTTCCCCCTCTTACTGCACCAATCACCCCCTCCTGTCCACTATCGGGTTCTCCCCCTGCTGCCTGGCCCTCCTGTGTGCCCCACTCCCCAGCACTTCCGGCTTCCCTCCTTTCCTCTCCCACTGGCACCAGCTGCAGGCAAACAGGAGGATCTTCAGGATGGAGAGTGTGGGAAGGGGCCGGTAAATTACATATTTACAAGCCCCTTCCATTTCTAAATGAACACAATGGGTGAATGGTACTGATCACTCACTGGGGTTTATTTACTAAAGCTAGAGGGGGCAAAATGAGTCACAATTCTGCAGAGAAACCAATTAGCTTCTAAACTCAGCTTGCTTAATTAAGCTTTAGCAATAAAACCTTGAAGCTGATTGTTTTTTCTGCAGAATTGTGACAAATTTGGCCCTTTCTAGCTTTAGTAAATAAACCCCACTGTGTTCATTCATAACTGAAGCTTCAGTTGATGAATGCACAGGAGCCTTTATCTCCTGTTCGTTCATCTACAGTGCAGCTAAGGCTGCAGAAAGAAACTGGGTAATGTGTTTCCTCAGCAGGGGCGGATCCAGGGGGAGAAATGGGGCAATTGCCCCCCCCAAGAAATTTGTTGCGACGGGTGGTTGAGCGGGTGAGAGAGCGGGCGGCTCTGCGGGCAGGCTGGGCGGCTCGGTGTGTCAGCAGGCGGGCGGATGAGAGAGCAGGCAGGCCGGGCGGCTCGGTGTGTGAACGGGCGGGCAGCGGCGGCTGAGAGTGCGGGCGATTAGCTGAGTGGCTCAGCGTGTGAACGGGCGGCTGGCCAATCGGAGAGAGATGACATCATCTCTCACCACCCCGAGCCCGCCATGCATCCCTGCAGTAACTTCCACCCTCACTGTGCAGGCAGCGTGGGCAGCAGAGAGATTACATCATCTCTCTGCTGCCTGACTCTGGGTGGGACTAAGCAAGAGACAAGCGAAACACCACCTTAGCAGGCAAGTGACAATCCGCAAGGAGTGGCAGGTGACGTGACAATTCGCAACGTGTGGCAGGGGATGTGGCTAGTGACAATCCGCAACATGTGGAAGGTGACGTGGCAAGTGACAATCTGCATCTGGTGGCAGGCAACTGACAATCCGCAACGTGTGGCACGTGACGTGGCAAGTGACAATCCACATCTATTGGCAGGCGACGGTGGCAAGTGACACACTCAGGGCTCCCACTGATTCTGCATTATGGTGAGTTGAACCATTCCATTTTTTAATACAATGTAATAATAGTAATAATGCACTTCAATCATCCTGACACCATAACAACCATGGTGCCAGGATGATCGAACCGCCAACACCAGCCATTTGCCCGATAAATTCCCCCTGAAAAAAACATATTTTCTGGCAGTGCCCCTCCCGAGACTGGACTCTGGATCCGCCCCTGTTCCTCAATACCTTTCTCAAAAGGTAAAAAATTAGACTTCATAGGTCTGTTTTGCCCCCTGATATCTCACCAGAGACCCTCCACGAGCAAAAATGCTAAAAATTATTAAAAAAATTAGTAAAAATAATAATTTAACAATTGTAAAAAAATAGACACAAATTTCAAATCAGGATAAAAAGCCATTGCCAATTTGTAGCATTAATTAACCACGCCATTGTTTGCTGTGGAATGCTACATACATGCGCCACAGGTCACTATCTCCCTGGTAGGGGCCCCGGTGCATTACTTTGCCCAAGGGCCCATGATACTATTAAGGTGGCACTGGCTGCATGGGCACAGCTGCTGGTCCCAATTTGACAACCATGGGGGTGAGTCCCCGAACACACACTATTGACGGCCTCCCGGCAAAGCAGATCCGCGCTGTAGCCGTCATTCGGCTATAGCGCGGATATGAAGGAGTTAAAGTGGAACTTCAGTAATTTTTTCATCTTTCCATCTATTAAATCTTCTGCCCTTGTTGTTGTTTTAACTTTGGATAGTAAAACATTTTTTTTCTGCCAGTAAATACCTTATACAGCCCACTTCCTGTTTCTTGTCTGGTCATTAGCCTAGGCTTATGACATCATTGCACAGCTCTCTGTGAGAGTTTGCCAGGAAGGGAGGGGGGAAGAGTCATAAGAGGGCCAATGAGAGCTGCAGAGCTGGAGGTGTGCCTCTGTGTGTCTGTGTAAATCCAGGAAGTGAACAGGCAGCAGCTTCAGCTGCCCACAGTTAAAATGGTTGCATCCAGACTCAGTGGAGGGAGATTTCTGCAGCATGTTTGGCAAGTACAAAATCATAGTATATATAAGATAATATGCAAAGTGATGTTTTTATTACAAATGATGTGAACAGACTGCAGTTCCTCTTTAAATTGCATTCAATACTCTTTAACAAATTCACAATTGAACTGAATCATGCTGATTTCTGCCTGGACTTCTGCTTTAATATTATTAAATCTGACCTCTAGACTTTCCTTCAGTCTTGCACAGTTGTACAGGCTCCTCTCCTGTACTGGAATTACTGACTGATTTCACTCTATACTGTGAGCCTCTCACATTGTGCATTAGAAACTGCAGCACGATAGAGCCTCACTGGAGGAAAGTCAGCATCTTCTAGTCCTTTTTTCCCCAGCCTGACTGTCCCTGGATCGCCCTTTAATTTGATTTCAATTTGTTCAATCATAGAGGCTCAACATCACATATGGGTGCTACCTAGGGTGGTCTGCATGCAATTACAGCTTGCCTAGGAACACCCACTCCTCCACACTGATTTGCACATATTAAGGCTTTTTGATATTTGCATAACTGCTCCCAAGAGCCAGCCCACTGCTTATATTAGGGCTAAGGGTTCTTGAGAGGAGTACTGAGGCAGGCTGCTAGGATGTTATTGGGATGATATGTACAGTGCCCTGCCAGCTCCTCCCAGCAGCATTGCATAGAGAAGCACAGAGACCCAGGGATGGCATCACTGGGTAAAAAATAAGGTGCATAATTAAACTGGAAAGTGGAAAGGTATGTAGCACCCTCTAGTGTACAGTTTAGTTAGGAAAATCTAGCTGACCCACAGTAGTTTAAAGCATAACTCCACTTTTGTTGAAAAAAAAAACATTCCCCTCTGGGTGATCTATGTACATTAATAGCAATAGTGATTTTGCGCTAAAAGAGGGGCACTTATTTAAGTGATATTGTGAACATGTGATTATTAAAAATAATAATACTAAATTAGTGCACCAGTGCTAATAATGAGTATTTATATAAATAAATACATAATCTAAAGTCTCATAATAAATCTAATAGATAATAAATAATAAGACAGATCTTGTGCTAATATATCAAAATTGCATAGACCAATACGCATATAATAAAATGATATGCGGATAATAACGGTGGGTACTAGAGGAATAAATAAATAAATAAATAACGTATGTCCTGGAGAGATGGATCTATAAGTGACGTGTAGATGAAATAAGGCAATAAAGTCCAAAGTTATCAAAAAGGGGGGGGAGAAGCAATTCACAATGTTCATTTGTCCCATATATGTCTCTATAGCCACAAACAAAAGAAGTGTTATAACATCAATGGTCTTCTAAGGCGAATGGGAAGATGGGTGCAGGGAAGTGCAATCCTTACTGGTGTTCCCTAGCCTCTCACCTTAGGACCGATGTCACTGGGCATTAAGTGAAAAAATTTGGCTCCGTCCGTGCTCCTCTCCACAAGATATACCCTTCTGGGGATGTCTCTAATGGGGCTCTTCTCCTCCACTGTCTCCACAAGGCATGTATTTCTTACTGGGTATGTCCTCACGCTTCCCTAAAATGCTTAGTATCAGCTGCCATCCGGCGGAATACACCTTGTCACAAGTGGGAATAAGGGGTAAAAAGAGCCTCCAATGGTGAAGTAAGTATGATAATTTGAAATTTATTAATGAACAAAATACATCCTTACATTTAAATACGAGTTCTAAGCATAAAAAATGGCGACTTGCGCCAGTCTCACACCACTTCCGGTATCCGTCCAATCCGGCCACTCCCTACGCGTTGCGTCACGTGCTCGTGACTTCATCAGGGAACTCTCATCGTCCCCTGATTAAGTCACGAGCACGTGATGCAACGCGTAGGGAGTGGCCGGATTGCGTCTGGGTAATTGTTGTGGGTTCAGATTGAGGTTAGTGGGCAGGCTCTGCAGGCTGGGCTTCTAGTACCTCCCCCTGGCTTCTGGAAAGTTCCATAACTTAGTGGGAGGGGGTATGGAAACAAAAGTCAGAATATTCAAGGGATCTCTGCCAATCCCTGGGTAAGGACAACCCAGACGGTGGGGAGATGGCTCTTAAATTTTGGAGAGATGGGCCAGTTGGGGAGGTTGTTGTGCTATATGCGCCACAGGTCATTATCTCCCTGGTAGGGGCCCTGGTGCATTACTTTGCCCAAGGGCCCATGATACTATTAAGGTGGCACTGGCTGCATGGGAACAGCTGCTGGTCCCGATTTGACAACTAAATGGAGACAACCAAATGGAGTGCTGAGGATCGTGAGGCCTGGGAGGGGACCCCGGTGCTGGGGGGGGCTCTGCTTCCAGGCTGGAGCTGAGGAAGGAAGGAGAGCAAGCTGAAGAGAGGGACCTTCACTGTTCTTCAGTCTCATGCAGGAGACACCCTATCTAGCATGGGGAGACCTGTACAGCAGGAGGCCTGAACAGCAGTCTTAACCAAAGCAGCAAGATTCAAGGGAACAGTGTGTGTACCTCTACCTCTCACCACTAGAGCCAATAAGGGAAAAAGGCTGCCAAGTGCAACATTTAGCAAGCTTTTATTGAGACACAGCTAACCGAAATCCCTTGCATTTGGGACACAGTCAGGTGGGATGGTATTTTTCTGTAGAGAAGACATAGAGCTCCTGCAAGTTTGGGATTTTAAGGGAACATGGAGCTCCTGAAAGAGGAACTTTGCTACTGATCCATTAGAGCAGGGGTCTTCAAACTACGGCCCTCCAATTGTTCAGGAACTACAATTCCCTTCATGCCTAGTCATGTCTGTGAATGTCAGAGTTTTACAATGCCTCGTGGGATGTGTAGTTCCACAACAGCTGAAGGGCCGTAGTTTGAAGATCCCTGCATTAGAGACTGACATTTTAGAGAGAGTCCAGGGATCTGTTTCTTTTTTTATGAAAAAGAAGTTTGTTCTCAAACTGTTTTACCAAGTTCAAATTGGGCATCCCATTAACCCTCATCTCTATCCAAGTCGATTTCCCATAATAAAACAACAAAAAACAAGCCCATGGACTGGTTACTGACTCTGTACGAAAGTTGGAAAATGCGTGTTGCCTGGCCGTGCAGGAAAAGGGGGACCCAGAATCCAGCTGCCCTTTAGGGCAGGGGTCTCAAACTGACGGCACTCCAGCTGTTGCGAAAATACAAGTCCCATGAGGCATTGCAAGGCTGACAGTTACAAGCATGACTCCCACAGGCAGAGGAATGATGGGACTTATAGTTCCGCAACATCTGGGGGGGGGGCACCAGTTTGAGACCCCTGCTTTAGGGGGTAGTGCTACAGGTAGTCATTAGCATGTACAAAAGGGGGGGAGAGGAGGAATCAGGCAAGGCAAACTATAAGTAGATTGAAGTTGAGCTCTAAATGACGATCATATTGATCAATACACAGCCTCCGCCTTCACTGCCCCTCTCCTGAATTCTGACCGAGAACCTCCAAAGTTTTATCAGAACGGGCAGGGCCGTCTTTAAGGTAGGGCAAAAGGGGCAACTGCCCTGGGCCCTGTCATTGTTGTGGGGCCCAAAGCAGCTGCCTCATACTCGCCAACTATCCCAGTTTAAATTCCCTTGTCCCTTGAAGTTTTAGTCCTGTGCTGTGTCCTGATATCTCAGTGTGTAAACAGTATGTAAATAGTGGTGGGATTCATATGTAAATTGCTGAGGCTGGCAGCATTCATATGCAAATAAAGGTGGCATTCGTATGTATATCATGCCCCTCTGCAGTGAAGAGATGATGTGGTGTAACCTCTAGCAACCAAGCAGTGAGCAGTATTACTGTACAGTAATCTCTAGCTTACTGTACTGTTTTCAAGACCCTCTGCCTCACCCACAAATGCACCCATGGAGACGCGCCTCAATACCTTCTCGAGAAAATAAAACGCTACACACCCAATCGCAGTCTTCGATCGTCCGACCAAAACCTCCTCCTCATCCCCAAGTCCCGCTACAAATCAAAAGGGGAACGAAGATTCGCTGTCCAAGGACCACGGCTATGGAATGCACTACCAACCTACATCCGCATGGAAGAAAATCATCAGGTCTTCAGGAAAAAACTCAAACCCACCTCTTCTAAGAAGCTTGACAACAAAGCACTAATTACAGCGCCTTGAGGCGATTCGGTTCGCATTGTAGCGCCATACAAATTATTCATTCATTCATTCTAGCAACCAATCAACAAGAAGAAATCATGTGCGGTAACCTCTAGCAACTAATCAGTGAGCCGTCACGTGTGCTGTAACCTCTAGCAACCAATCAACAAAAAGAAATCATGTGCGGTAACCTCTAGCAACTAATCAGTGAGCCGTCACGTGTGCTGTAACCTCTAGCAACCAGTCAGTTAGTGGTAATGATATGCTGTAACTTCTGGCAACCAATTGCAATCACTGCCTGATCTGATACACTGGTAAACTGATTTTAAG
This sequence comes from Lithobates sylvaticus, assembly GCA_028564925.1. Taxonomy (NCBI): domain Eukaryota; kingdom Metazoa; phylum Chordata; class Amphibia; order Anura; family Ranidae; genus Lithobates; species Lithobates sylvaticus. The sequence goes on along the minus strand of CM053035.1, from coordinate 182,548,724 downwards.
TCTAGCTGATATCAATTGAATGTCTCAGAGCAGGTGGAGAGCAAAATTGCATGGGGGGGGGGGGGGGGGCCCAAGAAATGTTTTGCCCATGGTCCAATCAACATTAAAGACGGCCCTGAGAACGGGAGCCTGCTCTGGGGTGCTGCTGATTTCGATTTCTGTAAATGATTGTTTTAGAAGTGCGATTGCGAGGAAATAGTTAATCCTGGTTAGGATACTTCTAGAAAGGCGCTCCAAGGGTTGTCCTCCTTTTTTTTCCAGTCGCTTTGTGCCGTCGTCGTATCTCACTGCTTTTTTCTCATCAGCATGGACGTATTGTAAGGAACATAAGTCTACGCCGCAAACAGCAATAAATTTGTAATTACCCCACCACTGATTACACAATTAAACATAATCGACAATTGTTACAGAACCGTTTCCATTTTAGCTTTCCAGTCTAAAATTCAAGAGCTATTAAGTTATCTAAATAAGGAAAGACGTTATTAAAAGTGGAGGACAACCGCTGAGCGCTTCACAATATGGAAACTCTTGCATTTGCAGCAGTAGAACAACGCGTTTCGCTTTCCAGAGCGCCACCCGCCGGAGAGCGGAAAAATCTGCAAATAATAAAAAAAAAGAAATATTCTCATTATAGTAATACAGATTTATGAGGAATTGCAGCAGAAATAAACTGCACATTTTTCACACTGGAATTTTGGTGGATGTGTCATTCTTTGTCTAGTTCATTATCATTTTATTGTGGCAATTATATCTTCAATTTCTGGTTTAGTAAGTTTTTAAGAGTCATTTGGCAAGCTGCGGAAAAGAAAAGATTGCATCCCGCAGATTGGATTTCCCCGACGCCGGAATAGAAGTCTACTAGTGAAAGTAAATGTTTGGGTTCTGCGCCGGGAACGTTGGGTAAAACCACGCTGCAGATTGTTATCCGTTTCAGGAATGACAGGTCCACCCTCTGTAACTGATTTCCACTGACACTCTTCCAGGTTGCAAATAGATCAAGTTTATTCCGATTGGCTGATCCACATTAAATAATATGCTGCCAGAATAAAGTATTTATTCATTTAAAACATATTTTTAAAGCGGAGTATTAAAAAAAAAAAAGATTAAAAATCACCAACATGTGCAATTCGTTTCGTTTTTCGTTATTTTCGTTCATTCGTTTTCGTTGAATGAACGAACGATTCGGTAAAAATTTAAATGAATAACGAATCGTTCGAATCGAACGAATCCGAAAATAACGAAAATCAGAAAAAAACTAATTAGAAACAACGAATGTACGAATGAAGAAAATCCGAAAAACGAAAACAGGAACAACAGAATGAAAATGAACGAAAAAATTTGTACGTTCGTAACTTTTTTTTTTTTGCTTGAATTGGTAATTTTCCGTGTCCCTTACAATGGCGCTGCTTAACATGCTTCGAATAGATTGAACGAAAAAATTCGTACATTCGTAACTTTTTTTTTTTTTTCGATTCGTCATTTTCCGTGTCTCTTACAATGTCGCTGCTTAACGTGCTTTGAATGAATTGAACGAAAAAATTCGTACATTCGTAACTTTTTTTTTCGATTCATAATTTTCCGTGTCTCTTAAAATGTAATAATAGCATACACATTACATAAAATTATGAATTATGCTCCGATTACGAATCTACGAATGTTACGAATGTACGAATAAATACTAATGTGTCCGAATTTCAAATAAACGAATAAACGAAAATTAAACTAACGGAAAAACGAATCTACGAAAAAATAACTCTAACGAAAATACGAATCGTTACGAATACGAACACCGACGACGTACGAATTTATGAATCGATACGAATCAACGGAAACTAAAAAAACGAAGCGAAAATAAACAAATTTTTTTCAGAAACGAAAAAAACGAAACGAAAATAAACAAATTTTTTTGTTGTGCACATGTCTAGCTACAAATGCTTAGCTGCCGACTTCTAATATAAGGACACTTACCTGTCCAGGGAGCCCGCAATGTCGGTACCCGAAGCCAACCCATCCATCGGCTTTGGGTGCAGGCGCCGGCATCCTAAGGGAGACAGGAAGTGAAGTCTTCACAGCCCGTTTCCTACTGCGCATGTGCGAATTGCGCTGCACTTTCTAAATGGTCCCGTTGTCTTCTGGGACCTGTGTGTCTCTCCCAGAAGGCAGCGGGGGGAGGGAGGAAGGGCCGTAAATGACGTAGGTCGCTGTGGTGTCCTTACATGGAAGTGGGATTGGGTACCTGTGTTTTACAGGTATCCACTCCCCCCTGAAAGGTGCCACCCTCGCTGTCAGCCGATCCACCATCACTTACCCCATCTAGGCGGCGGGCACATCGGGCAGCGGCGAGGATCGTTAATCAGGCTGTGGCGGCAGCTCCTGTGTCATCTGCTCCTCGCTTCCGCCACGCGTCTCCTCCCCTCCTCCTAGGTGTCCAATAGGATCGTCTGTCCTTTCAGCCAATCGGGTGACAAGTATCAAACCTACTTCCCGATTGGCCAGGAGGAAGATCAGTGGTGCAAAAGCGAATATTCATTCGCTGTTGTAACACCTGGGTGGGCTCGTGGCGCAATGCTCTGCGCCATAAGCCCACCCTATTTTGAAGCTTATTAGAGCCTCTGGCTCAGGTTCTTCAAAAAACATCCCCGCCGCTTTAATTCATGCGCCTGGAGTCCTGAAAGGGCCCGGACACATGAATAGGGGTAGCGGCCGGGGATCATAGAGATTTAATTAGGATGTGGCGGGCGTGGATAGAGGGGGCGGTGCCCGACCCCTAATGGATGGGCTGCCACTGGTGCCAAATGTGGCACTGGAGGGAGGAAGCAGATAAGCGGAGCTTCCACTTTTGGGTGGAACTCCGCTTTAAAGTTGAATTCCACAATGCATGTTAATAGCTGCATCCACTCTCTCACCAACTGTATAGTTGTATTTTTGCGGAGCAATGCACAGCCACACCGATTTCTAAAATGACACGAGCTGGCCAGGAGAAGAACCACACAATTGTAAAAGTGGGGATGGTTGGGCATAAGGGGGGCAGTACATGCTGACCATTAGACATGTGCAGTTCGTTTCATTCCGAACTGAAATTCAGACAACTTTTTAATTATTCAGAAATCCGAATTTTCAAATTTCAATAGTAACAAATTTAACCACTTCCCGACCGCCTCACGCAGATATACTGCGGCAAAATGGCACGGGCAGGCAAAATCCTGTATATAAACGTGATTTTGCATTTGCCTGCCTGTGGGTCGCGCGCGCGCGACCCGGTCGGGAGCTCCGTGACCCCGGCCGCGGGTCCAGCGGACCCGATCGCCGCTGGTGTCCCGCGATCGGGTCACGGAGCTGAAGAACGGGGAGAGGTATGTGTAAACAAACCTCTCCCCGTGCTTCCTACTCTGCCTGTCATTGATTGGCTGTTCCCGGTCATCGGGAAAGCCGATCAATGACGTCAGACGTCAGCCCCGCCCCCTAATGTAAAAAAACACACACACGTCACAGCCCATAACTCCTCCCCTCCCCCTAGTGGTTAACTCTTTCACTACAACTGTCATTTATACAGGAATCAATGCATTTAAATAGCATTGATTGCTGTATAAATGACAATGGTCCTAAAAATGTGTCAAAAATGTCCGATGTGTCCGCCATAATGGCGCAGTCACAATAAAAATCGCTGATCGCCGCCATTACTAGTAAAAAAAAAATGTTAATAAAAATGCTATAAAACTATCCCCTATTTTGTAAATGCTATAACTTTTGCGCAAACCAATCAATAATCGCTAATTGCGATTTTTTTTTACCAAAAATGTGTAGAAGAATACGTATCGGCCTAAACTGTGGAAAAAAAATGTTTTTTTATATATTTTTTGGGGATATTTATTATAGCAAAAAGCAAAAAATATTGCATTGTTTTCAAAATTGTCGCTCTATTTTTGTTTATAGCGCAAAAAATTAAAACCGCAGGGGCGATAAATAACCACCAAAAAAAAGCTCTATTTGTGGGAAAAAAAGGACGCCAATTTTGTTTCGGAGCCACTTCGCACGACCGCACAATTGTCAGTTAAAGCGACGCAGTGCCGAATCGCAAAAAGGGGCCTGGTCCTTTGGCTGCCAATTGGTCCGGGGCTGAAGTGGTTAAACAAATCCGAAAAAGCAAAACAACATTTCGGACGAAGTTTGAATTCAAATAGTTTTCTAATCAAATTCAAATAGTTTTCCAATTGATTTTGATTTGTTTTCGAGTCGAATTCAAAATTCCAAAAACAAATAAAAAGATTAGAAAAGAATAGAATAGATTAGAAAATAAGAGAATAGAAGAAAATAAAATAGAAGGAATATAACCATCTTCTGAAATTTTAATTTCAAATAGAATAAATTTGAATACAATAGAAAAGAATAGAATAGAAAAAAAAAGAGAATAAAATAGAAAGAATATAACCTTCTTCCAAAATTTTAATTTCAAATAGAATAAATTCAAATTTAAATAGAATAGAAAATAAAATAAAAGAATAATATAGAATTAAAAAAAACAATAAAATAGAATAGATATAACCATTTACCAAAATTTGAATAGAATAAATAGAATAGAATATAATAGAAAAGAAAAGAATAGAAAAGAACAGAATAGAAAAAGAATAGAATGGAATAGAAAAAATATAATGTTTCAAAATTATGGTGGCCCTCAAAGAGCCAATTGTATCTGTCATGCTGCGTACACACAATCGGAATTCTGGCCAGAAAAAGACAGATGAGAGCTTTTCATCGGAAAATGCGACCGTGTGTAGGCTCCATCGGAATTTTGCTGGCCGAATTTCCGACAGCAAAGAATTGAGAGCATGGTCTCAATTTTTCAGAGGGAAAAGGTTTCTATCGGAAATTCCGATCGTCTGTAGCAATTCTGACGCGCAAAATTCCTACGCATGCTCTGAAACAATTCGACGCATGCTTGGAAGCATTGAACTTGACTCGTTGTAGTGTTGTACCTCACCGCGTTCTCTACAGTCGGAATTTGGTGTGACCGTGTGTAGGCAAGACAGTTTGAGCACAAACGCTAAGCACAGAGTGTAGCGTTCAGGGGTGTGCTACGTACAGAGTGCAGAGTTTAGGGGTGTGCTACGTACAGAGTGCAGAGTTTAGGGGTGTGCTAAGTACAGAGTGCAGAGTTTAGGGGTGTGCTACGTACAGAGTGCAGAGTTTAGGGGTGTGCTACGTACAGAGTGCAGAGTTTAGGGGTGTGCTAAGTACAGAGTGCAGAGTTTAGGGGTGTGCTACGTACAGAGAGCAGAGTTTAGGGGTGTGCTACGTACAAAGTGCAGAGTTTAGGGGTGTGCTAAGTACAGAGTGCAGAGTTTAGGGGTGTGCTACGTACAGAGAGCAGAGTTTAGGGGTGTGCTACGTACAGAGTGCAGAGTTTAGGGGTGTGCTAAGTACAGAGTGCAGAGTTTAGGGGTGTGCTACGTACAGAGTGCTGAGTTTAGGGGTGTGCTACGTACAGAGTGCTAAGTTTAGGGGTGTGATATTTACAGAGTTCATGTGTGTGCTACATACAGAGTGCAGGGTTTGGGGTGTGCTGTGCACAGTGTGCAGGGTTCAGCTGTCTTTCACAAGCTGATGTCCCATCCAACACACCACCTGCATCTCCCTTGTCCCCCGCCATGAGTGCCGGGCAGGCAGGGATCTGTGAGAGCCCCCGAGAGGACAGCTGTCCTTATAAACACGGAAGACTTCTGTGTTTACAAGTGACACTGGTGAGACGGGAACGGAGGGATAGAGCCGGAGGTGATGGAACAGAGTTCTGCCACAGCCTGGTTGAAAAAAAGCTCTGGGTGCAAAGGTCACATGAAATGGCCTGGTGGGCCGGATTCGGCCCCTGGGCCTTCTGTTTGACACATAGGATAGGATGCATTAAGGTGAAAAAACACGAAGGTTTACAACCCCTTTAAGAATTTTGTTATTGTTTTTTGCTATGGGTTACTCCTAATTATGCTTCCCATGTAGTAAAGCATCAATGGGTGTGGTTCAGCTCCTATTTAGGGTTACCCAGACCTTGAGAGGTCGAAACGCGTTTTTGTGAACTGGTTGTCTTTAACATTTTTGCCCGGATGTTTCTGAATACTAAAAGTGATGTTTCAAACTATCCAGGCATATATGCTGATCCGTCTTCTCCTGGACTTCTTCGGCAATGTTTGCCCTTCAGACGACCACGCGTTGCCCCCCTGGAAACCCGCTTTTGGCGATCCTGCCTCTGCGCCAGCCTCCTATTCCCGCTCTAGAAGTGAGATTATGTGTTGCTAATTGTGCCTGCCGATGATTAATTGCTGCTGGCTCTCTAGACGGAGATGTGTGTTTAGGATTCCGGAGCTGTAGAGAATTAATAGCATCATTTCAAGATGTCTACAGAGCGGAAACCGCCGCAGTCATCCCTCCGCTCCTCTTCGCTAAACGCTCTCTCCTCCGATACGTCTAACTTATCCACCAGCCGAGCCCAGAGCCCGTCGCTCTCATTGTTACTGTAACAATACTTTCCACAACACCTGCAGGAGAACACAACGCAAATAAAAATAAATCACAACACAAAACCAAACAAAGAAGGGAATCAATAAATGCTTATAGAGTTATGGATATCGACGGCGGGCCTGGAAGGGAGAATAGCAGCAAATAACACATAATACCTCAAAAACGAGGTGGGGGGTGTTTATTATAACACTCATGGGCCTGTGCCTAGGGCAGTGATGGCGAAAGCGTGGCACGCGTGCCGCCGCCGGCACGCGAAGCCGTCTCTGTGGGCACGCCGTGACAAGTAAACTACAGTTATTCACTGACATTAAATCGTCCGCTCCCGCAAACTACATCTACCACAATTCTCTAGGGATAGCAGCGGTGACGTGTCCGAGTGGGCATGGCGCATGCTCCGAACACTGAAGCCACGCCCCCCGCTCTCAAACATCTGACGCACTGTTGACGTGCCTGCGCGGGAAATCACCTGACACCACTGGAGCGACCGGAGCGACCAGGGACCGATTTCAGCAAATCAAATGTGAGTTTTATAACCAATTGCCGACCGGGCCATAGCCAAAAGATGGCTACAGCACGGTCGGGTTATTCTTGGAGGGCGTCCATGGACGTCCTCCCAGAATCTTGCTCCCGCGCGCCCTACAGTGCGAGGGGAGAGGGGAAGAGGGAGAGAGATGCAATGCTCTGCAGTGCTCTGCCCATACTGTGCCCATACTATGCAATACTGTGCCCATACTATGCAATACTGTGCTCATACTATGCAATACTCTGCCCATACTCTGCCCATACTCTGCTCATACTCTGCCCATACTATGCAATACTCTGCCCATACTCTGCCCATACTATGCAATACTCTGCAGTATTCTGCCCATACTATGCAATACTGTGCCCATACTATGCAATACTATGCAGTACTCTGCCCATACTATGCAGTACTCTGCCCATACTATGCAATACTCTGCCCATACTATGCAATACTCTGCCCATACTATGCCAATACTATGCAATACTCTGCCCATACTATGCAATACTCTGCCAATACTATGTAATACTGTACGAATAGTTTTTTCTAAACTAAAACCTCGTTATTCAGGTTTAATTGCAGTGTTGGCACTTTGAAAAAAATAAGTCGTTTTGGTTTGCAGTTTGGGCACTCGGGCTCAAAAAGGTTCGCCATCACTGGCCTAGGGCGTCGGGGTCAGACAGGGCACCACCAAGGTTGTAATAACTTTTCCCTTTTTCCATATATATCTAGACATTTGTGGCTTAATTCTCCCAGAACCTGCAGGAGGGAGGGGTGCTAGGAAGATGAGAATAGTCACAAGGCTCTTTACAGTTCAAAAAAACCCACAGAACCATATTTACTAGGTCTTGTTAATCTGGGCCCACACATATCAGTTTTTTTTTTGATCAGCCAGCGGGTTGATCGAAAAAAGAAAAAAAAGTACTGATTTCTCCAGGTACACAATCAAGGTGGATGGGGGAATCCTCCCTGTGGGTTTTTTTTAACTATAAAGAGCCTTAAAGGGGTTGTAAAGGTTGCAGTTTTTTCACCGTAATGCCTCCTATTCATTAAGGTGAAAAAACATCTGATGATTACCGGCCCCCCCAGCCCTCCATTTCAATTACCTGAGCCCTGGAAAGTCCTGCGTCACGAACGCGCTGGATCTTTGCCCGGGGTTCTCGGCTCTTCATTGGATAGATTGATAGCAGCGCAGCCATTGGCTCGCGCTGCTGTCGGTCAAATTCCAATGACGTGGGCGCCGGCGGACGGGGGCCGAGTCCTGCACTCGGCGGCTATGGACGCCGAATGCAGGACTCAGGAGCGTGCTGGCAAGGTAACCCCCCGGAGAGCGCTTCTCTCAGGGGGAGATCTGAGACGGGGAGGAGCTAGGAGAGCCGCCGGGGGACCCCAGAAAACGCTATTTAGGGCCACTCTGTGCAAAACAAGCTGCACAGTGGAGGTAAGTATGACATGGAAAAAATGGAAGAAACTGCGATAAGGTAAATATGACATGTTTGTTATTTAAAAAAAATAAAAGACGACCTTTAGTGTCACTTTAAGGCCGGCAGATTGCTGCTCCCCCCCAAAAAATATACTAACAGCTGCCACTGGTAGTAGGTGTATTGTGTGAGGGAGGTGTGTAGTAGAAGTATTGTGTGAGGGAGGTGTGTAATAGGAGTATTGTGTGAGTGTGTAGTAGGAGTATTGTGGGAGGGAGTGTGTAGTAGGAGTATTGTGTGAGGAAGGTGTGTAGTAGAAGTATTGTGTGAGGGAGGTGTGTAATAGGAGTATTGTGTGAGTGTGTAGTAGGAATATTGTGTGAGGGAGTGTGTAGTAGGAGTATTGTATAAGGCAGGTGTGTAGTAGGAGTATTGTGTGAGGGAGTGTGTAGTAGGAGTATTGTGTGAGGGAGGTGTGTAGTAGGAGTATTGTGTGAGGGAGTGTGTAGTAGGAGTATTGTGTGAGGGAGGTGTGTAGTAGGAGTATTGTGTGAGGGAGGTGAGTAGTCGGAGTATTGTGTGAGGGAGTGTGTAGTAGGAGTATTGTGTGAGGGGGTGTGTAGTAGGAGTATTGTGTGAGAGGGGTGTGTAGTAGGAGCATTGTGTGAGGGAGGTGTGTAGTAGGAGTATTGTGTGAGGGAGTGTGTAGTAAAAGTATTGTGTGAGGGAGTGTGTAGTAGGAGTATTGTGTGAGGGAGGTGTGTAGTAGGAGTATTGTGTGAGGGAGGTGTTTAGTAGGAGTATTGTGTGAGGGAGGTGTGTAGTAGGAGTATTGTGTGAGGGAGTGTGTAGTAGGAGTATTGTGTGAGGGAGTGTGTACTAGGAGTATTGTGTGAGGGAGGTGTTTAGTAGGAGTATTGTGTGAGAGGGGTGTGTAGTAGGAGTATTGTGCGAGAGGGGTGTGTAGTAGGGGTATTGTGTGAGGGAGTGTGTAGTAGAAGTATTGTGTGAGGGAGGTGTGTAGTAGGAGTATTGTGTGAGAGGGGTGTGTAGTAGGAGTATTGTGTGAGGGAGGTGTACAGTAGGGGTATTGTGTGAGAGGGGTGTGTAGTAGGAGTATTGTGTGAGGGGGTGTGTAGTAGGAGTATTGTGTGAGAGGGGTGTGTAGTAGGAGTATTGTGTGAGGGAGGTGTGTAGTAGGAGTATTGTGTGAGGGAGGTGTGTAGTAGGAGTATTGTGTGAGGGAGTGTGTAGTAGAAGTATTGTGTGAGGGAGTGTGTAGTAGGAGTATTGTGTGAGGGAGGTGTGTAGTAGGAGTATTGTGTGAGGGAAGTGTTTAGTAGGAGTATTGTGTGAGGGAGGTGTGTAGTAGGAGTATTCTGTGAGAGGGGTGTTTAGTAGGAGTATTGTGTGAGAGGGGTGTGTAGTAGGAGTATTGTGTGAGAGGGGTGTGTAGTAGGAGTGTTGTGTGAGAGGGGTGTCTAGTAGGAGTGTTGTGTGAGAGGGGTGTCTAGTAGGAGTGTTGTGTGAGGGAGGTGTGTAGTAGGAGTGTTGTGTGAGAGGGGTGTGTAGTAGGAGTATTGTGTGAGGGAGGTGTGTAGTAGGAGTATTGTGTGAGAGGGGTGTGTAGTAGGAGTATTGTGTGAGAGGGGTGTGTAGTAGGAGTATTGTGTGAGAGGGGTGTGTAGTAGGAGTGTTGTGTGAGAGGGGTGTGTAGTAGGAGTGCTGTGTGAAGGTGCGGGAGGTGTGTAGGCATTGATATTACTCGGAGTAGTTTCGTAGACATATAGAACAATTAGAATCTGATTTTTTATTAAGAAATGACGGAGCAGCTGCTGGACCTCCAACCAGGAGCCAAATATTAATCTATTGATTCCATCCTCGGGTTATTATGGAGCGACGCAGTCTGTTTATTACATATCTCTGTGTTAATTATGATACATACTGAAGAATTATTGCTGGAAAACTGTTACTGGAAACAATAAAAGTGTTTTATTTGAATAACTGATACAATTTATTACCTTTCAGCAATATTTTTATTACCGCTTCGCTCGTCGTCTCGCTACTAAAAGCCGCAGTACATTAACTTGCTGAGATATTTAGAGAAACTAAGATAAACCCAACAAGATTAAAAGAGAATGAAAGATGGGATGTGTTCATGTAGACAAAACTTAGATTAAAATCTCATCGTCCTGACTCTGCAGAACGATCATTAGAACGTCCAATCACAGAGCTGGACGGGGGGGGGGGCACAAATTATTTGTCCTCAGAACTCCTCTCATGCTGCACCTCCTCTGTGGAATTCGGTCCACCTGCTATCACTCATTGTACTCATTGTAATCTACAATCTGCCATTTCTATTTACATGGGAACCTTGATTTGCACAATTCTGTAACTTTTTCCAGCAATTTTCATCTTATATTTATTAGATGTTTACAAGGCTTAAAAGACGACAAGTATTTTGTAGATAAGCTTTACTGGTGCTAAGAGACTCTCCTCCGAGTTTTCACATCTCGCCAATAATGAATGATATTCCTAAACCTGGAGAAGGAACTCCAATCATTATGATACCATTTTATTTTAGTTTTTGTCGTATTTTTTTTTAATATGTCATAAAATCATCTCCATTCGAGAATGGAACGTGGAGAAAGTCACATAAAATTGTTCCTCTGATAATCAAATATTGGAAGATTCTCGGAGGAGTTTTGCCAGTGTTGCCAACCTACCAGATTGAAATTTACTGACACGACACCCAGAATTTACTAGCACAGCCAGGTTTTTTACTGGCATTTTCAAAAGTTACAAAATTACAGTTTTAAGTGTAAATTTCAGTATTTAGGCTACAAGCACAATATGCAATTAGCAATGTGATTTAAAGTAGACATTAGGGCAAAAAAATGATTTCTTATTTTATTTTCTATATAGAAAGTTGCTCAGGGACAGGACTCAGGAGGGCAAGACATTAGAATGGGCAGCACACACACACATGAAATTGACTCTTAAAGTGGTGTTTCCCCCAAAAAATAAAAAATAGCTTAAAATTCCTAAAAGAAATAAAAAAAAAAAAAAATTTGAATTTTTTTTTTAACTCACCTGTAAATGTCTGTTGCTAGGGGGTCCCTCGTAGTCTGCCTCCTTCAGTGCCTGGGCTGGTGACATCACTTCCCCTTGGCGCAGTCAGTCATCTGGGACACGTGACAGGTCCCAGATGACATGCGCAGTGGATGCCCGGCTGTGAAGCCACACAGTAAGAATGCCGGCACCGCCGAGCGAAGAGGGGAACGAGGGGGTGCTTCGTTCCCCCGCATCGCTGGACCCTGGGACAGGTAAGTGTCCGATTATTAAAAGTCAGCAGCTGCAGTATTTGTAGCTGCTGACTTTAAAATGTTGGCACCCTACTTTAAGCCTCGTACACACAATCGGATTTTCGGCCAGGAATTGTGTGATGACAGACTGCCTAAAATCGTCCGTTTGTACGCTTCATCAGACAATTGTTGTCCAACTTTCTGCCAACAAATGTTGGTTAGCAGGCTAGTAAATTTTCGGCGGACAAAAGTGTGCAATGTGTCCGCCATAATGTCACAGTCACGATAAAAGTCGCAGATCGCCGCCATTACTAATAAAAAAAAAGTTATAATAAAAATGCCGTAAATCTATCACCTATTTTGTAGACGCTATAACTTTTGCGCAAACCAATCAATATACACTTATTGCGTTTTCTTTTACCAAAAATATGTAGAAGAATACATATCGGCCTAAACTGAGAAAGAAATTTTAGTTTTTTTTATATATTTTTTGGGGGATATTTATTATAGCAAAAAGTTACAAATATTGCTTTTTTTTTTTCAAAATTGTCGCTCTTTTTTTGTTTATAGCACAAAAAATAAAAACCGCAGAGGTGATCAAATACCACCAAAAGAAAGCTCTATTTGTGGGGAAAAAAGAACGGCAATTTTGTTTGGGTGCAACGCCACACGACCGCGCAATTGTCAGTTAAAGCGACGCAGTGCCGAAACGCAAAAAGTGCTCTGGTCAGGAAGGGGGTAAATCCTTCTGGGGCTGGAGTGGTTAATGGACGCACCGCCACTGGTGCCTGACCTCACAAATGCGCTTCTGGAAGAATGGTCAAACATTCCCATAGACACTCCTAAACCTTGTGGACGGCCTTCCCAGAAGAGTTGAAGCTGTTATAGCTGCAAAGGGTGGGCCAACTCAATATTGAACCTTACGGACTAAGACTGGGATGCCATTAACCACTTCAAGACACTTAGACACCTTCCTGCCCAAGCCAATTTTCAGCTTTCAGCGCTGTAGCAATTTGAATGACAATTGCGCGGTCATACAACACTGCACCCAAACAAATTTTTTATCATTTTTTCCCCACAAATAGAGCTTTCTTTTGGTGGTATTTGATCACCTCTGCGATTTTTATTTTTTGCGCAACAAACAAAAAAATACAGAAAACTTTGCAAAAAAACAAATTTTTCTTTGTCACTGTTAAATTTTTGTAAATAAGTGTGTTTTCTTCTTCAATGACGGGCACTGATATGGCTGCACTGATGGGCACTGATAAGGCGGCACTGATGGGCACCGATGAGGTGGCGCTGATGAGGCGGCACTGATGGGCACTGATAGGTGGCACTGGTATGCAGCACTGATGGGCACTCATAGGTGGCATGGGCACTCATAGGCGGCACTGATGGGCACTCATAGGCGGCACTGATGGGTAATTATGGGTGGCACTGATGCATACTTATAGGTGGCACTGATAGGTGGCATGGATGGGCACTGATAGGTGGGCACGGATGGGCACTGATAGGTGGCACTGATGGACACTGATGGGTGGCACTGATGACACTTATAGGTGGCATTGCTGGGCATCCCTGTTTTATAATGTAAATAAGAGGTGCCAGTCAGTGCCCATTTGTGGGCACTGATTGGCATATTTTGGGCATTTTTCTTAACATGTGGATGGCCATGGGGGATGTACCTGGCCATCCACATGCTGGGGGCTTCCCTGGTGGTCCTGGGGGCTTCCCTGGTGGTCTAGTGTGGGCATCTGAGGGGGGACTGCGGTGATAAACAATCAGCGCATACCCCCCCTGTCAGGAGAGCCGCCGATCGGCTCTCCTCTACTCGCCGCGTCTGTCAGACACGAGTGAGGAAAAAACGATCAACGGCTCTTCCTGTGTACATCGTGATCAGCCGTGATTGGACACGGCTGATCACATGGTAAAGAGCCTCCGCTGGAGGCTCTTTACCGAGATTGGTGTAGCCATGTGTCAGACTGACACACCGCTCCACCGATCGCCGCAATTCGCGCCCCCACGGGCGTGTGGCAGCTGTTATCCTGAAGGATGTCCAGTCAGGATAACAAAACTACTTCCCGGACGTCAATCTGCTATTGACGGGGTTTTTTTTCTTTGTTTTCTTTGTCTGAATTTCTCACTTCCTGTTCCTCCCTCAGTAAGCTGTTCTGGCTGACTAAACACCGCTCAGATGATGGTGTGAAGTGAGAAATTCAGACAAAGAAAAAAAAACATTTAGAAGGCAAATCGAAGGAAAAGGTAAGTGAACCAACAATGCACTAGCTTAAAGGAACCTATTTAGAAAATAAAAAACAAAGCTTTACAACCCCTTTAAAGTTCATGTGCGTGTGAAGGCAGGCGTCCCAATACTTTTAGTAATATTGTGAATTTAATGAAAATGTTTGTGTCTGGAATTCAGCTTTAAGAAAAAAAATATATATAATTCTCCTGTCCTGTGACATGTGACCTTTAAGACAATCCCATAAAGGCTGTGTGATTATTGAGGTGAGTACAGAGCGATTCCTCCTCGGCCTCCAACAGAATCTTCAGCAGGTTTAATAGAATTTTAAGAATCACTGAAATCCCCAATCTACTGCTCTTTATAGGGGTTAAAGGTGATTCATTCGACAGGCAGCAGTCAGGTGAGGTGGCATGGCAGAGGTCACTATGATATTAAATCTATATATCACTCTCAGGTATTTCTCTCTTCCACGCCAGAATGAGATTGATAACAAGATGGCAGAATTTCCAGCTCTACGTGCGTCCATCTCCACGGGTCACCCGGGTCAGCGCAGGGGCCCAGCCCTCCACAGTCTACATACAGAGATATTTGTCTTCATATATCTCATTCATTCATTCATTCATATAGGTTGGTATGTCATGTGTCATTGGGAATCCACAAATTATTACTATAGTGTACTAAGGGAGGACTTGGCTCGCGTATTTGGCTCGCCGACGCGTCATTTATATCCTTTGTTCGTGTTTTGTTTATGAGATGACAATATTAAAAATTACTGGCAGGTTCCAGAAAATGATCATCAAGATTATGAAAGGGGACATGGAAAGATAATAAAGAAAATACATCAGCCTCGGAAGAGTCAGAAAGTCGAAATTAAACGGTCGTTATCACCATTATTACACTATTAAGAGACGTGCGATCATTAACCACTTGCCTACTAGGCACTTTTACCCCCTTCCTGCCCAGGCCAATTTATAGCTCTGTCGCACTTTGAATGACAATTGCGCGGCCATGCATACACTGTACCCAAATAACATTTTTATCAATTTTTCTTCACACAATAGAGCTTTCACTTGGTGGTATCACCACTGGGTTTTTTATTTTTTGCTAAATGTAAAAAACTAAAACTTTTTCATAGTTTGTTCTAAAATTATGCAAACAGGTAATTTTTCTCATTCACTGATGTGCACTGATAGGCTGCACTAGACATGTGCGCTTAGTTTCGTTCCTAATTAACCACTTCAATACCGGGCACTTATACACCTTCCTGCCCAGACCAATTGTCAGCTTTCAGCGCTGTCGCACTTTGAATGACAATTGCGCGGTCATACTACACTGCACCCAAACAAACTTTTTATAATTTTGTTCCCACAAATAGAGATTTCTTTTGGTGGTATTTGATCACCTCTGCGGTTTTTATTTTTTGCTAAACAAATAAAAAAAGACCGAAAATTTGGAAAAAAATAAAAGTTTTGGTTTTGTTTCTGTTATAAAATTTTGTAAATAAGTACCTTTTCTCTTTCACTGATGGGCACTGATAAGGCGGCACGATGAGGTGGCACCAATGAGCGGGCACCGATGATGGGCACTGATATGCGGCACTGGTAGGTGGCACTGATATGCAGCACTGATGGGCATTGACAGGCGGCACTGGTGGGCACTCATGGGTGGCACAGGTGGGCACTGATAGGCGACACTGATGGGCACTGAAAGGATGAAAAGATGGGTACTTATGGGTGGCACTGATAGGCGGCACTGATGGGCACTGATGGGCACTGATAGGCGGCACTGCTGGGCACTGATGGGCGTTGATACGTGGCACTGATGGGCACTAATATACGTCACTTATATGAGGCACTGATGGGCATCCCTAGTGGCAATGGCAGTGGTAGGCATTGTCAGTGGGCACTGATTGACAGCTGCCTGGGCATTGATTTGCAGCTGCCTGGGCACAGATGTGCATTTCCCTGGGGGTCTAGGGGGGCATACCTGGTGGTCCAGTGTGGTGGCATCCCTGGTGGTCCTGGGCGGCATTATGGTGGTCCCGGGTGGGATCCGAGGGGGGGCTGCACTGATAAACAATCAGCACAGACCCCCCCTGTCAGGAGAGCAGCCGATCGGCTCTCCTCTACTCGCGTCTGTCAGACGCGAGTGAGGAAAAGCCGATCAATGGC
Source organism: Lithobates sylvaticus (assembly GCA_028564925.1). NCBI lineage: Eukaryota > Metazoa > Chordata > Amphibia > Anura > Ranidae > Lithobates > Lithobates sylvaticus. Next base: position 182,532,555 of record CM053035.1, on the reverse strand, counting down.
TCTTCCTATTTACATCGTGATCAGCTGTGATTGGACACGGCGGATCACGTGGTAAAGAGTCTCCTAGATCGGTGTTGCGGGGTGTCAGACTGACACACTGCAACAACGAACGCAGCGATGCGCACCCTCGGGGGGCGCGTATCGGCTCAATATCCTGAGGACGTCATATGACGCCCGGTCAGGATATTGAAACCACTTTGCCGGCATCATTCTGCTATATGGCAGGCGGCAAGGGGTTAATATTCTGACACATTTTTCGTTATTCAGAGATTCGGATATATCCGAATATCGAATTTACAATATAAACAAATTTTACCGAATGCTCAGAATAATCGCCCTGAACTTCAAATCAAATTTTACATCGAACTCCAGTGGAAATCTAACTGTACACATATTGCTGAAATCAAAGACTGTGGGGTTGATTTACTAAAGGCAAATAGGCTGTGCACTTTTCAAAGTGCAGTTGCGCTCTATGACGCCAATTTCGCCAGAGCTTAGTAAATGAGGTAAAGCTTCACTTTGCAAAGAATACCCAATCACGTGCAAGGGAAATAAAAAAAAATGCATTTTTGCTTGCATATGATTGGATGATGGAAGTCAGCAGAGTATGTTCTCATTTACTAAGCTCTGGAGCAACTGCTCTTACAGAGTGCAAAATGCACTTTGCAAAGTGCACAGTCTATTTGCCATTTGTAAATCAACCCCTGTGTGTGTTATTAGAGTACCATTTTGAAATAATGCTGTTTTATTTTTACACACATTTTTACACACCATGGGAGTGTGATTTTGCACACTCCAATGGTGATTTAAAGAGTCATTGGGGGTTATTTATGAAAGGCAAATTTCAATTTACGATTACAATTTATTTCACAATATAGAAAACAATTGGGCTAACTTTACTGTTTTCTTATTTTTTAATTCAAAAAAAGTTTTTTTTCCAAACAAATTGCGTTTGTAAGACCGCTGTGCAAATACGGTGTGACATAAAGTATTGCAACGACCGCCATTTTTTTCTCTAGGGTGATAGAAAAAAAATATATATATATAGTGTTTGGGGGTTCTAAGTAATTTTCTAGCAAAAAAAAATTGATTTTAACTTGTAAATAACAAGTTTGAAAAATAGGCCTGGTCCTTAAGTGGTTAAATTGCAAGGTAAGTGTGATGTGCCTCCGCAGCGCGTTTCCAAAACGTGCAGCAAAGCGCTTGTTTTCTGTGCGGTCTGCCACACGATCGGAAACAGAGATGTGAATGGGGCCTTAGGCTCGGTTCACACCTATGCAGTTTGCTTTTGATCCGCTTCTGCATCGCCTTTTTGCAGTGCATTTTGTGTTTTTTTTGCGCGCGTTTTTGATGCATTTTTCGTGTGTTTTTTGATGCGTTTTACATTTCTTATATTTTATTTTTTGGCCACATTGTTGTTTGGGTGGATTAAAAAACGCAAAACACAAATCATGGCAAAAACGCACTACATGCTTTTCTGCAGCTTCTCAATTGAAGTCTGTTGAACCAAAAAAGCGCAGTTTTGCTTCAAATAAAAAGTCCCTGACCCTTTCCAAAAAAGCAGCCGCTGAAAAAAGCACAGATGTGAACATGTCCCATAGGAAACCGTGTTAAATGGACTGTAGTGCATTTCTGCAAAAAGCAATAATAACCGCAAAGGTGGGAACTTAGACCGTAGGGGAGATTTACTAAAACTGGAGCACTCAGAATCTGGTGCAGCTGTGCATGGAAGCCAATCAGCTTTAAACTTCAGTTTGTGCAATAATGCATTGACAATAAAACCTGGAAGCTGATTGGTTTCTATGCAGGGCTGCACCAGATTTTGCACACTCAAGTTTTAGTAAATCACCCCGAGTACTCATTTGCACATATAGGTGCGTCCAAGCTTGCACATTTTTTGCACCTTCCCGTGCATTTCCATGCAACATGTTTCTGGCAGCCCATTTCTGGCAGCCCATGGAGAGCAGCTACCCCCTCTATCACCAGTAGATAGATTCATGCTTTGCATGAATCTATCTATGGCTGCCGCTGCCACCCCCTATTCAGGCGCCATAGGCTCTAATGGGCGTCAAAAAAGGCAAATGACTATTCGCTTTCCTAACACTAAACCGCCTCTCCGCCAATCAGGTGCTCAGGTCTGTTACCCGTCACCTGATTGGCTGAAACGACAGGTGCCGCCATTGGATGCCTATCAGGAGGAGAGGAGGGGAGATGGGGACGGCAGAAAACGCATGGAGGACCCCGCTCGTCGCCGCCACCCGCTGCCACACCAAGACAGGTTAAGTGCCGGGCCGATGGCGAGCGGGCAGGGGTCACACTGGGGGCATTCAAGGGCACACTGGCAGCATTTAATGGGCACACTGACAGCATTTGATGGGCACACCGGTAGCATATGATGGGCACACTGACAGCATTTGAAGGGCATACTGGTAACGTTTGATGGGCACAGTGGCTGCGCTTGATGGCACAGTGGCAGCATTTAATGGGCACAGTGGCAGCATTTAATGGGCACAGTGGCAGTGTTTGACGCAGTGGCTGCAATTGGTGACACAGTGGCAGCATTTGAGGGCATAGTGGCAGCGTTTAATGGGCACAGCGGCAGCGTTTGGCACAGTGGCAGCATTTGAGGGCACAGTAGCAGCATTTGAGGGCACAGTGGACGCATTTGATGGCACAGTGGCTGCGTTTGAGGGCACAGTGGCAGCGCTTGAGGGCAGCGCTTGATGGGCACAGTGGCAGCGTTTGATGACACAGTGGCTGCAATTGATGATTTAAAATATAAAAAATGTTACGCCCCCCCAACAATTTTGAGCACCAGCCGCCACTGATAGCAAGCACATTTTTTTTATAATCACGCTGCAACAAACCACATATTACTGCGGTACCATACATTTTGGAGGCTGCAAATGCACCCACCTTTGTTCGATGCGTGGGCAAATAATTAGGAAATAATGGTACCCGCACGCATCAGCAGAGGATACCACTTTTCTGAGGGAAAACACACTCTCAATCGCGTTCCCGCACCACAATTGGTGAAAAAAACTCATGAAAGGACATTACCATGCGCCTATTTATTTCTCTCTTTGGTTCTGTACACGGCTCCATTCACCGGGGTTGATCGGCTCATTCATTCGAATTGATTGTCATCAGAATAGTCACCTCTGTTGTGAATATCACAAAGCTGAGAAATCGTCTCTTTACATCAAAGTATTTGGAATCCTATTCAGCTGTTACATATTTATTTCTCGTCAATCGATATTTTGTCTAATGAATTGTTACTTTATCTCCAGGTAGAACGGGGTTCTATTGGCTGCTTGTTGACACAGCGTACAACCTCAGAATTAATGTCACTCAGAAGCCGATGATGTACTAAGGAGCCGTGACCCCGGGATGATCTTCGTGAATTGACATTTCTATTATGTACCCAGAGAATAAATGCGATAAATAATCTGGATCTACAACAAATATGAAGACACACTTACCTCGAGTATAAGCCGACCCGAATATAAGCCGAGGCACCTAATTTTACCACAAACAACTGGGAAAATGTATTGACTCGAGTATAAGCCTAGGGTGAGAAATGCGCAGCTACTGTAAGTGGAAAAGAGGGTCAACAATGCCCATTTGCAGCCTCACTGTGCCCATCTGCATGCCTCACTGTGCCCATTTGCAGCCATAGGTCCCCCAAACTTCAAACTTGGTAGTTAAGGGTTCCTAGATGCCCCCTAGCTGCAGCCAAAATTTTGGGTCTCTGGACCCAAAGGGTCCCGAAATGACATTGCTGCAGATGGACACAGTTGACCGACTTTGGGGCCCCGTATCTCGGGGTCACTTGGTGCTAGGAACCCCAAATTTGGATATGTTGTAGTGCTAGTTCCACTGAATATCAAATTTGGGGTTCCTAGCACCAAGTGTCCCCGAGATATGGGGCCCCAAAGTCGGGTCGGAAAATGTCAAGCACTTTTCTGCAGCAGAGAATGACATTTTCCGAACCGACTTTGGGGCCCCGTATCTCGGGGCCACGTAGAGCTAGGAACCCCATCTTTGTATATATTGTAGTGCTAGGTCCACTGGGTTGGCATATCAAATTTCCTAGCACCAAGTGGCCCCGAGATACGGGGCCCCAAAGTCGGGTCGGAAAATGTCAAGCACTTTTCTGCAGCAGAGAATGACATTTTCCGAACCGACTTTGGGGCCCCGTATCTCGGGGCCACTTAGAGCTAGGAACCCCATCTTTGTATATATTGTAGTGCTAGGTCCACTGGGTTGGCATATCAAATTTCCCAGCACCAAGTGGCCCCGACATACGGGGCCTCAAAGTCGGGTCGGAAAATTTCATTTTCTGCTGCAGAAAAGTGTTTGACTCGAGTATAAGCCGAGGGGGGCACTTTCAGCACAAAAAAATGTGCTGAAAAACTCAGCTTATACTCGAGTATATACGGTATGTATAAAAAAACTGCACTGCAAAAATAAAGATGAAAATATCTATTTTGCTTTATTAGTACTGATATTTTTACACCAACCCATAGAGTGGCTTCACATTTCCCCCCTGTGCTTTGGCTGCAGCACGGGCGCAGCCCACTATACTTGTGGTTTTGGTGCATGTTAGCTGTGCTTTGCCATAGACTATCATCAAAAAAATACAATATCATTAAAAAGTTCATTTATTTCATCGAATCAAAAAGTGAAACTCAGTTATTATATATATTCATTACACACAGAGTGATATAGTTCAAGTATTTCTTTCTTTTAACCACTTCACCCCTATAAGAATTTACCCTCTTCCTGACCAGGCCATTTTTTGCGATACGGCACTGCGTCGCTTTAACTGACAATTGCGCGGTCGTGCGACATGATACCCAAACAAAATTGATGTCCTTTTTTCCCCACAAATAGAGCTTTCTTTTGGTGGTATTTCATCACCTCTGCGTTTTTTATTTTTTGCGCTATAAACAAAAGAAGAGGGACAATTTAGAAAAATACACAATGGGGGTTATTTACAAAAGGCAAATACACTTTGCACTACAAGTGCAAAATGCACTTGAAATTGCACTGCAAGTGCACTTGGAAGTGCAGCCGCTGTAAATCTGAGGGGTAGATCTGAAATGAGGGGAAGCTCTGCTGATTTTATCATCCAATCACGTGCAAGCTAAAATGCTGTTTCTTATTTTCCTTGCATGTCCTCCTCGGATCTACAGCGACTGCACTTCCAAGTGCACTTGTAGTTTGCATTTGTAGTGCAAAATGAATTTACCTTTCGTAAATAACCCCCATTATTTTGTCCTTTTTGCTATAATAAATATCCCCCCCAAAGAAATCTAATTTCTTCATCAGTTTAGGCCGATACATATTTTTGGTAAAAAAAATCCCAATAAGCGTATATTGATTGGTTTCCGCAAAAGTTATAGCGTCTACAAAATATGGCATATATTTATGGCATTTTTTTTTTTTTTAAATGTAATGGCATCGATTTTTATTGGGACTGCGAGATCGTGGCAGATAGGTCGGATGCTTTTGACACTATTTTGGGACCATTGACATTTATACAACGATCAGAGCTAAAAATAGCCACTAATTACTGTATAAATGTCACTGGCAGGGAAGGGGTTAACACTAGGGGGCGATCAAGAGGTTAACTGTGTTCCCTCAGTGTGTTCTAACTGTAGGGGGATGGGACTGACTAGGGGAGGAGAAAAAAAAGGAAAAAAGGAGATTGATGTTCCTACTTAGTAGGAGCACACGATCTGTCTCCTCTCCCCTGATAAAACCGGGATGTGTATGTGTTTACACACACACATCCCCATTCTCGGTCTGTAACGAGCAATCGCCAGTGCCCGGCGGACATTCCACCTGCCAGGCACGGGCTCCGGGGACATGCTGCGGGCCCGCGCACGCCTGCTATAGCGTCTTACAGAGCCGACGTATAGCTACGGCGATTTGTGCAGCCGTGCCAACCTGCTGCAGTATAACTGCGGCGGCTGGTCGGCAAGCGGTTAATGCCCGATTTCAGTCTGAATTTTTGGCTGAATTCGACCTGAAACAGACCAGAAAACGCACAGGACTGCTGTGCAATTCGCTCCAGAAGCGCCCTGGAGATGTGAGAACTGCCTCAATAGAAGCTGGTCACAATCGCCTGTAATTCAAATTGGTTGCGGGGAAACCCACATCCAATTCGCAATAGTGGGAGCCCAGCCTCAGTAGAGTAGAGCATGTTACTAGAGTAAATTAGAGAATGTTATTGGAGTAGATTTTTAGTAGAATAAATGTAGCTTTCTAGTGAATTAGTAGCTATGATTAGTAGTAGATTGACAGTAGTAGTAGATTACTTTTAGTGGACTAGTTGTAGGCTATTAGTAGAGTAGAGTATACTACTAGAATGGAGTAACGGGGCATGTTCCTGGAGTAGATTACAGCATGTTAGAAGCCTAGGTTCACACTATAGCGATGCGGGAACCAGCGCCATTCCAGTGCCCGTTCCCACATCGCATCTCTCCCACAGGCAGTTTACACTGCCATCTGTGATTCGCTGTGGGTGTCAATACAAAGTTAATGACAACCCCAGATCGGTTCACAGATCACAGTGCGAACTGTGGATTCGTATAGGAATCAGATCGCATGGATGTGAACACCCATGCGATCCGATTCCAGCGCAGGAATAAAAAAAAGTCCCTGCACCTTTTTTGTGTGAATCCAATGTGAGTTCAGCCATACAAGCTGTATAGCTGAACTCGCATTGCACAGACATCACATGTGATCGGCACAGCAATGCGGGTGCCAATCACATGCGTTGTCTGTGTTCGCAATAGTGTGAACCCAGGCTTAGAGTAGATTTAGTAGTAGTAGTTATAAATAGTGGTAGATTTGTAGCAGATTGAAATTAGTAGTAGATTAGTAGTAATTTTGTATAGGTTTTTTCGCACTTAGCACTTTGGTAGGGTGGCGCTAAGTGTTTTCTATACACTATTGATAGTAGTAGTAGATTACTATTAGTAGACTAGTAGTAAACTATTAGTAGAGGAGTGCACGTTACTAGAGTAGAGTAATGGAGCATGCTACTAGATTCGATTAGAGCATGTTATTCAAGTACATTATTAGTAGAATATTTGTAGATTAGTAGTGAATTAGTAGTAGTTAGTGGTAGAGTGGTAGATTTGTAGTAAATTGATAGTAGTAGTAGATTACTATTAGTAGACTAGTAGTAAACTATTAGTAGAGTAGAGCAGTGGAGCATGCTACTAGACTAGATTAGAGCCTGTTATTCAAGTAGATTATTAGTAGAATATTTGTAGATTAGTAGTGAATTAGTAGTAGTTAGTGGCAGATTTGTAGTAAATTGATAGTAGTAGTAGATTACTATTAGTTGACTACAGGGGCGGACTGACCATTCGGCCACTCGGGCACTGCCTGAGGGCCCCCGGGCAGATAAGGGGCCCCATCAGGGTTACCAGCCTTAGTAAAACCAGGGACAGTATGTAAAAATCAGTTGGTTTTTTTTACATCTGTCTCTGAAATGTCCCTTACCAACATCCTTTTGGTCTAAAAATTAGAGATTATAGCTGACCCACCTCTCCAGTACCTTCTCAGCCAATAGAAACATGTCTGTGTATACTGTGTAATTTGAAAAATTGTGTGTGTGTATACTGTGTGACCCCATAAAATCTTTTTGCCTGGGGGCCCCATAATCTCCTATTGCCCGGGGGCCCCATGAGTTGTCAGTCTGCCCCTGGTTGACTAAACTATTAGTAGAGTAGAGCATGTTACTAGAGTAGAGTAGTGGAGCATGCTACTAGATTTAAAATAGAGCATGTTACTAAAGTAGATGATTAGTAGGGTATTAGCCGATTATTGGTAGGTTAGTAGTTATTACTAGTAGATTAGTACTGGTAAATTATTAGTAGAGTAGGCCATGTTACTAGGGTAGAGCAGTATAGAGCAGAATACTTAGAAGTAGATCAGGTTTACTATGCACTAAACTGAACTTTCCTATGGCAAAGGAAATTTTCCTTTTGTAAATGTGGCAAAGAATATTTGCCAAGAATAGCCAATCATGTGAAAGGAAAATGGAAAGAAAAAGATTTTTGCTTGCACCTGATTGGACAATAGACGTCAGCACAGCTTCACCCTTGCACAGTGAACATGCTTTTCTCCTTTTATAAATCAGCCCCATTGTGTTCTAAGAAGGCTCCGCGGCGTTTTGTACCAGTTCAGTGGACAGACTGAGGTCCCTTGTGCCCCCCCCCCCCCACTATCACCTGTTGGGATATCATTTTTCATAATTAGATTTAGTAAATTGCAGAGATTGCGGTGTGAAGCATGTCACCAGCCATGTAGAACACCTGCCTGCGTTTACCACCTGCACTACGTGTGTATGGGGGACGGTAGCGGGGAGAGGGGGGGGGTGTGCATTGTTACGGCATGTTTACTGACACATTCGCACACAATAGCCGGCAGCACAATACACGGCGCACAATGTAGAGGTGACCCCACCTGACCCCCTCCAATAGAGGCTGCACACTGCTCACATCTCCGGCTCTTCGCCTCCGTGAACCGCCGCTATTGATCCATTATGTGAGGCTCTTTTCAGCGCACATTACAATGCGCTCGTCCCTCGCTGAAGGATAATGATGGATAATGACTAACAAAGAGCAACCGGGGCAAGAAATTGTATTTAATGCAAATCTGGGTGTAAAAAAGTCAAATTGAATCAGTTATGAAGAAAGGAAGATGTCACTATTGTCACCGCGACACGCCAATATGAAAAAACAGCAGTTGGAAACAAGTGGCCTCTCTTAACCACTTCAGCCCTGGAAGGATTTACCCCCATAATGACCGGGCCATTTTTTGCAATGCGCCACTGCGTCGCTTTAACTGACAATTGCGCGGTCATGCGGCGTTGTACACAAACAAAATTGATGTCCTTTTTTTACCAGAAATAGAGATTCTTTTGGTGGTATTTGATCACCTCTGCTGTTTTTATATTTTGCGCTATAAACCAAAAAAAGAGCGACAATTTTGAAAAAAAATATATATTTTTCACTTTCTGCTGTAAATCATAACCAATAAAAAAAAAATGTTAAATCAAATTTCTTCATCAATTTGTCTTCTGCTACATATTTTTGGTAAAAAAAAAAATATATATATATATATATATATTTTTAACTTTTTGCTATAATACATATCAAAAAAAAATAATATAAACATTTCTTCATCAGTTTAGGCCAATATGTATTCCTTTACATAGTTTTGGTAAAAAAAAAAAAATCGCAATAAACGTATATTGATGGTTTGCCCAAAAATTATAGCGTCTACAAAATAGGGGATAGTTTTATGGCATTTTTATTATTTTATTATTATTATTTAACAATATTTTTCAATTTCTGCTGTAAATCATATCCAATAAAAAAAAAATGAAAAAATCGAATTTCTTCATCAATTTGTCTTCTGCTACATATTTTTGGTAAAAAAAATAAAAATAAAACTATATTTTTACCTTTTTGCTATAATACATATCAAAAAAATATATATAAACATTTCTTCATCAGTTTAGGCCAATATGTATTCCTCTACATATTTTTGGTAAAAAAAAAATCGCAATAAACGTATATTGATGGTTTGCCCAAAAGTTATAGCGTCTACAAAATAGGGGATAGTTATATGGCATTTTTATTATTTTATTTTATTTTTTACTAGTAATGGCGGCGATCTACGACATCACGGCGGACAGATCGGACACTTTTGACACTTTTTTGGGACCATTGACATTTACAGGCATACCCCACTTTTAAGTACACAATGGGGTTTATTTACTAAAGCTGGAAAGTGCAAAATCAGGCTCACTTCTGCATAGGAACCAATGAGCTTCCAGGTTTTATTACCAAATCTTAATTGAACAAGATGGGGTTAGAAGCTTATTGGTTTCTATGCAGAAGTGAGCCTGATTTTGCACTTTCCAGCTTTAGTAAATAAACCCCATTGTGTACTTAAAAGTGGGGTATGCCTGTATACAGCGATCAGTGCTAAAAAAAAGACACTAATTACAGTATAAATGGCACTGGTAGGGAAGGGGTTAACACTAGGGGGCGATCAAGGGGTTAAGTGTTCCCTGGGAGGTGTTTCTTACTGTTGGGGGAGTGGCCTGACAGGGAGTACAGAGAGATTGCTGTTCCTGACCACTAAGAACAGCAGATCTCTCTCTCCTCCCCTGTCAAAACGGGGATCTGTTTGTATACATTGACAGATCCCCATTCTGGCTCTCTGTGGAGCGATTGCGGGTGGCTGGCAGACATCGCACCCGCTTCCTATTCCTCTTAAAGCGCCCGACGTACAGCTACGGCGATTTGCGCAGCCGTGCCAACCTGCCGCAGTATAATGACGGCAGCTTGTTCGGCAAGCGGTTAAAGAGCACCTGTCATGAAGGCAATCTCAACTCAAACTTCTATTTGATCGTACATTTTGGTACGTTTTCTGAAAGCTCACTAAAGATGCAGCATGCAGGACTTTTAATGCGAAAATGCACCAAAAACGCATGATCTAATAGAAGTCTATGGGAAGAGGTGGGTGACCCGCACAAAGCGCAAACAGAAAGTGCAACCTTTTGCGTTATAATGAGACAGGTGTCTGCTCACCTGATTTCTTCTGTACGTTCTATCTTAGGAAATCAGCCATAAACACGCCGCAGGTAGACAGAAATGAAGTGCATTTATAAACCTAAAGATGCCGCCATCATACAAGTGTCAATAAAACACCTATTAAACTGTGATAAAAGTAATCAAGCAGTTATATAACCCCGCAGTGCAAAGCAAACAAAAAAACGTTATACAGCAAAATATATTTTTTGTTCATAAAAGTAAAAGTTCTATTACTTCACAGAGCACAGCAAATAAAAAAACAAATATATACAAAGAATATTCTTTTGATTAATAAGTAGCAGTACCAATAAAAAAAACGTTCAACATATAAATAAACATCCAACTGGTAGCAGTGAAAACAGTCTAGTATAACCGTTTATATCTTCTAGAAAATATCCTCCTGCACCACTGTGATCAATCCCCTAAATTAACCATTTCAGCCCCCAAAAGTTTTACCCCCTTAAAGAGGAAGTAAAGTCTTCCTTTTTAATTGTGCCTACAGGTAAGCATATACTAAGGCAGGGCTTGACAAATTTGCTTGGAATCTAGGAGCTAGCTAAAAAAGTTAGGAGCCAGTTTTTTTTTTTTTTTTTAACGACAACGACTGACAGGTGGCACTGGGCACCGTAGGACGTCCTCCCAGAACCTTGCTCCTGCGCGCCCCCTGGGGCGCACACTCGGGAACATCCGTGACTGCCAGGTCCCGAGGACCCGGCGCATTGTGGTAAACGGACGCCGACAGCGGCCGTTTACCACGTGATCGCTCTGTCAAATGACGGTGCGATAACATGTACACAAACCGGCGTCACGTCATGACGCTGGTTCCTCCCTCCCCTCTCTGTATCGATCAGTACAGTGAGAGGGGAGAAGCTGAGAGGGGGAGAGATGGGACCAGCGCTGTGGGCTGGATGTGTAGTGCCCACAGCGCTGGTCAGTGACAGCTACACTGCCAGCACTGTGCAATACTCTGCCAATACATTTTAATAGAAACAAAGAATTTATAATTTTTTTACCAAATTTTCTGTATTTTTGGATTTATAGTGCAAAAAATAAAAAACCCAGCGGCGATTAAATACCACCAAAAGAAAGCTCTATTTGTGTGAAAAAAAGGACAAAAAATTCATTTGGGTACAGTGTTGCATGACTGAGAAATTGTCATTCAAAGTGTCAGAGCACTGAAAGCTGAAAAGTGCCCAGTGGTTAACATTGCATTAGCATTGTTAGAGGTGTTGCAATACCAACGGCCACCACAAGATGGCGCCATAGAAGGATTTCAGAAGGCCGCAAAGCCGCGGCCTAAATTTCTGGCCGGCGCGGCCCGATGCAATCGCGCGGCGGGGGTCGGTGTCCACAGGTTGACAGTACCGCAGCTGTGTCGCCCCAGGCGCCAGGACCCAAATTCTAGGCGCAATTGCGCCCGGGCGACCAGGGTTTGTCGAGGCCTGTACTAAGGCTTACCTATAGGTACTGTAATTATCTCCTAAACCTGCACCATTTACGAGAGATTTACTATATACGCCAATGTCATCGGCGCATGCGCTCTGAAGAAGCGGCCCCTGTGCCATGACCGGTGGCTTCCACGTGCATGCGCGGGAGTGACGACATCGCAGCTCCGGCAAATCACAGCGCCGGAAGGCTGCAAACCCGTAAGAAACCCCGGAGGAAAATGCAAGCAGTGTGCGGACGCCGCTAAGAGATCTCCGCCCTCATTATGAAAGGTAAGTCTTTCATAATGAGCTAGAATGTGATTTACATTTCTCATAACAAATTGTAATAAAAAAATTATAGTTTTTTTTTTTTCTACATACTCTCATCAGTCAGTGTGTCCCTGATTACCACCACACCAGTCATATTCTCCCTGATCACTGACAAACCAGTTACAGTGTCCCTTATCACCACCACACCAGTTACAGTGTCCCTGATCACCACCACGCCAGCCATATTGTCTCTAATCACCGCCACACCAGTTACAGTGTCCCTGATCACCACCACGCCAGCCATATTGTCTCTAATCACCGACACACCAGTTACAATGTCCCTGATCATCACCACACCAGTCATATTGTCTCTAATCACCGCCACACCAGTTACAGTGTCCCTGATCACCACCACACCAGTCACATTGTCCCTAATCACCGCCACACCGGTTACAGTGTCCCTGATCACCACCACACCAGTCATATTGTCCCTAATCAGCGCCACACCAGTTACAGTCTCCCTGACCACCACCACACCAGTCATATTGTCCCTAAACTCCGCCACACCAGTTACAATGTCCCTGATCACCACCACACCAGTTACAATGTCCCTGATCACCACCACACAGTCGTATTGTCCCTAATCACCGCCACACCAGTTACAGTGTCCTTTATCACCGCCACACAAGTTACAGGAGGGCATTAATCAGAGAGGCAGCACAGAGACCTAAGGTAACCCTGGAGGAGCTGCAGAGTTCCACAGCAAAGACTGGAGTATCTGTACATAGGACGACAATAAGCCGTACACCCCATAGAGTTGGGCTTTATGGCAGAGTGGCCAGAAGAAAGCCATTACTTTAAGCAAAAAACAAAATGGCACATTTTGAGTTTGCGAAAAGGCATGTGGGAGACTCCCAAAATGTATGGAGAAAGGTGCTCTGGTCTGATGAGACTAAAATTGAAATTTTTGCCCATTAAAGAAAACGCTATGTCTGGCGCAAACCCAACACATCACATCACCCAAAGAACACCATCCCCACTGTGAAACATTATGATGGCAGCATCATGCTGTGGGGATGTTTTTCAGCAGTCGGGACTGGGAAACTGGTCAGATTTGAGGGAAAGATGGATGGTGCTAAATACAGGGATATTCTTGAGCAAAACCTGTACCACTCTGTGTGTGATTTGGGGCAAGGATGGAGGTTCACCGTCCAGCAGGACAATAACCCCAAACACACTGGGGAAACATGTAAATGTGGTGGAATGGCCTAGTCAAAGCCCAGACCTCAATCCAATAGAAAATCTGTGGTCAGACTTAAAGATTGCTCTTCACAAGCACAAACCATCCAACTTGAAGGAGCTGGAGCAGTTTTGTAAGGAGGAATGGGCAAAAATCCCAGTGGTAAGATGTGACAAGCTCATAGAGACTTTTCCAAAGCGACTTGGAGCTGTGATAGCCTCAAAAGGTGGCTCTACAAAGTATTGAATTTAGGGGGGTGAATAGTTATGCACATTGACTTTTTCTGATATTTTGTCCTATTTGTTGTTTGCTTCACAATAAAAAAAAAAAAAACATCTTCAAAGTGGGCAGGTTCTGTAAATTAAATGATGCAAATCCTCAAACAATCCATGTTAATTCCAGGTTGTGAGGCAACAAAACACGACAAATGCCAAGGGGGTGAATACTTTTGCAAGGCACTGTATCAATGTGTCCCACGTAATAACCACCCTTTTTGCCGCATCACTCAAACACAAGTTCTGGAAATAACCAATCTGAGAATTAAAGTTTGTCAGTCTGTCTTATATCAGTTGAAATCCTCCACAGAAGCCGGACTGATAGATTGAATTAAAAAAAACACAAACACCGTCTAGCAAACGAGAGCGCACGCCTGCCTCCTAAAATACAGAAGAGACGGCTCTGTAGCTCCGTATCAGAATATTTCAGGACGCGCTCAGAATCCGTGAAGGAGATTTCACTAGGAATCGTAAGCAGATGGACCGACATACGGAATAACAAATTAAATAAACTTTCGTTCATACAGCAAGGCGTGAGCTGTTTGATGTGAACACAAGACGAAGAGGACGCGCTCGCCTGTTGTCTGATCTTGCAGAATTATATTTGACCCTATTTACAGAAATAGCGTTCCTCAGACGACAGTCGCGGTGCAGGCGATATGGCACCATTTGCTTCCACCTGCACCGCTATTTACTCTCCATGTGACCAGGCAGCATTCCTCCTCCGTACAGACGACTTTTGTTCAATATGAGGATAAATGTCACGCACGGTTTCCTCATTAGACGGGATGTGTGGAGCTTTTATCAGCACGGCCTGGACAGGTATCCTGAGCTTTGCTGCAATTTTCTCCTCTATGGATGATTATTGTTTTCATGTCTGAAGCTCTGTGAACAGTAATGTTTGTGGCTCCATCAGGGGATGTGCACATTATCTGCTATTTAGGAGAGAGTGAAGAATCCATTGCAGAAAAACTAGGCCTGAGGATTTACTTAGTAACTTTTGCCATTACCTATAACAAGTGTGTCTCTAATGAGCCTAAAGTCCCCTGCCCTGCCACCAGCAGTTGTTGCTTAGGAAACCCAAAGCCCACCATTCACTCTCCTCCCTCACAATGGCCCTTCTAATAAGCCCAAAACCCACCATTTTTTCCCAGCGTTGGTTCTTCTATTAAGGCCAAAGACTACCATCCCCACAAAGTGATCTTAAATCTCCTCAAAGTCCAAAGTCAACCATCGTTCCCCACAATGATCCCTCTAATAAGCCCAAAGTCAACCATTGATTCCCACAATGGTTCCTGTAATAAGTCCACCATAATTCCACCCACAATGCCCCCTTATTAAGCCCAAAGTCTACCATCCCTCACAGCGTTTTTTTTAAAAAGCCCAAAGACTACCATCCCCACAAAATTATCTTAAATCTCTCATTCATCCCCACAATGGTCCCTCTAATAAGCTCAAAGTCAACCATCCTTCTCCACAATGATTCCTGTAATAAGCCCAAAGTTCACCAGCCTTCCCCCACAAAGAAGCATAAAGCTCACAATTCCTCCTCAACCCACAATCCCCCCTTATTAAGCCTACCATCCCTCACAAGGGTTCTTCTAATACCCCCCCCCCCCCTAAATGGTCCCTTCAGCCCCAGAGGATTTGGCTACTCAATGACCAGAGCACCTTTTACAATTTGGCACTGTGCTGCTTTAACTGGTAATTGTGTGGTCATGCAATGCTGTACCCAAACAAAATTTGCGTAATTTTTTTCATACAAATAGAGCTTTCTTTTGATGGTATTTGATTGCCTCTGCGATCTAAATTTTTTGTGATATAAACAGAAAAAGACCAAAAAGGGCATAAAATGGTGATTTCACTTCCTCACTACCTATCACAGTTTCGGAGGCCATGAAATGGTTTGACAAGATTGCACAAACCCCCCCCCCCCCCCCCGCCCCAAATGACCCCATTTTGGAAAGAAGACACTTCAAGCTATTTGCTGAGAGGCATGTTGAGTCCATGGAATATTTTATATTTTGCCACAAGTTTTGGGAAAATTAAAATAGTTTTTAACTTTATTCTATTTTTTTTACAGAAAGTTGACACTAAATGATATATTGTTCGAACATGGCATGGTTATATGTGGAATTACACCCCAAAATACATTCTGCTGAGTATGGGGATACCACATGTGTGGGACTTTTTGGCAGTCTAACCACGTACAGGACCCCGAAAACCAATCACTGCCTTAAGGCTTTCTAAGGGCGTATGTTTTTGATTTCACTCCTCACTGCCTATATCAGTTTTGGAGGCCATGAAAGCATGTTGAGTATTGCGCAGATCTCGCTTTTTGGGGGACAGGGGTGCTTTTTTTTAATTATTATTTATTTAGCTTTTTTATTGTATTTTTAAACTGTTCCTTAAAAATTTTTTTAAATCATTTTTATTGTTTTCTCAGGGAATGTAAATATCCCCTATGACAGTAATAGGTAGTGACAGGTACTCTTTTTTGAAAAAATTGGGGTCTATTAGACCCTAGATCTCTCGTCTGCCTACAAAGCATCTGACCACAACAAGATTGGTGTGATAAAATGCTTTGCCAATTTCCCAATGGTGCTGTTTATATTCGGCAAAACCTAAGTCATGAAATGCTTGTAGATTCCGGTTTCTTAGGCCATAGAGATGATTGGAGCCATTCTGGTCTCTGATCAGCTCTATGGTCAGCTGGTGGAACCACCGGCTGCATTCTTGGGTTTCCTGTTAGGACAGGAGAGCCTGAGAAAACCATGGAAGACGGTGGGAAGGGGAGACGTTCCCTCCCACTGCTTGTTAAAGCAGTCTAGAGGCTAATTAGCCGATAGGATTGCTTTTACATGAAAGCCGACCACTGGCTGAAAAGAATGATGATACCTAAATCTGCAGGCATCATTCTGGTATAACCACTCAAAGTCCAGCAACATACCAGTACGTTGCTGATCCTTGTTGGGCATGCATTGTAATGTTTTTTTTTTCATGCAGCCTGTGGGCTGAACGAAAAAAAGAGATTGATCGGTGGGTATGCCCACCATTAGAATACCGCCCTTCATCCACCCACTTCTAATGATGGGCATACATGGACCATTTTTAACTGTGGTGGTGAAATAACCTCCTACATCGCTGGAGTCGCTGATTTACGTATCGTGGGAGCAAATGCTGTTGCTGTCAAGATAAATAAATCAGTGCTGCAGCTGAATGGCGTACCTGCTAAGCTAATGATGGTTAACAATAAAACAAAGTAACATTACAGTATAACAGTAAGACATACCATACCTGCAAAGCAAATACAATAAAACATAGTAAAAATATTTTTTTTTTAACGCAATCTGTGCCTAAATAATAAAACTGTGATAGTGAAATCACCTTCTACAGCGCTGGAGTCGCTGATTTACGTATCGTGGGAGCAAACTCTGTTGCTGTCAAGATAAATAAATCAGTGCTGCAGCTGAATGGCGTACCTGAAAACAAAAAATGGAGGAGGCTCTGATGTGATATTGGGGGCTCATGCGCACGGTGCCACATGCGCCAATTCCATGATCAAACAAGTGACTAAAAAGCGGCACACTTGTGTAATAATTGTCCACATACAAGTGGTACCCCTTTCCGAATAAGGGTGACACACAATCTTACCAGCTCTCCCTATGTAATCTGGGCAGTTCTCCGGCTCTATGTGACTACCTCTTCCCTCATAAACCATAAAACTATGTGTATAGCCTGTGGCCCTGTCACAGAGCTTATACATCTTGACCCCATATCTGGCACGCTTGCTGGGAAGATACTGTTTGAAAAACAAGCGGCCAGAAAACTTAATCAGGGACTCATCAATGCAGACAACTTGATCAGGAGTAAACAAGGCTGCAAACTGTTGGTTGAAGTGGTTTACGAGGGGCCGAATTTTGTAGAGCTGATCGTATCCAGGGTCACCCTGAGGACGACAGAGTTCATTATCATTGAAGTGCATGAACCGCAAGATCTGCTCGTATCCTTCCCTGGCCATGAAGGCAGAGAACACGGGCATATGGTGAATTGGGTCAGTGGACCAATATGATCGCAACTCACTCTTTTTAGTTATGCCAATGAGGAGGGATAGGCCCAGAAAGGTCTTAAATTCGGAAACCGTAATATGTTTCCATTCTCTGGCAAGGGTCGAATGGGGATTAGTGCCAATGAATGGACCAGCATACAAATTGCTTTGGTCCACAATAGATCTATAGAGATCGTCTGTGAAAACAGCGAATAAAAATCAAGTGACGTAAAATCAACTGTTTCTACCGGAATTCCGGGTTGGCCAGTGAATGGGGGAAGTACGGGTGCTGCAGAAGTGGTGGGCTCCCAATTAGGATTGGCAAATGCAGAAGGAAGGGCACTATGGGCTTGACGGGCCTGTCTTTGTCTATTTCTTGGTATCTGCGGGACACTAGTTGTGCTAGCCACCTCACCAGCTTGAATTGCACATATGGGAATCGCCACGTCACCACGTGATACTGCAGTGCTGGTTTGACTACGACCAGGGTGTACTAGGCCGCTGGTGCTTGCCAGTTCACCAGAACGATGAGAGGCACTAGTACTGGCTCTCTGCTCCATACAAGAGCCCTGCGGTACTTGCACCTCAACAACAGCAGAAGAATGGGGTCGGGTACGCCTGACCTTGGCAGGGGCAACAACTCCGTTGTCAGAGCTATCTGTCAGGGTGCCACTGCTGTCTACAGGATCGTATTCTGAGCCTGAATCTAACAGATGAGTGACTTCCTCTTCACTATCTGTCATGCTCAGAAATGCGTGGGCCTCTTCACTAGTGTACCTTTGATTTGCCATTTTGGTCTCTAAATGTACTGGTACATTAGTGAGACTCACAGGAAAAAGAGCTCCTGGCTGTCAGCGACTGATTCAAATGCTACCAAAAAAACTGTTAGCGTTCGCAGGGATCAGGCCTGACTCTGCGAACGCTGCAGTTATGTGTGTTGTGTTTTTGTAAGTGACGGTGATTGATTGATAGTGCACTTGGGTGGGCTGGGCTGGGTTGGGCAGAGGGGTTAAATGCAGGTGCTAGCAGGTATCTGGGCTGATTCCACTAATGCTGCATTTTTGGGAACCCTAAACTATTGGGGATGCTAATATAGTTCTGATCAGATCAAATATATCGATCTGTTCAGACACTATACTACTAAGGGAGGTGTATGGTGCGTGCATGGGTGTTAGTGCTACTGGCACTAATCTCACACTGCCTGGGGCGTTGCAGACCATGACTGACGCTAAAACATCACCCTCCGGGCGATCAGGGGGTTAAACATTTGTTGGGTAATATACGGCGGGTGCCCTGATGCTATAAAAAAAAAAAAACTAACCAGCATCACCCGTAACACTTAAGCCCCATACACACGGTCGGACTTTTTCATCAATTTGGTCCGATCGGACAAGGTTGATGAAAAATCAGACCGTGTGTATGCACCATCGGACAGTGTTCGTCGGTTTGTCCGTCGGACAAAGTCTTATCTCCTGCTGGAAAGATTTCCCGTCAACTCGGTCCGATCACACCAAATCCGAGCGTGTGTACGCTTGTCCGACGGACAAAGTGCTACGCATGCTCAGAAGAAATTCTGTGACGGAAGCGCTCGGTCAGGTAAAACTACCTTTCCTAATCGACACAGCACATTCGTCACGCTGCAATGTTAAAATGTCTTTAATGCAGCGCATTCTCTTTTTCTTTACAATGCAACAAGAATGACATGTTTTAGCTGCTCCTATTCACCCGCACTTCTCACAAACTTACTTCTTTATTACTTTGCAGCATTTATACACTACATGTTTATTTTTACTCTGAACGGAAAAGAATCTTTGTTCTTTTTTTACCATGATTTGTCTTTTTTATTTTTTTTTGGGGAATACATATTTGAATGTTTTTTTTTTTTTTTTTTTGGAGGGGGGTTGTGTGTCTCAAATTACCAAAAACACATTATTTACATTTGTATTTCTTGCTTAAATTTACTAGGAGGTTGTTTGTTGTTGTTGCCCCTTGTTAATTCTACTTTAGGATTAGTGAAATGTACCAGCCTACTCAAAGAAAAACTGTCATTGTAGCAAAGTAAAACACAATAGTCAATGATTATTTCAAATCAAAAAAACCTTTATTTAGGTCACACCAACAAACCAAAGAGGAACGCAGCCATGGTGAAACTTGGGGAATTTGCAAAGTCTTGGCCCCCCACGGCAACCATCATTGTCCAAGCGTAGAAAATTGGGGGCCTGAGGAGTACGTATATTAAGGGGAGTGCAATCTGGTCGTGAAGTCCAAAGTATCCGGAACTGCAGCAGATGCCATCTAGGTCCCCAGGCTCTGGTACTACAAGAGGCTCCATCTTCTCTCACACCAGACTGATTGCAGGTCGTCACTCTCAGGTCTTCCTTCCACGCTTCCTTCCACGCTGTGGCTGTCGTGCTGGTGGGGTGGCAGAAGGAGGAGGAGGAGGAGGAGGAGGCGGAGCATGGTAACTATGGCAAACATGTGTGACTGGGGTCATCTCCCCAGCCCTACCCTTATTTAGGACATGGAGGATGAGCCCCTCACACATGTTGCGTTGCCCCACCTCCATACCCATCATTTTTGTGACAACCACCGAGCCAAAGGTCTCCTCGTCGGCGGGTGTGGCATGTAGGGAGGCTGAAGCCTCTCTGATCATCCGGAGCGCTGACTGTGCCGCATAACCCCCCCTTCTCGCCCTTTTGTACGGAGGGCGGAGGGGAGGGGTTTGGGTGTCAGTCAGGCTCCGAGGCCTAGCCCCCTCTTGGCTGCCACTACCCAGCTGGTGGCTGCCACTAACCCCTGCCTCCTCCTGACTGCCACCTTCCACAGCCACCTCCTGGCTGAGGTCTTCCTGTGTAGGAAAAAGGGACATAGTTTCAGTTATTTGTTCATCAAACACACACAATTCTCATCTAGTG
Source organism: Lithobates sylvaticus (assembly GCA_028564925.1). Classification (NCBI taxonomy): domain Eukaryota; kingdom Metazoa; phylum Chordata; class Amphibia; order Anura; family Ranidae; genus Lithobates; species Lithobates sylvaticus. The sequence goes on along the minus strand of CM053035.1, from coordinate 182,511,752 downwards.
ACTGGTGCAAAATGTTTACAAATAGAAAACCATACAATTCTCAGCCCAGCAGTTTAGATTCTGGCCCCAAATGTCTCCCACACCACTGTCTGTTGATATGTCAAACACGTTAGGAACTAAGCAATTGGCGATCCTGAATTAAGTGAACATCATTCATTATTCCCATAAATGGTAACAAAACTACTATACCTGGAACAAGCTGGGCTCCTCCACCTCTTCCAGACTGGAAGGCCCAGGTTGCTCCTCGGAAGCCTCATCAGGGGTGGGCTGTGCGCAAGGAAGCGTGGAAGGAGGAGTTGAGGTTGGCTCCGTGACATCAGCCTGGTCCTTCAGAAAATGGAGACTCTGATAGTACCAGAGCTTGGGGACATAGACCTCATCTGCTGAAGTTGCAGTTTCCTCAGACTTCACGACCTTCTTCCTCTCCCTGATATACGCACTCCTCAGGCTGCCAATTTTCTTTCTAATATCATCAACAGTTGCCGTGGGGAACCTTGGCTTGACAAATTCCACAAGTTCCTCCAGGGCTGCGTGCCTCTTTGGTTTGTTGGTGTAATGTGGGTGTATACCCTGCCACAATATGGGAAAATCCCTGTATTTGGCAATGAAGAGGGGGAGAAAACTCATGTCGTTGAATCCCTTCATATCAATCTCTGCAAGACACAACAACACACCAAACCCTATAAATTATGTCAGGCTAAACTCTCCTAATCTTCTCCATAAAGAAGCCTCAAGTTCAAATCAGTCTAGGCTAGTTATGTACCAACGTTAAATTGTACCTTCGTTTGTAGCGATCGTCTCGTGCGAGTTTTCTCTCCCCTCGTCTCCCAGATCGTGGCTACGACACAGGCGTGTGACGTTTTATATACACTGCGCATGCTTCAAACTCCGCCCGCCCCTGACGATCTTTCTCGTCTATTCCCCACCCCTTCTCTTTACGGCGTAGTGGGGAGAGCACATGGCGGGGACACAGCAGGTGCGCCACAAATATCCCACCAACGAGGAGGAGGACGAGGAAAGTCCGGAGGCAGAAACGTCCCGATCCCGGAACCTGAAATTCAAGGCCTCCAATATGTCATTTGGAGAAATGTTGGAGATGGTGGACATATTAAAGAGGAGCGACTATGATGGGAAGTATGGGCCTTACCTCAACCCCAATGTCCGCAAGGCCAAGATCATGTCTAAAGTTGTGAGAAGGCTGTACAATAATTTTGGGGTACAACGATCCAAGGAGCAACTCAGGAAACGCTGGTCAGACCTGAAACTGAGGGAGGCCGATCAGTACAGAAAGATCAAGAGAATTCTTCAAAAAAGTAAGTAGTTGTGTTTTGTGTTTGATTTCTTGCTTGCATACTGCTCCATTGTGTTTTGATTTTTACCAAGTTGTACATTCCAAAATGGCCACTTTCAGGTTCGTCTGTGCATTCGATCGTACTCAGCCTCGATCTTTCTGCCACTGTCATGGTCGTGTGTGTGTGCATTCGATCGTACGCAACCTCGATCGTTCGGCCACTTATAATACGATGTTTGGTGTTTTTTTGGGGAAAGGAAGTTTGTTCTCACTAGAAATGTCATCAAGAATGTAAAGCCAATTTATTCAATGTAAAGGAGAGGTCACTCAGTAGCTGTTTACCCATCTGGACTCTAGAGCACTAGTGCTGGGACACCCAAACCCCCTTTTTATTATGCTTTTCCACACATGTGCTCCAGTGGATACTAGAGGGGGGTCTCCATCACACAAACTTCTACCAAAAAGCTAGTCAGTTTAGCACCTTTACAAAGTGACTTCATTCATGTAGTTGACATTTGTAACTGGCCAAACTAAAATAGTGTCCGTCACTTTCAAGCAATGTTTGTCATTTCCTATTTCTGCCCTCAATAGCTTGTGTTGCTAAATCTTCCTTTTGGACATTCTCATAGGGGAGCGAAAACTTGGGCCGTCTGAGGAAACCCCCAAACCAACACCTACCAAAAAAGGGGAAAGAGCAGAAGCAGAGGAGGAGGAGGAGGAGGAAGGAGAGATCATCGAACTTGGAGAAATTGTCACCACAACAGGTGAGTGTGGGAGAACACAGCTACTGGTAAGCTAATCCATGTATGGCTGCCTCATTTCCAACACCCCATTTTTGTTTGTTTGTGGTTTTTAGGTGACGTGGATGTTGTGGAAGAAAAATCGCACTTTACCACAGAGAGTGCCCACGTACTCATCGGAGAGATAATGGTCTGCAATAGAGATCTAGATTACATAAAGCAAAACATCAATGATGTTCAACAAAAATTGAAGAACATCATTGATATTTTAGGAAAAATATGAAAACGCACCAAGTAATTAACACACATTTGTGCCAGCTTCAGAACACATTTGCAACTTAAAAACTGTCTGAAATTTGGAACATGCACACATTGTGTCCACATGTGCTAGCTCCCACCATGGTGGATGAATGGCAACGTTTTTTTGGGGGTGCAAACACTTTACGAACTACGAAAGTGGTTGTGGTGAAGGGGTTGCACCCCCAAAAAACGTCCATTCATCCCCATGATGGAAAATGGCACTTTTGAAGCTTCTAGGCATGTGTTTTACCATCTAATGACCATTTTCAGTCCCAAATTGTGTGCATGTTCCAAATTTCCACTTTTCGGGGGTGACCCCCCCATGTGATGAAGGCAAGATCAAACACACTTTGAACATATAGTCATGTCTGATCTTGTCTTCACTTTACAAAGTTGAACTTTCCAAGTTCCTAGGTTCTGTTTTGCTCCATGCCTGGTTTTACCAATTGCGGAATGTTTGTAAACAATGTTGTAAATAACCAAGATGTTGTCAGTTTTGGCGTGAAGATTGTAAACGCACTTGGGAATGTTTTCCTAGTAAACTTTTATTTTTCTAAATGTGTGGCTTCCTTATTTAAAAAACACAATGCATTATGTATGTAAAATGAAAAGGATATGGGGGGCAATGGGTGTTATTTACTAAAGGCAAATCCACTTTGCACTCCAATTTTCTTTCCCGGGGAACTTTTTCAATGCACTTGTAGAGCATAGCGGATTTGACTTATGTAAATGACACCCACAGTGCTTTGTACGAAAACACGGAGCACAGCATTTTGGAGAATACACACATGTCAGACCTGGTGATGAAAAGGAGTATTTTGGGTGTCAGTTATGCAGTACAAACCTTCTCTAGACCAAAGATTAGGTAGGAAACACACAACATGAGAATAATCTTTTTGGGAAGAAGAGGCTGTTACCTCCTTTTGCCCAGAAAGTGCATTCCCACTGTCGAAGGCAAAGGGAAAAAATGTCAAAGTAAAATAAGCTAAAAAGAAGACTGAAATGACATGAAATCATAGGTTGGTTAAAATATCAGATTTATTAAAAAATGCCTCTCACACATCGTCAGGCAGAGCAATGGCCCCCCTACCCACAAAGTACTGCATATATTGGTCCCGGACCACACGGGCATTTAGAGGGGGCAAGCCTGGACGTGCCACTCGAAGGGCTGTGAGTTCGGCATTTGGAGGGCCCTCCACATCTGGGCCAACGGGCACCACATAGTTCCTGTTATGTCTTTTGAGGAAGTTGTGCAATATGCAACAGGCAAGAACTATGTGGTTCAGTTTGTATTCCGCCAAGTTAAATGCCGTCAGGAACAGGCGGAAGCGGCTGGCCAGGATGCCAAAAGCGTTCTCCACAACTCTTCTGGCTCTGGACAGCCTGTAGTTGAAGACCCTCTGGTCCGGGGTGAGGGTCCTCATCGGGAACGGCCTCATCAGATGGGGAGTCAACGCAAACGCTTCATCTGCGACAAAGACGAAGGGGAGTCCTTCGGCATTCTCCTCTGGAGGTGGCAAGCACAGACTGCCACTTTGGAGACGCCAGTAGAACTCCGTGTGCGTAATGGCCCCACCATCCGATATCCGGCCGTTCATCCCCACGTCCACATACATAAACTCGTATGTTGCCGACACCACCGCCAACATCACTACACTATTAAACCCTTTATAATTATAATAGTAGGACCCCGAGTTGGGCGGTGGGACGATGCGGACGTGTTTCCCATCAATTGCCCCTCCGCAGTTAGGAAAGTCCCAACGGCTGGCAAAGTGGGAGGCCACAGTCTGCCATTCCTGTGGCGTGGAAGGGAACTGTGGAGTGAAACAAGAAAAAAAAATTAGTCACTTTGCACCTAAACATTGCAAGCAGATTAGACAATCAACATCTTGGAACAAGAGCATTGTATAAAATTGGAGGCTGGAAAGTATTTGCACAGAAAAGTAGAGGCTCCCCTTCACAGATTACTCACCCCCCCATCAATCCCCCCACTTCTGATGGGCCATTGGCAATAACTAGGGTTTTGGGGGGGGGGTGGTGGACAGCTAACCCTCTGCACTTCATTGATTGGCAAATGGCTCAATAATGTGGGCTAGTTTGGCCAGACCCTCTGTACTTAACACTATTGGCAGGCCACAGGAAATATCAAATAACATTTAAACCCCCCCCCCCCCCCAAAAAAAAGGCAAACACATTGTGACATTATGAAATTACCAAGCAAGCTAATAGGAGGGAAAGAAGACAAAAAAATAGGAAATGGAATGTATGGAGGCAGTCCCTTGCACTACATGCTTTGCTGAATTCATCCCTAAAGATGCGCACTATAAAGAGGTAGGTATATAGTGTGTATGGACCTTGGGAAAGCCAGCAGATAAAGGATTGGTACCATCTGACAGAGCAGTTGGGGGGGGGGTTCCTAATGAGTTTGCCCCCCCCCCACCAAAAGAACAAAAAAAGGGGGCTCTACATGAAGTAAACCACACAGCAAACATTTGTGCATATTTTAGGGGGTGTTTTGGGGCAAACAATACTATGCAGCAGACAAAAGACATTGCTTAAGTGACTAGGCCATAGGTGTCTATTGGGGCAGAAGAGCATGCTGGTGAGGTAAGTGAAGGGAAAAATGCATGAAGGAGAAAAGGGGCACAGCATATTAGAACATATTGCAATCATGGTAATTAGGGAAGGAGGTCAAAAATAGAAGACATTAGCAAACAGAGCATACATAGAAGGGAATAGTAAAGTAGAAATGTTACCTTAATATAGTCCTCCTGCAGGACCTGAATGATGGCAGAACAGGTCTCTGGAATAATGAGTCCCAGGGCCTGGGGAGAGATACCTGAAGAGAACTTCAAATCCTGAAGGCTTCTCCCTGTCGCCAAGTACCTCAACGTGGCAACAAGCCTCTGCTCCGGAGTAATGGCTTGTCTCATGCAGGTATCCTGCCGGCTGATAAAGGGGGTCAGCAAAGCCAAAAGACGGTGAAAATCGGGGTCCGTCATCCTGAGAAAGTTCCTGAAATCATCAGGATTATTCTCCCGGATCTCACGAAGCAAAGGCATGTGCGAGAACTGGTCACGCTGAAGCAACCAATTCTTGGTCCACATACTCCTCGTCACTCTGTTCATGGACGGGTCTTGGGTCAAAGCTAAAAGCCCGACACCAATTCCGCGTACAGCACGAACTCGGCGACGAGTACGCACGGGAAACATCGCTCAGAAGGTCACAAAAGGTCGGCTGGTCAGAACGGACAAACAGAAAGCACCGATAAACAGCAAGGCCTGAAAGAACGAAGTGAATACCAGCAACGAGCAGACAATAAGCAGTGCAAATCAAAGCGTCCTATATCAAGATATAGGCCGCAATGACCAACAAATGCGAACTGACTACACGCACTAATAAACAGATACGCACGACAAGCACAAACTGAAGAGCAGTAACGATCTGAGTCAGAAAACTGAGAAGCGCGAATCTTAAGTCACCAAACTTCCACTAACTCTCGATAAACACGGGATCAGCAGAAGGAGCCCAACGGGTGCCTGACGTGGTGCTGAACTTCCCTTTTGTAATCTCGTGGACGACGACTTACGTCACGACGTTCTTCCGGACCGGATATTCCGACAACTTAGTCCGACCGTGTGTACGCAACGCCAACATCGGACAAAGTACGTCGGACAAAGTCCGACTGACCTGGTCCGCGGATTGTCCGAGCGTGTGTATGGGGCTTAATACGGTGATCACTGGTGACAGGGGATGAAAGGGTTAACTAGGGGCAATCAGGGGTTAAAACCTTTATTAGGTAATATATGGGAGTAACTGATACTATAAAAACCTGACGGTGAAACTAATCAACTAACTGGCTAACTAGCGTCACACGTGACACATATACAGCGATCAGAAAAAAGATTGATTAGTGACACAGGCAACAGGGGGTGAAAGGGTTAGCTGGGGGGCGATCAAAGAGTTAAACCTTTATTAGAGGGGTTTAGGGGGTACCATAGACCTAACGGGGCCTACTACTAACCCTTACACTTATTTCGGTCACAAATTACACCAATGCAGTGATCAGTGAAAAATCTGAAAACTGCAATTGGTGACACAGTGACAGGGAGTGAAGGGGTTAACTGGGGGGGGGGGGGCGGTTGGGGGGTGGCAAGTGTACCTGTGTGTGCTGGTGTTAGTGTAGTGTTGTGCAACTCACTGTTAGATGTCTTCTCTCCTCTCACTGGAGTCAAAAGACGCCACGACAAGAGATGACATCACTTCCTGCTGTCTGTGTTTACACTTACACAGACAGGGGAAGGATTCCATTCGTTAGGACCGATCAGCAGGTCCAGGCCAGAAAACATTGTCTGGGACCTGTGGACTGATCTGTCCTCTAACGAATCCGACCGCTGCGGGGACAGGGGGAGGGCGCGATCACGCCCCCGCCCACGGGGAGGGACTACAGGTACGCCCATTTGCCCACCCGTGCCATTCTGCCGACGCAAATCGGTGTGCATCGGTCGGGAACTGGTTAATAAATGTAAAGTCCCTCTAATAAGCCCAAAGCCCACCATCCTTCCCCCACTAATAAGCATAAAGCTCACAATTCCTCCCCCATAGTTCTCCATAAAGGCCATTGACCTTCCCTTGCAGTTGTTTTTCTAATGAGCCCAAAGCCCCACATCCCACAACTATCCATTAATAAGCCCAAAACCCCCTTGTCCTTCTCCCATGATTGACCCTCTACTGAGCCCAAAGTCCCCCCTCATCCACCACAACCTTATAAGGGGTGAAAGGGTTAACTAGGGGGCAATCAGGGGGTTAAAACCTTTATTAGGTAATATATGGGGGTAACTGATGCTATAAAAACCTGACGGTGAAACTAATCAACTAACTGGCTAACTAGCGTCACACGTGACACATATACAGCGATCAGAAAAAAGATTGATTAGTGACACAGGCAACAGGGGGTGAAAGGGTTAGCTGGGGGGCGATCAAAGAGTTAAACCTTTATTAGAGGGGTTTAGGGGGGTACCATAGACCTAACGGGGCCTACTACTAACCCTTACACTTATTTCAGTCACAAATTACACCAATGCAGTGATCAGTGAAAAATCTGAAAACTGCAATTGGTGACACAGTGACAGGGAGTGAAGGGGTTAACTGGGGGGGGGGGGGGGGGGGGGGGGGGGGTCGGGGGGTGGCAAGTGTACCTGTGTGTGCTGGTGTTAGTGTAGTGTTGTGCAACTCACTGTTAGATGTCTTCTCTCCTCTCACTGGAGTCAAAAGACGCCACGACAAGAGATGACATCACTTCCTGCTGTCTGTGTTTACACTTACACAGACAGGGGAAGGATTCCATTCGTTAGGACCGATCAGCAGGTCCAGGCCAGAAAACATTGTCTGGGACCTGTGGACTGATCTGTCCTCTAACGAATCCGACCGCTGCGGGGACAGGGGGAGGGCGCGATCACGCCCCCGCCCACGGGGAGGGACTACAGGTACGCCCATTTGCCCACCCGTGCCATTCTGCCGACGCAAATCGGTGTGCATCGGTCGGGAACTGGTTAATAAATGTAAAGTCCCTCTAATAAGCCCAAAGCCCACCATCCTTCCCCCACTAATAAGCATAAAGCTCACAATTCCTCCCCCATAGTTCTCCATAAAGGCCATTGACCTTCCCTTGCAGTTGTTTTTCTAATGAGCCCAAAGCCCCACATCCCACAACTATCCATTAATAAGCCCAAAACCCCCTTGTCCTTCTCCCATGATTGACCCTCTACTGAGCCCAAAGTCCCCCCTCATCCACCACAACCTTATAAGGCTCAAAACCTCCTTGTCCTTCTCTCATAACCAACCTGCTAATGTGCCCAAAGCCTTCAGAAGTTTCCTCACAGTTGTCTCTCTAATGGGCCCAAAGCCCCTCAATCCCTAACCCGCATTTGTCCAACTACAGCAGACATCTCAAGTCTCCCGTGAGGTGCGGGAGACTCGCGCATTTCTGCGGCGGCTCCCGCACACCCGCAAGCGCCTCCTGATCTCCCGGGAATGATCTGTGTGGCGGGGAACAGCTGTGATCACCAATCTCCGATTTCTATCGATTTTTAGCTGGCCGCTGCTTCTCCTTCTCTCCCTCCCGCGGCTATCAGCTAAAAGGCTATACAGGGAGATCAGTGATCACAGCTGTCCCTCCTGCTGCACCGATCATTCCCAGCTGCTCTGTGTGCCCCCCCGGCCCCCTCCGTGTCCTTCTCCATCCACGTTCTCCTCCGGCCCCCTCCATGTCCTTCGCCCCCCCCCTACTCCTCCGTCCCCCCTTGTCCCCCGCAGCCAGCTTCCCTCCAGCCGACTGCAGGGGGGAACTAGTAATTGGACACAGTGAGCGAGCATCTTTAGTGCTGAGAAAGGGACTGGGGAATCTGTGTCCTCAGTCCCTTTGTCTGTCTCAAATGGGAGATGTCAGGGGTCTGTTTAGCCCCCCAAAAAATATAAAAAAAAAGATTGTAAAAAAATTCAAAAAAATGAAAAAGTGTAAAAAAATAAAATAAAAAACTACTGACACCACTCTCCCCTGCCCTACCAACACTGTCCACTGCCCCAACCCCCTCCCCCCCCGAAAAGCATTGTGAATTTTTTAAAAAAAAACAAATTAAATTGTAAAAAAAATCAATTATTAAAAATAAAAAAAATACTGACACCCCCACCCTCTTCCCCAGAAGTGCAGCTTCAAAGACAGTTTAGTGGAGAAAAACAAAAAAAACGCTTTCTAATTTACACCCCCGCTCAGCTGCTCCTACTAGCTTAAAATGGTGTTCCACTGTCTTTAACGTTTTTTTTTTTTTTTTGCATAATGACAATCATTACTATATATCAAGATAAAACTCACCTGTTCGTTTTCTAAATAATACTGTATGCCGTTTTTGCCACCAAAACCAAGTTATAAAACGGTTGTCATCTTGCCTGTGGGCATGTGAAGCCCACAGGCATACTCTTCCGGGATACAGTGCTGCTGATCGACCAGCATGCACCGCCCGTTATTTCCACGATCTCGCGCATGCGCAGTAATGCGCGCCGTAGCTGCGCTGTAAAGTATACAGGTTGCCAAAACGACGGGCGGCGTCGTCGGAATTTCTTCCCTCGTTGTTATGGCAACCTAGCCCTCGGCGCTGCTCAAAGACTCCTGGGAAATGGTGACACACATCTCCCAGGAGCCTTAGCGAGCCGGGCCACCGAGGTAAGTGAAGTGCTTAGCCCGGGCAATGGAAGAGGCAGATCTTGTGGGACCACCTGGCAACAGGGAGAAATAGGTAAGTGATTTTTTTTTTTTTTTTTTATCCAATTATTTTTTATTAGCTGCTTTGATGCACATGTAAATAAAGTTGTCATTTTGGGGGAAACACCACTTTAAGGGGTGCTGTGTTAATACCATGGGCATAGCATAAAGGGGTGCAGGAGTCGCCATAGCAACTCTGTATTTAGCTCCAGGGGGCCTGTGGCTCTCTGCTCTCATTATACACGCTGGATTTTTCAATTACAAAATCCTGGAAACAGAATCCAGGCCCGATCCGCCTTGTGTCTTCCAGGACCCCAGCTGAGCTCTGTAATCCAGTCCAGAGCTTCTAGTTTGCCTTCTCCCCAGACTACAACCCTCTGCTGCTCTCATTGGCTGGAGGAGGGAAGTCTGAATTTGTCTCAGAGGATTAGCAGCCCACAGGAGCTTCTGAGGTAAGAGACACCCGGCTATGGAGAAGAGTTCTCTCATGTGGGCACAGATTACAACAGGCACACTGACACTACATCTGGCCTGCTGGCACAGACAGTCAGAAAAGTTTTGTAATGTAAACAATCCTAACACAGGGTTGCCAACCGCTAGTAAATTTACTGACAGTTCCTAAAAATCTGTGATTCTTTTTTACAACCGCCAGTAAATATCAGGGGCTGATAATTTCATGCTGTGTTGACTTTTTAAGTGTAAATCAAGCAAATTTTTGTTATAGGTTTTGTCAGTGTTTCAATGTCATGTTTATACTGTTCAAATATTCACTGTGTTAGTTTTCAATAGGAGTTCTGTAATTGCTCAGGTTGCCAGTAAAAAATGTGCTCTGTCTGTATATTTCCCATGTTTTGTCAGTAAAAAATGCTGCGGGAGGCTGGCAACCCTGTCCTAACACCTCCTGTGGGGCCCCCCTCCCCCCACCAACCTGAAATGGGGACTGATTTTGAGAGGGACTCTGATGTGATGGAGGGGGCTCTGATGTGATGGAGGGGGCTCTGATGTGATGGAGGGGGCTCTGATGTGATGGAGGGGGCTCTGATATGATGGAGGGGGCTCTGATGTGATGGAGGGGGCTCTTATCTGATATAGGGGCTCTGATGTGATGGAGGGGGCTCTGATGTGATATAGGGGGCTCTGATGTGATGGAGGGGGCTCTGATGTGATGGAGGGGGCTCTGATGTGATGGAGGGGGCTCTGGTGTGATGGAGGGGGCTCTGATGTGATGGAGGGGGCTCTGATGTGATGGAGGGGGCTCTGATGTGATATAGGGGGCTCTGATGTGATGGAGGGGGCTCTTATCTGATATAGGGGCTCTGATGTGATGGAGGGGGCTCTGATGTGATATAGGGGACTCTGATGTGATGGAGGGGGCTCTGATGTGATGGAGGGGGCTCTGATGTGATGGAGGGGGCTCTGATGTGATATAGGGGTCTCTGATGTGAGGGAGGGGGCTCTGATGTGATATAGGGGTCTCTGATGTGAGGGAGGGGGCTCTGATCTGATATAGGGGTCTCTGATGTGATGGAGGGGGCTCTGATGTGATATAGGGGACTCTGATGTGATATAGGGGGCTCTGATCTGATATAGGGGGCTCTAATCTGATATAGGGGCTCTGATGTGATGGAGGGGGCTCTGATGTGAGGGAGGGGGCTCTGATCTGATATAGGGGTCTCTGATGTGATGGAGGGGGCTCTGATGTGATATAGGGGGCTCTGATGTGATATAGGGGACTCTGATGTGATATAGGGGGCTCTGATCTGATATAGGGGGCTCTAATCTGATATAGGGGCTCTGATGTGATGGAGGGGGCTCTGATGTGAGGGAGGGGGCTCTGATCTGATATAGGGGTCTCTGATCTGATATAGGGGTCTCTGATGTGATGGAGGGGGCTCTGATGTGATATAGGGGGCTCTGATGTGATGGAGGGGGCTCTGATGTGATGGAGGGGGCTCTGATGTGAGGGAGGGGGCTCTGATGTGAGGGAGGGGTCTCTGATGTGAGGGAGGGGGCTCTGATCTGATATAGGGGTCTCTGATGTGATGGAGGGGGCTCTGATGTGATATAGGGGGCTCTGATGTGATGGAGGGGGCTCTGATGTGATGGAGGGGGCTCTGATGTGATGGAGGGGGCTCTGATGTGAGGGAGGGGTCTCTGATGTGAGGGAGGGGGCTCTGATCTGATATAGGGGTCTCTGATGTGATGGAGGGGGCTCTGATGTGATATAGGGGGCTCTGATGTGATGGAAGGGGCTCTGATGTGATGGAGGGGGCTCTGATGTGATGGAGGGGTCTCTGATGTGATGGAGGGGGCTCTGATCTGATATAGGGACTCTGATGTGATGGAGGGGGATCTGATATATGGGCTCTGATGTGATGGAGGGGGATCTGATATAGGGGCTCTGATGTGATGGAGGGGGATCTGATATAGGGACTCTGATGTGATGGAGGGGGATCTGATATAGGGGCTCTGATGTGATGGAGGGGGCTCTGATGTGAAATGGGGGACTCTGTCCATTGTTCTACTGACTGCCCCCCTTCTCATCCTCTGCATCTTCTGCCAGTTATATTGACTTTGCTGCATACTTTAATATAATGCACATAAATAAACAGATTGTAAGTTTACAAAGTAAGACATGGGCACCTCTTGGCATCATTAACCCCTTCCCACCCATCTCACCCCTTTCGCTGGATCTTAAAGCTACAAATACTGCAGCTGCTGAATTTTAAAATATGGACACTTACCTGTCCAGGGCGCCCTCGATGTCCTCACCTAAAGCCGATCTATCCCTCAGCTCCAGGGGTGGAGGCGCCGCCTTCTTCAGTAAGGGAATCAGGAAGTGAAGCCTTGCAGCTTCACAGCCTGGATCCCTACTGCGCATGCGCGAGTCACGCTGCACGCCCTCACTGGTCCCTGCTGTCTTCTGGGACCTGTGTGTCTCCCAGAAGACAGTGGGGAGGAGGGGCCGGACATGGCGTAGATCGCTGCAGATTCGGTGGCGATCTATCGCCGGAAGTGGGTGCGAATACCTGGATTAGACGGGTATCTGCTCCCCCCCCTGAAAGGTGCCAAATGTGACACCGGAGGAGGGGGGAAGAACCGGAAAAGCGGAAGTTCTATTTTTTGGGTGGAACACCGCTTTAAGGCAGGGCCAGGGGTGGGGTTGAGGGTGGGGCAGAAGGGGGCCCTGTCAGGTAGGCTGTACGGGGCTCCGTGATTTCTATCAGCGGCCCTGCCTGGCACACATGGCAAGTTGTTTTTTTTGTTTAACCCAACAGGCTAAAGGAATAAAATGGAAGTGCTCGTGAGGAGCCGCTGTACTAACTATGCGATGTTAGTACAGTGATCTCCACGCTGTGCTATTGTGTTCTGATAGGGGGATTGCCACCCTCGCCCCCCCCCCCCCTCCCCACTAGAACAGACCAGTCAGCGCTGAGAGCCCTGATTGGTTGGCGATCGGCTGCTGGTTTTCCAGCATGCTCGTTGGTCTTGAGATCAGATTCAGTCAAACAAGGACCTGTACCAGCTGATTTTGCCCGATATTGGACCCTTGTGTAGGGGGCTTTTAGGCCCCTAAGTCTCCTCCCTTTTCTCTCTCACAATTGCCCCTATAATGGGTTCTAAACCCCCCATCCAATCCCACGTTTTTTATTTTTTATTTTTTTTGTATTGTTGATGTCTCTTTAAACACTCTTTTTTCTATTTGAAAAGATGGCAGGGTATCCGAGGGTTCATCTTTTTCCTAAATATTTCGGCCCGGCAGGCGAGGTGCCCCTCTTTCCCAGCTCGGAAGGTAGGGAGGCATTTGTTGTCAAAATCTCCCAATTTCACTGCCAGAGAAGAAGAGTTTGTCGGCGGCTTCTCTTGTCTCTTCTCTCCAATCCCGAGCACGTTGCCAATAGCAGCATTGTTTATCTCTGTTCTGTGATCGAGATGTTGACAAGCCCGTCCGCTGGGACCGCAGCGTGCAAATAAATGCAACATCTCAAGATCTGCGAATGGCACAAAAGGCTGGGAAGACGTACAGAAAACACAGACGGCTTGTTTAATCAGGAGCGCGGCGTGATTTTTCCATCGCAAAATGCGGAAATTTACTTCAGAACGAGACGCTTCACGTGTATAATTGTACAAAAAAAAAATGACAGCTAGACGTCATCATCGCTTGCCTTATTTTGTACTTTTAGAAAATATTTAACAATCTCTAATAGTTATTTAATCCCCATCTGAGCGCCACAAGTTCGAAAATTCGGAGCTCACCTGACAATAAACAGAATTGCCGCAGAGCTTTTATCGCACACAAAGAAGCGTGTTTTTACCAAATATGCTTTAAAATTGATCTCTAATATGTTCCAAACACATGAATGAGGAAAAATTAGGGGGGAAAAGAAAATTATTATTGGCTTTGAGTCAAAAAACAGTAAATACAAAAAAATGCAAGCTTCAAAAGTCCTCCTTTTTTTTTATAGATTTATTTATCTATTTTTTAGATACCGTATTTATCGGCGTATAACACCCACCTTTTCCCCCTTAACCACTTCCCGCCCGGTCAATAGCAGAATGACGGCCGGGTGGCGGTTTCGTTATCCTGACTGGGCGTCATATGATGACCTTCATGATAACATGCAGCCGCGCGCCCGTGGGGGCGCTCATTGTGGCGATCGTTGGAGCGGTGTGTCTACACTCATCTCGGTAAAGAGCTTCCGGTGGAGGCTCTTTACCATGTGATCAGCCGTGTCCAATCACGGCTGATCACGATGTCAACAGGAAAAGCCGGTGATTGACTTTTCCTCACTCGCGTCTGACAGACGTGAGTAGAGAAGAGCCGATCAGCGGCTCTCCTGACAGGGGGGTCTGCGCTGATTGTTTATCAGCGCAGCCCCCCCCTCAGATGCCCACACTGGACCACCAGGGACTCCACTAGGACCACCAGGGAAGTGGGCAACATGTGGATGGCCAGGTATGTACCCCCTGGCCATCCACATGTGCAAATGATGCCTAATCTGTGCCAGTCCTCATCAGTACCACCTCATTGGTGCCACATCATCGGTGACCATTAGTGCCGCCTTATCAGTGCCCATCAGTGCAGCCATATCAGTGCCCATCATTGAAGAAGAAAACGTACTTATTTACAAAATTTTTTTACAGAAACAAAGAAAACCTTTTTTCCAAATTTTCGGTCTTTTTTTATTTGTTTGAAAAAAAAAAAATTGCAGAGGTGATTAAATACCACCAAAAGAAAGCTCTGTTTGTGGGAAAGAAATGATAAAAATTCTGTTTGGGTACAGTGTTGCATGACTGCGCAATTGTCATTCAAAGTGCGACAGCGCTGAAAGCTGAAAATTGGTCTGGGCAGGAAAGTGGCTGGTATTGAAGTGGTTAAAATAGGGGGAAAATCGTGTGTGCGTGTTATACGCCGATATATGCTGCCACTGAGGGGAAGGAGGGGACGAGCACCCGCCGAAATAGAGCCAGATCTCCCGTGTACTCGGTTCGGCTCTCGCAGTCACGCTCAGTCCCGCTCCCCTGGACATCTCCTAGCATTGACGTCCCGGCATTGGACCGGCGTTATGTCCATCATAGGATCTGGGCCAAGGGGCGGGACTGGGCGTGACTCCGAGCCAATTACACAGGAGATTCGGTGTCTTGACGAAAAAGGTCCCCCCCGGCGGATAATACCCCCCTGTACTGCGCTGGCGCAGCGCTTGGGCAGTACGAGCGACTACAGAGCCGCCGAAAGTCTCAGAAGATGAACAGCTGATCGTCAGCTCTACACGGCGCCTGCGCACTACATTCTGCCCTGAGTCCAGGTTCAAGCCCCACCATCCAAGTGGACAAAGAGTTAGAATAAAAATATGCCGAGCAAAGCGAGGCCGTACCCGAAGCGTGGCGTGGGGCCCTGTGTCTTAAAACAGTGTTGGAACGTAGGTGCCGTGTACAGCTGACTCACACGCCTGCGCAGTACAGGGGGGTCATTGTCCGCCAGCGGGACCTTTCTCGGCAGAACACCGGCTCTATTTCGGCAGCGCTCGTCCCCTCCTTCCCCTCTCGGCAAGACTGCAGATGGACACAAATCAAGCTGCAGTGTGGAGCAATGCTGCAGGTGGCACTGATTAGACTGCAGGTGGGCAATGATTAGACTGCAGATGGTCAGAGATCAGGCTGCACTGAAGCTGCAGATGGGCACTAATCAGAAAATTGGTCAGGACTGCGGACTAATCAGACTGGGCGGGACTGCGAGCGGAGCCGAGCCGAGTACACAGTACAGTCGGCTCAGTCTTTTTCGGCATCGCTCGCTCCAGAAACAGCAGGGAGGCGGGACTGCTAGCGGAGCCGAACACTCGGCTCGGTCTTTTTCGGCGTCGCTCGCTCGGTCTATCTCGGCGGCGGGAAATTTAAACGTGGACAAGGCTGCAAACGGCGCTGGGCAAGCTGCAAACGACACTGGGCAAGCTGCAAATGACACTGGCAGGCTGCAAATGACATTGGGCAAGGCTGCAAATGACACTGGCAAGCTGCAAATGACACTGGCAGGCTGCAAATGACACTGGCAAGCTGCAAATGACACTGGCAGGCTGCAAATGACACTGGGCAAGGCTGCAAACGGCGCTGGGCAAGCTCCAAACGGTGCCGGGCAAGCTGCAAACGGCGCCAGGCAAGCTGCAAACGACGCTGGGCAAGCTGCAAACAACGCTGGGCAAGCTGCAAATGACACTGATCATTCTGCAATGATAGACAAGGCTGCAGATGCACATTGATAAGGCTGCATTGATGGGCATTTAAATGTAAGTTTTTTTTTTTTTTTTTTTTTTTTTTTCCTTAAACTTCCTTTTAAAATGCCCTTCTAAACTTGGGGTGCGTGTTATACGCCGATAAATACGGTACATATATATATATGCTGGGCATAAAAAAAGAATCACCCTGTTAAAATAATCCCATTTTGTTGCTTTGCAGCCGGCAACGAAGACAGGTACAATTTTTGTTTTATACAGCTGTATTTACTGATGCAACTTTAGGCTGGGTTCACACTATGCAGCTCACAGCAGGGGGTCCGGTGTGTTTATTATTATTATTTTTGGCCTGAATTCTGAAATGGACCGAAAGACGCACAGGACCCCTGTGTAAATTCGCATCGCAGCCACAGTGGAGATATGTGAACCAGTTCCATCACAGTTCCAGTCACAATGGCCTACCATGCGACTTGGATGCAGGGAAATACGCATCCAATTCGCATTGGTGTGAACCCAGCCTAAAACATCCAAGGGAAAGATATAACACCAGCATGTCGGAAAAAGGCTAAAAAAAAAATATACAAAAACAGCATCACCGAGTTGGAAAAAGGATCACCCCCCCCCCCCCGTGTCAATGTTTTGTTAAACCACATTTTGCTTTAATTACAGCCCTTAGTCTGTTGGGATATGTCTCTACTGACTTTGCACATCTAGACTTTGCCCACTCTTCTTTGCAGAACTGTTCAAGTTCAGTTAAATTTGATGGTGATGGTTTGTGGACTGCAGTCTTCAAGTCATTCCACAGATTTTCAATGGGGTTTAAGTCTGGGCTCTGACTAGGCCGTGGAAGGACCATCACCTTATTCTCCTTCAACCACTGTGTTGACTTCGACGTCACCAGACTCCTCCCCCCCTTCCCTTCGTTAGCAGACGGAGGCACTTGGGGGAGGGGGGAGGAGTCCGGTGACATCGATGTCCGTGACGTCACCGGATCTCCAACGGAACTCCCTGAAGACCCGGAAGCCGGGCGGAGATGCGAGTACCGATCAAAAGAGTTTTGATCGATCAAAAAAATGAATCGATTAATCGAGGAATTTAATCTTTAATTTCCACAGCCCTAATTTATATATATATATAATGTATGTGTGTGTGTGTGTGTGTGATATATATATATATATATATATATATATATATATATATTTTTTTTTTTTTAAGATTACTGGTATGATTTCTTATTAGCGCCCTAAAATTCTCTTTTTTATTATAATAACGTCTCCT
Organism: Lithobates sylvaticus; assembly: GCA_028564925.1. Classification (NCBI taxonomy): domain Eukaryota; kingdom Metazoa; phylum Chordata; class Amphibia; order Anura; family Ranidae; genus Lithobates; species Lithobates sylvaticus. The sequence continues at coordinate 182,494,157 of CM053035.1, read as the reverse complement.
ATGATCCTATGATCTGGGATGTGGGGCCTAGATAATTCGCCAATCCAATACGGTTATTGTATTACTTTTCTTTCTATTAGTGATCCTTGCTAAAAGTATGCGGCAATGATGAGGGATGATGATGTTATGGACACAAGATGCTCCTTGTTACATATACCCCAGACAGGAATAATAGGGACGTGCGTATATTCTATATTTATCAGGTAGACAGATCCCTGTGTATTTTCCTAATGAGCTGTAACTCTACACAGAGCAGTAATGATGTTTTCCAGTCATTAGGCCTTGTTGTATATCACATTTCTATGTATTTACTGAGCGCGGAGTGGGGGGGGGGGGGGGTGAGTTTACTACATAAATAACTACCAAAACACTCGGAATGATGTCCGCAGAATATTTCGGGGAGAAACTGACATCTGGGAATGGCTGGAGGGGTCTGGTGGATGAATTTGCTGGCAGGTTAAAATGACAACACTAAACATAACACAGATTTCCCACTTCTAATATTCCTTATTCTTATAACACAGCTTAAAGCGGCGTTACGCCATTTTTTTTTTTTTTTTTAAAGTCTGGAGCTGCATTATTTGTAGCAGCTGACTTTAAAAAAGCTTTTAGACCCCTTTCACACCACACCGCCCATAGCGTCGGCGGTAAAACGCCGCTATTTTTAGAGGCGTTTTACCATCGGATTTGCGGCATATTTCGGCCGCTAGCGGGGCGCTTTTACCCCCCGCTGGCGGCCGAGAAAGGGTTCCACCCCCCGGCAAAACGCTGCAATAGCGGCATTTTGCTGGCGGTATTACAGCGCTGCCCCATTGATTTCAATGGGGAGAAGCGATGGAGCAGCGGTGAGTTCACCGCTCCAAAGAAGCTGCTGGCAGGACTTTTTGTGACGCCCTGCCAGCGCACCGCTCCAGTGTGAAAGCCCTCGGGCTTTCACACTGCAGACAATGGTGCAGCTGTTTTAGGGCGGATTGCAGGCGCTATTTCTAACGCTATAGCGCCTGCAAAACGCCCTTGGTGTGAAAGGGGCCTTAAGCTTAAAAAGTCAGCAGCTACAAATACTGCAGCTGCTGACTTTTAAAATAAGGATACTTACCCATCCAGGGCGCCCGCGATGTCAGCACCCGAAGCAGATCTTTCCCTTGGCCCTCGGGTGCTGCCGCCGCCATCTTCCGTAAGGGCATCAGGAAGTCCTTTGCTTCCTGGTTCCCTAATGCGTATGCGCGACTCGCGCTGTGCGATCCCATTGGTCCCTGCTGTCTTCTGGGACCTGTGTGTCTCCCAGAAGACAGCGGGGGTAAGGGGGGAAGCTGGAGAAGGTGCCGGAAGTGGCGTAGATACCCACGGGTGGCTCGGGTATCTATACCCGGAAGTGGGAGCAAAATACCTGTATTAGACAGGTATCTGCTCCCCCCTCCCCCCTGAAAGGTGCCAAATGTGACACCGGAGGGGGGTTCCGAAAAGCGTAAGTTCCATTTTTGGGTGGAACGTTGCTTTAAAGTAGATATAAACCCAAACTGGATGGCATTTAGTCTGCACTGTGCATCATCAACACGTATTATTTCTTTAATAAAATCCTGGTTTTTGCATTTTTTATTATTTGTTTTATGTCAGTGCTGCTGATCTCCTGCAGCCTCTCTGCAACCACTTCCAATCTGCATGCACATCAGTGATGGCAGTATGGCATTTCTCAGCGTGGGTTTCCAGGTGGTGACAACATTAGACCATGTCTGTGTAATATGTGCTGAAACGGCCACTTGTATTCTCCATCAGAAGGCCATGTGACAGGGAGACAATGCTGGAGCTTAACTGGAAATCAGGGATGAGGGAATGTCACCTTAGGGTGTGGCTGAACGAGGTGGTCGGGGACGCTGACATCAGGACAGGCGCAAGTTGCATGACGAGGAGCATCTTGTGTCCATAACATCATCATCCAGACTCCTCTTTAAATAGTTTTATTTGATTATATGAAGTTACTTATATATCACTTTTTTGTACTTTGAAATTTGTCTGAGGTTTTTTTTACACTACTAGTTTTTCCTATTTATATTTTATTTTTAGGTTGAATTGCAGGCTTTACATTTTTACATTCACTTAAAGAGGAAGTAAACCCTCAGAAAAAAAACGTAAACAAAAAAAAACCCTGCAAGACAAAGGCATAATTAGCTAGTATGCATAGCATACTAGCTAATTATGTATCACTTACCTCAGATGGAAGCCCCGGCATCGGTCCTCTTCTCCCCCTCCGACCGCCGACATGTTCTCCCGGAGTGACTTCCGGGTATCGCGGCTCCGGCGCTGTGATTTGCCAGAGCCGCGATTCCGTCACTCCGCACATGCGCACAAGAGTGGCACAGTACAACTGAAGCATCGGCATATAGCGCCATTGCTTCAGTTGCCTCAAGTGTGAATGTGCCGCATGACGTCGGCACATGCAAATACAGGGATATCTCCTAAACCGTGCAGGCTTAGGAGATATCCTTGTTAGCTACAGGTAAGCCTTAATATAGGCTTACCTGTAACATAAAGTTGTAAACGAGGGTTTACAACCACTTTAACCCCTTCAATACCCGCCCATAGTCATATGACGCCCACAAGGTGGATCTACCATCCTGGGTGGGCGTCATATAACGTCCTCCCATTCCCGGCCGCCTGGGGGGGCGCGCGCGCGCCGCGGGGGGCGTTCTCGCACGCCCGCGGCGTCGCTCGGGACCCGGTGCGAGTGCCCGGCGGCCGCGATGTCCGCCGGGCACCCGCGATTGCCCGTTAAAACAACGGGACCGTGGAGCTGTGTGTGTAAACACACAGCTCCACGTCCTGTCAGCGGAGAGGAGACCGATCATGTGATCCCAGTAAGGAGGAACACATGATCGGTCTCCTCCCCTTGAGTCCCCTCCCCCCACAGTTAGAATCATTACATTAGGGAATACATTAACCCCTGCAGCGCCCCCTAGTGTTAACCCCTTCCCTGCCAGTCACATTTACACAGTAATCAATGCAATTTTATAGCAACGATCGCTGTGTAAATGTGAATGGTCCCAAAAATGTGTCAAAAGTGTCCGAAGTGTCCGCCGCAATGTCGCAGTCACGAAAAAAAAATCGCAGATCGCCGCCATTACTAGTAAAAAAAAAAAAAATGCAATAAATATATCCCCTATTTTGTAGACGCTATAACTTTTGCGCAAACCGATCAATATACGCTTATTGCGATTTTTTTTTTTTTTATGTAGAAGAATACGTATCGGCCTAAACTGAGGAAAAAACATTTTGGTTATATATTTTTTGGGGAAATTTATTATAGCAAAAAGCAAAAAATATTGAATTTTTTTCAAAATTATCGCTCTATTTTTGTTTATAGCGCAAAAAATAAAAACCGCAGGGGCGATCAAATACCACCAAAAGAAAGCTCTATTTGTGGGAAAAAAAGGACGTCAATTTTGTTTGGGTGTAAGGTCGCACGACCGCGCAATTGTCAGTTAAAGCGACGCAGTGCCGAATCGTAAAAAGTGCTCTGGTAAGGAAGGGGGTAAAATGGCCCGGTGTTGAAGCGGTTAAGTAGCAGCTGTTTTCACAAATTTATTTATTTATTTATTCTTTCACTGTTATATTTAATATTTAAATTCTCACTATTATTTGGCGCAGTGGGGGTAGAAGATATAGATGGCGGGTCTTATACTTATTTTTTACCCCAAGGTATTTGCTAAGAGGCATGGTGAGTATTTTGCATTTGAATGAAGAAAGAAAAAAAAATATATATTTTTTTCTTTTTTCAATTTTCTAAACTTTGTGACAAAAAGCGAGATCTGCAAAATACGTTGAGTATTTTGCCATGTTGAATGCCTCTCAGCAAATAGCTTGGGGTGTCTACTTTCCAAAATGGGGTCATTTGTATGGGGGGGTTTAAACGGTCCTGGCATTTTATGCACAATATTTAGAAGCTTATGTCACATGTCACCCACTCTTCTAACCACTTGACACTTTTTGTTTACATGAAAAAATATTTTTTTTTTGCAAGAAAATTGCTTTGAACCCCCAAAAATGATATATTTTTTTAAACCAAAGGCCCTACAGATTAAAATAGTGGGTGTTGCAATTTTTGTTTTTCAGACAGTATTTGCGCAGCGATTTTTTTAAACACAATTATTTGGGAAAAAACTTTTTTAAAATTTTAATGCACCAAAACACACTATATTGCCCAAATGTTTGATGAAAAAAAAAAGGTGATCTTATGCCGAATACATGGATACCAAACACGACATGCTTTAAAATCGTACACAAACATGCATCGGCGACAAACTACATACATTTTTAACCACTTAAGGACCGCCTCCTGCACATTTACGCCGGCAGAATGGCACGGCTGGGCACATCAACGTGCAGGTATGTTGCCCTTTAAGAGCCCAGCCGTGGGTCGCGAACGCCGTGACCGTGGCCACGGGACCCGCCGACCCAACCGCCGCTGGTGTCCCGCGATCAGGTCACAGAGCTGAAGAACAGGGAGAGGTAAGTGTAAACAAACCTCTCCCCGTGCTTCCTAGTGAGACTGATCGTCTGTTCCCTGTCATAGGGAAAGACGATCAGTGATGTCACATGCCAAGCCACGCCCCGCTACAATAAAAAGACACACACAGGACATACTTAACCCCTCCCCGCCCCCTAGTGGTTAACCCCTTCACTGCTAGTGTCATTTACACAGGAATCGGTGCATTTAAATAGCACTGATTGCTGTATAAATGACAATGGTCCCAAAAATGTCTGATGTGTCCGCCATAATGTCGCAGTCACAATAAAAATCGCTGATCACTGCCATTACTATTTTATTAAAAATGCTATAAAACTATCCCCTATTTTGTAAACGCTATAACTTTTGCGCAAACCAATCAATAATTGCGATTTTTTTTTTTTTTTTTTTTACCAAAACTATGTAGAAGAATACGTATCGGCCTAAACTGAGGAAAAAAAAAAAGTTTTTTATATATTTTTGGGGGATATTAGTTATAGCAAAAAGTAAAAAATATTCAATTTTTTTTCGCTCTATTTTTGTTTATAGCGCAAAAAATAAAAACCACAGAGGGGATCAAATACCACCAAAAGAAAGCGCTATTTGTGGGAAAAAAACGGCAATTTTGTTTGGGAGCCACGTCGCACGACAGCGCAATTGTCAGTTAAAGCGACGCAGTGCCGAATCGCAAAAAGGGGCCTGATCCTTTGGCTGCAAATTGGTCCGGGGCTTAAGTGGCTAAAAGCCTTTAAAAGCCTTTATATGTTACCACTTTATATTTACAGAGGAGGTCTACTGCTAAAATGACTGCCCTTGATCTGACCTTCGCGGTGATACCTCGCATGCATGGTGCAAGTGCTGTTTACATATGACACCAGACTGACGCTTTTTCTTTTCTTTTTTTTTTTCTATCATTTATTTAGCATTTTTTTTTTTTTTTTTTTTTAACTGTTCTTTTAATTTTATTTATTTATTTTTTATCATTTGTATTGTTATCTCAGGGAATGTAAATATCCCCTATGATAGCATTAGTTAATGACAAAATTGTGCCTAGCGCAGTCCTGAGGTCTGCGCCTAGCGCAGTCCTGAGGTCTGCGCCTAGCGCAGTCCTGAGCTCTGTGCATAGCGCAATCCTGAGCTCTGTGCATAGCGCAATCCTGAGCTCTAAGCTCTGTGCCTAGTGCAATCCTGAGGTCTGCGCCTAGCGCAATCCTGAGGTCTGCGCCTAGCGCAATCCTGAGGTCTGCGCCTAGCGCAATCCTGTGGTGTGCGCCTAGCGCAGTCCTGTGGTGTGCGCCTAGCGCAGTCCTGTGGTGTGCGCCTAGCGCAGTCCTGTGGTGTGCGCCTAGCGCAGTCCTGTGGTGTGCGCCTAGCGCAGTCCTGTGGTCTGCGCCTAGCGCAGTCCTGAGGTCTGCGCCTAGCGCAGTCCTGAGGTCTGGGCCTAGCGCAGTCCTGAGGTCTGGGCCTAGCGCAGTCCTGAGGTCTGGGCCTAGCGCAATCCTGAGCTCTGTGCATAGCGCAATCCTGAGCTCTAAGCTCTGTGCCTAGTGCAATCCTGAGCTCTGCGCCTAGCGCAATCCTGAGGTCTGCGCCTAGCGCAATCCTGAGGTCTGCGCCTAGCGCAATCCTGTGGTGTGCGCCTAGCGCAGTCCTGTGGTGTGCGCCTAGCGCAGTCCTGAGGTCTGCGCCTAGCGCAGTCCTGAGGTCTGCGCCTAGCGCAGTCCTGAGGTCTGGGCCTAGCGCAGTCCTGAGGTCTGGGCCTAGCGCAGTCCTGAGGTCTGGGCCTAGCGCAATCCTGTGGTGTGCGCCTAGCGCAGTCCTGTGGTGTGCGCCTAGCGCAGTCCTGAGGTCTGCGCCTAGCGCAGTCCTGTGGTCTGGGCCTAGCGCAGTCCTGAGGTCTGGGCCTAGCGCAGTCCTGAGGTCTGGGCCTAGCGCAGTCCTGAGCTCTGTGCATAGCGCAATCCTGAGCTCTGTGCATAGCGCAATCCTGAGCTCTAAGCTCTGTGCCTAGTGCAATCCTGAGCTCTGCGCCTAGCGCAATCCTGAGGTCTGCGCCTAGCGCAATCCTGAGGTCTGCGCCTAGCGCAATCCTGTGGTGTGCGCCTAGCGCAGTCCTGAGGTCTGCGCCTAGCGCAGTCCTGTGGTCTGCGCCTAGCGCAGTCCTGAGGTCTGGGCCTAGCCCAATCCTGAGGTCTGCGCCTAGCGCAATCCTGAGGTCTGCGCCTAGCGCAGTCCTGTGGTGTGCGCCTAGCGCAGTCCTGTGGTGTGCGCCTAGCGCAGTCCTGTGGTGTGCGCCTAGCGCAGTCCTGTGGTCTGCGCCTAGCGCAGTCCTGAGCTCTGTGCATAGCGCAATCCTGAGCTCTGGGCCTAGCGCAATCCTGTGGTCTGCGCCTAGCGCAATCCTGTGGTCTGCGCCTAGCGCAATGCTGAGGTCTGCGCCTAGCGCAATGCTGAGGTCTGCGCCTAGCGCAGTCCTGAGGTCTGCGCCTAGCGCAATGCTGAGGTCTGCGCCTAGCGCAATGCTGTGGTCTGCGCCTAGCGCAATGCTGAGGTATGCTCCTAGCGCAGTCCTGTGGTCTGCGCCTAGCGCAATCCTGAGGTCTGCGCCTAGCGCAATCCTGAGGTCTGCGCCTAGCGCAGTCCTGTGGTGTGCGCCTAGCGCAGTCCTGTGGTGTGCGCCTAGCGCAGTCCTGTGGTGTGCGCCTAGCGCAGTCCTGAGCTCTGTGCATAGCGCAATCCTGAGCTCTGTGCATAGTGCAATCCTGAGCTCTGTGCATAGCGCAATCCTGAGCTCTAAGCTCTGTGCCTAGTGCAATCCTGAGCTCTGTGCCTAGTGCAATCCTGAGCTCTGTGCCTAGTGCAATCCTGAGCTCTGTGCCTAGTGCAATCCTGAGCTCTAAGCTCTGTGCCTAGTGCAATCCTGAGCTCTGTGCCTAGTGCAATCCTGAGCTCTAAGCTCTGTGCCTAGTGCAATCCTGAGCTCTGTGCCTAGTGCAATCCTGAGCTCTGTGCCTAGTGCAATCCTGAGCTCTGTGCCTAGTGCAATCCTGAGCTCTAAGCTCTGTGCCTAGTGCAATCCTGAGCTCTGTGCCTAGTGCAATCCTGAGCTCTGTGCCTAGTGCAATCCTGAGCTCTGTGCCTAGTGCAATCCTGAGCTCTGTGTATAGTGCAATCCTGAGCTCTAAGCTCTGTGCCTAGTGCAATCCTGAGCTCTGTGCATAGTGCAATCCTGAGCTCTAAGCTCTGTGCCTAGTGCAATCCTGAGCTCTGTGCCTAGTGCAATCCTGAGCTCTGTGCCTAGTGCAATCCTGAGCTCTGTGCCTAGTGCAATCCTGAGCTCTGTGCCTAGTGCAATCCTGAGCTCTGTGTATAGTGCAATCCTGAGCTCTGTGTATGGTGCAATCCTGAGCTCTGTGTATAGTGCAATCCTGAGCTCTGTGTATGGTGCAATCCTGAGCTCTGTGTATAGTGCAATCCTGAGCTCTGTGTATAGTGCAATCCTGAGCTCTGTGTATGGTGCAATCCTGAGCTCTGTGTATAGTACAATCCTGAGCTCTGTGCCTAGTGCAATCCTGAGCTCTGTGTATAGTGCAATCCTGAGCTCTGTGTATGGTGCAATCCTGAGCTCTGTGTATAGTGCAATCCTGAGCTCTGTGTATAGTACAATCCTGAGCTCTGTGTATAGTGCAAATTGAGTGGAAGTAGAAGATGGACAGGGTCTTCCTTCTGTTCTCATATTACCACTCCCACTCCGCACGTAGAATTTAATGGCCCTCTGGTGATGATGAGGCCATTGGTTGCTGCTGCAAACGGTCGCTCATGTAGGAAAATTAGCTGAAATGCATCGACTCCTCCATCTCCGAATCATCCCTGGACATGAATCGTGACAATCTGATTCTTCCATATTCTGGTTCCTCAGGAATCTGCAAAGAGTAGAAGACATTCATCAATATTTCTGAGGGATACAGAAAATGGTGACAAAGCTTGGTGAGCCCAGCTCCCTCTAGTGGTCAGAAGAAGCACTACACTCCATTAACACACCTTTCATGTATATCCATGTCACCCTAGGACAGGAAGTGTGTTATTGGCGGGATCACCAAGAACAATAAAAAAGAATGATTCATATACTTACTGTTTCTGATTTCAATGGTGAGGGCAATTCTCCTTTCTCTAACTCGGCCCAATCGATTTCCTTGAAAAATGGATGCCGTCTCAGGTCCTTTACAAGGCGCGTTCTCTTCTCCTGGTTTTTACATAAGAGCTGTAAAGAAGAATGAAATACAATAAGAAACATTGCAAGAACAACAACAATATGTGACCAACAGAACCCCCATTTTAATATTAGATTCTGACAGTGACATATTTCAGCTTCCTTACTTTTTCCCTCCATCCCACCATCTAACACAAGGGATCCTTGGATGGATTGAAGAGAAGGTATACTCACCCGTTCTAATAAGTCAAGAAGGCAGGGATCCATGTTGTCGGGGTATTTAGGTGGCCTGTTGCATACTATCCACACAAAGTCTTTTACGTTCCCGTGGTTTCTAAAGAAGGGATGTCCCCCCCCCCCCCCACACACCTGTGTGTGTGTGTGTGTATATATATATATATATATATATATATATGTCAGCCCCCCCACACACCTGTATATATGTCAGCCCCCCCCCCCCACACAAACACCTGTATATGTCAGCCCCCCCACATACCTGTGTATATATATGTCAGCCCCCCCCCCCCCCCCCCCACACACAAATGCCTGTATATGTCAGGCCCCCCCCCCCCACATACCTGTGTGTGTATATATATGTCAGCCCCCCCACACACACCTGTATATATGTCAGCCCCCCCCACACAAACGCCTGTATATGTCAGGCCCCCCCCCCACATACCTGTGTGTATATATATGTCAGCCCTCCCACACACACAAACACCTGTATATATGTCAGCCCCCCCCCACACACCTCTATATATATGTCAGCCCCCCCCCCACACACCTCTATATATATATGTCAGGCCCCCCCCCACACACCTATATATATATGTCAGCCCCCCCCCCCCCCCCCCCCCCACCCCCCCCCACACCTCTATATATATATATGTCAGGCCCCCCCCCCCACACACACACCTGTAAATATGTCTGAGCTCTGTGCATAGTGCAGTCCTGAGCTCTGTGCATAGTGCAATCCTGAGCTCTGTGCCTAGTGCAAACCTGAGCTCTGTGTATAGTGCAATCCTGAATTCTGAGCTCTGTGCCTAGTGCAAACCTGAGCTCTGTGCATAGTGCAATCCTGAGCTCTGTGCATAGTGCAATCCTGAGCTCTGTGCCTAGTGCAAACCTGAGCTCTGTGCATAGTGCAATCCTGAGCTCTGTGCATAGTGCAATCCCGAGCTCTGTGCCTAGTGCAATCCTGAGCTCTGTGCCTAGTGCAATCCTGAGCTCTGTGCATAGTGCAATCCTGAGCTCTGTGTATGGTGCAATCCTGAGCTCTGTGTATAGTGCAAATTGAGTGGAAGTAGAAGATGGACAGGGTCTTCCTTCTGTTCTCATATTACCACTCCCGCTCCCCGCGTAGAATTTAATGGCCCTCTGGTGATGATGAGGCCATTGGTTGCTGCTGCAAACGGTCGCTCATGTAGGAGAATTCGCTGAAATGCATCGACTCCTCCATCTCCGAATCATCCCTGGACATGAATCGTGACAATCTGATTCTTCCATTTTCTGGTTCCTCAGGAATCTGCAAAGAGTAGAAGACATTCATCAATATTTCTGAGGGATACAGAAAATTGTGACAAAGCTTGGTGAGCCCAGCTCCCTCTAGTGGTCAGAAGAAGCACTACACTCCATTAACACACCTTTCACGTATATCCATGTCACCCTAGGACAGGAAGTGTGTTATTGGCGGGATCACCAAGAACAATAAAAAAGAATGATTCATATACTTACTGTTTCTGATTTCAATGGTGAGGGCAATTCTCTTTTTTCTAACTCGGCCCAATCGATTTCTTCGAAAAATGGATGCCGACTCAGGTCCTTTACAAGGCGCGTTCTTATCTCCTGGTTTTTACATAAGAGCTGTAAAGAAGAATGAAATACAATAAGAAACATTGCAAGAACAACAACAATATGTGACCAACAGAACCCCCATTTTAATATTAGATTCTGACAGTGACATGTTTCAGCTTCCTTACTTTTTCCCTCCATCCCACCATCTAACACAAGGGATCCTTGGAAGGATTGAAGAGAAGGTATACTCACCCGTTCTAATAAGTTAAGAAGGCAGGGATCCATGTTGTCTGGGTATTGAGGTGGCCTGTTGCATACTATCCACACAAAGTCTTTTACGTCCATGTGGTTTCTAAAGAAGGGATGTCTGCCGACCGCCATCTCAAAGACTATCACCCCCAAGGAGAAATAGTCCACCGTGGTGAAGTACGGCAACTTTCCAAGGATCTGTAGAAACATGAGAGAGAAACAAAAGGATGAGAACCTTCCTAGGCCAGGCAGAGGACAGATATGACTCTAAGTAAGTGCTGGCTTATGGGATATATGAAGCCTCCTAGGAGTTCTACAATTGTACTCAAAATACATCAAACTGAGGCGGAGCTTGTGGATGTTGGAGGTGGGGCCTAAAGTGTATGTATAGCCAAAACCTTTTTTTCTTTTTTTGTGGATCGAGTCATTTAGGGTTGGGAATCCTGGCAGATTATTGTTTGCTGCCTGTGTACCATTGGAGACATTTTCTGTCACTTCCCATTGTAGAGGACATCTCCCAAAGTGAGGGGACAACTCCAAAACTTTGGATTTCCTCTTCATTTCGAGGACAATGGTCACCAGTACAAATAGAAGGTGAATCTCTGCAATGGGGACCCCAATAAAAACCTGACCCATGGGTGCTCAGACAGTGGCCCTCCAGCTGTTGCCAAACTACAATTCCCATCATTCCTCTGCCTTTGGGAGTCATGCTTGCAACTATCAGCCTTGCAAGGCCTCATGGGACTTGCAGTTCCACAATAGATGGAGGACCTCAGGTTGAGAACCCATATCTCCACTCTATCCAAAAGGTTTTGCCTAGAGTTACACTTTAAATAAAAGAGGGAGAGAAAGGTGTACAGACCCCAATAGCTCAATCTTCACAAGCTCTCACCGTGGTAAGGAGAAGGAGTGAATCGGCATGACAGATCCATCCATCTACACCTGGCCTCAATGTCCACCACAAAGAAGCTCCAACACTACTGCAAATCTCAGAACTCCCCCCTTTTGTTGGATATAGTTCTGGCCTGGAGACCCACTGAAAGCAACTGGGGCCCCAGAGGAGGAATTCTCCATTTAATGAAAGGGGAGCCCCTTTAGGTCTTCTCTATATCCCATAATACACATTACAATTCAATCTAATAACAGGATATCAGAAATCTTACCTCTGGGGCCATGTATGACAAGGTACCCGCACGGTCTGTGCTCCTATTGGTCTCGGTGACACCAACCATAGACAAGCCGAAATCTGCAATCCTGATGTGTCCTTCACTGTCCAGCAGAATGTTTTCGGGTTTGAGATCTCTGTGAAGAAAAGAAGTGAACGGTTAGCTCTGCATATACCGCATCATATTACAGAGAGAAAAGATACAAATATACATCTATTCAAAGAATGAAGATTGATGGGTGGACATCAGCTTCATTTATACAGGAAGATCTCTGTTCCTGGGTTCCCAGCTCCGCCCCCCTGCTATATTTATCATGAGGAGGTCTCACTCATATTGCTGAATTTTGTATTAATCCTACATTAAACATAATACCAGTATTCATGATTCACTGATAAATAGAAGCCAAGGGGTGATTCTGCCCAGAACTACAAGGACAGTTTTGGTGGAGTGACCCATTAATACTGAATTTGGGGAAAATAAGAAAATACTCTTCTAGTGGGGCTCCTCCCAGCACATGGGAAGGGTTCAATTCTGGTTTATGCCCGGGTACCAGAAAAAAAGAACATCTAATCCTTACCTGTGTACGACCTTATGAGAATGCAGGAACATCAGGCCGCATATTATTTCCGCAGTGATGAAACTGATAGAGAAAGAAAAATATGGATTAGCATTCAAAGTCATCACAGACCAATAAAGACTAAAAGTACAAAGAGGTATGGATGTATGGGGTATGGATGTATGGGGTATGGATGAAGGGGTTATGGATGGATGGGTTATGGATAGATGGATTATGGATGGCAGGGGTATGGATGGGCAGGGCATGGATAGATGGGGTATGGATGGAGGGGGTATGGATGAAGGGAGACATGGATGGACAGGGTATGGATAGACAGATTATGGATGGACGGGGTATGGATGGATGGACAGGGTATGGATGGAGGGGGGTATGGATGGAGGGGGTATGGATAGACAGGTTATGGTTGGAGGGGGTATGGATGGACTGGGTATGAATGGAGGGGTATGGATGGACGAGGTATAGATTGCCAGGTTACGGATGGCGTGACTACGTCACTGCCTATGCTCAGTGGTCAGCCACCCCGACTCCAGCATGACCCGTCATTGGACTTACCTTATGGTTCTCAGATCCAGCGGAGCTTTGTTTTCTATCAATGCCAAGAGCTCGCCTCCGCTCAGGAATTCCATGGCAAAGACCAGGTGATTCTGTGAAAAGAAAAGGTAGACATTACATTATAGACATGTCAGATTCACGTTGTGGAGGAATATACAGAAACGCACACAAGTTAGGAAAACCAAACAGAGAAAAGGCCAAGGCCAACATGGCTGGACTTTCCTGACCACAGTACTAGTTGTTAGGGGTGATCCAGTGACTTCAGTACTTTGGTCACCATCCTGGAAGTCTTATGTAGATCAGGAGGCCTGGCTTCCCCTGTCCTCCTCGCTGTAAGCTGGTCTTGACTCAGCGACTCGAGGTTTGAGGCCAGAGGCAGCCAGGCAACAAATAATTTCAGAAGTAGGTCAGCAGTAGCAGCCTCTCTATAGAAGACCTCTACTCTGTACAATTGACCTAACCAATCTCCAGCCTTGTAGGAAGCGCCCAATTCAGGGCCCAAAGGACTAATAAACAGGCCTGAAGAGCAGCATTGGGGGAAGTGGGGAGGCTTCACCTTGTGTTAGTTCTGACTCCAAAAAAAGTCACCATTTGAGTATTTTGGGGGGTCTGGAAAGTGGTGGAGGACAGTACAGGAAAGAGATCAATAAATTGGAAAGTGGAAAGACTTACCTTTGTCTGGAACGATGCATATAGATGAGTGATGAAGGGCGTGGTGGCACTGACTTGCATTACGGCGCTTTCTATAAAGGCACACTCAGGGTGTCTTTTCAGTCTACTTTTTTTGACCAGCTTCACTGCCATCTTTTGTTGAATGGCGGGATGGGAGGCCAACAGCACCTTCCCGAAGGACCCCTTTCCAAGCACTTTATGGAAGGTGAAGCTTTCCATTGATAGTTCATGTGGCTGGTGATTGGTAACTGAACCGCTTGAAGAGCTGTCTAAGGGGGGGCCGCTCCCCATTACGCTGTGGAATGATCCGAATGACGATGGACCATTTGGTATTGCGCTGATGGATGATCCAGAAGGAGGTGGACCATTCGGTATTGCGCTGATGGATGATCCAGAAGTAGGTGAATCATTCGGTATTGCGCTGATGGATGATCCAGAAGGAGGTGGACTATTCGGTATTATGCTGTAGAATGATCCGGATGAGGATGGACCATTCGGCATTACGCTGTAGAATGACCAGGATGAAGATGGACCATTCGGTATTGCGCTGATGGATGATCCAGAAGCAAGTGGACCATTTGGTATTGCGCTGGGGGATAATCCAGAAGGCGATAAACCATTTGGTATTGCACTGATAGATGATCCAGGAGGCGGTGGACCATCCCATATTGCGGTGTGGAATGATCCAAATGAAGATGGAACAGTCCATATTGCAGTGTGGAAGGATCTATATGAAGATGGAGCATCAAATATTGTGCCATGGAATGATCCGGAAGGAGATGGACCATTCTGTATTGCGCCGTGGAATAATCTGAATAAAGATAGACCATTCTGTATTGCGGCGTGGAATAATCTGAATAGAATTGGACCATTCCATATTTCGTCATGGACTGATCTTGGTGAAGGTGGACCATTCCACATTGTGCTGTGGACTGATCTGGGTAAAGGCAGAACATTCCGTATTGCGCTGTGGAGTGATCTGGGTAAAGGCAGAACATTCCGTATTGCGCTGCGGTCTGAAGCCAGTGGCAGGAGTTTCCATGATGTTCCATTGCTGCGTCCTGGAGTCAGATGGATCTCACTGGTGGGTTGAACCTTTTTAGTCGACTTTCCTTCGTCGGCGGTCGGATCGTTATTTTCTTCTGGAGAGAGAAAAAAGAAAACCAATTATTTCTATTCCGCTATCTACTCGTCATTTATTGCATTATTTGGTGGGACGCGGGATATATATATATTTATAATCGGTGTCTGTGATCTGGAAATTATCTGATGTTATATGGACTATGTGGGAGTTCTGGGCCCCGGTGGGCCATTCTCCCATCGTATCCACAGACCAAAATATATCCAATTTGATCTTTTGCTAAAGATTTTTTTTTTTTTTAATTGTTTACGTCCACCCTAGACAGGAAGTGATGTCATGATGTTGCGCCCGTCCTCACCCATACACCACTTAACCACTTGCAAGCCGCAACGTATATATAGGTATTGTGGTCGGCAAGTGTATATACTGTATGGGGGGTGTCTGTGTATATAGTACCTACAGTGAGGGGAAAAAGTATTTGCCCACTGACAAAAAAAGATCAGTCTATAATTTTAGTGGTCGGTTTATTATAACAGTGAGAGACAGAGTAACAACAAACATATCCAGAAAAACGCATTTCAAAAAAGTTATAAATTGATTTGCATTTTAATGAGTGAAATAAGTATTTGATCCCTTATCAAATCGACAAGATTTCTGGCTCCCAGGTGTCTTCTATACAGGTAACGAGCTGAGATTAGGAGTACTCTCTTAAAGGGAGCGCGCCTAATGTCAGCTTGTTAGCTGTATAAGCCCTGCGAGTGTGCGTGTGTGTGTGTGTGGGGGGGGGGGGGGGGGGGGGGGGGGGGGTCGGTGGACATAGGAATGTTATTTCAGGACCTTTTGGGTCCAGAGACCCCAAATTTTGTCTGGGGGGCATTTAGGAACCCTTAACTACCAAGTTTGAAGTTCAGGGGACCTATGGCTGCAAATGGGCACAGTGAGGCTGCAAATGGGCATTGTTGACCCTCTTTTCAGCTTACAGTAGCTGCGCATTTCTCACCCTAGGCTTATACTCGAGTCAATACGTTTTTCCATTTTTTGTGGTAAAATTAGGTGCCTCGGCTTATATTCGGGACGGCTTATACTCGAGTATATACGGTAGTTGGTTATTTATATTTATCGCTGCATAGAGATGTTTAAGAATAAATTGCCTTTTTTTTTAATTTACATATTAAATAAATTATAAACCGGACTTATTTTTTAAGGTTATTAACCGATTAATCGAAAAACAATAAACGGCTAACTAATCAATTATGAAAATAATTGTTAGTTGCAGCCCTACTGGCCATACATAATATGAGGCCAAAACGAAATAACTTTCAATTGTATCCAATAAGGCAGGCCCTTGCACTACATAGTTTAAGGTAAATCTAAAGGAAAATGGTACAAGGAAATTGAACATGTTTTTTGCGAAGGGGTCAAATACTTATTTCACTCATTAAAATGCAAATCAATGTATAAAACGTTTTTGAAATGTGTTTTTCTGGATATTTTTGTTGTTATTCTGTCTCTCACTGTTATAATAAACCGACCATTAAAATTTATAGACTGATCGTTTCTTTGTACAAAATCAGCAGTCGATCAAATCGTTTTTTTCTCCTCACTGTACATAGTAAATATGTGGGTGTCATACACGCTATTCCTCTATTATAATACTCACCAATGGCGTCGTCTGTTGTGGATTTTGGTTGAGGAATGGGCTGCAGTCTGTGTGCAGCTTCCTCATCTCTCCGCCCATTTCCCCACCCCTCATCCCTCGGAGGGGCGGTATCCCCAGGTGGGCGGTCCTCTGTTATGGGGGTCACTCTGAGAAGTACAACGGTTTCCTCTTCCCTAATCCGAAGACCCTTCACGTTGTAGCTTCCCTTCCTCTTTTTCCATAGGCGTCCAATTCCCCAGCACCCACCCCTCTGGGGGGTAGGTAGTATGGGCTGGGTGGTAGGTGGGTGGTCCTCTGATAAAGGAGCCACTTTCAGTAATAAAACGGGTTCCTCTGTGTTGATAATCGGAGGATTCCGCATGCTAGAAACGTTTTGTTTTGTAAAAAATCGCATTATTATAAAAATAATGAGAAACACTGCTGAGAACACGAGTCACGTCCTTCTCTCTCCACACTCTCTCACAGTCTGAGCGTTAACTGCTGGGAGATTCCTTATACAGGGTCATCACACTATGACATCACACCCACTGTTTGCTATAGCAATTTTTTTCCAAACGTTGCCATAGCAATAACTGACATCACACATGACTCCTCCCACTGCTGCCTTATATGGTGTTGTTTACATCTTATATGCAAATTAGGTCACATGACTCCACCCCCATAACAAGTCTATGGAAAGGAATGTGTATGAGAATTTTAGGAAATCCTGGTACATCTGTGCATCCCATAATAACATCTCCAGCATGCCCTGCGCTATTTTTAGTTCTCTAACAGGTTAAAACTGCCAGCTGTACAGAAAATAACTGCCTTTTTTTTTTTTTTTTTTTAATTGTCTGCTGGAAAAAAAATTCTGTTTATTGGGGGTGGAGGGGGGTCCCCTATTTCTGATATATACATTATACATTCTATATCTAAATATATTCATATATATATTTAGATATATACATCCTCCATCACCAGACCACTTTAGAGGAATCTGATAGTTGGACTGACAGTTACCCAATAAATTTGAAATAATTTTATAATGACAGACGGAGATTTCTTATGATGGGATTGTTTTTTTTTTATAGAGGAAGAAAACTGAATAAAACAAATATCTCCTGACTAGGGCTGCAAATAACGATTATTTTCACAATCGATTAGTTGGCCGATTATTGTTTAGATTAATCAGATAAAAATAAAGATTTTTTTCAAAAATAAAATAATAAATCATTCTTATATATCTCTATGAGGGGGTAAATGTAAATAATCAGCTATATGGATGGGAATCGCTCTGAGGAATTACAGACAGAAGAGATCTATATATTACTAGAGGATGAATCTGATAGGAATCATCCGACTCCGAGATCAAAATGTTTATTTAAAAACACCTAAAACGCAGATTATCAGACAGGATTATAATATAATATTATACAGACTGACCCCCCCTGTCATAGGGAGGTAGATGGATACAACCTGCACCTGCTGTCACTTATACTGGCCATACATGAACTATTTTTTTCCTAGTAAATCTTCATTTTAACCACTTTCAGACCGGACAGATTTGCAGCCAACGGACCAGGCCCCTTTTTGCGATTCGGCACTGCGTTGTTTAACTGACAATTGCGCGGTCATGCGACGTGGCTCCCAAACAAAATTGACGTCCTTTTTTTCCCACAAATAGAGCTTTCTTTTGGTGGTATTTGATCACCCCCTGCGGTTTTTATTTTTTGTGCTATAAACAAAAAAGAGCGACAATTTTGAAAAAAAAAAAACGCATTCTTTTTTATTTTTTGCTATAATAAATATCCCCCAAAAATATATAAAAAAAAAAAACATTTTTTTTTCCTCAGTTTAGGCCGATACGTATTCTTCTACATATTTTTGTTAAAAAAAATCGCAATAAGCGATTATTGATTGGTTTGCGCAGAAGTTATAGCGCTTACAAGATAGGGGATAGTTTTATAGCATTTTTATTAATAATTTTTTTTTATTAGTAATGGCGGCGATCAGCGATTTATTTTTTTTTTTAATTTTTTTTTTTTTTTTTTTGTGACTGCGACATTATGGCGGACACATCGGACATTTTTGACACATTTTTGGGACCATTGTCATTTATACGGCAATCAATGCTATTTAAATGCATTGATTCCTGTATAAATGACACTGGCAGTGAAGGGGTTAACCACAAGGGGGCAGTGTAGGGGTTAAGTATGCCTAGGGGTGTGTTTCTTACTGTGGGAGGGTGTGGCTGTCAGCTAGTGAATGCTGATCTCTGCTCCAATCACAGGGAGCAGAGATCGGTGTCACTAGTTTCTAGGCAGTACGGGAGATGCTGTTTATTTCCGCATCTCCCCGTTCAGCCTTCCCGTGAGATGATTGTGGGTGTCCCCGCTGCGATCGAGTCCGCGGGACCCGCGACCGGCCTCACCGGGGGCCTGACGGCGCGCTCCTGATGGCACGGACGGAATTAAAGAGGAACTTATATATACGCCCTCCTGCCTGTCCGTGCCATTCTGCTGACGTATATCGTCGTGCGCCGGTCGGGAACCGGTTAAGAGCGTTCGTTCGATTTTTCTAATCATTAGTGGGGTCAAATCGTTCGTTTTCGATCACAGGGACGGGAAAATTCGAAGGAGCGGAATACAAAACTTTGTGGTCGAAGGAATTTTCTGGCTTTCCTTCAGAAATGACATTCATTTTAAAATTGAATGTTGAAAGGAAGTGAAATTTTAGAATGTACAAATAGGTGTACGATACGTGTATGGCCAGCAAAGGACTTTTAGCAGCAGCATGTATTTTATTTTTTAGTTTAGTTTACTTGTCGTGATGGGGTTAAAAAAACAAAAATTGGGCCTTTATAGTACAAAAACAGCAGATAATCGCTACTATGAGGAGTTAATTTATACTTAGAAACAGTGATAATATATATATATATATATATATATATAACTTGTATCATATATATAGTGCATCTGGAAAGTATTCACAGCGCTTCACTTTTTCCACATTTTTGTTATGTTACAGCCTTATTCCAAAATGGATTAAATTCATTATTTTCCTCAAATATCTACAAACAAACCCCAATAATGACAACGTGAAAGACGTTTGTTTGAAATCTTTGCAAATTTATTAATAAAAAAGGAAAAAAATCCCATGTACAGAAGTATTCGCAGCCTTTGCGCATTACTTTGGTGAAGCATCTTTGGCACCAATTACAGCCTCAAGTCTTTTTCAGATCGATGCTACAAGCTTGGCACGTTTATTTTTGGGCAGTTTCTCACATTCTTCTTTGCAGCACCTCTCAAGCTCCATCAGGTTGGATGGGGAGCGTCATTTTCAGATCTCTCCAGAGATCTTCATTCATCTTCATTTTTGTTATCTTGACTGTGTGCTTAGGGTCATTGTCCTGTTGGAAGATGAACCTTCGCCCCAGTCTGAGGTCCAGAGCAGGTTTTCATCAAGGATGTCTCTGTACATTGCTGGCTTCATCTTTCCCTCGATCCTGACTAGTCTCTGTCAGGACAATTTACAAGTGAGCGCTGCGCGTCGATTGCCTGTGCGCATGCGCGGCGGAACGGCACTCCGGCGCATGCGCACTCGCGGCTCAGCGCTCCGACGTACGCACATGCGCACTAGCGCACGCTTGAGCGTCCCAGTGCGTGACAGCGTCACATGACCACTTACAGGTCCTATTTAAGGAAGTGGTTCAGATTAGTCCAGCGCTGGCTTGTCTTCAGCTTCCTGCCAAAGCTCTGTTCCTGCTTCCTGTATCCTGTTTGCCTGATTACCTGTTTTTGACCCGGATTTGCCTTTTGACCTTGCTGCCTTCTCTTGCCCTTGACCTTGGACTGTATACTGGACTTACCGCTTGCTTGCCTCTGGCCCCTGGAACCTCTGCTTGTGACCCGGATTTGCCTGCTGTCTCCTGCCCTGAATATCTGCCTGTGACCCGGACCTGCCCGTCTTCAGTCCTTTACCTGCACCGGTGTTCTGGAACCTCCCAGTGCCTCCCGGACCCTAGCACCTGGCTCCCTCTTCAGTCCGGACCCTCTGATCCTCTGGTCCTCTGGTTGGGTAGCCTGTGCCTCTTTGTGCCATTCACCCCCTGTCTCACCTCCAGGGGGCGGACTGCGCTCAGTTGCAAGGGTGAACCACTCTCGGCATTTCGGCCTCGGGAAGTACGCACCTGACAGTACAAGCCAGCCATGTCTGAGGCCGACAGAGTGCGTTCACCCCTTGAGGCTTTGTGCCAACAAGTCTCAGCATTGACTGAAGCTGTACAAAAACTACAAGAGGGTTACACCCAAGTGGACAGTCGCCTGCAGCAGCTTTCGGGGTCAACTGCACCCACCTTAGCGGGCCCTACCGCCACCAGTGGATTATCCGCTCCCCCTGGATCAGCAAACCCCACTGTGATCATGGCATCTCCTGAACCCAGAGTTCCTACCCCTGAACGGTTCACGGGTGACCGCAAGAAGTTCCGGGCCTTCAAGAATGCCTGCTCGCTCTACCTTGCACTTCAACCCAGGACTTTCGCCTCTGAAGTAGTAAAGGTGGGTTTTATTATCTCGCTCCTGGCTGAGGAGCCACAGGCATGGGCCCATAGCCTAATGGAGCAGAGAAGCCCAGCACTCAATGCAGTAGAGACTTTCTTTGAAAGTATGGCGCAATTGTATGATGACCCGCAACGTGTGGCTACAGCTGAGGCCACGCTACATAATTTACTTCAGGGACGTAGACCGGTGGAGGATTACACCGTCGAATTTCGGAAGTGGTCAGCTGATACCGGATGGAACGAACCGGCTCTTAAATACCAGTATCGCCAGGGGTTGTCTGAGACTTTGAAAGATGAGTTGGCAAGATCCGAGACCCCTGACTCACTGGAAGACTTGATCCAAGCTGCCACCAAGCTGGACCGCCGCATGCGTGAAAGGCGTTCCGAGCGTCTTCAGTCTCCCCGTACTTATTGGACCTCTTCTAAACCTACCTTGCCGTCACCCACCACCTCAGCTCCAACAGTAGAATCCCAGGAGACGGAACCCATGCAGTTGGGCCTAGTTCGTGCTCCCCTCACGCCAGAAGAACGACTCCGCAGACGCCGGTCCAATCTTTGCCTGTACTGTGGGGCTTCGGGTCATTTTCTCAGCACCTGTCCCGTAAGACCGAGTAAGTCCTACCAACAATATATAATGAACTTTCAATCTTCTGGGTTCTCCCAGACTTATGTCGCCCTCTTTGTCTCCTTACAGCTACCGGAAAAGGAAACCCGGCTATCAGCCATAATTGACTCCGGAGCCTGCAGCTGCTTCCTTGACGCGGCATTTGCTACCAAGATGCACTTGCCCCTTGTTCCGAAGAAACAAAATCTACAGGTACATTTGGCTGACGGCTCTCTTCCTCGCTCTGGATTCATCACCCATGAGACCCAACCCATCTGTGTCACTACCGATTCGGGTCACCAGGAATTTATCCAATTTGACATTATCCCATCTCCTTCCGGGTTCACCGATTCCTTTTGGCCGCATTTTTCCCCTGTCCGAAGTCGAACTCAAGGTCCTCAAGGCCTATATTGACGAGAACCTGGAGAAGGGGTTCATCCGCCCCTCCTCGTCACCCGCCGGAGCGGGCATCTTTTTTGTGGGAAAGAGAGACGGCTCCCTCCGACCTTGCATTGATTACAGAGAACTAAATAAAATCACCATTAAGAACCGGTATCCCCTGCCTCTGATCCCAGAGCTTTTTCAACGTTTCAGGTCTGCGAGAGTCTTCTCTAAATTGGATCTTCGCGGGGCCTACAACCTCATCCGAATCAGGGCAGGAGATGAATGGAAAACAGCCTTCAGATCCCGATTCGGGCATTATGAATATTTGGTAATGCCCTTTGGGCTTTGTAACGCCCCAGCAACCTTCCAGCATCTGGTAAATGACATTTTTCGTAAACACCTTGACGACTTCCTTGTCGTTTACCTAGACGACATCCTTATCTTTTCGGACTCCCTTGAACTCCACCGGGTACATGTGAAACAAGTACTCACCATCCTCCGCAGCCACAGATTGTACCTCAAGGCAGAGAAGTGCGAATTCGAGAAATCCACGGTGCAATTCTTGGGGTTCATCATTTCTACAGGTGGGGTCTCCATGGACCCACAAAAGGTCAAGGCCGTACTGGAGTGGCCAGCCCCAGTGAACAAGAAAGGGGTACAGCGATTCATCGGGTTCGCAAACTTCTATCGAAGGTTCATTGTCGGCTTTTCCTCCATAGTGGCACCCATCACCAAGTTGACTCACCAAGGTACTCAATTCCATTGGTCCCCGGAAGCACAAGAGGCTTTTGATACTTTGAAAAAATTGTTTTCGTCCGCTCCCATCCTGATGCATGCAGATCCAGCCCTTCCATTTGTGCTGGAGGTGGATGCATCAGAGACGGCTACTGGAGCTATATTATCCCAGAGATTGGGTCCCAAGGCCCTGTTACACCCTGTGGCTTTTGCATCACGTAAGTTAAGTCCTCCAGAGAGGAACTACGATGTGGGAGACAGAGAGCTACTGGCCATTAAGTTTGCTCTGGAGGAGTGGAGGTATCTTCTGGAGGGGGCTTCCCATCCCGTCATGATTTGGACAGACCACAGAAACCTGGAGTATCTAAGGACAGCCAAACGCTTAAAGCCCAGACAAGCCCGTTGGGCTCTCTTTTTTGCAAGATTTAATTTTCATATTTCTTACAGACCCGGCTCAAAAAATGGAAAGGCAGACGCTCTCTCTAGAATGTTTCACGAGACACCCCAGGAATCTGAACCCAACACTATCCTTTCGCCACAGAACTTCCTGTCCCTCCTTCTGCAACCTGATTTAGTCTCCGCCATCAGGGCGGCATCAAGGCACCCCACCGACCATGGGATTTCCTCAATGGAGGAACACGATGGACTACTCTGGGTACGTGGGAAGGTCTTTGTCCCCACAGAAACAAGACCTTTAACGCTCAAGACTCTACATGATCACAAGCTCGCGGGACATTTTGGGGTTCACAAGACGTCTAACTTAATTTCTCGCTCTTTTTGGTGGCCTGGGTGGAGACAAGACTGCAGGAATTATGTCACCTCTTGTATCATTTGTCAACGCAACAAAGGAACTAGTTCTAAAGCCTGGGGCCTGCTGAAGCCCTTGTCCATCCCGAAACGCCCATGGGCGGACATATCAATGGACTTCATTGTAGAATTACCCGCTTCAGAGGGATACACCACCATCTTGGTCGTGGTCGACCGCTTATCAAAGATGGCACACTTCCTCCCAATGATTGGGACTCCTTCCGCTTCTGCTACAGCTGACATATTCTTTAAAGAAATTGTTCGACTCCACGGGATACCTACGAGTGTCACTTCTGATAGAGGGTCTCAGTTCACCTCCAAGTTTTGGCAAGAATTATGTAAAACCCTCGAAATCAAGATATGCCTCTCTTCGGCCTATCACCCTCAGAGCAATGGCCAGACGGAGAGGACAAATCAATCTCTAGAGCAATACCTCCGCTGTTTCTGTTCGGATTCCCAGGATGAATGGTCTAGTCTCCTACCCTATGCGGAGTTCGCCTACAACAATGCGGTCCATACTGCCACCAACCAAACTCCTTTCTGGGCCAACTTTGGGTTCCATCCCTCCTTCCTGCCAGGATCTCTGCCTGAAACTCCTGTTCCTGCGGTCCAAGACCGAGTTGATTTTTTGCAGCAGAACTTCCGGAGAATTCAAGAGGCCATGCAGAAGACCCAAGAAGGGTATGAGAAACAGTTCAACCGGGGGAGGAAGGAAAATCCGGACTTCAAGATAGGGGACGAGGTATGGTTGTCCTCAATCAATCTCAAATTAGCCATACCCACACGTAAATTAGGACCAAAGTTTATTGGTCCTTTCAAGATCAAACGGAAGATTAATCCTGTAGCTTTTGAGCTTTCCTTACCAGACTCGTACAGGATACACCCGGTGTTCCACGCTTCCCTCCTGAAGCCTGTCACTCCTAGTCCTTTTCCAGGAAGATCTGAACCACCACCTCCTCCAGTACTGGTGGACGGCGAAACAGAATTTGTGGTGGAAAAAATTTTAAGTTGCAGGAAAAGGGGGAGGCAACTCCAATACCTGGTCAAATGGGAGGGTTACCCGTCAGAAGAGAACTCTTGGGAACCCTCAGGAAATCTGCATGCTCCACGCTTAATCCGAGCTTTCCAGAAGGAACATCCTGAACTGATGGCTAGCTTGGGCGTCCGGAGGCCGCCCCTCGGGGGAGGGCAATGTCAGGACAATTTACAAGTGAGCGCTGCGCGTCGATTGCCTGTGCGCATGCGCGGCGGAACGGCACTCCGGCGCATGCGCACTCGCAGCTCAGCGCTCCGACGTACGCACATGCGCACTAGCGCACGCTTGAGTGTCCCAGTGCGTGACAGCGTCACATGACCACTTACAGGTCCTATTTAAGGAAGTGGTTCAGATTAGTCCAGCGCTGGCTTGTCTTCAGCTTCCTGCCAAAGCTCTGTTCCTGCTTCCTGTATCCTGTTTGCCTGATTACCTGTTTTTGACCCGGATTTGCCTTTTGACCTTGCTGCCTTCTCTTGCCCTTGACCTTGGACTGTATACTGGACTTACCGCTTGCTTGCCTCTGGCCCCTGGAACCTCTGCTTGTGACCCGGATTTGCCTGCTGTCTCCTGCCCTGAATATCTGCCTGTGACCCGGACCTGCCCGTCTTCAGTCCTTTACCTGCACCGGTGTTCTGGAACCTCCCAGTGCCTCCCGGACCCTAGCACCTGGCTCCCTCTTCAGTCCGGACCCTCTGATCCTCTGGTCCTCTGGTTGGGTAGCCTGTGCCTCTTTGTGCCATTCACCCCCTGTCTCACCTCCAGGGGGCGGACTGCGCTCAGTTGCAAGGGTGAACCACTCTCGGCATTTCGGCCTCGGTAAGTACGCACCTGACAGTCTCCCAGTTCCTGCTGCTGAAGAACAACCCCACAAACAGCATGATCCTTCCACCACCATGCTTCACTGTAGGGATGGTATTGGGCAGGTGATGAGTGGTGCCTGGTTTCCTCCAGACATGACGCTTGCCATTCAGGCCAAAGAGTTCATTCAATCTTTGTTTCATCAGACCAGAGAATTTTGTTTCTCATGGTCTGAGAGTCCTTTGGGTGCCCTTTGGCAAACTCCAGGTGGGCTGTCAAGTGCCTTTTACTGAGGAGTCGCTTACGTCTGGCCTCTCTACCATACAGGCCTGATTGGTGGAGTGCTGCAGAGATGGTTGTTCTTCTGGAAGTTTCTCCTCTCTCCACAGAGAAAGGATGGAGCTATGCCAGAGTGACCATCGGGTTCTTGGTCACCTCCCTGACTAAGGCCCTTCTCCCGAAATTCAATAGTAGGGGAGCCACCGCTCCAGGATAATCCACACAACTGAGACTTGCAGCTTCTCCTAAGACAGAGAGACCCAGGTGCAGGCACGGCACATACTAATAACGATGGGTTGAAAGACTCTGGACGGCCGCACTCCAAGATAAATTCAAATGCCTTTTATTTGTGAAACAGAATCACACAAATGTGGGTCACAGCAAAGCAAAAATAGCTAACGCGTTTCACACTACCAGGAGTGCTAACTCATAGCTCATGAGTAAGCACTCCTGGTAGTGTGAAACGCGTTAGAGATTTTTGCTTTGCTGTGACCCACATTTGTGTGATTCTGTTTCACAAATAAAAGGCATTTGAATTTATCTTGGATTGCGGCCGTCCAGAGTATTTCAACCCATCGTTATAAGGCCCTTCTCCCCTGATTGCTCGGTTTGGTCGGACGGCCCGCTCTAGGAAGAGTCTTGGTGGTTCCAAACTTCTTCCATTCTCGGATGATGGAGGCCGCTGTGCTCATTGGGACCTTTAATGCTGCAGAAATGTTTCTGTACCCTTCCCCAGATCTGTGCCTCCATACAATCCTGTCTCTGAGGTCTACAGACAATTCCTTGGACTTCATGGTTTGGATTGTGCTCTGACATGCACTGTTACCTGTGGGACCTTATATAGACAGGGGTGTGCCTTTCCAAATCATGTCCAATCACCTGAATTTACCACAGGTGGACTCCAATCAAGTTGTAGAAACATCTCAAGGATGAGCAGTGGAAACAGGAGGCACCTGAGCTCAGTGTTGGGTGTCATGGCAAAGGCTGTGATACTTCTGTACATGGAATTTTGTTTCCTTTTTTATTTTTAAAAATATGCAATAAACTTCTTTCACGTTGTCATTATGGGGTATTGTTTGTAGAATTTTGAGGAAAATAATACATTTAATCCATTTTGGAATAAGACTGTAACATAACAAAATGTGGAAAAAGTGAAGCAATGTGAATACTTTCCGGATGCACTGTAGGTGCCCCGATGTGTGCTATATGTATATGTGGGGGTGCCTCAATTTTTCTTGGGGGGGTCGGCAATTTTATATGTTTGGCTGTAACTTAAATTTTTTTTTTGTACTTTTTTATTGCAAAGGAGACAAAAAGTCCCCTATGTGATTATTTATTTGGTGACAGTTTCTCTTTAATGAGACATCCAGGGTCTAAAAGGATGTGTGGAAGCATTTAGGCAGCAGTGCAGTTTCTTGTCACCATGGCAACCTGGCGCCTGGGATTTGTTGAGCCCTGTGTTACGGTTTGGGGATATTCATAGTGTATGAATGTTGTGCAGCACTTTTTACTAGCTGGTATTTCCCCCAAGACTTGCCAGTTCTCCGGACTCCCAGTGCCTTCAGACGGATTGCTGGGCGCAGGATTGTTCCATCCTGATACGGCATCTCCACAAGCCAGCCGACAACCTCTGGAACCCGGCCTTCCCGATATTATATCACAGGGTGGTGGATAGGCGGGGTACAAAAAGCCAGGGAACTGAGGTCCAAAATGTTAACCCCTTCCCCAGTCTGAGCCAGCTACTACCTAACTGATATACAATAGGCAACCTGCCTACACGCTACTCTGCCTCCATTCACTGTTATCCTTGTTCTCATGCAGATAAAACTGGATTTATGAAAGTTATGTGCACCACACCGGACACAACATCTGTGACTGACACCCCGGTACCTCAGCGTCTCGGTGACAGTCATTGGGCCCTGTGTGTGGACAGCAGCAACCAGAATTGTACCCCAATAAATTAATGGGTGCCCCGTTCTCCCATCCCAGCAATTCCATTCAATGAGGATCTCAGCACTGCCTCCTGGCACTGACCGAACAGGAGGTTCCGGGCTCAGCTATTAATCCAGGTTGTGGGCTGGCATAACACAGAGCGCTGCTGCGTCCCGACCCCAACGTTCAGCCGCAGCCTATGAATGAGTCCCGCTGTGCTAAGTGACTTCTACTGACACCCAGATAGAGAAGACCAATCATATACAGATAAGCAAAGAATAGGTGCTGGAACTCCTCCCTTTGTCTCCGCCCCCTACCCACCTCTGAGGACCGTCCCATGGTTCCACCCCCCTACCCACCTCCCAGTACCACCCCATGGTTCCGCCCCCTACCCACCTCTGAGCACCGTCCCATGGTTCCACCCCCTACCCACCTCCCAGTACCACCCCATGGTTCCACCCCCTACCCACCTCTGAGCACCGTCCCATGGTTCCACCCCTACCCACCTCCCAGTACTGCCCCATGGTTCCACCCCCTACCCACCTCCCAGTACCACCCCATGGTTCTGCCCCCTACCCACCTCTGAGCACCGTCCCATGGTTCCACCCCTACCCACCTCCCAGTACTGCCCCATTGTTCTGCTCCCTACCCACCTCTAAGTACCGCCCCATGGTTCCGCCCACTACCCACCTCCCAGTACCATCCCACGATTCCACCTCCTACCCACCTCCCAGTACCGTGCCATGTTTCCGCCCCTACACTCCTCTGAAACCCGTCCCATGGTTCCATCCCCTACCCACCTCCCAGTACCACCCCATGGTTCCCACCTCTCAGTACCGACCTATGATTCAGCCCCTACCCACCTCTGAGCACCACCTCATAGTTCCGCCGCCTACCCACCCCTAAGCACCGCCCCATGGTTCCGCCTCTACCCAACTCCCAGTACTGCATATTAAGGTCATTGAGTGACCTAGCCAGTCTCCAGACCTTAATCCTATAGAAAATGTATGGAGGGAGCTGAAACTTCAAGTTGCCAAGCGACAGACAAGAAACCTTAAGGATTTAGAAAAGATCTGCAAAGAAAAGTGGACCAAAATCCCTCCTGAGATGTGCAAACCTGGTCACCAACTACAAGAAATGTCTTACCTCTGTGCTTGCCAACAAGAGTTTCTCCACCAACTACTAAGTCATGTTTTGCTTGGGGCTCAAATACTTATTTTACTCACTGAACTGCAACTCAACTTATAACATTTGTATCATGTGTTTTTTTCTGGATGTGTGGTTGATATTCTGTCTCTATCATATAAAATACACCTATGATAAAAATTATAGACCTTTAATTTCTTTGTATGTGGGCAAACTTACACAATCTGCAGGGGATCAAAGCATTTTTTTCCCCACTATGTTCTCCTCCAACATGGCTGAGAAAGCCAGGAACCTCATGGGAGGTCTCATCCAGAATCCCATCACTACAGGACCAGAATGACCCATCCTCTGATAGGTGACAATGATGAACAATCTGTGGAATGGCTCACCTCCAGAGTCTGGACTCTGACCTCCAGAGTCTGATTTTCTTCTTCTGTAAATATAAAAAGACAAAATAATAATAATATAAGAAGACATAGTTGTGTATCAGCAGCAAATAGATTTTTGGTTGATATTCTGTCTCTATCATATAAAATACACCTATGATAAAAATTATAGACCCTTCATTTCTTTGTAAGTGGGCAAACTTAGGCAATCTGCAGGGGAGCAAATCATTATTTCCCCCCACTGTGTATCCCATAATTTGTGGACTCTGTAACTTTCCTACAGACTAAATAATATACACTGATTTGGGTTATTTTCACCAAAGAAATGGAGCAGAATACATTCTGGGATAAATTTATGAAGAAAGCTAACTTTAATAATGGAAATGGTGGCACACTGGTTGTGCGGTGGTTGCGCACTGGTTGCACGGTGGTTGCACACTGGTTGTTCGGTGGTTGCGCGGTGGTTGCACACTGGTTGCGCGGTGGTTGCGCACTGGTTGCGCGGTGGTTGCACGGTGGTTTCACACTGGTTGCGCGGTGGTTGCACACTGGTTGTGCGGTGGTTGCACACTGGTTGCACGGTGGTTGCACACTGGTTGTTCGGTGGTTGCGCGGTGGTTACGCGGTGGTTGCACACTGGTTGCGCGGTGGTTGCGCACTGGTTGCGCGGTGGTTGCACGGTGGTTTCACACTGGTTGCGCGGTGGTTGCACACTGGTTGCGCGGTGGTTGCACACTGGTTGTGCACTGGTTGCGCACTGGTTGCGCGGTGGTTGCACACTGGTTGTGCGGTGGTTGCACACTGGTTGCGCAGTGGTTGCCTGGTATTTGCACGCTGGTTATAATAATTTCTATAATAATTCCGTCTCTGCCGGCCGTCTGGACTGACCTCTATGAATGTTCTGCTGATTACTCTCCAGCCAAGGCATCAGAGGCGGCTCTCTAATTAGGCAAAGTAGGCTGTGGCCTAAGGCCTCGCCCTCCCAGGGGCCTCGCGCACCTCCTACTTTGCCTAAAGAGCCGCCTTTGGCTATCCATGTCACAGTACATGTTGGCATTGGTGGTTCCCTCAATGAACTGTAGCTCCCCAGTGCCGGCGGCACTCAAGCAGCCCCAGACCATAACACTCCCACCACCATGCTTGACTGTAGGCAAGACACACTTGTCTTTGTACTCCTCACCTGGTTGCCCCCCCACACGCTTGATACCATCTCAATCAAATACATTTATCTTGGTCTCATCAGACCACAGGACATGGTTCCAGTAATCCATGTCCTTAGTCGGCTTGTCTTCAGCAAACTGTTTGCAGGCTTTCTTGTGCATCATCTTTAGAAGAGGCTTCCTTCTGGGACAATAGTCATGCAGACCAATTTGATGCAGTGTGCGGTGTACAGGATGACCCCCCATCCCTTCAACTTCTGCAGCAAAGCTGGCAGCACTCATACGTCTATTTCCCAAAGAAAAACTCTGGATATGACGCTGAGCACGTGCACTCAACTTCTTTGGTCAAACATGGTGAGGTCTGTACTGAGTGGAACCTGTCCTGTTAAACCGCTGTATGGTCTCGGCCACCGTGCTGCAGCTCAGTTTCAGTCTTGGCAATCTTCTTATAGCCTAGGCCATCTATATTGAGGGGACAGCAAATTTATACAAGCTGTACACCAGGGGTGCCCAACCTTTTGAAGAGCGAGGGCCACCTAAGCAACTTGGTAACCGGTCGTGGGCCACAACGAGCGGAGAGGGTGCATGGCAGCCCACTCTACTCTATAGAGCCCACTCTACTACTTTTGCGGATCGGAGGCTAAACAGACACAAGTCCATTTACATCTGCTACTTCTTAGAGGTGAATGGAGGGTCCAATCGGGTCGGACTGACCGTGTGAAAGGGGACTACGGCTCAGTGCAGGTAACCCTCAGGTGCACTGCTCTGCACCACTGCAGAACAGATATGCCCATATATACACTGTGGTTTTAGTAATAAACGTACTATTAATAACAGTATTCTATTCCATCCTAGAGCAGGAGGCCGCGGGCCACATCCTTACCGCTCTTACAGTAAAGAACCTCCCTACGCAATTTAAGGTTAAACCGCTTCTCATATAATTGCAATACACTTGCTTATCATTCCCTCCATTCCCACAGTGGATGATGGGAAGGCATCGGCTATTGGCAGCTTTCTTCTTCTGGCTGCTGGGCTTTAAACTTCTCGCCCACACATCCAGAGCCATCTTAGTAGCCTCATGGGACCCTGGGCAAAGTAATGCACTGGGGCCCCTACAAGCCTGCCATAATTTACGCACCTACTCTCAAGAATTACAACCCACTTCTACTAAATGCAACCCATTCAAATAAAAGGGTCTGTGCTGCAGAATTTAGGGGTTTAATACAGGTGGTGACGAGGCAGCATATCGCTTCCTCACTCCCTGTCAATTGCCTCTCAAAAGAAATCTGTGTGTGGATTGCTTTTCAGAGGAGTGGCAGTCTTTTTCAATCAGCAGTATTATAGGCAGCAGTGTAATTGTCTAGGGAGGAGGTGGTGTTTAACCGCTTGCCGACCAGCCGCCGTTGTTATACAGCGGCAGGTTGGCTCCCCTGCGCAAATCGCTGTAGCTGTACAGCGGCCGCTTTAAGGGGTATAAGGGGCACGCGCGCCGGGTTATGTAGGAGCTGATGCGCTTGCCCAGCGGCCGCAATGTCTGCCGGGCACCCGCGAACACTCCTGATAGAGACTGATCTGTCAATGTAAACAGACAGATCTCCGTTCTGTCAGGGGAGGAGAGACAGATCTGATGTTCCTAGTAATTAGGAACAGCGATCTCTCTCTCCTCCTCCAGTCAGTCCCATCCCCCCACAGTTAGAAACACACATGAAGGAACACATTTAACCTCTTGATCGCCCCTTAGTGTTAACCTCTTCCCTGCCAGTGACATTTATACAGTAATCAGTGCATTTTTATAGATTTCCTAAACCTCCAGAAATTGTCATTAAAGATTTTACAGATAATTGTACGATGAACTCGTGTGAGCCGTGACCCGGATTTCCTGAAATAGACTCTCTTCTGTCCTATTTCCACCGGCTTCGTTCTTGTCTTGTCTGAATTATCTTTCGTCATTTACGTTTGATGTTTCTTTTTTCTTGTGCGGCGCTTGAGAAGTTGGCGGTTCCTCTGTTGATGGCTGTATGTGGGGCACTCTGCCAACACATTATACCATGGTGGCAGGTGAGAGGAGGGCTCCCGGCTGTGATGTCACATGACAGACAGATAAGTACTGTATATACCAAGCAGTTGGAGTAAATAAAGATAAAGTAGCTCCCATGAGAAAAAAATTGAAATATATATACCCTATATTACCAAAAGTATTGGGACGCCTGCCTTTACACGCACATGAACTTTAACCCCTTTCCGACCAGCCACCGCAGTAATACCTCAGCAGGTTGGCTCCCCTGGGCGAACCGCCGTAGCTATACGTCGGCTTGCCTTTTGACCACTAGGGGGCGCACCCCCTGGTGCAACTACGGAGCCGATGCGCATGCCCGACGGTCGCGATGACCGCCGGGCACCCGCGATCGATCCACACAGAGACAGAATGGAGCTCTGTCAATGTAAACAGACAGATCTCCATGCTGTCATGGGTGAGGAGACTGATCTGTTGTTCATACATACAACATAAGTATGAACAACGATCAGTCTCCTCACCCAGGCAGTCCCATCCCCCCACAGTTAGAATCACTCCCTAGGTAACACAGTTAACCCATTGATCGCCCCCCTAGTGTTAACCCCTTCGCTGCCAGTGACATTTACACAGTAATCAGTGCATTTTTATAGCACTGATCGCTGTATAAATGCCAATGGTCCCAAAAATGGGTCAAAAGTGTCCGATGTGTCCGCCATAATGTTGCAGTCCTGATAAAAATTGCTGATCACCGCTATTACTAGTAAAAAAAAAGATAATAATTAAAAAAATGCCATAAATCTATCCCCTATTTTGTAGACGCTATAACTTTTGCGCAAACCATTAAATAAATTGCGATTTTTACTACCAAAAATATCTAGAAGAATACATATCGGGTGTCGGTGCAAAATTAACGTCAACCCAAGCACAGGTCGCAAACAAAGTGCTTTGCTTGCACAGGGTTGCATAGTACTGTAGTACAATGTGATTTGGTTGCAGCACGTTTTCCAAGTGCATTTTCCAAAAGTAGTGCATGCACTAATTTTGGTGCCGTGCATGCAATATTGTTGGTGCGGTGCATGCACTACTTTTGGTGCAGTGCGTGCAATATTGTTGGTGCGGTGCCTGCAATATTGTTGGTGTGGTGCATGCACTATTCTTGGTGCGATGCATACACTACTTTTGGTGCGGTGCATGCATTATTGTTGGTGCAGTGCATGCAATATTGTTGGTGCGATGCATGCACTACTTTTGGTGTGATGCATGCACTATTTTCAGTGTGATGCATGCACTACATTTGGTGTGGTGCATGCACTACTTTTGGTGCGGTGCTGAGCTACTGGTGCGATGCATGCACTATTTTCAGTGTGATGCATGCACTTCTGTTGGTGCAGTGCACGCACTACTTTTGGTGCGATACATGCACTATTTGCGATGCATGTACTACTTTTGGTGCGGTGCATGCATTACTTATGTGTGGTGTGATGCATGCACTACTTTCGGTGCTTTGTATGCACTACTTTCAGTGCAGCGCATGCACCACTTTTGGTGCATGCACTACTTTTGGTGCAGTGCGGTGCATGCACTACTTTTGGTGTGGTTCATGCACTATTTTCAGTGCAGTGCATGCACTACTTTTGGTTCGATGCATGCACTACTTTTGGTGTGATGCATGCATGCACTACTTATGAAGCTGTGCGATGTATGCACTATTTTCAGTGCGGTGCGAAGTATGCACTACTCTTGGCCATTTCGGGCCATTCAAAATAAACGGGCTGCACAGAATTGAATGTGAATCAGAGGAACGGTACAGCGTTCCTGTGAGGTTCCTAGTGGAATGGGCCCTAAGCCGTGGCAGAACTACCTGGGTCGCAAAGGCCGCACTTGTGACTGGGTCCTGGCATTCTGCCATCATGGGAGACCCCAAGACAGCAGGAAGGGGGCCCACTGCAGAACACGTGAAAGTGTCCTGCTGCGGGACCGTAATAAAGAACCCCACAGTGGGAGTTAAGGGTCTCAGGATCAGTGGAACGGGCTTCGGGGGTCAAGGGGCCCATTATGGTTTCTTGCACCTGGGCCCTGAATGATCTAGTTATGCCTTCGGCCCAAGGCTAGGTTC
The DNA here is from genome assembly GCA_028564925.1 of Lithobates sylvaticus. Taxonomy (NCBI): domain Eukaryota; kingdom Metazoa; phylum Chordata; class Amphibia; order Anura; family Ranidae; genus Lithobates; species Lithobates sylvaticus. The sequence continues at coordinate 182,459,761 of CM053035.1, read as the reverse complement.
ATGTGAATACACATTTATTGGCTTTTATTTTTTTGGTGCATTTTCATGCTAACTGCATAGGGCAGCCCATTCATATGAATTGGCTGTGCCACATGTCGTCAAAGATGTTCATGTACCATCCGGGGGGTTAAACTTTTTGGAAAAAGCCAAAACCCATGCTTGCTGCGTTTGGGGTGACATTGACAATGAATGGCACCGCAAGCGCAATACAAATTTTTTACACATTCTGTGAACGCACACAAAAATGCGCAGTTTTGCGTGCATTCGCGGAACGCTCAGATGTAAACGCAGCCTAACTCTGCCCAAAGGTGCCGTCTACAGCCATAGTATCCCTGCCATAAAGCCCGGAGGAGGCGCGAGCCGTATCCGTCCGATTTGATAATAACACAGCCGCCAATCTGAGTAATAAAATGGGAAGATTGATTAATTTCTCCAGGGCTGCAGGAAATGGAATCAATGAATTGCTGAGTCTTCTCCTCGTTATGTAACTTTTTTATGAACTTTTCAAATGGGAGAAAATGAAATGACTCGGAGTGCCGCCTGCTGAATGTGTAATCGCGGCAGAGAAGAATCTCGAGTCTATTTTTACCCGTAGCCGCCGCCGCGCAAATCTCCCAGAGACAAAGGGAAATTAAAGTGACAGAAGCGGAGCGGGAGGAATCCGCACAGAACGGGGCTGGAAAATGTCTCGTTTAAAGGGCGGAAACTGGAAATAAGCCATCCGAATTGTGGACGACACACACAGAGAGACATACTTATTATGTATGCAGATTCCGGGGGCTGTATATCCAGAGGGTTTAAATGCTGAATTTGATTTACATTTATCTGATATATATATATATATATATATATATATATATATATATATATATATATATATATCAGATATATGTATTCATACACAAGAGAGTGAGAGTTGCCCATTTTTATTGCAAGTTGTAAGGATGAAGGAGATGTAAAAACAATCACTAAAATCTCACACAATGTTTAACGCCTGAGCGTAAAAACAAATCTTAATGCCTAAGCACAATTTTGCAACTTTGACATGTGTTAGTAAAACCGTACATATCATCACAACTACTTTGTGGATTATACGTTGTTTTTTTAGGACAAATTGAGCTTTCATTTGGTAGTAAATGATTTTGGATATCTCCTGATTTTTATTATGAAAGGAAAACTGTCCCAAAATAGTAAAAAAAAAAAAAAAAATTATTTTAAATTCAGTTGTATATTTTTTTTAACTACCATAGCTTACCGCCAAAGAACTACCCCAAAAAAGTTCTCCTGCTCCTCCCCGATAGCAGCGATACCACCTTTGGGTATGTTATTTGTTGTTTGTACCCGTAGTACACCCTAGAATCAATAGAGCGCATTTTGTTTTGTTTTCTTTTGTCTACCTAAAACACACTGACATTAACCGGTTCCCGACCGGCGCACGACGATGTACGTTGACAGAATGGCACGGACAGGCAAACGGGCGTACAGGTACGTCCCCTTTAAGATTGCCGTTGTGCCATCGCGTGCACGGTCCCGACCGGCGCGCGCCCCTGGTCAGGTCCCCCGTGAATCCGGTCGTGGGGAGACCCGCGATCGTCTCACGGGATGGCTGAACGGGGAGATGCGGAAGTAAACAGCATCTCCCCGTTCTGCCTAGCAACTAGTGACACCGATTTCTGCTCCCTGTGATTGGAGAAGAGATCAGTGTTCACTAAATCACAGCCACGCCCCCCCCCACACAGTTAGTAACACGCCCCTAGGAACACTTAACCCCTACACTGCCACCTAGTGGTTAACCCCTTCACTGCCAGTGTCATTTACACAGGAATCAGTGCATTTAAATAGCACTGATTGCTGTATAAATGACAATGGTCCCAAAAATGTGTCAGAAATGTCCGATGTGTCTGCCATAATGTCGCAGTCACAATAAAAATCGCTGATCGCGGCCATTACTAGTAAAAAAATTTTTTTTATAAAAATGCTATAAAACTATCCCCTATTTTGTAAACGCTATAACTTCTGCGCAAACCAATCAATAATCGCTTATTGCAATTTTTTTTACCAAAAATATGTAGAAGAATACGTATCGGCCTAAACTGAGGAAAAAAAATGTTTTTTTATATATTTTTGGGGGATATTTATTATAGGAAAAAGAATGAATTTTTTACAAAATTGCCGCTCTTTTTTTGTTTATAGAGCAAAAAAATGAAAAACCGCAGGGGCGATCAAATACCACCAAAAGAAAGCTCTATTTGGGGGAAAAAAAGGACGTCAATTTTGTTTGGGAGCCACATCACACGACTACGCAATTGTCAGTTAAAGCGACGCAGTGCCGAATCGCAAAAAGTGGTCTGGTCTTAAGCCAGCAAAATGGTCCAGTCTGAAAGTGGTTAACTGGCACTGATGTTAATTGAAAAAAAACTCCTGCCCAAAATATGCTGACCCTGATCTTTGACCTTTACTTGACCCAAACACTAATCCTGGCACTAACTTATGCCCCGTACACACGGTCGGAAATTCCGATGGAAAATGTCCGATCGGACCATGTTGTCAGAAAATCCGCCCGTGTGTGGCCTCCATCTGACTTTTTCCATCGGAATTTCCGATGGAAAATATTTGCGAGCAGGATCTCAAATTTTCCGACAGCAAAATCCGATCTGACTTTTTCCGATCGTGTCGAGAATTCCGACGGACAAAGTGCCATGCATGCTCAGATCAAATTACGAGACCAAAGCTATTGGCTACTAGCCTCTACGTAGTTTCGTCGTACGCAACGAACGTCACCACGTTCAGAATGATCGGATTTTCCGACAACTTTGTCCGACCGCGTGTATGCAACACCAGTGTCGGACAAAATCCACCGGGAAAAAATCCGACGGATTTTGTGGTCGGAATTTCCGACAGTGTGTACGGGGGCTTAGATCAAACTTTGTTCTAGGTAATTCTCTTTTAGATTTTCTTTTATTATTTATTTATTTTATTATTATTATTATTATTATTATTATTATATATATATTTTTTTACACACTTTTTTTTCCTCTCTGCACAGAAAGAGAAAGATACATTGTATCTTTCCTCTCCATTCACAGAGAGTGAGAAACACAGAGACAGGCTGATCACTGTGATAGCCAATCAGAAGCTACCACAGCGATCAAGTGACCCTGAATCAGGAGTTCCGGGTCCCGCTCGTTAGTACGCGGCCTGGGGATCTCGGTGAGACCCTGGTCTCTGTTCTGGGAGCACACTATACGTCGCGCTCCCACAGACGATCGGAATTTGCAATAGAAACCTTTTCCGTCGGAAAAATTGAGAACCTGCTCTCAATTTTTTGCTGTCGGAAATTCAGCCAGCAAAATTCCGATGGAGCATACACACGGTCACATTTTCCGATGAAAAGCTCTCATCTGTCTTTTTCTGGCCGGAATTCCGATCGTGTGTACACGGCAATGTCCGATCTGTCCGCCGCAAGTTCGCAGTCCCACTAAAAATCGCTGATCAAAGCAAGGTCCATAAAGACATGGATGAGCGAGCTTGGGGTGGAGGAACTTGACTGGGCTGCGCAGGGTCCTGAACTCGATAGAACACCTTTGGGATGAATTAGAGTGGAGACTGTGAGCCAGGCCTTCTCGTCCAACATCAGTGCCTGACCTCATAAATGCGCTTCTGGAAGAATGGTCAAACATTCCCATGGACACACTCCTAAACCTTGTGGACGGCCTTCCCAGAAGAGTTGAAGCTGTTAGAGCTGCAAAGGGTGGGCCAACTCAATATTGAACCCTACGGACTAATGCCCGTACACACGGTCGGAAATTCCGAGCACAAAATCCATCTGATTTTTTCCGACGGATTTTGTCCGACACTGGTGTTGCATACACACGTTCAGACAAAGTTGTCGGAAAATCCGATCATTCTGAACGTGGTGACGTTTGTTGCCTACGACGGGACTACGTAGAGGCTAGTAGCCAATAGCTTTGGTCTTGTAATGTGATCTGAGCATGCGTGGAACTTTGTCCGTCGGAATTCGCTACACACGATCGGAAAAAGTCCGATAGGACTTTGTTGTCGGAAAATTTGAGAGCAGGATCTCAAACTTTTTCCGTCGGAAATTCCGATGGAAAAAGTCCGATGGAGCCCACACACAGTCGGAATTTCTGACAACATGGTCCGATCGGACATTTTCCGTCGGAAAATCCAACCGTGTGTACGGGGCATAAGACTGGGATGCCATTAAAGTTCATGTGCGTGTAAAGGCAGGTGTCCCAATACTTTTGACAATGTAGTGTATTTATTTAGGTGATTAACATGTCAGCGTGGACAAGCCCTTATCACATAGCGATGGGGACAAACACGGAATCGCTGATATCACCGTGAAATTAAATTTGCCTGAATCATTCCGCTCATCTTATAGTGAATGGACCCTCGCTGAGGTCTGTGTTGTGCCCGGAGGGTAAACGGCTCTACATAATAATTTATAATTAGTGATGGGCGTCACGCGGCGTTCTGGGTAATCAGTGTACGAGGGACCTCCGGAGGATGTTATTAATATTTCTCATCTCCGGAATAATGCAGCTGAAATGACGCTCCAGCCGCGATCTGCCTCCAACCTGCCCGATTTGTCATTCTGTAATTCTGCGGGAAATAAACAGAACGCCGTAACTTTCGATACATAAATAAGAGCAGCAGGTGGGGCGGAACTATCCGCTCGCTGACACTTCCTGTAACCGATGTCGTTTTTCTTCTATCACGCATAATTTACGGAGGGCACAACCAGCACTCGTATCCTCCCCGCGTCACCTTCTCCGTATCGGTGTCCCAATTTCCTGAATTAGGTTTGATCATTTCCCGGTTGCGGTGTGAAGTTTTGTAACAAAGCGGGTAACTCCGCTGACATAACAAATGGGACTGCTGATAAAATATTTACACACGAATCGCCCCGAACGCTCTGTCTGCGCAAAATGAGAATTTAAGTAGCAGCAAATGACTCGTCTGGTCTCAGTGCCCGCCTGAGGGCCGCGGGCTGCGTACATATTCATAAGCGCCATCTAATAATCCCACGCGCCTTTCCTGTGATTTTTGCATGCGCTTTGCATAATTAGTCTGTTTTGTTTGTTTCTGATGATTTTTTAGGAGAATCTCCTGGAGAGAAATTGTACATATTGTAGCTTTGCCTGAACACCTAGACAGGAGATCTCCTGTATACACTGTATTAGGGCTGAAACAACTAATCGATTAATCGACAACTAATCGATTATGAAATTATCATAATCAATTTTCATAATCGATTAATCGGCCAGTAACTTAATGGGGTTAAAAGAAACTAAAATGAGTCCTTTATAGTACAAAAAGAGCAAATAATTGCTACTGTAAATATTTCACCATTCTACAGAAAAAAATTAAATAATTAACCCTTACCGTAGTGATTATCTGCTTTTTTTTTTTTTTTTTTTGTACTATAAAGGGCTCATTTTTTTTTTTTTTTTAACCCCATTATGTTACTGAACGTCTCAGGCCTGGTTCACACCTATGTGTTTTTTGGTGCTTTTTGCAGAAACGCACTACAGTTCATTTACATGGTTTCCTATGGGACACGTTCACATCTATGCTTTTTTCAGCCGCTGCCTATTTGGAAAGGGTCAGGGACTTTTTTTTAACGCAAAATGGTGCTTTTTTGGTTCAATATACTTCAATGGAGAAGCTGCAGAAAAGCATGTAAGGCGTTTTTGCAGCAATTTGTGTTTTTTAACCACTTCAGCCCCGGACCAATTGGCAGCCAAAGGACCAGGCCCCTTTTTGCGATTCGGCACTGCGTTGCTTTAACTGACAATTGCGCGGTCGTGCGACGTAGCTCCAAAACAAAATTGACGTCCTTTTTTTCCCACAAATAGAGCTTTCTTTTGGTGGTATTTGATCGCCCCTGCGGTTTTTATTTTTTGCGCTATAAACAAAAATAGAGCAACAATTTGGAAAAAAATGCAATATTTTTTGCTTTTTGCTATAATAAATATCCCCAAAAAATATATAAAAAAACTTTTTTTTCCTCAGTTTCGGACGATACGTATTCTTCTACATATTTTTGGTAAAAAAAATCGCAATTAGCGATTATTGATCGGTTTGCGCAAAAGTTATAGCGTTTACAAAATAGGGGATAGTTTTATAGCATTTTTATTAATATTTTTTTTTTTTACTAGTAATGGCGGCGATCAGCGATTTTTATTGTGACTGCGACATTATGGCGGACACATCGGACATTTTTGACACATTTTTGGGACCATTGTCATTTATACAGCAATCAATGCTATTTAAATGCACTGATTCCTGTATAAATGACAGTTGTAGTGAAGGGGTTAACCACTAGGGGGCGGAGAGGAGTCAGTGTGACGTGTGTGTGTTTTTTTACATTAGGGGGCGGGTCTGACGTCATTGATCGGCTTTCCCGATGACCGGGAACAGCCAATCAATGACAGGCAGAGTAGGAAGCGCGGGGAGAGGTTTGTTTACACATACCTCTCCCCGTTCTTCAGCTCCGTAACCCAATCGCGGGACACCAGCGGCGATCGGGTCCGCTGGTCCCGCGGCCGGGGTCACGGAGCTCCCGACCGGGTCGCGAGCGCCACCCACAAGCAGGCATTTATAGGATCACGTACAGGCACATGATTTTGCCTGCCCGTGCCATTTTGCCTCAGTATATCTGCGTTAGGCGGTCGGGAAGCGGTTAATCGCCCCAACAACAAATTGGCCAAAAAACAGTATGCCTCTTCTAATAGTATATACAGTATATATCTCCTCTAATAGTATATACAGTATATCTCTTCTGTCTGTTATTCTCAGAGTGGATTAGAGATTTTGCTCTCTAACCAAATAGTTGGTTATTTATATTTACCACTGCATAGGGATATTTAAGAATAAATTTCCTTTTTTTTTAAACTTTACATATTAACTAAATTATACACCACAATTTTATTTAAGGTTATTAACCGATTAATCGATTAATCGAAACAATAATCGGCCAACTCATCGATTATGAAAATAATCGTTAGTTGCAGCCCTACACTGTATACACACCTCCGTGTAATGACCATTGCAGAGAAAACGAATGCACCATCCAGCCTGCAGACCGCACTTATTTTATACTTTTTATCCAATGAGAGATCTGTGTGAATGTTTAGCTTTATATCTCCGCACTCCTGCTGGGTATTGAGTCTAAGCATCCTAAAAAACAATTGACTTTGGACCACTAACGACTGATGTCAGCGAGGTGACTCCTGTGGCGGTGCGTCCATAAATGGCGCCCCCTCTCTCCTGTCACCTCTCTCTCACCGTACATAGATTCATGCATTGCATGAATCTATCTATGGTTGCCGCTGTCGGGGCGCCGGGCAGCGGCAGGGTTTTTTTTGGAAGCGCCTGATTATAGGCTTCCAAAATGGTAAACCGCCGGCGCAATGCTGTGCGTTCGCTGTTTACTCAGTGTTGTGTTAGGAACACTGACCCGCCTCTCAGCCAATCAGGTGCTCGGGTCTGGTTACCTGTCATCTGATTGGCTGAAACAACAGGCGCTGTGATTGGACGCCTGATAGAGGGGGCCAGAGACATCGAGGAGCGTTGACGTGGGGGACGCCACTGCGACCCGCTGTGAGACAGGTAAGTCCCGACTCCCGGGCGATGCACACTGGCAGCATTTGATGGGGCACAGTAGTGGTAATTGATGGGGCACAGTAGCGGCAATTGATGGGGAACACTGGCATCAATTAATGGGGCACACTGGCAGCAATTGATAAGGCACACTGGCAGCAATTGATGGGGCACAGTAGTGGCAATTGATGGACACAGTGGCAGCAATTGATGGGCACACTGGCAGCAATTGATGGGTACAGTAGCTGCGTTTGATGGCACAGTGACGGCAATTTATGGGTACAGTGGCTTCGGTTTGATGGCACAATGGCTGTGCTTTATGGGCACAGTGGCTGAGCTTGATGGGCACAGTGGCTGTGTTTGATGGGCACAGTGGCTGCAATTGATGTTTTTTTTTTCAGTTTGTTTGCGCCCCCCCCCCCCCCCCCAAAACATTTATTTGAGAAACAGCCGCCACTGGTGATGACAATGAACTCTTACAATCATTATAAATTGGAACTTCAGTCATTTTTTCAACTTTCTATCTATTAAATCTTCTGCCCTTTTTGTTTTAACTTTGGATAGTAAAACATTTTTTTTTCTGCCAGTAAATACCTTATGCAGCCCACTTCCTGTTTCTAGGCTTATGGCATCATGCACAACTCTCTCTCTCTCACTCTCGTGAGAGTTTGCCAGGAAGAGAGGAGGGATGAGTCATAAGAGGGCCAATGAGAGCTGCAGAGCTGGAGGTGTGCCTCTGTGTGTCTGTGTAAATCCAGGAAGTGAACAGGCAGCAGCTTCAGCTGCCCACAGTTAAAATGGATGCAGCCGGAGGGAGATTTCTGCAGCATATTTGGCAAGTATAGAATCACAGTATATATATATGCAAAGTGGTTGGAGGGAAGCTTCAGAATGGCAAAGATGTTTTTATTAGACATTATGTGAGCAGACTGCAGTTCCTCTTTAAAACCTTAGTCAGTGCACCATTAAAATATAATGTGATATTTTTCCAGTGTGCCAAATAAAATTTTTATTTTTTTCTTTCTAGTCAAGTTCCTCCACCCCAAACTCGCTCATCCATGTCTTTATGGACCTTGCTTTGTGCTCTGGTGCGCAGTCATGTTGGAACAGGAAGGGGCCATCCCCAAATTATTCCCACAAAGTTGGGAACATGAAATTGTCCAAAATGTCTTGGTATGTTGACGCCTTAAGAGTTCCCTTCACTGGAACTAAGGGGCCAATCCCAACTCCTGAAAACCAACCCCACACCATAATCCCCCCTCCATCAAATGATATGGAGGGGTGGCCCAATACTTTTGGCAATATAGTGTGGATGAGCAAGTTTGGGGTGGGGGAACTTGACTGGCATGCACAGAGTCCTGACCTCAACCCGATAGAACACCTTTGGGGTGAATTAGAGTGGAGACTGTGAGCCAGGCCTTCTTGTACAACATCAGTGCCTGACCTCACAAATGCACTTCTGGAAGAATTGTCAAACACTCCCATAGACACTCCTAAACCTTGTGGACGGCCTTCCCAGAAGAGTTGAAGCTGTTATAGCTGCAAAGGGAGGGCCAACTCAATATTGAACCCTACAGATTAATGCCATTAACCACTTCATCACCCACCTATAGTCATATGACGCCCACAAGGTGGATCTCCCATCCTGGGTGGGCGTCATATGACGCCCTCACATTCCCGGCCGTCTAGGGGGCGTGCGCGCGCCCGCGGCGTCGCTCGGGACTCGGTGCGCGTGCACCCGCGATTGCCCAAAAACACAGCAGGACCATGGATCTGTGTGTGTAAACACAGATCCACGTCCTGTCAGTGGAGAGGAGACTGATGGTGTGTTCCCAGTACAGAGGAACCCTCCCCCCACAGTTAGAATCACTCCTAGGGAACATATTAAACCCTGCAGCGCCCCCTAGTGTTAACCCCTTCCCTGCCAGTCACCTTTACACAGTAATCAGTGCAACGATCGCTGTGTAAATGTGAATCGTGTCAAAAGTGTCCGAAGTGTCCGCCGCAATGTCACACTCACGAAAAAAAACGCAAATCGCCGCCATTACTAGTAAAAATAAAATAAAATAAAAAAATGCAATAAATCTATCCCCTATTTTGTAGACGCTATAACTTTTGCGCAAACCAATCAATATACTCTTATTGCGATTTTTTTGTAGAAGAATACATATCGGCCTAAACTGAGTAAAAAATTTGTTTATTTTTTTTTTTTAAATGGGATATTTATTATAGCAAAAAGTAAAAAATATTGTGTTTTTTTTCAAAATTGCTGCTCTTCTTTTGTTTATAGCACAAAAAATAAAAACCGCAGAGGGGATCAAATACCACCAAAAGAAAGCTCTATTTGTGGGAAAAAAAGGACGTCAATTTTGTTTGGGTGCAACGTCGCACGACCGCGCAATTGTCAGTTAAAGTGACGCAGTGCCGAATCGCAAAAAGTGCTCTGGTAAGGAAGGGGGTAAAATCCTCCGGGGCTGAAGTGGTTAAAGTTCATGTGCGTGTAAAGGCAGGTGTCCCAATACTTTTGACATTAACGCGTATGTAATGCTCTGCGTAAATTATTATAATTTAATCAAATAAATAAAAATAATGATATAAAATGTATAATATTGTATTTGGCGCACTGTAAATAATTAATATTCTTCTATAATTTTATGTACTACTACCATTCAATTCATTTAAAAAGGAATAGATTTGACTGCATTTTAACCTCACACTATGTATGCTCTCAAAACAAATACAAAATATATATTTCAATCAACCACTTCACACATGGGACAATTTTAAAAATGTTCTTCACACACGTTAAAATCCTTTTTTTTTTTTTGCTGGAAAATTATTTAAAACCCTCCAATTTATATATTTTACAAAAGCACAGAATAAAAAATTTAAATAAAAACACACAATCAACAAAACACATGGATCAATCAATATGTTTCTCAAAGAAACCAATAATAGTTCCCCATCTTCCTGATATAATTCATTTTATTTAATATTCTTTTTTTTTTTCCCTTTTTTCCTCTCTCTCTCCCCACCCCCCCCCCCCCTCCCCTAAATAGTTAACCACTCCCTATTGTGTTTATATATTTATATTACATCTTGTATAAAAAATAATAACATCCTCTTCCAGAGAAAAAAGAGAAAAAAAAATAGGGGAAGAGGAACAGGAGAAGGAAAAGAAAAAGAAAAAAAAAAAGAGAAAAAAGAAAAAAAATGGTAGTTATAATCTTTTATGTTGCATAATATTTGCACAAATGTTTATTAAATCGATATATTAAAAGAAAAAAAAAAAACTACATATAATTATAGCGCACATGAAAACAATATAATACTCCTTTTTTTTGGTATCATGTAAAAGATTAGGTTGGATAGGTAAATAGAATCCTAGCATTTCAAGCCTTAAAATTTAAATGGCCGTGAAACAGCAACAAACTTCGGTACCCAGAATTGCCCATAAAGGATGCTATAAAAGCCTATATTGCTCATTAATTTGGCGTTAACAGCAAATGATAGCCCCGGAATTATTGCTTTTACGCCAGTGTTCGGGGGGGTTATGTAATGTGTGTGGGGGCAGGCCCAATATCATTTATAAAGATAATAAAAAGTGAGGGTCCCAGCACTGAACCTTGGGGTACACCACTGATAACCTTAGACCATTCCGAGTAAGAATCATTAACCACGACTCTCTGAATTCTGTCATTTAGACAGTTTTCTATCCATTTACAAATTGATGTTGCCAAGCCTGTAGACCTTACCTTACACATGAGCTGTGTGTGGGGAACTGTACTCCAAAAAACACAAAAACAAAAAAAAAAGAATCACCATTTTATGATCCAACATGTCCCATGGAGCACATATCAGTATGAAGCTTTCAGAGTGTAAGCTCTTCTGGGTAAGAGATCAACATGAACAGCTGCATAAACCTCACCCAGACCATGTCAGCACTGGTACTATGGAATAGAAACCTCATTTAGGGGACTTATTTATGAAAGAAACAAACACATTTTTCGAGTCATATTTATCCCGTTCCTTCTGTTGATCCAACTTTTTTAAAGTAAAGGCAAAACTTTGTTTTGTTTTTTTAACTTTTAGGTCATTTTTTTTATAGCTGTCTGTGCCTCCAATAAGGAGACCCCCTTTCTCTATTTGTCCTGTTTACCATTATCATTAAGGCTACTTTCACACTGGAGCGGTGGGGGCGCTGGCGGTAAAGCGGCGCTATATTTAGCGCCGCTTTAGCGGCGCATTTCAGCCGCTAGCGGGGTGGTTTTACCCCCCGCGAGCGGCCGAAAAAGGATCAATACCGCCCGCAAACCGCCGCTGCAGCGGCGTTTTGCAGGCGGGTTCGGCGCGCTCCCCCATCCCCCATTGTTTTCAATGGGACCGGGCGCTATAGGAGCGGTAAATATACCGCTCCTATAGCGAGCCAAAGATGCGGCTTGCAGGACATTTTTGAGCGTCCTGCAAGCGCACCGCTTCAGTGTGAAAGCCCTCGGGCTTTCACACTGAAGATACAGCAACAGCTGTTTCGGGTCGGTTTGCAGGCGCTATTCTTAGCGCAATAGCGCCTGCAAACCGCCCCAGTGTGAAAGGGGCCTAAAAGTGAAGGAAAATCCCCAATTTTGGAATTTCCCCAGAAAAGTAATAGAGGGAGAAATCTTCCAATGGGGACACTAGTTCTGGTGATCTGGGGTCCCCAGGGGATTCCCTTAATTTATAGAAATTTCCTCTCACTTCCTGTTTTTTCTATGGGACAGGAAGTGAAGGGAAATCTCTGCAATGGGAAACAGACGGCGAAAAATAAAATCGGACAGGGGTTGTAACCCTCCCCTGCTCTATCCAAAATGGAAAAAAAAAAAGTTTTGCTTATAGTTCTACTTTAACCACTTCCCGCCCGCCATATTGTAAAATGACGGCCACAGCGGGGATCAGTTATCCTTACTGGGCATTATGTGACGTCCAGCAGGATAAGGATAAGCACGTCGCGGTGATCGATGGTGTGACACACCACATCTCCGATCTTGGTAAAGAGCCTATGACGTAAGCTCTTTAACATGTAATCAGCTGTGTCCAATCACATCTGATCACATGGCGACCAGGAAGTGCCGTTTATTGACTTTACCTCTATTCGCACTGACAAGGCATGAGTAGAGGAAAGCCGATAAGCGGCTCTCCTGACAGGGGGTGTCTACGCTGATAATCAGCACATCGATTATTAGTGCAGGCTTTTTAGGGATGCTGACAAGTGCCAGCCTGTGCCCACCAGGGATGCCAACTCATGCCAACCCATGCCCACCAGGGATGACAATCAGTATTCATTTCAGGGATGGCAATCAGTGCCCATCAGTAATGCCTATCAGTGCCATTTATCAGTGCCCATCATTGCCAATCAGTGCCGCCTATCAGTGCTGCATATCAGTGCTGCCTCATCAGTGCCTGTCAGTGAAAGAGAAAAAATTACTTATTTACAAAATTTTATAATGGAAACAACGAAACTTTTTAAATTTGCAGTCTTTTTTTATTTGTTTAGCAACAAAAAAAACCCCAGCAGTGATTAAATACCGCCAAAAGAAAGCTCTATTTGTAGGAAAAAATTATAAAAATGTAATTTGTTGCATAACCGCACAATTGTCATTTAAATTCTGAGAGCACTGAAAGTGGATATATGGCCTGGGCAGGAGGGGGGGGGGGGGTGAAAGTGCCGGTTTGAAGAGGTTAAGGTGCTTAAAAAATTTTTTTTATTTTTTTTTCCTTTTCTGAAAAAGTATAGATAAGTAAAAAAGTAAGATCATTTTACTCCACTGTAAACTGGGTGTCATCCATAATTGTGAACAGAGTGGAGCTGGATTACTATTAAGCAAGTTTCGTCTTGCATTTTGCTGCTGCAATATTCGATGTCAAAGTTTTACATGGAGAAAAAACAGTCAATTGCATGTCATCATAATGGGGCGGTGAGGGAAGAATAGACAGCTATTATTGACAAACAGGCCGTGGTTTCTGCCGGCAGTTGAGGGACAGTATTGATAGTGCGGGCGCTGTAGCGTATATAATGAGCAGGCCCGGAACGGGGGGGTCTGATCAAGTGTCGGGCGGATTCTGTTTATTTGTGGAGATATCGACATATTTTCAGGGTCAGTTGTGTTGCTGCGTCTCTGGCTGAGTATTGATCGATTCTTCTCAGTGAAATAGTGAAATCATTCGTCAGACGGATCAATGCGGAGGCTGGGGCAGACATTGCTGTGTCCTGAGTCCTTTGGAGGGTCATTATAACTCTGCTGTACTGGGTGCTATGGAGCGATTACTGGCCGAAGGAAATCATCGCTCAGAGGTGGAGGCCAGCAAGTCTTTGTGTCTCCACTGTCTGAGGGTTACTCCGTCCACAACTGACGTTTGGGGCTTGAACATAATTTTGTGGAGAAGTGGCATATTGCCACAAAAAAAGGAAATGGGGGTCACCATTATTTAAAGTGGAGGGCCACCCATAAATATAAGTTTGTTTAGACCTGCCTACAATCGCATGAAAAAAAAATGTCACTTACCTAGTTCTGCCTGTTGCTAGGTGGTCCCACGTAATCTGCCTCTGTGCTAGCCCGGGCTAAAAACGTCACTTCCCTCGGCGGCAAGGCTCGCTAAGGCTCCTGGGAGATGTGAGTCACCATTTCCCAGGAGTCTTTGAGCACCGCCAAGGGCTAGATTATCTCTGTTGCCATCACAACTGGGCGGGACTTCTGACGACGCCGCCTGTTGTGATGTCAACAGAAGCTGTGAGCGGCGCTCCGCAATGCGTCTAATGCGCATGCGTGAGATCTTCGACCACGCGGCGTTGCATGATGGGAAATTGACGTCAGCACAACGTCAGCACATCCCGGAAGAGAATGCCTGTGGGTTTCACATGCCCACAGGCAAGATGAAACCCCAGTACGGGGATTTTATAACTACACAATTGGAGGAGAAATTTAAAGGATGACAGCGGGAAGGACGGGAGACGTAAGTGAGCAATTTAAAAGGATTTATTAATTCTAATGTAACGCAAAAAAAAAAAAACCAGCGGAGGCAGTGGAACCCCACTTTAACTTTTTTGTGAAAAAGTAACAAGGGGTACTATGTATCCCTTACTTATTCATGTAGGGGAGCAGGATGTATTGGTCTGGTATGGATTTTTGAAGGCAAAAATGGCATTAGGTTCATGAAAAAAGGCCACCATTTGGCCCCCTGTATCACCTGAAATTCCTGGCTGATCCTGCCTGGCTATACCCTACCCCCGTGTACACTGACTCCGATATATCAGGGCTGTGCTGAGCTGAGTTTAATTTTACAACATCATCTTCACGCTTCCTGATGACGTTATAAAAACGAAACATACATCGAGGAGCATCCCGGTCATGTCATTTCCAGCCACTTCCCGTTTTACAATACCATGGCGGTGGAGCGAACGTCGGTCCCACAAGCGGAAGCTGAACGGCTGCACCATCCATTTGCCAGGTGACTTACGCTAGCATCCTCAGTGCCAGGCTAAGACACCAACTCATGTAAGCGGCCATTTGGCTTTAGTTTTTAATCCTTTTTTTATATTAAAACTGTTTTACACTATGGTCCCATGTTTATCTGTTTTTTATGTGGTAACTGCGGTGGAGAACAACAAGGTTCCCAGCTATATCCCTAACGGTACATCAGCAAGATTCCTGACCCACAAAAACAGTCTAATGCCCAATTCACACTTGTGCGACTTCAAAGTCACCTGATTTTACCGCGATTTTGCTGCGATTTCAAGGAATGCCTGTGTAAGTGGCATCAAAATCGGACCAAAGTAGTGCAGGGACTACTTTGAAGTCGGAACGACTTGAAGTCGTACCAATATGAATGTCTGTCATTGGAAATCATGGGGAACGACTTGTCATGCTACTTTGCAGTCCCAAATCGTGGGACAAGTCGTATAAGTGTGAAAGGGGCCTAATACCACTTGTCCCACGATTTGGCACTGCAAAGTAGCATGACAAGTCGTTCCCCATGATTTCCAATGACAGCCATTCATATTAGTACGACTTCAAGTCATTCCGACTTCAAAGTAGTCCCTGCACTACTTTGGTCCGATTTTGATGCCACTTACACAGGCATTCCTAGAAATCGCTGCAAAATCGCGGCAAAAATCAACATGGGGAACGACTTGTCATGCTACTTTGCGGTCCCAAATCGTGGGACAAGTCGTATAAGTGTGAAAGGGGCCTAAAGCAGAGTTCCAATAAAAAAAAAAAAAAAATTAAAGCCAGCAGCTACAAATACTGCAGCTGCTCACTTTTAATAATCAGACACTTACGTGTCCCAGGGTCCAGCGATGCGGGGGACCAAAGCCCTGCTCGTCTCCCCCTCCTCTCTGTGGCGCCGGCATTGTCTGTGGCGCTGGGCACGCACTGCGCATGCGCGAGCCGCTCTGCACGCTCTGACTGGCCGGGGAATCATCTGGGACCTGTGACGTCTCCCAGATGATTGAGAGGGAGGGGGGAGAGGGGATCTTCCTTCCGGCGCCACAGGTGCACCAGGAGGAAGTGGGAGCTGGAACCCCCCAAAATTGTAATGCCAAATCTGGCAGGCCAGGGGGTCACCTTCCCTTAAAGCGGAAGTTACATTTTTCAGTGGAACTCCGCTTTAAGTTAGCACTTTGCACTTTGAGGGGAGCAGCGTACAAACACTAATAAAACTACCACTTAATTCATTTAGTTTATTTTCCATAGCGCAAGGTTCTTTTCACTTTCTAGATTGCTAAGCTAGCCAGGGGCACGGAGAGGCTGACGCGGAAGTGAAACCCACCCCCCCGCTGTCAGGTCAGTACGATGTACTGACCTGGCAGCTAAAGGGTTAATAACAGGAGGTTGCCTTTCCAGGGGGGGCCCTAATGTTTGTAGATCCACCATCAGTCCTGATCAGCAACACTTCTACAACTCATGGACATGACATCCCACGTCACAACGATCTAACCCTGTTGCCCTTCTGCCACAAATTACAGTTTCCTATTATTGCTGCTGGTGGGGATCTGTTGTTGCTGGAAGAGATCTACTGTTGAGAGAGGGATCTATTGTTGCTGGCTGTTGGGGTGTCTATTGTTGCTGGCGGGCGTCTTGCGTGGCAGTCTGTTGTTGCTGGTGGGGAATTTTATGTTGCTAGAGGGTCAATTGTTGCTGGAAGGGATCTACTGTTGAGGCGGGGGGGGGGGGGGGGTTATTGTTTCCGGCTGCTGAAGAGTCTATTTGTGCTGGGCTGGCTGCTGGCAAATCTGTTGTTGCTGCTATTGTTGTCAGGGTCTATTGTTGCTGGGGGAATCTATTGTTGCTGGGAAGAGTCTATTGCTGCTGGCTGAGGGGGATCTACTTTACTGCTTTTCTTGTTGTTATGAACAAATTCCATACAAATTACTTATCACTACAAAATAATACTTGGTTCTGTATTCTCTAAAAGGGGCAACACTGGGAGGTGAATAGGGGGTGGAACCAATGGATGGTGCTCAGAGGTGGGCAGGGGCAGAGACAAGAAGTGACTTAGAAGGGAGAAGTTCCTGCACCTATTTGAGCAAAAAAAGCCCTGGGTGAGTGCAGCCTATTGCATTAGGGTGTGCACCCAAAAGCTCAAGCACACGTCTTTCTCTGCAGACTCAGCTGCACTGGACAGTGACTGAATGGGAAGTGCTCTGTGCTGAGTGGGTTCCTTTTCATTCACAAACGGAAGCATAGTAAACACAGTGTACTATGCTATGGTTGTTAATGGACACAGTGAGCAAGTGTGTTCACTGTGTTCATTTAGAAAAGGAAATATTTACTAGTCCCTTCCCCTGCTCTCCATTCTGAAACATCCACAGCATCAGCCAGGGGGTGAGGGGAGAAGAAAAGTCAGCAGCACTGCAGCGTGGTGGGGGAGCAACAAGGGGGGGAGCCTAGAAAGGCCTGCTCCTGACGACGTCTTCATGATGAAACGCATAGGGCGGAGTTTACAATGTTATTACGTCACTTACGGTTTTGGGGATTCTCATCCGTGGAACGCAAGGCATCCCAGATATACTGCTTTTAACTTGTATTGACCCCACAGCGCTATTGGAAGTGCGCTTTTTAAAAAAGAATTGTTGTAAATAAACTTACCTTTATGGATTCACACTATGGAATGCCTTTTTGTCCATCCATCCTTATATGAACGTACCTGATGATCAGATCCACCGTGGAGGAGGAAGAGCCATTGGAGGAGGACTAGGAATAGATCTAGTGTAGAGGTCGACCGATATATCGGCCGATATTTGCCGTTTTTTAATTAATCGGCATCGGCCGATTGTGCTGATAAAAAAGGCCGATTATAACTTCAGCCGTGACTTGCAAAAGACTTCTGTAATAGAAGTCAATGCAAGTTGCCTCAGTCTTCCCTTGGAGCAACTTATCTCTCTGGGCATTCTGCCAAAAAAAAGACCAAAGTGATACAATGTTTAATGTTTACACTTACAATGAATGAACTAAACTCCG
Source organism: Lithobates sylvaticus (assembly GCA_028564925.1). NCBI lineage: Eukaryota > Metazoa > Chordata > Amphibia > Anura > Ranidae > Lithobates > Lithobates sylvaticus. Next base: position 182,441,636 of record CM053035.1, on the reverse strand, counting down.
TGTGGAGAAGTTCTCAGTTTAACCATTTAAAGACTAAATCTTTTCTGACACTTGTTGCTTACAAGTAAAAATCCTGTATTTTCTGCTGAAAAATCACTTAAAACCCCCAAAAATTATATATATTTTTTTAGCAGAGACCCTAGGGAATAAAATAGCGGTTGTTGCAATATTTTATGTCACACGGTATTTGCACAGCGGTCTTTCAAACGCAATTTTTTTGGAAAAAAATACACTAATGATTTTAAAAAGAAAACTAAAACAGTAAAGTTAGCCGATTTTTTTTTTTTTTTTTTTTCGTCCAAAAGTTTTGATTACCTGTTTTTGTGTATTTAATATATAGTTTTTTTTTTTTTATCGAAATCATACATACAAGTGAACTGATTGGAGGTTTGTTTTGTTTAATAAATGTTTAAATGTAGGAAATTTTCTGTATTACTTAAGGCTGCTTTCACACTGGAGCAGGCAGGCGTTGACGGTAAAACGCTGCTAGTTTTAGCGAAGCTTTACTGTCATTTTAGCGACGCTATTTGGCTGCTAGTGGGGCACTTATAACCCAGCTAGTGGCCGAGGAAGGGGTTAAATGCGCCCTTGAATCGCCGCTGCCAAATCGCATTGCAGGCGCTTCGGCAGTGGTGCCCATTCATTTCAATGGGCAGGAGTGGTGGGGGAGCAGTTAACACCGCTCCAAAGATGCTGCTTGCAGGACTTTTTTTTTTTTTAACGTCCTGCCAGCGCATCGCCTCAGTGTAAAAGCACTCGGGCTTCCACACAGACTGCAGGGGGGCCGTTTTGCAGGCAGTTTACAGGCACTATTTTTAGCCCAAAAGCGCCTGAAAAACGCTGCAGTGTGAAAGGTGGCAGATTTTATGAGATGAAGGGAAAAAATAAAAAAATATATAAAAATCGGCCTAACATATCTGCTCAAAAAAATCGGCATCCTATATCGGCCATCGGCCGCCGCGATTTCTAAATATCGGCATCGGCATCGGCCAGAGAAAAACCCATATCGGTCGACCTCTAATCTAGTGTAATGCTTTTTTCCCCTGCAGGGGTACAGCCTTCTGGTGACTGCGGTTCTGAGGGGGGAGCACATGTGGAATTTCACACACCTTCTATCAATGATTCACATGATATTAATCACTCAAGCACAAGTCACTTTGGAATAAGAATTTTTCTGTGGATTCACAAACTGGATTTTTTTTTGCTTTGTATTCTTGGAACAACTTTGTTTTCTATATGGAGAGACTGCCGGTTTTACATATGGATGTTAGTTTCTGCACTAAAGCACGCTGAACACTTTACTGCTGTGTGGACTTATTCATTTTTTATTGTTGCAGCACTATTTGTTTACTAAGATGCACTGTATAGTTATTTGCAATTAGGAGATTTTATAGTCCATCTTAAAGAGACAGTACATATTCTGTTCACTTTATTTAATTCACATTGTATATTTTTATTTTTTGTACACCATACAGAAGATCCAGGCAGCACCACCTGGGCCTGCACATGTGCTTTCTTGAACAGGGGGACCTTGTGGGCGCTGCAGGATTTCAGTCCTTCACGGCGTAGTGTGTTACCAATTGTTTTCTTGGTGACTATGGTCCCAGCTGCCTTGAGATCATTGACAAGATTCTTCCGTGTAGTTCTGGGATTATTTCTCACCGTTCTCATGATCACTGAAGGTGGTGAGATCTTGCATGGAACCCCAGACCGGTGGAGATTGACAGTTATTTTGTGTTTCTTCCATTTGGGAATAATCGCACTAACTGTTGTCACCCTCTCACCAAGCTGCTTGGCGATGGTCTTGTAGCCTATTCCAGCCTTGTGTAGGTCTACAGTCTTGTCCTTGACATCCTTGGACAGCTCTTTGGTCTTGATCATGGTGGAGAGATTGGAATCTGATGGAATTATTGCTTCTGTGGACATTTTTTTTTTTTTTTATACAGGTAACAAGCTGAGATTAGGAGCACTCCCTTTAGGAAAGTGCTCCTAATCTCAGCTCGTTACTTGTATAGAAGACATCTGGGAGCCAGAAATCTTGCTGATTGATAGGGGATCAAATATTTATTTCACTCATTAAAATGCAAATCAGTTTACCGTATAGGCCGACCCGAATATAAGCCGAGGCACCTAATTTTACCACAAAAAACTGGGAAAACTTATTGACTCAAGTATAAGCCTAGGGTGAGAAATGCGCAGATACTGTAAGTGGAAAAGAGGGTCAACAATGCCCATTTGCAGCCTCACTGTGCCCATTTGCAGCCATATGTCCCTTCAAACTTGGTAGTTAAGGGTTCCTAGATGCCCCCTATCTGCAGCCAAAATTTGGGGTCTCTGGACCCAAAGGTTCCTGAAATGACATTGCTGCAGATGGACACAGTTGACCGAATTTGGGGCCCTGTATCTCGGGGCCACTTGGTGCTAGGATATGTTGTAGTGTTGGTTCCACTGGGTTTGCACATCAAATTTGGGGTTCCTAGCACCAAGTGCCCCCGGGATATGGGGCCCCAAAGTCGGGTCGGAAAATGTCAAGCACTTTTCTGCAGCAGAGAATGAAATTTTCCGTATCTCGGGGCCACTTGGTGCTAGGAACCCCAGATTTGGATATGTTGTAGTGTTGGTTCTACTGGGTTTTCACACCAAATTTGGTTCCTAGCACTAAGTGGCCCCGAGATAGGGGCCCCCAAATTCAGGTCGGAAGATGTCATTCTCTGCTGCAGAAAAGTGCTTGACTCCAGTATAAGACGAGGGGGGGGGGGGGGGCACTTTCAGCACAAAAAAATGTGCTGAAAAACTCGGCTTATACTGGAGTATATACGGTATAACTTTTTTGAAATTTTGATATTTTTGTTGTTGTTATTCTGTCTCTTACTGTTAAAATAAACCTACGATTAAAATTATAGACTGATCGTTTCTTTGTCAATGGGCAAAAGTACAAAATCAGCAGGGGATCCAATACTTTTTCCCTCATTATATATCATTTGTTATTTTGAAATGTACTTTACAATAACTTTAATGTCGCTCTTCAAGCCACAATAAATAACTAAAAACTTGCAAACTGGTTTGAAAAAGTCGAGAAATAAATGACAATATTATTTAGTTCCTTTAGACCTCAGTGGGGTTCAGGGTTTGTAGAGTTTTCGGCAAACGTCCAGCAAAATGAACTTTCCTTGATTTGCTCACCACCCCTTTTCTAGACTTCAGAATGAGAAACAACTTTCTGGGGTATTCAAAAAATGATACAGATGCTCTCAAGAAACTCGAAGAGAGACAACATGAGCTTCCTCACAATAAGGCCCCTTGCACATGTGTTGTGCAGCCCCTGTGCACCTAATTTTGCTGTCTTTTGAAAGCTTGCTATATGTGGCAGTCTCTCCCCTTGAGAATCCCTGGGTGTGCTGATGCATCCTGTCCTCTTTGCTCCCTGCTGCTCTTGGGTAAGATTCCTTCTCAGACTGGACACTAAAAGAATGCTTCCCAGCCAGCCCGAGCCCAGCTTGGAGGTTAAGCCCCCCTAGACCTAGGGGACCCCTCCTAAGCCACTGACAGCCTCTTCAACACTCCATCTTCCACCTGACTCCCCTGCTGGCATGGCTCCAATATATTTAAGGGCTGATCTAGCTACTCTGCTAGGACATTCTGCCTGGGTATTGACCAAGTTCCCTCAAGTATGCAGATCAGAACCTCCTGGTCTCCCACCACTAACTTCCAGAAGCTTCTCCAAGCTTCTAGATCCAGGGGGAGGTACCAGAGACCTGCATCAATAGAGCCATCCACCCTGTCCTGCAGTAACCCAACCCAATTACAGACTCACATAACATACCAGGAGTCATAAGCTTAACTTTACCTACGCTAGCACTAGTAGCACACTAGAGGGTGCTACATATAGAAACAGTATCATTCCTCAGAAAAGTTTCACCTTTTATCATTAAAAAGCCATCTCTGAGTTCTAGTCTGGTGCCTTTTCCTAGGCTGAGATGATGTCATCAGTCGGCTGCAGGCAGTAGAAAGCATTTCCTCAGTCTCCTCACCCTGAATGATGCCTGATCAAAGATGTTGCTGTCCTTCTGGAGAGAAAAGTAAATGGAGACATTGTCAAGGGGAATACGGTGATCTCAGGGAGAGGTAATAAAAAAAAAAGTGTTACACCGACACCTTACTGAGCATGTTGCACTTAATAGGAAATAATATATCCGATGACAGGTCCACTTGAATAATTCTTTAGCTAGCTGGAGAGCGTTATCAGATTATAAGTTTCTCTGAAAAGCAAACCAAAGGTTAGAGAAGTGAAATTGCATTGAATTTGAGGTGACAAGTGAGATGCCCAGGTGACAAGTGGACACACATTGTTATCTGCTATAAGATGTCATTGTCACACTTCAGTGATACACAGAGGCGGCATTTTCCTGCCACTGTTTTCTGCCGTCATCCTGCAATCTAGTGAAGAAGATCTTATTTGTGTGCCATCTCCCCGCAGAGTGTTCCCGGCCCTTACGGCATCTCTGCGCTCTATTCTGATCACAATTGTATTTTTATGATTATAGTTCGGATTACGGAAACTTCAGAAAGTCTGAAGATGCGGCGTGTACAATAGATTTCAATTACCTGAGCCATCTACACCGAGAAAATCCTCTTCATACAAATGTATCGGAAAGATGGAATCCGACAGAAGATGTGCTCTGGTACCGAGCCTGTGGAGTCCGAATGTATCATGTAAAGCAGAACTGATGGCGACTAACTTTTATGACATGTCTAATAAACTAATGAATGACGGTACTCAGCATTAAATGAAAAATTTATTTTATGCCCAAAAGAGCTTATGACAATATTAATGTCCCTCCGGATCTACACCAGGTGACAAAAGTCCAGAGGGGCCCAAACTTCCCCACAGCCTGGGCCAACAAAACTCATCTGGAAGCGGAAATGTCATAGTTACATAGTCAGGTTGAAAAAAAGACACAAGTCCATCTAGTTCAACCATAAAAATAAATAAAAAATAATATCAAACAATCCCATATACCCAATCCTAGCAAAAGGAAGAGATTCCCCCACATTGGGGTTTTTAGGCAGCGTGCAGTGAAAAAGTCAGGGTTGATGTATAAAAAAAGATTTTTATTGTTAAATGAAAAAACATGACAATCAGGTTAGAACATGAGCTCCAGTGGGGGAACAATTATAAAAACATGGATAGACATTAAGCAAACTAATACTCTCATATCAACAGATGAATATATGGTCTGTCATATAGATGAGAAGATATCCCTGACGCGTTTCAACCCACAAGGGGTCTTCCTCAGAGGGAAAGGTTTGCTGGAAAAAACAGAACATCAATATCATTGGCACAGTAGAGTTGCAAGATAAGCAGGCTCTCAAAAATAGGAGCATACCGTGCCAAAATGTCATATATTTACCACAATGTATATCCTGGAGATAAAAGGCGATATTCCCACGTGGAGAGCCCTTAGTGAAAAAGACACCATCCACCTTCAGCGGGGTGTGCTAGATTGGGAGGGCTCTCCACGTGGGAATATTGCCTTTTGTCTCCAGGATATACATTGTGGTAAATATATGTGTGTGTGTGTTTTAGTTCTATTGTAGCCCTGATGAAGGGAGGTTTGTGTATGACCCCAGAGATGTGCTGGCTGCCAACTTTTGATAGACTCTATTTGTGACAAAGAAAAATTCATATCCGCATCAATCCTTGTGGCTTGGAGCTCTCATCCTTTCACGTCATACATTCTGATTCCCCCAGGGTCCGCTTTGGGCAATAGAGAGCTCCTCACTATAACATTCATCTGATTTAGGCGGAACCACCACCATGCCTGGAGTCCAGAAATCCACCACCCCAACGCCTAATCTTCTGAGGGTTTTTTAACATTTGAAATTTTTGTATACAATTCTTACCACTTAAAATGTTTTTCTTTACATTCTCAGCTAATTTTTTGCTGTGAATCTTTACATTTTTCCGGGCTGAAATCAGCCATCAGTCATCAATTAATATATATTCTATATATGTATTCACGTTCCATATGCTGTATTATATGTGTATTCATACTGTATGAATTCATTCAGTGTGCAGTGAATAGATTCTGTAAATGTATTCAGTACAGAAACACTTTTCTCTCCACACGGAATAATGACCTTTTTACTCTCACATTTCTTCCTTGCGGTTCAGTACTCCGCCACGCCTCGGAGAGAAATAGTGCAGTATATCTCTATATCTCATCGTACTAAGACACTCCGGGCACAACTGTTCGGATACACTTCCAATCCTAGAAAATTAATGCCAAAGCCAGAGTTTGATGGACGTCATGTGACTGTGTTGGATTGGGGGGGGGGGGGGGGGGGGGGTTGAATGGCTCTCTGGACACCCATAAGTAAAATGGCGATAAGGTGACATTATTGGGAGACATTATATGGGCCATCTTCTGGGTTGGCGTTTCCAGGTGGACAGTGATAATATGCCATCTTTATAGCAGGCAGTTAACCGGTTTTATGGGTTAGTTCTGGGAAAACGTACCGCCTGGATCTAAACTCTCAGATAGCGGTTGCTGCGCTCTCTGTCTCGGTGTAAATATTGTATATGGCTTGTTTAGGAGATGGGCCACGGAGAGCTGAGAGAAAGCAGAGCTGGTAACATTGATAAATCTTCATCTTTTATCCCTCCTGGGGCCAAGCCTGAGCCGTCTAGAGGAGAAAGTCACAGACAGGCTGACCTATATTTCAAGGATCATACGACTTCAAAGGGAAATCACTCAAAACACACATTCACTTCAATAAAGGATAGCGTAAAATTTCATATTAGAAACCTTTTAATTTTACAATAATATCTATATTGTCTGCCATAGTTCCAGACATATGGAGCTAATGGGGGAAATACTCTGCAGAGCCAAATAGTTCTGGTGCTAACTGTCCTCAACTCAGCTACTGATCCCAGTAAAACCTCTTCAGGCCCTGCCCACAGTCCACTCTTCTGGTTCTGCACCCATCTCAAACTTCAGACTCTCCCAGTTCTCTCAGGCGTGCCTCCCCAGCCCTCCTGGCTGTGACCAGTTGTCCTCTTTGGAGTCTCCTAGCAGCGATCTCTCCCACTGTCCTCTCTTTGCTCTCTCATGTGCCTCTCCTCCGGGATCTGTTCTCCTGGCTGCACCCGAGCCCAGGCCCAAGGTCACCCCCCCCAGACTGGGGAGCTCCCTGTGGGCCCTGACAGCCTCCACACTCTCTCACTCCAGCTCTTTCACCCGACAAACACCTCCCCAGCTGAGATGACCCTGGTTATTTAGGAGGCCTGCCAATCCAAGTTGGGGATTGGTCAGGGCTCCTCAGAATACCCCAGGCAGCTCCACCTCTCCTCTCCTCCTCCTCTCTTTCTAACACCTTCTAGAAAGAAGAGGGTGGTGACAGTGATGCTACCTGTGAGTCACTCAGCCCTGCCCTGAGCCACTCCCAGCCCAGAATGAAAACAAACAGGCCTAGCCACTAGCTAGGCCTGCCAAAATTGTCCTACTCTATCGAACTCCAACCTCTAGCACCTACCTAACTAAAGGGTGCTACATATGTGTATAGGGTTCTTTTTTTGGGTGCTTCTTATTTCATGGGATCCTAATAATTGCCAAAATATGAGCTGAAATTACAATGGCTCAAAGAAAGACTCCATGGAGAAGGAGAATCATTCCAATAAAACAAATCCTTTATTATCATACAGTAAACATTTTATGGGAAACATACTGACTGCCAGAGATTTGTTACTTCTGCAAATTTGCATGTTTTTGGTCATGCCATAGGTTGGCCAAAAAATTTACTTATTTCAATTACAAAAACAGCTATCAGGTTCATTTGAATGTTTCAAACCAAAAAAAAAGTTCCCTAATCGACTTTTATCTCAAAACAATTTACACTGATGATTTTCTATTCAATTAAAAAGAAACTCAATATTTTCTATCTATCTTGTCTATGAACAGGAATAACCCTGGGTATATAACAACCCCCCATATGGAGTAAAAGATAGAAATTTTACCCCTAAACAGAGAGGACGTAAGGGCAACAATATAAGATGGAGAGGTAGGGGTAGAGGTAATTGTCACCAGTCACCATACAGGGGTGGCCCCCACTGAATTCCTCCCATAATAGTGAAGTTCCATGGAGATCAGGGCCAAACCAAGGTAGAGGTTTCCAAGGTGGTGGTTACCATCAGACACAAGGGGGCCCTGATGCCCCACTGTAGGACAATCGGGGTGATCATTTTTTAGGACAACCAAGGATCCCTTGGAGAGGACCTCCTCCGCAAACTCCGACTTGGGAAGGAAGTGGGAGGGATCATCCCCCCAACAGGGTCCAGTCAGGAACGGCTAATTCAGCCAAAAGAAAAGACAGAGAGGATGTAGAGGGTGGAGAAGAATCCAAAAGGCAAAGACCCCACTAGGCACAGGGATATATAATTTAAGTGGGACCCCTTTTATCCGATGATGAGATACAGGTTTGATTTGGGTTCTAGACAAAGGTTTAAAATTTGCCCCTATTCGGAATTTAGTATAAACTAGGGCTTAATATTAAATACTTCTTATCGAATCCAGTGCAGAGGAATTTTTCCCAACCTGCTGTAGATATTCAAATCCCAGGAATAAATCTGTATTTAATCCCCCTTGTTCAGATAAGACATCTGGAAGTATTTAGAAACATGGTGTATAGCGATTTAGATACTCTTAAGGTGAAAAAAATCTGTGATTCCCAACATATTAAGAAAAGTATTTGTTCATTAGAAAAGAGGAAAGACATAGTTATCTGACCTGCAGATAAAAGAGGGGGGAGGGGGGTGCTAAGTAAAACTTATTACCAAGAGGAAATGTATAGGCTACTTGGTGACCAAGATACATATCAACAATTGGGAGATGATCCTATGTTGAAGTTCAAGAAGGAGTTGCATTTTTTGGTGGAGAAGGGGAAGAGTAAGGGAATTTTGACCACCAAAGAAGCTTTATACTTGGATCCCTTGTTCTGTAGAACCCCTATCATGTATTTTTTTTGCCCAAAATACATAAAAGTATTGAACATACTCCAGGTCGCCCCATTGTGAAGGGTATAGACTCGGTTACTGCAAGATTAGGTCAATATATAGACTTCTTTCTTCAGCCTTTGGTCACCAAGATGGATGCCTGTTTGAGAGATGCAAAGCAGATTATTAAAATCTTGGATACACTCACTAGTACTCCTTTTGAGCATCTTGGTGACTGCAGACATTGGATCATTGTATACAATCATTAGTCACGATGATGCTTTTGCATCAGTTAAGTGGGCTCTGGCTAGTTCAGATCTCACTAGAAATCATTAGGTTCTTACTCAATTGTTTGAAATTCTGTTTGCTGAACAATTATTTTTGTTTCGGTCGCCGATACTTCCTACAGACTAGAGGGGTAGCGATGGGTGCTCGCTTCGCTCCCAGTGTGGCCAATCTTTTCATGGCCCACTGATAGGAAGAGGTTGTTTTCAAGGATCGCCCACCCCAATTGGTCTGTTAAAGGAGGTACATAGACGATCTGATTCTGATGTGGGAGGGGGATATGGCCAGTTCGGAGACTTTTACCAATAAGTACTTAGAATATTGATTTAAACCAAACGACCTTGGATTTCGAAATTTTTAAAATGATTGTTTCCATACTTGTAATTACTTCAAGCCAACTGATCGCAATGCATACATACCCTTAAACAGTTGCCATCATAAAATGTGGCTATGCAACATACCCAGGGGACAATTTATTAGACTGCAACGTAATTGTACGTCGCAGGAAGAATTTTTGTTGCAGTCCCAAGTTTTGGCCAATAGGTTTTTACAAAAAGGTGATGCACATACTAATATAGAGACTGAGATAGAAAAGGTCAGGACTATAGTTAGAGCTACCATTACTACAGATACTAATAGAGGTGGGAGTGGTAATATTAACGAGTTCCGTATGATTATGGGTTATAGTAGTCAATACCAAAAAATTCTAGAAAATCGTGACCAAACATTGGTCAATACTTAAACGGGATCGAGTTCTTGGCCCCCTACTTCTTATACAGCCTCGGTTCATTTATCGGAAGGCTTAGGGATAGCCTGGCCCGGGAGTCATTGACCCCCCAGGATCATTGAAAATAAACTATTCACCTTTTTATCAGGCTTTTATGCTTGTGGGAGATGTGCTGCCTGTGCTGTAGAACCAACATTAAAAAAACGTAAAGAGTTTAGTTCATCAGTCACACACAAACATTATCAAATAAGGGATCTCATCACTTGTGCTACAGTAGGTGTGATTTACATGTTGGAATGCGAGTGTGGCCTTCAGTACATTGGGAGGACTAGTAAGGCATTACATGTACAATTAGGTGTACACATAAATAATATTAAAAAGGGGTTAAAAACATAGTGTATCCAGACATTTTAGAATGTGTCACCATCGTAACCCCAAAGGCCTCAAATTTTGGGGAATAGAAAAAGTCTCCAAACATTGGAGAGGTGGCAATTTTATTCACCAGTTGAGTCAGAGAGAGTCATTCTAGATATATGAAACTAAGGTTATGACTCCTGCTGGCTTAAATGTGTATTTCAATCTTAATTGTTTTATTTCAGATAGATAGTTGCTTTAATTTTATTTTCAGTTTTTTATACATTTTTGAATATTTGTAATATTTTTGAGATGCTAATACTTACTGCTATTTATTATTTTGTTGTATTCTTCTACAGGGATGGCCGTGGTGTGACGTCATTAGTGTTTATATTTAGATTATTGATTCTCATGTTTGTCTTGATTGGTGGAGTGCCCCTTTAATGTAAACGGGGATTAGTATGTATTGTTATAAGTGGGATTTTTTTATATTGTTTTCATGTCGATATGTTCCCATTATATACATATTTTTTAGTCAACAGTAAGGTAAAACATAATGCATAGAATCTCTTTTTTAACTTTTTCAGTTTGTAACATTTTTGTCACATATCTACTGGTTCTCTCATAGCTTTGATGTGAGGCAGGATATGAGTCGTATGGAGGAGGAGTCACGTATGACGTCACCCACAGCCATCTCTTTGGTTTGAAACTTTTCCAAAATGCCATCACGCCCGCACTTGGCTATAGTGCTATACTTGTAAGTGAGTTGTTTGTTCTTTATCGCAATAAAACGTGTAAAACGGAGAGCACTAGGTCTCTTTTTTATGTTCACATATACTGTATACCCTGCGACGTGATTGATCCATATTGTTGCTCGATTGCTTGGAAGTCGATGCCCCATGGTGTGGGATACATGCTGCGTGACCTTTTCAGGTCGTATGTTTGAGGTGAGAGGCTAGGATTGTCTGTGGTGGACAGGCTTCATTCACCCTTATCACTGTCTCGTCTGCAATCAGGCACTGTGCACACAGAGGCAAATCATCTCTCACGTTGGGACTGTGCTTTCTTTTGGACTGGTACTTATTGCTGACTTTCATGTTGCGCTGCATTGATTTTGTTATTTATTATCTTCGAGCATAGGCGTGCGCAGGGGTGTGTGCCAGGTTTGCCTGGGCATACCCTAATTACTACGTGCGGTGCTGATTCCCCCTACTGCCCATGCACCCCCCCCCCCCCCCCCGGCAGTGCTGCTCGTTTCCCTTCTCCCCTCTGTCCTTGGCTGCTGCAGGGAATGTTTCATAGTGGAGAGCAGGGAAAGAGCTAGTCAATATGTTGTAATTTACCTGCCCCTTTCTTTTCTAAATGAACACAGTGAACACGCTCGTTCATGGTGTTCATTTATAACTGGAGCATAGTAAACTGTTTACTATGCTTCAGTAAATGAATTAACATGAACACTTCCCATTTATTCACTGTCCCATGCAGCTGAGGCTGCAGAGAAAGGCATGTGTGTTTGAGTTTTGGGGTGCACACCCTAATGCAATAAGCTGCGCACACCTATGCCTTCAAGGCTTTTTTTGATTATCCTTGTAGTGTTCAGCTGGCAATTATCATTCTTGTTCTGACCTCATATCTGCGCTGAATATTTATTATTTTTCATGATTTTATAAGGAATATTTTCTGTGACTTCTTATACTTTTATACTTCACATTTTGGTGTAATTCTGCTCCTGGCAAGGATTATCTGTTCCCTCCTCGTCGTCTCTTATGCCCGTATTCTGACTACAAAATCCGGCCGTTTTTTTCCAACGGATTTTGTCCGAAACTGGTGTTGCACACACACGGTCGTACAAAGTTGTTGGAAAATCTGATCGTTCGGAACGCGGTGACGTTCGTTGCGTACGACGGAACTACGTAGAGGCTAGTAGCCAGTAGCTTTGGTCTCGTAGTTTAATCTGAGCATGCGTGGCACTTTGTCCATCGGAATTCTCTACAAACGATCGGAAAAGGTCCGAAAGGATTTTGTTGTCAGAAAATTTTAGATCCTGCTCTCAAAAAAGCCCGCTAGAGCCCACACACGATCGGATTTTCCGACAACATAATCCGATCAGACTTTTTCCATCGGAATATCCGACCATGTGTAAGAGGCATTAGTATTAATCATCCCCTCCAGTACATTCTCTTGGGAACACTCATCCCTGCCTTCACCTTCTCCTGGGATCAGCCACTCGCCCCCGCTACCTCACTCCTGTTCCAACCGCTTAAGTGATCAATTATACACCACCTGATCCTGGGACCGCCCATTACCCCTTCCTCTGATCCTGAGATCACCTACCCCCTCCCCACCCCTGTTACTGGTTTGTGCATCCCCTTCCCCACCAACCTCCACCTGTTTCAGTGATCAATCATACCCCCTCCAGCTGATCTTGGGATCAACCATCGCCCCATCCACCTGATGCTGGAATGACCACTCCCATTCTCCACCTGATCATGGGATCACACATTACCACTTTACCTTATCCTGTGATGACCTATCTCCTCCCCCAACTATCCCTATCCCTCTCTCCAACTCTTCCCTCACCCATTCTCCCCTGGAATCACCTATCATTTCCCCTACTTTCTCCTGGGTTAATCCATCTCCTTGCCCACCTTCTCTTGAGATCACCCATACCCTTACCCACATTCACCTGGGATCATCGATTCCCCCCCCCCTTCTCCTTGGATCATCCATCACCTTTTGCCCGCCTTTTCACATCCTTCTCACATCTCAGATCCTCTCCCCTACCATCTCCTGGGATCATCCATTCTCCCACCCACCTTCTTCTGGGATCATCCATCCCCTTGCCCACCTTCCCCTGAGATCATCCATACCCTCACCCACATTCTCCTGGAAAAACTCATCCCCTCCCACACCTTCTCTTGGGAACATCCATCCCCTCCCTTTACCTGATCCTGGTATCTCCCCCATCTTCTTATTTTTGTTTATTCTGACCTCCTGATTGGCTCCTGATTGGGAGCTTGTCAGGACCTCCTGATTGGGAGCTTGTTAACATTGTATGTATAAAGAACCCCCCTGGATTGTAATGAATAATTGTATGTAGCGGCGGGGGCGACCTTGAATTTTCTGGGCTTACCAATCACCTCCTCGTAGCTCGTCGGTTGTTGTCTAGGGGTTCCCAGGGTTAGTACCCAGTAACTTTAGAAGCTGACACACAAAAGTCCCTTTGAGGATTTTTATTTTGCAGGGGTAACGTCCAACAATAACACAGTTTCAGGTGGGAATAGAGGGCACGGGTGATAAAACTCAGGCACTTTGAACTGCTGACATCAATTGAATGTCTCTTAGTTAGCCCAGAGAGTAGCCACTCGCAACTGGGCGCTTCACTGCTGGATAAACCTCTAACCACAGATTTAGCAGCCAACATGTGATCCGGAAACTTAGCAAAGTCTCTGCCACAGACTAGATTGTAACTGAAGATAAGTAGGAACCTTTTCCACTGTTCCTGGATTTCTCAGCCTTCTTGGCGATACTGTGAGAGGTGTGGATTCTCTAGTGTCCATACAACTCAGCTTCCAGGCTCTTACTGAGCAGCCATCTTCTTGGCTTTCTTCCGAAGAGTCCTCCCCCGGTCACTTGTACGAGTTGCCATGTCCCTCCAATACTGAGAGCACACCGGGACGCCTTCCGAATCCTCCTTCAGTTACTGGGCCTCGAACTAGCCAGCTCCGAGGCTCGGGAACGGACGGATCACCACCCCAGACCATGAGGGCCTCTGGGGCTGGTCAGGGTGATCATGCTTGCGGGGATGGCAGACACTCCTGGGTCCAGGACCCCTCACGGGGCCGGTCCGGACCGGAAACCAGCAATCAAAGAGCAAGCCGAACCCCGAGCACGTGACTTCAGCATCTTAAATACCCCTTCCCAGACTACACAGCGGGGCCAGACGCACCCACTGATTGGCTCCGAGAAAGATGGGCATCTAACACGTCCAACCAGGCTTGGTTCTCAGCCTGCCACAGGTACCTCATTGCACCTATGACCAGGCAGAACTCCAGCACAGCCCAGCCAAACTAATGCCAAAGTAAAAACCCGCACAATAAATCCTCAGAACTCTGTTATAGTTCTGCAAAAACTAAATTTACATTGATAGCGCACACTTTAATAAAGTGTGGGCGCTACATGTAATTGTAATTAAAACAAAATTGCTGAAAAGGAGCAACATCAAAGAAATTGAACAGCACATGGGGGGGGGGGGGAGTTAGCACTCTTTTGTTTTTTTGGCTAATGGCTGCAGTTTTTAGGCAGAAAGAGGAGCAGTTTTCACTCCTGTAAACATGTTGTGTTTGTTCTTGGTGTCAGGGATCTGAATTTCCATATAATGACACCTCATGGCCAGATGGGCGATCTCACAAGAGCTGGCGGCTTCCATTAGGTGCTGCAGAGTATTAAGATGCGGTCTTCTTCGCCGACATGTCTGCTGAGAGCACATAATGGACAATTACCACCTATAATAGGACAAGAGGAGATAACGGGCGCTGTGGCGGAGCGCGGAGCCAGCTTTCTGACATGGTGTCAGGAGACAGAAGACAAATCTCCGGCATTCCAGGCAGAGACTTTGTCTCATAAATAAACAGTTCTCCCAGACACGAGACATCTCATTAGGCACCAAATCTGGAATGGCAGAATTTGATGATGTTTTCAAAAGGTTGGGAAATTTTCCAGTCACGTATAAAATTACTTTTATAGAAAACTCTGTGGCGGCGGCAGTCAGTGCAAGGTGTCAGTGTTTGCCGCAATGATATTCTCATTTGGGGCTCCAGGGAACCAGAACGCGATAAAAAGACTTACGTACAACCAGAGGCGCACGAGCACGCTTTGTTTACTGGCTCTGTCACCCTCCGGAGACACTCAGGGGTCAAACACAGCAACGTGTTGCATGCTGATACACGACCTGGAGAACGCCGGCCAATAAAACAGAAAAACAGAGACCGAGGTGTGGATTTTACCAATTCTAGATTCACAGGAGAAATGACAAGATTTACGGCCAGAAAAACCAAAGTTGATTGGGTGGGAGAACCGAGTTGCTCCAATTTATATAAATATACACTTTATTACCAAAAATATTGGGACGCCTGCCTTTACATGTGTAGTGGTGCCCCCATAGGAGCCGCTGAGTGTATTGGTCCACCTGTCACCCTGCCCACCCCGGCATTGACTTTCCAGTCACTTCAAGACAATGAACAGTCCATGTGCTTGTTTTTGTTTGTTTTACTGAGGGACTTTAACTTGGATGGGGTAAGGGAAATATGGGATGCCCGGTAAATTGTATATCAGTCAATTGGCAGATTGATATGCAATCAAGTGGCGGATTGTATATCAATCAAGTGGCGGATTGTATATCAATTAAGTGGCGGATTGTATATCCATCAATTGGCAGATTGTATATCAATCAATTGGGACAACTATATAAACTTCTCTGTACAAGTTACCACTTCACTCTCCTCCAGCACTTTCCTTGCTTGCAGACTACTCCTCTTCCTCCTGCACAACTCTTTAATCCCAGAAGCAGCTAGCACATTTTAGGTCAAGTTAGGCTTGACACTGGCTTAGCCAGGCCTTAGCAATTGCCTTTTGTAGGCAGGAACCGCGGGCCCCTATGGTGTAGAAAGAAATGAAAAGTCTTTAGTGCTAGCTGTCCTACTGGTGGACTACTGCTCCCAGTCAGCCCTCTTCAGTGCAATCATCTGCAGGCTTCATTACAACAAATTTACTCAATTTTAGCAAAAGGCACACTCATGCCGCGTACGCACGATCAGACTATCCGGCGGACAATCCGCCGGACTTTCCAGCGGAGGTCCGCCGGACTTGCCCACACACGTCCACACACGAACTGACTTTTCCGGCGGACTAGGTCCAGCGGACAATCCGAATGACACATGGTGATCCCCGCCGCTTATGATGTCACAGTCCCAGGGGATGCTGGGACTGTGACATCACAAGGGGCGGAGTCACCAAGTGACATCACCCGGTGACCCTGCCCCTTATGCCTATATAAGTCGCTGCACAACGCGTCCCCGACATTACAGCTGGAGAGAGCATCTTGTCAACATCGGAAGAAGAAGAAGACAGCGACAACGCTAGTAAAAGAGCTGGAAGAAGATAGCGGAAGAGCCCGGCAGAAGAACCGAAGAGCGGGAGAAGAGGCCGGAAAGCGGGGAGAAGTCGGAAGAAGACCCCCGAAGTCGGAAAGAAACCCTCGAAGTCGGAATCCCCTAATCCCCCTAATAAAACAACGGTAAAAGAGAATGCGGCCTGGTACGGTTCAGGGGGGGGGGGGGCGCTCGCTCGTCCCCACCCCCTTTCCTGACTGGCCAGGCTGCGTGCTCGGATAAGGGTCTGGTATGGACTTTGGGGGGACCCCACGCAGATTTTTCGGCGTAGGGGTTACCCTTAAAACCCATACCAGGGAGGTGCCAGGGAGGTGTCAATCTCGCTGATGGTAGTGGCAACATTGACTTCCTTCGCTAGTCCCGTCTACCTGGAGTCACGTTCAAAATGTACGGACTTTACTCCGTGTGTGGGCAAGTTCATTCATTTGGAAAGTCCGGCGGACTAGCACACAGGCGGGCGGATTGTCCGCCGGAAGGCCGAGTCCGGCGGACTATTTTGAGTCAGGTCTTCTTTCAAAGTCCGCTAGACTTTTGGGAAGAAAAAGCTCGCCGGAGCCCACACACGGTCGAATTGTCCGGTGGACTCTGGTCCGCCGGATAGTCCGATCGTGTGTACGCGGCATATGCCTTTAACGCTTATTTTCTACTTGTTTTAAATATGTACGGTAAATGTTAGCTGGGCCAAAAGTTCACATTAAAGGTAACTATTTAGCATCCTAATTCCATTAGCCTCTCATATCAAAGCCTTCCATTCTCCTTACAAATTCCGATGTTACATTTCAGCTTTATATTATATTCCACCTTTGATTTACCACCCAGCTTCCTATTGCACCACATAGACTTCCAAAGCACATTATAGCAACCATTTACAATATACAGCCTCCCATTCTTTTAAATACTGTAATTTTTAATTATACTCTGTTGCTTCCCATATCACCAAAGTAAATGCCTTTACACTCACAGCAGGGTTTCCCAACCCTTTTATCTTGGAGAAACCCTTGCTCTGCAGCCTTCCTTCCACAGCATGGCCTCCTACATACTTCATTACCCCATAGAGAACTTTCACATCCTCCTCATAGAGCCCTTTCACATCCTCCTCTCACAAAGTACACATTTTTACAGTTTCCAATTACATCCTAAATCATCTCTTTACCCTACATAACCCGCATTCTAAAACCTACAGTAGCCTCCCTTCTACCATACAACCTCACGTTCCACAACAACGTTTCCCATTTCATAATGCAGCCTCACTTTGTAAATTGTATCTTACAGTTTCCAGTCCCCCACAAAGCCTCCTATTCCAAAGCATAGTCTCCCATTTCTCCATTTAACCCCCAATGACATCCCAATGTATTCTTGCAATTTTCAGTTCTAACATTTAGCCTTATATTCTGCCACACAGCCTCCATGCCTCCTATATTGTCCATACTGCCTTCCAACCCGTCACACTACCATTCCTGCAATTCCTCCACACAGCTTCCCATTTTAGTATACAACATTTAATTCCACCAGGAAGCCTTCATACCTATTATTATATCAAAGCTCCATATAGGCTTCTAGTCCATCACACAGCCTCTTACCCTGCACCCAGTTCCTCCATATGGCTTGGCATTATAGCCTACAGCCTTCAATTCCACTACGCAGCCTCCTTTTTATATCTTCTATACATCCTCCAGAGGCGGCTCTAGGCTTTGTGAGGCCTTAGGCAAACCTTAGACATGAGGCCCCACTCACTCCCATTACGGAAAAAAAATATTCAAGCGATAGAAATTACTGCAGAAAAGAATGCAGACGTGATACAGGGGATGGTCAGAGACAGCAGACATGATACAAGAGATTGGCTAGTTGAATTTTATTGACAGCAGCGTGAGCCAATGGCGTCACTGCTGTGTCTCAGCCAATAAGGAAGGAGAATCAAGACAGCTAAGACACTCATGTTTTTTGCTGGACAGAGAGGGACCTCAGGTAAATATTAGGGAGGCTGAGGGGGGCTGCTGCACACAGAAGGCTATTTCATGCATTAAGATAAAAAAACCTGCCTTTACAACCCCTTTAAAGGCTCTGAGGGCACTGACCAGGGGACATTAACTCCAACACACGGTAGGCAAATTAGGTGGCCGCGAGGCCTTAAGCGACTGCCTAATTTGCCTAATTGGAGAGCCGCCTCTGACAGCCTCCTTGTCTATCACACAGCCCACCACCCGCTACTAATTCTTCCATAATGTACAGCCTCCAGTCCCCCACAATGCCTCCTAGTCTATAACATAGTTTCCCATTCCTCCAGACCCCCACCCTCGACATCCCAATGTATTCTTGCAATTCCCAACTCCAGCACTAGCCTTAAATTCCACCACACAGCCTCCTTACCACCTATATTCTCCATACAGCCTTTCATTCCATCACATAGCCACCCCTGTAATTTCTCTACACAGCTTCCCATTCTAAGACTCCATACACACTATTAGATTTTCTGCAGATCTTTGTCTTCAGATTTACCAAAACCATATAATATGAGGTCAAACCTTAAGAGTTTCAATTTGTATGCAATCAGGCAGACCCTTGCACTAAATGGTTTTGGTAAATCTGAAGACAAAAATCTGCAAAAAATCTTATAGTGTGTATGAGGCTTAACAGACACCAACTAATTCCATCACACATCCTCTCCCCCTGCCCCCAGTTCCTCCAAATGGCTTGACGTTATAGCCTACAGTCTTCAATTGCACTAAAGAGCCTCCATACTTCTTATATCTTCTTTGCAGTCTCCTAGTCCATTACACAGCCTCCCACCCCACCAGCGATTCCTCCATACAGCAGCCCATTCTACCATAAAGCCTTCAATTCCACCAAACAGCCTCCATATCTCTTATATCCTCCATATAGCCTCCTAATACATCACACAAAACAACAGCCCCCCTTGAATTTCTCCATACAGCTTGCCATTCTAACATTAAATTCTACCACAGATTCTCAAATTACTTTATACAGTCTCCATTCCTCTAAACAGCCTCCCATTAAACTACCTAGTTCTACACTTCACCTTGTAGACCCCCATTTTCAAACATGGCCATTCCATCATAATCTTCCACACCTCTTCTATAGTCTCCTGTCGCCTCTTTTAAATGAT
Source organism: Lithobates sylvaticus (assembly GCA_028564925.1). NCBI lineage: Eukaryota > Metazoa > Chordata > Amphibia > Anura > Ranidae > Lithobates > Lithobates sylvaticus. The sequence goes on along the minus strand of CM053035.1, from coordinate 182,421,984 downwards.
TCCACCCCAACCCCAGCACACAGATTCCAGTTCAGAGGCTTGGCCTCTGGTTCTTCTGTATACTCACAGCTCCTTATGGTAAGATTAAGTGTTCTGGTTACCTTCTGCTTCAAGGCAGGACTCCAGGAAGATATATTCCATGACAACCACTGAAGTAAAAGAATGCTGAACTTCCGAAAGAGGCGAAAACACTGCCGAGCACAGCAGCCGGAAATAAACTCGAAGACTGATAATGCTGTTTTTTTGGTCGCCAGCCAGAAAATCTTTTGTCACCTAAAATATAGAAGATACTTAAGACTTTAATTTGAAGCTCATTTGCAAAACGTTCCACAAGTGCAGCTCGCCGAAACGATCTTCCTAATCCTTCACAGCATTAAATAGGTTTAAGCACCAATGATTCCAAATAATTGTTTTAATTACATGTTTTAAAACGAAACTCTATGCCCTTCCTCCATGAGTCTGCAGAGAGAAAATGGAAGCCCTCTGTGCTTTTTCTGAAACTGTTGCGCCAATCTCCAGTGTCCAATCTGCAGCCATTAATTAGCCGTTTCTGCTGAGGACTTTTCCTGCCCCGTCCCAGTGAAGTTCGGCATAAAGGGGGATTTATCTGCTTAGTTGGGCTTCAATTATTGGCAATGAGGAATACCACATCTGCCAAATTCTAAGTGGGACTTTGAAGTTACTAATGAATATCAAAACCACAAATCATTTCTTCAAAAATATTTCCATAAATTATGCAAAAAATGATAACGCAGCCTCAGTCAGTTTCCAGAAACTGACTGGAACTGACTGCACTGGTGTGAACTAGAGCCACTGGAATGCGTGGAAAACACTGTGCATACATTTTTATGGCCAGTTCACCACAAACATGCACTCCTATGTTCCAGATCAGTTTTTGCTTACAGTTCACACCACACGCAGTTCCAGTTTGCTAGGTTCTAGTACAGTTCTGTGCAAAAAAAATGCATTTATTTTTTATTTTTTTTTAAATCATTGATATATATCAACCCTGAGTGTAGTGTTGGGTGCCCAGGGGATATCTTCCAAAAATATAGTGTTGGGTGCCCAAGGGAGCTCTTCCCATAATATAATGTTGACTGCCCAAGGGAGCTTTTCCTATAATGTAGTAGTGTATGCCCAAGGGAGCTCTTTCCATAATGTAGTGTTGGATGCCCAATGAAGCTCTTCCAATAATGTAGTGCTGGGTGCCCCTAGGAGCTCTTCTCCTAATGTAGTGTTGGGTGTCCAAGGGAGCTCTTCCCATAATATAATGTTGAGTGCCCAAGGGAGCTTTTCCTATAATGTAGTAGTGTATGCCCAAGGGAGCTCTTTCCATAATGTAGTGTTGGATGCCCAAGAAAGTTCTTCCAATAATGTAGTGCTGGGTGCCCCTAGGAGGTCTTCTCATAATTTAGTGTTGAGTGTCCAAGGGAGCTCTTTCCATAAAATAATGTTGGGTGCCATAGGGAGCTTCTCCCATAATATAGTGTTGGATGCCCAAGGGAGCTCTTCCCATAATGTAGTGTTGGGCATCCAAGGGAGCTCTTCCCATAATATAATGTTGGGTGCCATGGGGACCTTTTCCCATAATGTAGTGTTGGGTGCCCAAGGGGGCTCTTCCCATAATGTAGTGTTGGGTGCCCAAGGGGGCTCTTCCCATAATGTAGTGTTGGGTGCCCAAGGAAGCTCTTCGAATGTAGTGCCGGGTGCCCGTGGGAGCTCTTCCCATAATGTAATGCTGGGTGCCCGTGGGAGCTCTTCCTATAATACAAAATGTATCGCTACCATCTAGCAGCTTTGTTTTAGCTCAGCTTTAACAACACAGATTATACAACTTGAACAGCTGGAAGTGAGCTATATTATATTTACAAAATGCAGCGTGCAAATAGAACCAGACAATGAATAAATAGCATGAAAATGTTTTCTTTACTGCCTACAACATAAAAGCATTTTCAATAATGTTGGGTGCCCATATAGGAAATATCTTCCTTTAATTTTATTTTAGAAGAACACACATTCCAAGGATAGCATACACAGGTAGCCTATACTAACAGATTAAGTAACACACAGAGTGCAGGGGACAGGTCAGGATTAAGTAACACACAGAGTGCAGGTCAGGATTAAGTAACACACAGAGTGCAGGTCAGGATTAAGTAATGTACAGACCTCAGGGGTCAGGTCATGATTATGTAATGCAAGGGTCAGGGTTAGGTAAGTCACAGAGTGCAGGGGTCAGATCAGAATTAATGGCCCATACACATGGTCTAAAAATCAGATGACAGATTGTCCGGTTTTTTTTTTTTTGCATGCTAGTCTCGTATCAAAAATGGAGAGGTTACTAAAGTTCTGAAAAATTCTCGTACTAAAGAAAGAGCTGATTAGAGCTGATGTCATGTGTTTTACTGTATTTGTATTGTATTTTTGGAGGACAACTGCTTTTTTCATGCTTGTCCGATGGGATAATATTGGATGAAAGGTCCTGATCGGCTCTCAAAAGCTCTCTAGTAACGATCCGATTATCGTACAATCGCTTCGAAAGTGGTATTTTTCGTAGAATTTTCGGATCGTGTGTACGGGCCATAAGTAACTCGCAGATTGCGGCGCGTGTCTCCGTTATGCCCAGCATTGTCTTGGGGAGCCAAGTAGTGTAATGATAAACATTACAGTGTGCAGCCTCTAACTCAAATCGCACTGAGTGAGCATCAGTCCAAAATGGCGCCTGGAAGAGCCTGTGTATGTGCGGCAACCAGGATTGCTGCGCAGGTCGCTATAGCGGTACCATTTTTGAAGTGATGCTTGCGCAGTGTAAGTTGCAGCCTGCGCTCTTTAGTGAGGACAGTGTTCGTCCCCCAGGGACAAATCTTGATGGTGATAGGTAGAGCAGTATCCTTATCCTACACACAACAGATATAAGGCAGACTTGTGTATTGGATAAATGTCTCTTATATAAGGACATCCTGAGATATATCTCAACAGCGCCCCCGGCTGGCCTGTCTCATCACAGCCAGTACTAATGATGTATACCACTTTAGATTGCTAATGCTTTCATGGGTGCTTTTTTTTCTCTCTACGTTTTTGTTTTTTTTCTTCTGCTTAAGAACTTTTTGCACAATATCTGTAAAGTCTTGAAAACTTCCCCACTATATATTTATCACTAAGCAAGTAGACAGCGGTTGGCAGTGCATTATTTTCTCTCTCTAGTTAACAATCCAGCCGCCTGCGCTCTCTGCAGAGAAGCTTCAGAAATAAAGATGAGAAGGAGACTAAATTTAACCAAAGCACTCAAACAGTCCAAGCGCTCCTCGTCTAATGATTAGATACACAGAACGTATGACGACGAGAGGCTCGTGGAGATCGGCACAGGAGCCGCACTCCAATTACTGCAGAAATCAGGGCTTAAAGGGAACCAGTATACATATATACCCCGCTGTGCGTGGCTGGGAAATAATTATATGGCACATTTAGATCTCTTTATTGATGCACTTCAGAAAATCAGAAAAAAACTGTAAGAAAATATAGCTTTGTGGTCAAGCTGCGTCTGCAATCCTCTACAGAAAGAACTTCTTCAAGTCCATATAAAGCCAAAACTTTTTTTTTCCATCTTGAATGGAGTAAGTTGAAACTTTTTTTTTTTTTTTTGGAGGGGAATTCCTTTACTTCCTGTGCTGAAAACACAACAGGAAGTCAGAGGAAATCTCTCCCAAGTAACTGAATCAGCCATTCTCAAACAGGATCCCGTGGAACCCTAGGGTTCTCCAGAGGCTCCCTGAGCTTTGGCTGATTGACCTCCCATTTGATGGTGCCTGCACTGCTCTAGGACCATAGCCACTTGGCAAAGCCGGTGGCATGACACCAATTATCTCTTTAGCTGTCCGTAAGGGTGAAAATTTGAACCACCACGATGTAAGGAGGAATTTTGCCATTGACCCCTGATAAATTGGCCTTAGTAAGGGTACCCTAAGACCTAAAATATTATGTTAGGAGTTCCTCTGGGATAAAAAGGTTGGAAAGTGAGTTGTCACCAAAATTTTTTTTCCCTCTAGACCTTTTCTGGTGACAACTGTAATGCCCCATACACACGGTCGGAAAATGTCCTATCGGACAATGTTGTCGGAAATTCCGACCGTGTGTAGGCTCCATAGGACTTTTTCCGTCGGATTTTCCGACGGACAAAGTTTTATCTCTTGCTCTGAAATTTTCCGACCATAATGTCCTATCGGACTTTTTCCGATCGTGTGTAGCGAATTCCGACGGACAGAGTGCCACGCATGCTCAGATCACATTACAAGACCAAAGCTATTGGCTACTAGCCTCTACGTAGTCCTGCCTTAGGCAACAAATGTCACCACGTTCAGAATGATCGGATTTTCCGACAACTTTGTCCGACCGTGTGTATGCAACACCAGTGTCGGACAAAATCCGTCGGAAAAAATCCGATGGATTTTGTGGTCGGATTTTCCGACCGTGTGTACGGGGCATTACACTTTGGATTTTTCCATCACTATGCGTCCAAGTGACAGTCCCAATCACCCCACCGGGATGAATTTCCCCAGCAGGGACACAGGCAGGAATAAAAAAATAAAAACTCAATATTTTGGACACATGAAAATAAATATAATCAGCATCTCAAACAATAATCTAAATAAAAATAAATGATATCATTTAAGTGTAATTTAAATATAATTTTATATAATACGAGCAAGATATATATATAGTGGGGACGGAAAGTATTCAGACCACCTTAAATTTTTCACTCTTTGTTATATTGCAGCCATTTGCTAAAATCATTTAAGTTCATTTTTTTCCTTATTAATGTACACACAGCTCCCCATATTGACAGAAAAACAGAATTGTTGACATTTTTGCAGATTTATTAAAAAAGAAAAACTGAAATATCACATTTGCTGTGACACTCATATATTTAACTCAGGTGCTGTCCATTTCTTCTGATCATCCTTGAGATGGTTCTACACCTTCATTTGAGTCCAGCTGTGTTTGATTATACTGATTGGACTTGATTAGGAAAGCCGCACACCTGTCTATATAAGACCTTACAGCTCACAGTGCATGTCAGAGCAAATGAGAATCATGAGGTCAAAGGAACTGCCTGAAGAGCTCAGAGACAGAATTGTGACAAGGCACAGATCTGGCCAAGGTAACAAAAAAATTCTGCTGCACTTAAGGTTCCTAAGAGCACAGTGTCTCCATAATCCTTAAATGGAAGACGTTTGGGACGACCAGAACCCTTCCTAGTGCTGGCTGGCCGTCCGGCCAAACTGAGCTATCGGGGGAGAAGAGCCTTGGTGAGAGAGGTCAAGAAGAACCCAAAGATCACTGTGGCTGAGCTCCAGAGATGCAGTCGGGAGATGGGAGAAAGTTGTAGATAGTCAACCATCACTGCAGCCCTCCACCAGTCGGGGCTTTATGGCAGAGTGGCCGACGGAAGTGCAAGACACATGAAAGCCCGCATGGAGTTTGCTAAAAAAACACCTGAAGGACTCCAAGATGGTGAGAAATAAGATTCTCTGGTCTGCTGAGACCAAGATAGAACTTTTTGGCCTTAATTCTAAGAGGTATGTGTGGAGAAAACCAGGCACCGCTCATCACCTGTCCAATACAGTCCCAACAGTGAAGCATGGTGGTGGCAGCATTATGCTGTGGGGGTGTTTTTCAGCTGCAGGGACAGGACGACATATATAATATAATATATTATATTTATATATAATATATATATAAAACATATTTAATAAAAATCATTATCATCAATGCATATCATGCCATGAAACACATGGTGTTAATTTCTAAAAAATGTGCTTAGCCATTCACCCATTGAAAGTGCATGTACACTCATTTTTGTGCAAATAGGGCAAAAAGCAAATGTAAATAAGCTATATCGGGAGCTGATTGAATGCAAATCATTGTTTTTAAACCGAAAATACTGCAATTGGCCACTAGATGGAGCTAGATATCATGGGAATTTAGATCCGTCTAACTCCAGATTTAGCTCCATCTAGTGGCCCAATGCAGTATTCTCCGTTTAAAATTGATTTTACATTCAAACAGCACAGAATAATGTCAACGCATGTTTGTCCCTTCGCACTTTCACTGAGCGAATGGCTATGCAAATTCTTATTAAATCAACCCAAAAGACTAGTTTATTTAATTAAACAACAATACAAGTGCAAATGTATCCACAATAGCGCATGAAGTTTTGTGTGGCTATTTTAGATTCTTCAAATTTCCCACTCAAGACTTGAATGATCGCAGCGACCAGTGCGTTCCGCGGACTGTCAAAGGACCGGAAAGTCCTAACTTGGATCGGAAGCAACTTGTAAGAGAGTGAAACATTTCTCAGTGTGATATGAGTGTGTAATAAAAGGTAAATGTGCTGCACAGATGGCGGCTCATTGTGCGGGATGCGTTTCCTGAATTGTTATATTGTTCCGGTATATTATGTAGTTTATTCGGTGATTTCAATCCCTCCAGCGACACAGAAAATGGAGCACTTTACTGAAATTTCCCACTTCAGAGCCGAAGCTGGATAAAAAGGGACACCGCAGCGTATTTCCAGTGATTTCACATTGCAGATTTTACTACATCTTTTACTTGGAAGAGACATTTACAGCTTTACAAGTTTGCTGTTCCATATTTTCATGATTATACTTCATGTATGGATCTGTAGATTCTCTTTCTAGTAACCGTCTGCACATCTAAAAAAATTCAAGCAGCAACAGTTGTGGAATAAGCAGATTAGGTTATTTAGTATAGGCATTTTATAATGCTGACCATTTACATAGCCCTTTACATACACATCAGTCCTCGCCTCCAAAGAGCTTACAATCTAATGTCCCTAATTCACATACAGTAAGGCCAATTTAGACAGAAGACAATTAATACACCAGCATGTATTTGGGAGGTAACCCGTGCAAACACAGAGAACATCCAAACTCCATGCAGATATTGTCCTTGCTGGGATTGAACTGAGATCCACGTGCTACAAGGCAGAAGTGCTAACCTCTAAGGCTCTATGCTGCCCCCTAGAGCAGGGAGAAGGCAGTGCTTTGCCAATCCGCAGTGCTCATTATGAGATGACAGTTTCTCTTTAAAGGCTAATTTACGCTTACTTTACTCTGTGAAGAGCAATCTGCAGTGGATCGCCTTTCTTAGACAGACGCAGACGCAGCTGACAGACACTCAGGAGGTAATACTGCTGCATCCTGAATGCTTCTTTTTTTTGACAGCTAGGCCTGCTTGAAAGGAAATAACGCAATGCAACTGCGAGTCTAGGTTGTGGTGTGGTCCCATTCACTTCAATGTGTCACATTTGCCGAATGCCAGGGGAATAATTCTTGCTGTGCTGAAATGCATTGTAGCTGCGGCATGTGTATATCCTGGTCCGGCTGCATTTGCAACTTGGGGGCACAGGGGGACGGTAAAAATGCAGCTCAACCAGTAGTTTTTTCTATCACCAACCACAAGTGTAAACTAATGCCGCGTACACACGGTCGGAATTCTCGTCGGAAAAAGCTCTGATTTTCCCGTCGGAATTCCGACAGAATTTCACTCAAACTGTTTTGCCTACACACGGTCACACCAAATTCCGACGGTTTGTAACACAGCGGCATAAAACACGTTCAACAGCACTATAGAAGGGAAGTTTAATGCTTCTGAGCATGCGTCGAATTGTTTCCGAGCATGCGTCGGAATTTTGCATGTCGGAATTGGATACACACGATCGGAAAATCCGATAGAAAGGTTTTCCGTCAGAAAAATTGAGAACAGGTTCTCAATCCAAAGTCCGTCGGAAATTCCGACAGAAAAAGACCGATGGGCATACACACGGTCAGAAAATCCGATGAAAAGCTCCCATCAGACTGTTTCCATCGGAAATTCCGACCGTGTGTACGCCGCATACGCCTTCTAGATTTAAGGAAGAAGCAGTTGACTCCATTCTCCACTCATAACTGAAATATCACTTTGGGTGGAGGGCCCCTTTAAATTTATAACATTTTCACAATTGTGCTCCATGGCAGCGCCGTCTCTCTTTATTTGGTGAGCACGCCACCTATTCTTGAGGGAGATGTAAATAAAAATCGTAGGTTTATTTTCTTTACAACATAACAGAATATCTCTTTGTAGAGGAGCTGTGATATAAAAATCTGTTTATTACGCGGAGCGCCTGTTCTGCCTGAGAGCCTCTACAGATGTATCTCTATTACCGCTTCTAATTATGTGATGTAGCAGAAGGTACGCTGTGTACATTCACCATAAAACGCCGCTTTTCACTGAGTTTAATGTAAGGAGACTCGGCACAGATGGGGCTTCATCGCCCAAATGCTGCAAATTTCTGAGTGCTGGCTGCGGAGCTGCGTGTGCCTGGCTGCCTCCTCGTCCCACATACAATATGGAACACGGAACATCTATGAGCTGCAAGAATAATCCTGGATAAAGATCGGCTTTATATTGATAAATGACACGTTACAGAACACTCCTCCCTCGCAACATTGTATTTGGTCAGGTGAATTTCTTTTTGTTTGTATAAACTGATTTTTGTAAAATTATTTTGTAATATTTGTATAAAATCACTTTAGAAATAAACAGCACGTTTCAAGTTGTTGCTTTGTCAATAAACTAATCTCTTAAAGCGGGATTCCGCCGAAATAAGTTTTTTTTTTCCCCCCAATCAGTTTAAAATACACACATACATAACATGTCACTTACCTGCTGCAGTTCTTCTCGCCGCCGATCGCCGATTCTGTCCGTTTGGATAACTTAGAAAAGATCTTGCTGGACGATCCCATCTTGCTTGTGGGCATTCGAAACACTTCCGGGATGCGGTGAATGCTGCGCTCCCAGCATTCACCGCTCCATCCCGCGCATGCCGCATCCCGCGCATGCTCAGTTTCTGGTTGCCATCACAACGGCCGAAATCTCTCGAGATTTCGTGCTGACGGCGTCCCCCGTGGCTTCATGGGAGGATTGCAGAACAGCTCCCAGAAGTCATTGCGGAGCCGGGGGACAGCCGAAAACACGCCTACTCCCACGGGAGGACAGACCGGAAGCCAGAGGAAAAAGCTGTCAGGTAAGTAAAATATTTTTTTTTTGTTTTTTTAATAATCATTGGTCCATCAGCTTTACTAACTGATTGTAATAAGCAAAAGAAGATTTTTGGAGTACCAAACCGCTTTATTCATACAGAACCTCCAGTACAGATCACCCCCACAGCACAGACCCCACATCCCAGCCCCTTCTCAGTACAGACCTATTCACAATAGAGACCTTCTTCCTCACCATCAGTATAGAATCCTTCCAGTTCAGACCCCCTCCCTCCCCACCAGTACAGAATCCCCCTCTAGTATAGAGCCCCTCCCTCTTCACCAGTAAAGATCCCTCTCATCCAGTACAAAGCCCCCGCCTTCAGTGCAGACTCTCTCCCCACCAGTACAATCAGACCCCTCTCCAGTAGAAAACCATCTTCCAGTTAAGACCCCCTCCCTCCCCACCATTACAGAATCCCCCTCTAGTATAGAGCCCCTCCATCTTCACCAGCAAGGACCCCTCTGCAGTATGAACCCCCTCTCCTCCAGTATAAATTCCCCCCTTCAATGCAGACTCCCTCCCCACCAATACAGAACCCCTCCAGTAAAAAAAGCCCTCCTCCAGTTCTGACCCCCTCCATCCCCACCAGTACAGATTCCCCCTCTAGTACAGACCCCCTCCCTCTTCACCAGTACAGAATTCCCTTCTAGTACAGAGCCCCTCCCTCTTCACCAGTAAAGACTTTCCCCTCCAGTATAAAGTCCCCCCTTCAGTGCAGACTCCCTTACCACCAATACAGAACCCCTCTCCAGTAGAAAGCCATCCTCCAGTTCAGATCCCCCCTCCCCACCAGTAGAGAATCCCCCTCTAGTACAGAACCCCTCCCTCTTCACCAGTACAGAATTACCCTCTAGTACAGAGCCCCTCCCTCTTCACCAGTAAAGAACCTCTCCTCCAGTATAAAGTCCCACCTCCAGTGCAGACTCCCTTCCCACTAATACAGAACCCGTCTCCAGTAGAAAGCCATCTTCCAGTTAAGACTCCCTCCCTCCCCACCAGTATAGAATCCCCCTCTAATACAGAGCCCCTCCATTTTCACCAGTGAGGACCCCTCTCTCCGGTATGAAACCCCTCCCCTTCAGTGCAGACTCCCTTCCCACCAATAAAGAAGCCGTCTCCAGTAGAAAGCCATCCTCCAGTTCATACCCCCCTCCCCACCAGTATACAATCCCCCTCTAATACAAATCCCCTTTCTTTTCACCAGTAAGGACCCCTCTCCTATATGAAACCCCTCTCCTCCAGTACAAAGTCTCCCCTTCAGTGCAGACTCTCACCACCAGTACAATCAGAACCCCTCTCCAGTAGAAAACCATCTTCCAGGTAAGACCCCCTCCCTCCCCTCCATTACAGAATCCCCCTCTAGTACAGAGCCCCTCCCTCTTCACCAGTAAAGACCCCTCTCCAGTTTGAACCCCCTCTCCTCCAGTACAAAGTTGCCCCTTCAGTGCAGACTCTCTTCCCACCAATACAGAACCCATCTCCAGTAGAAAGCCACCCTCAAGTGCAGACCCCCTCTCTCCCAACTAGTACAGAATCTCCATCCAGTGCAGACCTCCTCCCACTAGTACAGACTCCCCCAGTACAGAATTCTCCCCCTCCCCAGTACAGACCCCCCCTCCCAGTACAGAACTTCCCCCTCTAGTATAGACCTTCTCATGCCAGTACAGACCCCCTTCCCCCTTAAGCTTACTCCCAACCAGTACCAAGTTACTCCCATTCCCCTTAAGCTTATTCCCAAATAAGAAAGAATCCCCCTCAAGTAAAGACCTCCTCCCTCTAGTACAGACCCCCCACCCCAACGCAGTACAGAATTGTCTCCACCAGTACAGAACTCCCCCCACCCAGTACAGACCATTCCATGCACCTGCAAGCACAGACCCCCTCCCCCCCTTAAACTGGCCATACATGCTAAACAGGCCAAGTTTCGATCCATGTATGGGCAGGGAGGTTGTACAACGAGGCAAATCTGCTGATCCGCTTCTGTACAACCGCCCTGTCGAATGTTCTCCACTCGCCGATTGGTGTATTCTGCTGGCAGGGAGATCTCCCCGCTGTCAGAATACAATGACTCAGCAAGTTCATGATCCTTAATCTTAGCTTGGAGGAAATGAGTCGATTCAGTGATTCGAATCATTTTACTGAACTGATCCCAATGATTCGAATAACTAAAAATAATCTCTCTACCCAAGTCTAGTGCATTGGTCCTAAAACTGGCCATACATTATATCATTTTCATATTCAATTTCCTTTAGATTTACCTTCAGCTATCTAGTGCAAGGGCCTGCCTGATTGCATACAAATTGAAAGTGCTTAGGTCTGACCTCATATTATATGTTTTTACTAACTAAAAGAAAATTGCCCAAGAAAATTGTATAACGTATGGCCAGCCTAAATATACACATAAAATATGCACAACAAATATGCTTTGCTCCTTTTATTTGGCAGATTTTCTTTATAAATATTCAGAGATATTTAGGACAAAAAAGTTTAATAAAATAAATGAAACCGCCAAACAGCTTCTGGCTCACACAATAAAGATTGCATGTGCCCGGGGGTCCTCCAGGTCCTGTGGGTTTGGTGGCATCATCTGGAAGAGGCTCGGTACACTGGATGCAGGCTGTGAGCTGTGGGATTCTAACCTGCGAGCTACTAAATGCCTGGGAATCTCTGTGAGCGTCTCTGTGTTATTTCACCGATAAAATGTTCTGCCAGCCAAGATTGTTTCTGAAATGCCAGAAAATGAATTTCTAATCCACTGCTATTGGAAGAGTTCAGATGTTCTAAAATGAAATGTCAGAACATGAAAACAAGACCTGTCAGTGCAGGAACCGTCCTCCCTCCACAACAGCATAGGAACAGGGCTTCTTCTGGCAGAGAACAGGGACAGTGCTCCTTCCAGTACAGTGCAGGGACAGTACTCCTTCCAGCACAGTACTGGGACAGTGCTCCTTCCAGTACAGTACAGGAACAGTGCTCCTTCCAGCACAGTGCAGGGACAGTACTCCTTCCAGCACAGTACTGGGACAGTGCTCCTTCCAGTACAGTACTGGGACAGTGCTCCTTCCAGCACAGTGCAGGGACAGTACTCCTTCCAGCACAGTACTGGGACAGTGCTCCTTCCAGCACAGTACAGGGACAGTTCTCCTTCCAGCACAGTACAGGGACAGTGCTCCTTCCAGCACAGTACTGGGACAGTGCTCCTTCCAGTACAGTACAGGAACAGTTCTCCTTCCAGCACAGTACAGGGACAGTGCTCCTTCCAGTACAGTACAGGAACAGTGCTCCTTCCAGCACAGTGCAGGGACAGTACTCCTTCCAGCACAGTACTGGGACAGTGCTCCTTCCAGTACAGTACTGGGACAGTGCTCCTTCCAGCACAGTGCAGGGACAGTACTCCTTCCAGCACAGTACTGGGACAGTGCTCCTTCCAGCACAGTACAGGGACAGTTCTCCTTCCAGCACAGTACAGGGACAGTGCTCCTTCCAGCACAGTACTGGGACAGTGCTCCTTCCAGTACAGTACAGGAACAGTGCTCCTTCCAGCACAGTGCAGGGACAGTACTCCTTCCAGCACAGTACTGGGACAGTGCTCCTTCCAGCACAGTACAGGGACAGTTCTCCTTCCAGCACAGTACAGGGACAGTGCTCCTTCCAGCACAGTACAGGGACAGTGCTCCTTCCAGTACAGTACAGGGACAGTGCTTCCAGCACAGTACAGGGACAGTGCTCCTTCCAGCACAGTACAGGGACAGTGCTCCTTCCAGTACAGTACAGGGACAGTGCTCCTTCCAGCACAGTACAGGGACAGTGCTCCTTCCAGCACAGTACAGGGACAGTGCTCCTTCCAGCACAGTACAGGGACAGTGCTCCTTCCAGTACAGTACAGGGACAGTGCTCCTTCCAGTACAGTGCAGGGACAGTGCTCCTTCCAGTACAGTACAGGGACAGTGCTTTTTCCAGCACAGTACAGGGACAGTGCTCCTTCCAGAACAGTACAGGGACAGTGCTCTTTCCAGCACAGTACACAGTGCTCCTTCTAGCACAGTACACAGTGCTCCTTCCAGTACAGGACACATTCTCCTTTCAGCACAGTACAAGGACAGTGCTCCTTTTTTAGCACAGTACAAGGTCAGTGCTCCTTTCAGCACAATACAAGGACAGTGCTCCTTTCAGCACAGTACAGGGACAGTGCTCCTTTCAGCACAGTACAGGAACCATGCTTCTTCCAGCACAGTACAGGGACAGTGCTCCTTCCAGCACAGTACAGGAACCATGCTTCTTCCAGCACAGTACAGGGACAGTGCTCCTTCCAGCACAGTACAGGGACAGTGCTCCTTCCAGCACAGTAAGGGGACAGTGCTCCTTCCAGCACAGTACAGGGACAGTGCTCCTTCCAGCACAGTACAGGGACAGTGCTCTTTCGAGCACAGTACAGGGACAGTGCTCCTTCCAGAACAGTACAGGGACAGTGCTCCTTCCAGAACAGTACAGGGACAGTGCTCTTTCCAGCACAGTACACAGTGCTCCTTCTAGCACAGTACACAGTGCTCCTTCCAGTACAGCAAAAAATGCTCCTTCCAGCACAGTACAGGAACCATGCTTCTTCCAGCACAGTACAGGGACAGTGCTCCTTCCAGCACAGTACAGGAACCATGCTTCTTCCAGCACAGTACAGGGACAGTGCTCCTTCCAGCACAGTACAGGAAAAATGCTCCTTCCAGCACAGTACAGGGACAGTGCTCATTCCAGCACAGTACAGGGACAGTGCTCCTTCCAGCACAGTACAGGGACAGTGCTCCTTCCAGCACAGTACAGGGACAGTGCTCCTTCCAGCACAGTACAGGGACAGTGCTCCTTCCAGCACAGTACAGGAACAGTGCTCCTTCCAGCACAGTACAGGAACCGTGCTTCTTCCAGCACAGTACAGGGACAGTGCTCCTTACTGTACAGGAAAAATGCTCCTTCCAGCACAGTACAGGGACAGTTCTCCTTCCAGCACAGTACAGGGAAAGTGCTCCTTCCAGCACAGTACAGGGACAGTGCTCCTTTCAGCACAGTACAGGGACAATGCTCCTTCTAGCACAGTACAGCAACAGTGCTCCATCTGGCACAGTACAGGATCAGTGCTCCATCCGGCACAGTACAGGAACAGTGCTCCTTCCGACACAGTACAGGAACAATGCTCCTTCCAGTACAGAAACAGTGCTCCTTCCAGCACAATACAGACCCATTGCTCCTTCCAGTACAGTACAGGAACATTATTATCCTTTTTAGAACTGTACAGCAATGGTGCGTCCTTCACCATGGAGAAGGAACAGTGCTTTTTCAAGGATAGTACAGGAACAGTGAACGTTCCACAGTCATACACTGCGAGGGGGATTTGGGGGAGAAGAAAGCTTTTGGTTTCACACTTGTTCATGTGTTATCCACTCCAGTGCTCTGTGTGATACACACCCCTGCACAATATGCATTCCCGAGCCCTGCATATAAGGCATTCCCATGTGCCCTGTTCTATAAACACTTCTGAGCGCTGCACTATATGCATCATTAGCCTTGTGCAGTGCAGCAGTACACACTCTTTAGCTCTGTGCCTTGTTAAATACACACTCCTGAGTCCTGCACGGTACACACTCCTCCTGAGTCCTGTGTATTACATAATATTGAGCCATGTGCACTCTTTGATACACAGTCCTCAGCCCTGCACAATACACACTCCTGAGCCCTGCACAATACACACTCCTGAGCCCTGCACAATACACACTCCTGAGCTTGCATTACACACACTCTTGAGTCTGGCACCCTGTGCAGTACACACTTCTGAGCTCTGTGCAGTACACACTCCTGAGCTCTGTGCAGTACACACTCCTGAGCTCTGTGCAGTACACACTCCTGAGCCCTGTGCAGTACACACTCCTGAGCCCTGTGTAGTACACACTCCTGAGCCCTGTGCAGTACACACTCCTGAGCCCTGTGTAGTACACACTCCTGAGCTCTGTGCAGTGAACACTGCTGAGCCCTGTGCAGTACACACTCCTGAGCCCTGCGCAGTACACACTCCTGAGCCCTGTGCAGTGCACACTTCTGAACCCTGGGCAGTACACACTCCTGAGCCCTGCACAATACACACTCCTGAGCCCTGTGCAGTGTACACTCCTGAACCCTGCACACTATGCACTCCTGAGCCTTGTACTCAGTTCTGAGCCCTGACCACAACTACCAATTTGCTTCTCTCCTTGGGAAGGTGAGGGGATTTGACAATGGGGATGTGCGTAACTGCATCTACTACTGTACAATTTTTTTTTATTATTATTAATAATTTATACAGCACTGACAAATTACTTGGCTCTTTGTACTCCCTAAATAATCATACAAGAAATGAAACCTTGTAAGAAACAGTCAAATGGACAATTCTGCTTACAACTGATGTAAATGTAAAGAGACGGCCACCGGAGATAAAGCTCTTTTGTTCGGGAGATATATTTTCTTTTTGTTTACAAACTATTTTATTGGGTGCAAAAGGTGGTACAAAAAGAGTACAAAAATATGTTGAAACATTGACAGTAATAACAAGTTTTACATATGTAACATTGTAAGATACAAATGATTAAGTTAGTAGTCTTAGTTATGGTATATAGTACATTATTACGAATAGACTGGTGCTTTATGTGTAGACATTCTCAGGATGGATTAAAAAAGGAGATATATTTTCTGATGCTCAATTGACTTTGTGTCAGTGATCTCAAAGGAAAAACACTGCCAGCAGCTCATCCTCATAATGAAGAACTTTAGCTCACACTCCGTTTAGTTGTAATTGAAACTTTTATATATCAGAACTTGGGATTTCTGTACATATTTAATCTGTCGCCCCTGTCTGAACTCGATGTCACATTTCCCAGCCCTGTAAGAACAGCTGAAGATGTGCTGTGATACTGTCTGCTCATTTTTCAGCATGTATAATTCATATTTTCAGTATAAATGATCACTGCTCTAATCAGGTTTATTTTATTTTTTTTGCAGGTTGCAGTGAGACTGTGTCTACAGTTTAGGTAAGACAGGAATTTACTTGTACATATCAGCATTCATATTAAACATTGAACCCTTATGCAGTGTACACACAAGCAAATTTTCCATCTGAAAAATCTTGGATGGTTTTTCCGACGGAATTCCGCTCAAGCTTGTCTTGCATACACACGGTCACACAAAAGTTTGCTGAACTTTTGACTGTCAAGAATGCAGTGACGTACAACACTACGACAAGCCGAGAAAATGAAGTTCAATGCTTCCGAGCATGCGTTGAATTGTTTCCGAGCATGCGTAGGAATTTTGCGTGTCGGAATTTCCGATCAAAACGTTTTCCGACCAAAAAATTGAGAACCTGCTCTCAATCTTTTGCTGGCGGGAATTCGGTCAGCAAAAGTCCTATGGAGCATACACACGGTCGCATTTTCCGACCAAAAGCTCTCATCGGTCTTTTGCTAGCCGGATTTCCGATCGCATTAGTCTCCTACATATGAACCTTCGAGTTGCAAACTTTCAATGTGTGTGTAGATTTGCACAGTTTGTTTTCATTCAACCCAGTAGGCTGAACAAAAAAAAAAACCTGACAGATCGCCATACCAACACAAGCAATGTTGGCGCAGCGATCTCCCCAGCTGTTCTATTGCCTTCTGACAAGGGGACTCCCCCCACGAGAACACACTGATCAGCGCTGGCAGCCTTTGTCTTCCATCACTTATCTTTGTTGGACTAATGCCATGTACACACGACCAGACTTTTAGACGGCTTGAATTCCGTCTGACTTTTCGCCGGACTTCCGTCAAATCGGACTCGTCTACACACAATCACACCAAAGTCCGACAGATTCGACCGTGATGACGTACGACCGGACTAGAATAAGGAAGTTCATAGCTAGTAGCAAATAGCTGCCCTAGCGTCGGTTTTCGTCCATCGGACTAGCATACAGATGAACGGATTTTTCGACCGGACTCGAGTCCGTCGGAAAGATTTGAAACATGTTCTAAATCTAAAGTCCGTCTGATTTTTCAGCAGCAAAGATCCTATGAAGCCCACACACGGTCGAATTGTCCGATGGATTCGTTCCATCGGACCTTTGCTGTCAAAGTCCAGCCGTGTGTACACGGCATTACGCACAAGCTCCTAGAGACTGAATTTGTTCGTAAGTAGGGTACTTACTATGTAGTTCTGTTGTGTTGCCGAGACCATAGATAAGGGACCCACACAGACACCCTGCAATGCCTTTGCATGGAATCCCACTGAATTTTCTTAACTAAGTGAGTGATAAGATGAAGACTTCACTTAGACAAACTCTTATGAAGGTCTAGCCTGGCATAACCGGGAAATGCAGTTTCAGTGTACAGCTAGTTCACCTACCAACATAATAACCCCCTTGTCCCCAAACATGAATCCCTGCATTAATAGTAATTCCCCATTACGGTGCCAACTTTACTGGAGCACCATAACAGAACAACAGTCATTCAGATAATGACTGCCCAAACGTAATAGTAAAAGTAATAGTTCCTCAGAGGAGAGTGACCTGTGCCCACAGAGTTATAAGTATATAAGTCCATCCTTCCTTTTAAGAGGGGGATAAAGTCAGTCAAACTTCTCAAATGGAAGAAGTCCCTGTGCACCCACCAAGGAGAACCCACACATTCCAGGTGATGAAGCGGTTTGGGACTTTGTGTGAGGCCAAGACATAGAACATCAGGTTCCTCCATCCCTAATTGCTATTAGCATAAAGAGAAGGTTGGGGACTTTATATGAAGTATGCGACCGAATTGGCAATGTGAAAATGGAGTGGCTGGTGAGTATGAAGTAAATAATAAACCTAGTAACATTGTGTCATCTCATATATACAATGGCATAATATAAACACATTAGGTCAAATTGTAGTTGGGTTTATTAAATATACATCACATAGTAATATGGTAGCCTAATAGCATGTAAATTAATGATGACACAATAATGGTAATAAGACCACCAGAACCAAAAATCCACGTACACATAATAGCAAAACCATAACATATTGGTATAGGCCAGTATAGCATATTAAAAGAAAAGGTTGATGTCACTCTTGGTTTGATGATCATAAAAGAATCTGTATAGCTCAACGCGTTTCATGGATAACCTCCAATCTTCAGGAGCAGATGCAGTATCGCTGTCTATAAAAAATAAAATAAAACGGTAGAATATCTTAGGGGCTATCCAGATGACAGGCAGGGGAAAATGGGAATACATATTGGACTAAGGATGATAACCTTAATACATCCCTTGTAACTTACAGATGACCTGTGTGTGTGGGTGAAGGGTGCCAAGGGCTGTAACCGGCCGGGGGAGAAAACATATCATCAGTCCTGGGAGCTGAGGCGGTGGCCTTATGGGCAAACAGATGGAACGCCAGTAGGAAATGGATATCCCTCCAACATAAAGCTTAAAAAGTGATATAGCCACATCACCATATACCTAAAACAATATAAAATACTAATAAGTATATATATATATATATATATATATATATATATATAAAAGGGGGTTCCAATCTATAACTACACTTTAGCAGAACATAGGAGCTCCCAGCACAGATAAGGCTTCAGAAATAAAGGCACAAATGTTTTTCTTTTTTTTATGAAAAAAAAATTTCAATACAAGAAAGAAAAACAATTTTCTGTAGAGCCGGTCGGGATAGAGATTGTCTGAAGAGGCGGCTGGATTATCCTTGTAGTAGCTCTTTGTCACGCCTGTTACATTGTATAGTTCCCTCTGCACTTCTAGAGCCATTCATGAAAGCTGCAGGAGAAGAAAAATTATTTTATTACCAGCAGAAGACAATCAGGGTCAGTCCTTTAAATGAAAAAATGGGAAAGAGGTCTTTATCGCCCCATTGTCCCATGAATGGCCCCTGGGAATTGTCGTTCCAGAATCTGTGCTCTCCGTGGGAGCTGGACCTTTCGAGGGGCTTAAAGGGGAGGTCCACCCTAAAAAAAAAAATGCATAAAAAGGCGCCACAAAAAAAAAAAAAAAAGATTTTTTTTCACTTACCAGAAATAGCTGTTGCTAGGCAGATCATCCTAATCTGCCTCTTCCTATTCTGCGGAGATCTTCGGTCTTCTCCTTCTCGCGTTGTCTTCTGGTGAATGGGGCGCTGTGTGTTGTGGGAACTGTGTGTGTCCCACAACACAGCGCGCCCCATTCACAAAGCGCCGCGCGACTCGCGCATGCGCAGTAGGAAATGGGCAGTGAAGCCGCAAGGCTCCACTGCCTGTTTCCCTTACTTTGAATGGCGGCGCCGGGACCCAAGAGCCGAGGGACAGTGTTTGTAGCTGCTAACTTTTAAATGTATTTATTTTTTCGCTGTCCCACCCCTTTAAATAATAACTCCACCTTTTTGTTGAGAAAAAAACTTTCCCCTCTGGGTGACCTACGTACATTGTAGGGATTTTAACAAACTTTGTTGTAGTTTGCAACTTTTTGTTATTCTGAAGAAATAGCAGTTTGTTTCTCTGTGTCCATGTGTAAAGTGGATCTAATGGGACTGATTTTATAATACATCGTTAGTCCGGCCAAAAAAAAGACACAAGTCCACCTAGTTCAACCAAGAGAAGGAAGACTATTTTTTATATATGTACATGTATAGTCCTATATATACAATCCTATACCCATAGTTGATCAAGAGGAAGACAAAAAAAAAAAAAAAAAGCATGATCCAATTTGCTCCAGCAGGGCAAAAAATGTCCTTCCTGATCCCCCCAAAAGGCAATCAGATATTCCCTGGATCAACTTTACCTATAAATGATAGTATCCAGTTATGTTATGTACATATAATATAATTATCAATCAGCTGCTGCACCTGCAGGGCTGTACTGAGTGTCAGGGTCTGCATCCCTTTCCATGCGATTTCCATTTGTGAGTATCTCCCCAAAAATGAAATTTTTGTTGCAGGTGATGCCCAAAATTTGACTTGTGTAGACTTCTGGGAAAATCAGTGAGCCAATCACACAAGTAGGAAATTAAATTTTCAGGGGGCGTTCTGTACTCTATTTGTCCAGGTAGCCATATTGCATTTTACAGAGAATGACAACACTGCAGATTAAAAATGAAAGGTCAATTTTAACAACATCCAATTACAATACAACTTGTGTTGCGATTGTATACGGTTTATTGTGTATTTTTTGTTATTTGCAAATTTTTTCCCTTTTAACAAACATTTGTATTAGTATACAATCCATGCTGGATAAATATTACACCAACCTCAGCCAACTCTCTGACAGCTGCGTCCACACTTTCCTGACCAAAGCCGACACCAGCACAGCTGGAAAACTTCGAGTCTGTACCCCATTGTACTTCTTCTGGCACAAAGTACACACTGGTCTGTTCTTCGGTTCGCACCAGAACCTGCGAACAGACCTAAAGTTCATGTGAACTTTAGAACCCCATTAAAGTCTATGGGACTCGAAAATCAAAAGTGCTAATTTTAAAGGCTAATATGCATGTTATTGTCCTAAAAAGTGTTTGGGGACTTGGGTCCTGCCCCAGGGGACATGTATCAATGCAAAAAAAACATTTAAAAACTTCAGTTTTTTCGGGAGCAGTGATTTTACCTGGGGGGTGTGTATAGTATGCCTGTGAAGGGGCACATGTTTCCCGTGCTTAGAACTGTAATTTCTGCAGGAAAAAAAGGATTTTAAAAGCACTCGCGGCTATAATGAATTGTCGGCTCCCTGTAATACAGAATACAGTCATTGAAAGTCATTGATAAAAAAAAAAAATATGCGTGGGGGTTCCCCCTAAATTCAATTACCAGGCCCTTCAGGTCTGGTATGGATATTAAGGGGAACCCCGGGTCAAATTTTTTCAAAAAAGGCGTGGGGTTCCCCCCAAATATCCATACCAGACCCTTTATCCGAGCATGCAACCTGCCAGGCCCCAGGAAAAGAGGGGGGATGAGAGAGCCCCCCCCCCCCTCCTGAACCGTACCAGGCCACATGCCCTCAACATTGGGAGGATGTTTTGGGGGTCAAAGCACCATGTCCCCATGTTGATGGGGACAAGGGCCTCATCCCCACAACCCTGGCCGGTGGTTGTGGGGGTCTGCGGGCGGGGGGCTTATCAGAATCTGGAAGCCCCCTTTAACAAGAGGACCCCCAGATCCCGCCCCCCCCCCCCCCCCCCCCCCCTGTTTGAAATGGTAAGGGTGTACAAAAGTACCCCTACCATTTCACAAAGAAAGTGTAAAAAATGTTTAAAAAAACACACAGACACCGTTGGGATAAGTCATTAAAAATAAAAAAAATACAAAAAAAAGATTCCAGCGGTGGTAATCCACTCTTGCTATCCAGCGATGGGTGGTCTCTTCTCCGGGGTCCAGCGATGGCTGATCTCTTCCAAAGACACCTAGCGCAGCGCATCCTGTCTCCATGGAGACACTGACAGTGTGATAACAATGATCAGTTTTATTTATGTAAAACCTTTATCCCAAAAGGAGAAAAACTGTTTGCTGTCACTGCTTATAAAGTGTGAGCTGGAATTTAGCTTCAATGTGTTAGATCAGGGGTCTCCAAACTTTCTAAACAATCTTTCAGACTTTAGGGGGGCGGGACTGTGGCCAGTAGGAGTAGAAAATGTCTTAGTGTCAGTGGAAGGAATAGTGGCCCATTGTCAGGCCCATAGTTGGTGTCCGTGGGAAAAACAATGATCCATAGCTGGTGTTAGTGGGAGGAAGTGTCCCATCGTTGGTGTTAGTGGGAGGAATAGTGCCCCATCGTTGGTGTCCGTGGGAGAAACATTGATCCATAGTTAGTGTCAGTGGAAGGAACAGTGTCCCATCGTTGGTGTTAGTGGAAGGAACAGTGTCCCATCATTGGTGTAAGTGGAAAGCACAGTGTCCCATCGTTGATGTCAGTGGAAGGAGCAGTGCCCCATCGTTGGTGTAAGTGGAGGGAACAGTGTCCCATCGTTGGTGTCAGTAAAAGAAACAGTGTCCCATCATTGGTGTCAGTGGAAGGAACAGTGTCCCATCATTGGTGTCAGTGGAAGGAACAGTGTCCCATCGTTGGTGTCAGTGGAAGGAACAGTGTCCCATCGTTGGTGTCAGTGGAAGGAACAGTGTCCCATCGTTGGTGTCAGTGGAAGGAACAGTGCCCCATCGTCCGTGTCAGTGGAAGGAACAGTGTCCCATCATTGGTGTCAGTGGAAGGAACAGTGTCCCATCGTTGGTGTAAGTGGAAGGAACAGTGTCCCATCATTGGTGTCAGTGGAAGGAACAGTGTCCCATAGGTGTCAGTGGAAGGAACAGTGTCCCATCGTTGGTGTCAGTGGAAGAAACAGTGTCCCATCATTGGTGTCAGTGGAAGGAACAGTGTCCCATCGTTGGTGTAAGTGGAAGGAACAGTGTCCCATCATTGGTGTCAGTGGAAGGAACAGTGTCCCATAGGTGTCAGTGGAAGGAACAGTGTCCCATCGTTGGTGTCAGTGGAAGGAACAGTGTCCCATCGTTGGTGTCAGTGGAAGGAACAGTGCCCCATAGTTGGTGTCAGTGTGAGGAGCAGTGGCCCATCATTGGTGGCAGAGGGGGGAATAATGCCCCGTGGTTGGTGTCAGTGAATGGAATAGTAACCCAAGGGCCGCATAAAAGCAAGCAAAGGGCCGCAGTTTGGAGACCACTGTGTTAGTGTATCTATATCTGCTAGTGCATCTAACACTCCACTCCCCCCAGACTGACAATGCTGCTGTCTGCTGTGCCTCCTGTGCTTCTTCATCCAGAGGGGGGGGGGGGTGCACTCTAATACAAGAGGTATGTTACTGGCCAGATCATCAGGTAAAACCAGAGGGGAAAAGTATAAAAAAAATAACAAAATGCAGCCACCACATTTAATGATTGGTAATCTGCAATATATTACATTGTTTACTTTGGGAAGAATGCCGCATTAAAATTGGCATGAAGAAAAACGCTGTGCCACGTGTAGCAGCCCTTTCAGGCTGAAATGTTAGACTCTCAGTGGGTGACTGGGGGATGGTAAAACTGCGGCTTAGCTGCTGGTTTTCCTGCCACCAGTGTGAAAGAGCCCCTGTGGGTTTAGGATGTATAGAAAGGAAAACAGTGCAGGTAAGTCTCGCTGATATACATATTCACATGTCATTGTAAAAAAAAAAAAAAAATAGATTCAAACGATTTGTGCAATTTAAAATTCTTTAAAAGAAATCAATTTAAATGTAATCCTAAAAGAGAAAAGAAAAAGAGTAAAGCGAATTGCCGCACAATACGAAGGTCAGAAGAGCCGCATCAGGCGGAGGCACTTCAAGCTTTTATTACATTTCCCTCTTTATCAGATGATGGACTAATTACTTCTTTTATATCACCATTCATAGCATTTATTTTACTCTTGAACATTAGTTCTATTTTTGTGTATGTTGCGCCACATTCGCCGTCAGTCAATGCCCAGAGAGTCACTCCTACATTTAAAAATGTGATTTTTTTTTTTTTTTAATTCCTGATCATTTTATAATCCAAACCGATGCTTGTAGTATTAGTATTTTGTAGTATGCCTTAATACGAGGAGTTGTCTCTCCTACCCTCAAGGCTTCACCTACCGCATGGGAGTCCGCAGGGAGGGGCAAGGGGGGTCAAGTGCTCCCCCCCCCCTGGAATCAGGGATCGGATCTTAAATTCAGCACAGTTGTGTCTCTATCAAGGTGCCGCCCGCCAGTTTGGTGACAAAGGTGCTGTCAAGCCCCCCCCCAATCAGTGTAGTGTGACTTTGGGCTCTTTTCCCTGCTCAGTCCAGCAGAGAACTTGGCGGTGCTGTGACGGAAGAAAGGCGATTTCCCCCGCTCGCCCCACCTATTCTCCTGTCAGGGAGAAGAGACAGCGGCTCTCACCAGGTTCCGCGCCCAGGTTCCTTCCCGCTCCGTTCCTTCCATATTGGCCAAAACTGAGGGCCAATCAAAGGCGACTAGGAGAGGCAAGCTTCATGGGACATGTAGTCCCAAAACATTGGCGGCTCCATTTTCCACAGGGAGGAGGCTACAGCTCGATCAAGAGAGAGATTGAGAGACTGCAGCCTGGAAAAAAGCTGAGGGAGAGAGTTCTACAGGACAAAGAACGAGGAGTGTGCTGGGCGGAAGCCAGAGAGAGAGCCACGCTGCCCAGCGCCACAAGAGAGTCATGCTGTCCAGCGCCACCAGAGAGAGCCACGCTGCCCAGCACCACCAGAGAGAGAAAGACTGAGCCCCTACCAGGGTACAGACATGCTACACTGCTGAACAGTGTCGCCCCCGGGGAACCCAGAGTGAACGATCGTCCAGCTGGAGGGATCACTGCTGTAGTTTTGCTGGGTCTAGTAAGAGGGCCTGTTGGCCATTATCCATTACCTATCCTAGGGATTGTAATACGTCTGCAGACTCTGACCATAATAATGTGATAATGACATTGTCGAAAAGGGGCGGTGCATGGGTGACCCTAAAATGATGCCCCCCAGAAAAAAGTTCTGCGGAAGCCCATGACCTACCGTTATCAGAAACCAGGAGCTGCACTTATCTTAACTTCCCCAGCCCCATGCAGAGGCAGAGCTTACTTGTTCTTGTATGGAGCTTCCTCCTTGCTTGCAGCGGCGCCAGCGCCGCCCATACTCCTTTCCTACCAGCCTCTTAGGCCGGCCTCTGGATGACGTCATGCCGTCCACGACATCAAGGGGAGGAGCGCGCTCAGCCTCAGCGCACTAGTACAGAGGCTATGCAGCGCAGCGTTCTCTGCAAGGCGATGTATGTAGCGAAGGCAATGTATGTAGCGGCCGCTGCCGTGGGCCGGCTCATTGTCTTGGGCCTATAATTCAGCTGTCTGGTGAGATTGAAAGGCAATGTAGTGGCTGGCAGCCGGCCGGTAATTGTGTGTAGAATCTATAATTCGGCCCTGGTAAGAAGAGCCGAGCGCCCCCTTCATATGGCGCCCATGGCACTTGCCATATGTGCTATACCCTGGAAACGCCAATGTTTGTTCATATTTCATGTCTGAGGTTTACAACCACTTAAATGTGGATGAACTGAGGAGAGGGGAGGGAAGGCCAGAATGTGTATGGCAGAAGCAATCGGTTCTTTCAAAAATAGATTGGCAGCTGATCACAGATCGCGGTAAAGGGCCAATCATAGCTGTGTCCAATCACAGCTGGTCAAAAGTAAAGACATGCACTTTATCTGCAATCCTTTCCTCACACGCTGTATCTGTGTGAGGAAAGGAGAGGCAATAACCGGCAAGGCTGACAGGGCACACTGGGTACATTTTTCCTTTTACTATTGTAAAATGCCAGTATGATTGTCTCAGTTTACAGAATATTTACAGGCTGGAATCCATAGGGGATTACTGAGTACATTGTTTACACTGATAATCAGGACACTGATCATCGGTGCCCTGATTATCAGTGCAGCCTGATCAGTGCAGCTTATCAGTGCCCATCAGTGCTGCCCATCAGTGCAAACTCATCAGTGCAAACTCATCAATGCCCATCAGTGCCACCTCATCAGTGCAAACTCATCAATGACCATCAGTGCCTCCTTATTAGTACCCATGAGTGCAACTTACCAGTGTCCATTAGTGCAGCCTCATCAGTGCAAACTCATCAATGCCCATGAGTGCCGCGTTATCAATGCTGCCTCATCAATGCCCTTCACTGCAACTAAATTAGTGCAAACTCATAAATACCTATCAGTGCCGCCTCATCAGTGCAAACTCATCAGTGCACATCAGTGCAAACTCATCAATACCTATCAGTGCCACCTCATCAGTGCAAACTCATCAATGTCCATCAGTGTAGCCTCATAAGTACCCATCATTGCAGCCTAATCAGTGCAAATCAGTGCAGCCTAATCAGTGCAAATCAGTGCAGCCTAATCAGCGCCCATCAAGGAACAAGAAAAAATTCTAACTTGCACAAATTTAAAAACTGAATTTTTTTTTCTAAATTTTCAGGTTTTCTTCGTTTGTTTAGCAAAAAACAAACAAACACCAGCGGTGATAAAATACCACCAAAAGAAAGCTCTATCTGTTTTAAAATTATAAAATGTTTTTTGGGTACAGTGTCGCATGACCGCTCAATTAGCATTCAAAGTGCGACAGCGCTGAAAGCTGAAAATTGGCCTGGGCAGGAAGAGGGCAAAAGTGCCCGGTATTGAGGTGGTTAAGTACAACCCTTTACCTGTTCAAAAGGAAAATGACTTTCCTTAATTTGGCAGCAGTTTTCTTTGTGAAGGATTTGAATAAAAATAATCATTTTTAGAATATTGGGGATTCCTGGACATAGAAAGGATCAGTTGTAATTGATCTGGTCAGTAATAAACCTGATTTGTACAGATAATTAATTTTGGGACATGACCACTATGCCGGAGTAATCCCCTATGGATTCCAGCCGGTAAATATTCTGTAAACTGAGACAATCTTACTGGCACTTTACAATGGTAAAAGGAAGAGCGGCGAGATGTTTGGAAAGAGAGTATAGAAGGAGGCAGCAGGTAGACAGGTAATTATCTGCTAACAGAATGAACTTGTAATAAGCATTGGGCTCTGCTCCAGCTCCCAGTCTCTGCCTTGTCTGTAGAGGACGGCTGCAGGACAGGCCATGGCCTAAGTGACAGTGACAATGGCTGTGATTATCCGAGCTTCAGGTGTCACCCCCCTCTGCACACGGGTGGGATATCTGCATGTGCCCCAGGCAGAGCAGGCACAGCCACGCTCTCTATGAATAGCTCCTTCTTCCTGTCACTCTTTTCGAAAACTAAATTATGAACGTGTCTCCACTCCAGACGAAGGAGCTGGGCCAGGTCTACGGCTCCCTGAGCAGAAGAACCCGCAGAGCTGTCTATGATTGGATAAAGAATGTCAGTGCTGCCAGAGTGACCGGCACAGAGAGAACTTCTCCGAGGGTGAGCGCAATTACAGAAATAAGCGGTTAAAGTAGATAGAAATGCTGGACGACATTTAAGGATCAATTTTCTTTTTAAACTGTCGGACGGATGTATAAATTCCTGCTGTATTTTTCTTAATACTGTGATGTTCTCTGATTATCAGCTCCATCTACTGGCCATTGTGTGACATTTTTTTCTGATTGAGGTATTTTAGAAAAAATCCTGCATTATAGCCACTAGATGGAGCTAAAAATCATAGGAAATCACATTATTAAAGTGGGGTTCCACTGCCTCTGACGATTTTTTTTTTTTGGGGACAATTAAAATCTCTTTATGGTTTAAAACTGTTAATCACATGTTCCGTTTTTGCCGCTTTGCCCATTGATTTTTCTCAATAAAAGACACACTTATAAAAATGAGATTGAGCGGTTTCATCTTGCCTGTGGTCATGTGAAGCCCACAGACATTCTCTTCTGGGATTCTGTGACGTCAATCTCCCATCATGCAACGGGCATTGTAGCTCAGATCAGATCTCGCGCATGCGCAGTAGGTGAATATCGGAGTGCCGTCCAGCTTCGGTTGCCATCACAACGGGCGCGCCGTTGGAAGTCCCGCCCCGTTGTGATGGCAGCAGACATAACAATGAAGATAGAACGTGACTGACGTAATCACGTCACTTTTCAAATCCCGCGAGATTTCGTGAAATTACGAAATAGCCGCACAATACCCGCCCATATCCGCAGAATAGACAGACAGGAAGCAGAGAGGAACATCTGCAAAACACAGGTACTGTACAAAAAATAAAAAAATAAAAGTTCAGTTTTTATGTCATTACATAACTGCAATCTGATTGAGTTAGGCTATTTTCACACTGGGGCGCTGGGTGCGCTGGCGGTAAAGCGGCGCTATATTTAGTGCCGCTTTACCATCTTTTTAGCGGCGCTATTCGGCCGCTAGCTAGCAGGGTTAATACCGCCCGCAAACCGCAGCAGCGTTTTGCTGGCGGGTTTGGAGCGCTGCCCCATTGTTTTCAATTTTTTTTTCATTGTTTGCAATTGTTTTTCATTGTTTGCAATTGTTTTTCATTGTATGCAGGCGCTATTTTTAGCGCAATACCTCCTGCAAACCGCCCCAGTGTGAAAGGGGCCTTAATGTTGTAAAATAGGGTGGAGCTCCGCTTTAAGAAAAATAAGGCCTGAATTTGTCAGGGATGGGCAAATGCTTGTTAAACTCATCCTATACATGTTTTTTTTTTTATTAAATAGTTGCCATTGTTTGCTCTGTGCACTCTATTTCATAAGCAAAAGCCTGTTTTACCATTTTTTCTTCCTTTGTGATGCTGGTCATCTATCTACAGTCTCTTTTTCAGCTTCCCGACTGTATAACACAGATATACGGCAAGGCAGCTCTTCTGCACTGGATCACATAATAGGTATGTGATGCAGGATCTCCGGGTGGGCACAGCAGATGCCCATCAGTGGGTGCGGCCAATTGATAACCACCGGTGTTCTCTTAAAATATCAAGAATTGTTTTCCTTTACCCACAAATGAGAGAGGAAAAAAGAATGGACTTTACAGGCACTATTTTGTGAAAAATATTTTTAGTACAAAATTTATTAAGTAGCATATATAATTAAACAAGGAAGACATACAGTACATACATAACACCTAAATTGACAAAAAACAATATTAAAATTGTGAGGCTGGGAACTTGGATAGACTGTCCCTATGGGTATTACAGTACCACACGAAGATTCGCTAGACGTGGGGTCGGTGTGCATAGGATATAAACACCATGAATTCTTCCCACTGGATTGTGGACTTGCCCAAGAAGGGGGGTGGTCATCGGTTCCGCCAATTAAAAGTAGAAGAACTATTTGCTCGACATGTTTCGCGACTCCTAGGTCGCTTCCTCAGGAGCTTATGTTCTGGTTTAGAAGAGACACTGTGTTACTTTTTGTCACTTTTACATAACTGTATCATACAACATCATATAATCAGGTAATCAAAAATAAGCATTCAACATAGATAGCGGTGAGGCTCACCTATTGATGCAGAGCCCTGACCCAGAACCTCTCTAATGCTAGCGCCGATGGGCCCACCAGATGGATTCACGTAGACCCCCCTAAAAGAACAGGAGGGGGGGAGGAGAAAGGATAGACACCGTGGGCCACCGAAAAGCAGCGTCACCACCTCTACCGGGTAACCTCACAACCAGTGAGACCCTCGAGGTTCGGCACTGCTGTGCAGAGACAGGGTTATGGGGACATAAACGGTAACTAGTGATACAAAGAAGGGATGAAAAGGAATCAAGGCAGGAAAATAATGATAGAAAAATGATAATCGGTTAGAACATCGTGTATTAAATGTTCAGTGAAAAAATGGCCTTTCTACATGCACTCCACAATACTTACTGGAGTGGATATTTGTAAGAGATATGGTAGATTGCTTAAGGTTGCACTCTGCTGGAACACCCGGAACTTGATACCCAAAAATGGGAAGGTTCGTACTGAGGGGATAAGTAAATACAAAGGTGCTTATAAATTATCTGTTATGCATGGAAGGTTAGTGTTATTATATTGCCTATTGCAAAAAAGTGGAGGAGAGAGGCCTGGTAGTGTGACCATGAGGGGGTATCCCCCCAAAGGCCACATCTTTATATAAGTAAGCATGGACATGGTGGGCAGAGGCATTTGAGAATTCAATGCAGCAGTATTAGGGAGTGCAAACTAAAAATATACCCCCTTAGAGTAGTGAACCCCAAATGACATGAAGAGGCATAAAGAGAGTGAGAGGCATTTTACCTTGCAGGGAGGGTGAAGTAGGATGGTATGTATCCAGCAGAACGGTGGTGCGGCTGTCTGGCAGATGTATGACCGCCACTCTCACAGGGCATCTGTGAGAAGTGGAAGCCACGGCGCCGCTTCTTATGTCCCGATCGGATGACGTCAGAACGCGTCCGACGTCAATCCGAACCAGCCGGGGCGTCATCGACATGGGCGTGGGTGCGCGCGCAGCACGAGCTGCGTTGCGTTCCACACGGCGTAGATGGCGTGAAGGAGGACGTTGCTAGGCAACGTCGTCCATAGCCGCATAGCACCGCCGGCCTGCACCCATGGTGTCCCCGATGACAACGGGGGACCAGGGCAGCACGGAACAGCGGCGCTTGCGGCTCGGGCGGCTGCATAAACCTGGCCGCACTGGTGGCTTCAGGGTGTGTGTCCTCAACGCGAATGTGGAACATGGGGTCCATCACACACAACGGTGATGGATGAGCGGCGCCAGCAAGAGGAGAGAGAATGCGGGGAAGGGGCTGTGCATCAGGAGGTTTCCTCAATTTACAGAAAAATACAAATGTAAATATACACAATACAATGCAATAACAAGCAGTGAAAAAGCACCACATATATTCGTAAATATGGTTTGCATTGAGTCAAAAAGACTAAAATTGATGCAGAAGAACTACTGCTATCCCATAAATTAGAACACACTATTCATAGGGGGGGAGGGGAAGGGGAAGGGAGTGGAATGGATAGGGAGGGAGGAAGAATGGGGATGGAGCTTGGGGAATGGGGAATAATCAAGGGAGAAGGCGGGGATAAGCTATTGCAGTAATAACATCCTAAAGATATACTTAAAGAGGGCACCACCGAGGGGACCCCCCCCGTCCGTGTCTTAAAGAAAGGGGCGGTAGGATATTACCTCGTTGATGCCGGGCGGGATGGTGGCCTCTAAACGCTCGATCCAATATGTTTCACTTTGTAAGATTTTTTAAACAAATGTAGCAAGGAATGCATGCAACTATTAATGGCTCAGTACCAGCTAGATATTGATAATCTGGATAAGGAACTAGGATCATTAAAACAACAACATGAACTAGTACAAAAAAATCCTCTCTATGTTAGTAAGAACCATGAACTAAAAGAGTATCTAGATAAACTCAATAAAAACATAATCTCAAAAAAACAAGTGAAACTTGGTAAGGACAGAATGGCGTTCGTGGAACATTATGCCTATAAATGGGATAGCCAAATTAGAGTCAGAAGGTCAGTAGGAAGGGATGTTTCCCAGACCAATACCAACAATATATATGCATCGGAAGATGATTTCTCTGACTCATCTGTATCTTCATCTTTTTCCCAGGCACAAGTACATCCTTCAACAGCAGCAGATCGAACGCACTCGGGATCACGTAAGCGGGGCTTTTATGGTGGTGGGCAAACGACACCGGGCAACAAAAAGAAACCGGATAACACCTCCAGTTTCAAACCCAATAGCAATCAATCACAGGGTGCCATTCGTAAGGGTGATGGGAAAACGCACACCACAGACCTATCACAATATGCCTACATGGGCCCAGTGGCTGCCCAGGCTATCCAACTACTACATAACTCTCAAACAGGCACTGTACTGCCCATCACAGGAGAACAATCTAACCCTAGAGAAAGTAGTTCTAGTCAGACACGCCAAGCACGTCGAGATCTCCCTTTAGAGGGGACCCAGTACACCAAGCAATAGAACAAGAATTAACTATAATTAATTTAACACCATACCCACTGTCCAGTGAAGAAACTACGGTTCTAAAACTAGGCCTAAGTTTCTGTCCCAACACCAACATCGACAAGTACGAATCGATTAAAGACCTATATTTGTTTACACGTAAACTCACATACAAGTTTATGTTTGATCCTTCAAAAAAACGCCAACAGGAAGAAAGAGCGTTGTCCGAAAAAATAAAAAATTATACCATGAAAGATTTCCGAGCCCTGAGAGACCTTATGCTACTTCTGGATGAAAATCCGGATTACGCTAGCGGCCCTGCGGATTCACAAACGACCACCAATCCCCGCCCTTCTACCGAAACAGGTCCTACAAAACCATTGCTCAAAAAGCACACATTTAAAAATAAATCAAATCAATTTCCGGATTTAACAACCAACCCCCAAATTTCGGCTTTTCTGATTGCCATGGTCAAAGAAATTAAATCCATACCCATACTATCCAGTCCCCCTAACATGACAGCAAGTCAACAGGCAGCTTTAAAACAACTCTACACCAGAACAGATACAGTCATAAAACCCTCAGATAAGGGGGGAAACATAGTGTTACAAACCAATAAACAATACGAGAGGATGTGCCTTGACGTTTTAGAAAATGTGGACTGGTATAGACCAATTACATCAGACTTAATTTCAAAATATGGCTTAGAATTCAAGTGTCTAATCTATACAGCATACAATGACGCTCTGATTGACAAGCAGACGTATGAGTACCTTAATGTCCCTTTTCCGAGAGAGGCCATATTCTATACTATACCAAAAATCCACAAGGATATGAGGGCACCTCCGGGAAGGCCAATAGTATCTGGCATTGGATCAATTACTGAACATGCCAGTAGGTTTGTGGATTTTTTTCTCATGCCCCATGTGACTCAGTTACCATCCTATGTTAAGGACACCCCTGATTTGTTGAGATGTTTGGAGGGCCTAACCATCCCTGAGCAAGCGTTTTTTGTTACGGTGGATGTGGAGGCCTTATATTCAAGCATCCCACATGATCAGGGCATTGAAGCTGTCAGTGGTTTCCTGATGGAGGAGGACAACAGACTATGGGAGTTCAACACCTTCCTGTTGCAACTCCTCTCTTTTATATTGAAGCACAATTGCTTCTCCTTCTCCGGCACCCACTACCTCCAGGTACAGGGCGTCGCCATGGGCACATGCTGTGCCCCGGCGTACGCCAACTTGTACCTGGGGGGGTGGGAGCGTCAAATTTTTGCCGATGACAAGCTCGATATATACCTGAGCCAGACTTTATGCTGGCTCAGGTATATTGATGATATCTTTATTATTTGGACTGGCACTATTTCTGATTTACAATGTCTTATGGCCCTCCTGAATACTAACAGCCTCAATCTCAGATTCACATATGAGTACCACAAAGATACTATCTCTTTTCTGGATCTAACCCTCTATAGAGATCAGTCAAATAATGTAGTCACCAAATTGTATCGCAAAAAGACCGCAGGCAATACACTATTACATGCGGAAAGTGGCCATCCCAAATCCCTGGTTCACAGCATTCCATACGCACAGTATCTCCGCCTTAGGCGAAATTGTACGTATGATGAACAATTTACACACCAAGCAAGCGAGCTGCGGAGCCGTCTGAGCGAACGAGGATATAGCAAAAGCCTCCTAAGACGGGCCTATAATAAAGCATTGGGTCTAGACAGAACCCAGTTAATCTTTCCAAAGCCCAAATCCAAAATTACAGAGGAACAACAAACAACAAAATTCATCACTCGCTACTCGGCTCAACATCCTCAACTTCGCGCATGTATGGCGAAGCACTGGCATTTCCTCAGTGAGGACCCAGTGCTTCGCCAATACGTCCGCGCCACACCGGAAATTGTGTACAGGAAGGCACCGTCCCTGGGCGATAAACTCACGGCCAGTCTTTACCAGCCAATAGACCAAACTGATGATTTAGCCAGGGGGATGTACATATGTGGTCATTGCGCCTACTGCCCACACATACAGGTGGGCACCACCTTTACTCTACCCAACGGAAAGAAATTTACCCCCCGTTTCAACGCCACATGTGACACCCCAGGGGTGATATACCTTATGAATTGCAGGTGCGGAGCATTCTATGTGGGGAAAACCATACGTCCCCTCAAAAAGAGAATCTATGATCATCTCTTTTATTCCCAATGGGCCAAAATGTTAACTCCAGTGAGCCGACACCTGGGACTTTATCATAAATTCGATATCACCATGATTACTTTCCCATACCCAACTCCATCCCCATTCTTCCAATCCCTCCCTACCCTCCACACCCCTCCCCATCCCCTCCCCCTTCCCCCCCCCCTTCCACCCCCCCCCCCCCCCCCCCCCCCCCCCCCCCCCCCCCCCCCCCCCCCAACCCCCCAGCCCCCCCCCCCCCCCCCCCCCCCCCCACCCCCCCCCCCCCCCCCCCCCCCCCCCCCCCCCCCCCCCCCCCCCCCCCCCCCCCCCCCCGGGGGCGCCCCCGGCGCCGGCCGGCGGCTCCCCCCCCCCCCCCCCCCCCCCCCCCCCCCCCCCCCCCCACCCCTTCCCCCCCCCCCCCCCCCCCACCCCCTCCCTCCCAACCCCCCCCCCCCCCCCCCCCCCCCCCCCCACCCCCCCCCCCCCCCCCCCCCCCCCCCCCCCCCCCCCCCCCCCCCTCCCCTCCCCCCCCCCCCCCCCCCCCCCCCCCCCCCCCCTCCCGCCCCCCCCCCCCCCCCCCCCCCCCCCCTCCCCCCCCCCCCCCCCCCCCATCCCTCCCGCCCGCGCCCCCCTCCCCCCCCCCCCCCCCCCCCCCCCCCCCCCCCCCCCCCCCCCCCCCCCCCCCCCCCCCCCCCACCCACCTCCCCCCCCCCCCCCCTCCTCCCCCCCCCCCCCTCCCCGCCCCCCCCCCCCCCTCCCCCCCACCCCCCCACCTTCCCCTCCTTCCCTCTCCCCCTCCCCCTCCCCCCCACCTCTCCCCCCCCTCCCCCCGCCTCGCTCCCCCCCCCCCCCCCCCCCCCCCCCCCCCCCCCCACGCCCCCCCCCCCCCCCCCCCCCCCCCCCCCCCCCCCCCCCCCCCCCCCCCCCCCCCCCCCCCCCCCCCCCCTCCCCCCCCCCCCCCCCCCTCCCCCCCCCCCCCCCACCCGCCCCCCCCCTCCCCCTCCCCTCCCCTCCCCCCCCCACCCCCCCTCCCCCCCCGCCCCCCCCCTCCCCCCCCCCCCCCCCCCCCCCCCCCCCCCCGCTTTCTTGGTTTTGGAAGTGGTCAAACAAGATCCCAGAGGCGGAAATTGGGACAAAAAAATCTTACAAAGTGAAACATATTGGATCGAGCGTTTAGAGGCCACCATCCCGCCCGGCATCAACGAGGTAATATCCTACCGCCCCTTTCTTTAAGACACGGACGGGGGGGGTCCCCTCGGTGGTGCCCTCTTTAAGTATATCTTTAGGATGTTATTACTGCAATAGCTTATCCCCGCCTTCTCCCTTGATTATTCCCCATTCCCCAAGCTCCATCCCCATTCTTCCTCCCTCCCTATCCATTCCACTCTCTTCCCCTTCCCCTCCCCCCTTATGAATAGTGTGTTCTAATTTATGGGATAGCAGTAGTTCTTCTGCATCAATTTTAGTCTTTTTGACTCAATGCAAACCATATTTACGAATATATGTGGTGCTTTTTCACTGCTTGTTATTGCATTGTATTGTGTATATTTACATTTGTATTTTTCTGTAAATTGAGGAAACCTCCTGATGCACAGCCCCTTCCCCGCATTCTCTCTCCTCTTGCTGGCGCCGCTCATCCATCACCGTTGTGTGTGATGGACCCCATGTTCCACATTCGCGTTGAGGACACACACCCTGAAGCCACCAGTGCGGCCAGGGTTATGCAGCCGCCCGAGCCGCAGGCGCCGCTGTTCCGTGCTGCCCTGGTCCCCCGTTGTCATCGGGGACATCATGGGTGCAGGCCGGCGGCGCTATGCGGCTATGGACGACGTTGCCTAGCAACGTCCTCCTTCACGCCATCTACGCCGTGTGGAACGCAACGCAGCTCGTGCTGCGCGCGCACCCACGCCCATGTCGATGACGCCCCGGCTGGTTCGGATTGACGTCGGACGCGTTCTGACGTCATCCGATCGGGACATAAGAAGCGGCGCCGTGGCTTCCACTTCTCACAGATGCCCTGTGAGAGTGGCGGTCATACATCTGCCAGACAGCCGCACCACCGTTCTGCTGGATACATACCATCCTACTTCACCCTCCCTGCAAGGTAAAATGCCTCTCACTCTCTTTATGCCTCTTCATGTCATTTGGGGTTCACTACTCTAAGGGGGTATATTTTTAGTTTGCACTCCCTAATACTGCTGCATTGAATTCTCAAATGCCTCTGCCCACCATGTCCATGCTTACTTATATAAAGATGTGGCCTTTGGGGGGATACCCCCTCATGGTCACACTACCAGGCCTCTCTCCTCCACTTTTTTGCAATAGGCAATATAATAACACTAACCTTCCATGCATAACAGATAATTTATAAGCACCTTTGTATTTACTTATCCCCTCAGTACGAACCTTCCCATTTTTGGGTATCAAGTTCCGGGTGTTCCAGCAGAGTGCAACCTTAAGCAATCTACCATATCTCTTACAAATATCCACTCCAGTAAGTATTGTGGAGTGCATGTAGAAAGGCCATTTTTTCACTGAACATTTAATACACGATGTTCTAACCGATTATCATTTTTCTATCATTATTTTCCTGCCTTGATTCCTTTTCATCCCTTCTTTGTATCACTAGTTACCGTTTATGTCCCCATAACCCTGTCTCTGCACAGCAGTGCCGAACCTCGAGGGTCTCACTGGTTGTGAGGTTACCCGGTAGAGGTGGTGACGCTGCTTTTCGGTGGCCCACGGTGTCTATCCTTTCTCCTCCCCCCCTCCTGTTCTTTTAGGGGGGTCTACGTGAATCCATCTGGTGGGCCCATCGGCGCTAGCATTAGAGAGGTTCTGGGTCAGGGCTCTGCATCAATAGGTGAGCCTCACCGCTATCTATGTTGAATGCTTATTTTTGATTACCTGATTATATGATGTTGTATGATACAGTTATGTAAAAGTGACAAAAAGTAACACAGTGTCTCTTCTAAACCAGAACATAAGCTCCTGAGGAAGCGACCTAGGAGTCGCGAAACATGTCGAGCAAATAGTTCTTCTACTTTTAATTGGCGGAACCGATGACCACCCCCCTTCTTGGGCAAGTCCACAATCCAGTGGGAAGAATTCATGGTGTTTATATCCTATGCACACCGACCCCACGTCTAGCGAATCTTCGTGTGGTACTGTAATACCCATAGGGACAGTCTATCCAAGTTCCCAGCCTCACAATTTTAATATTGTTTTTTGTCAATTTAGGTGTTATGTATGTACTGTATGTCTTCCTTGTTTAATTATATATGCTACTTAATAAATTTTGTACTAAAAATATTTTTCACAAAATAGTGCCTGTAAAGTCCATTCTTTTTTCCTCTCTCATTTGTGGGTAAAGGAAAACAATTCTTGATACTATGTAGGATGTGGCACTCAATTATATGACAGGTGTTTTGTAGGTTGCCACCTTGGGACGCAGCAATCCTCTTTCTCGATCTAAAACAATAGGTGGAAGCACCGTTCTAGGTTTATTTTAATCAATGAACCGTCCCATTTGTTATTACATTTAACTTCTATTAACTTTACGTTCTTGCCTTACAGAGCAAGTGTACCTTTATACAAAACACTAACTCTTGAGAAGTTATCTCTTTTTTTTTGAACCCCACTATTCTTCCCGTCCCCTTCCGCTTCCCCTGCTCCCTAGCTAGTTCGTTGTCTGTTCCGTATAAGTGCTACTTCCCCCTTTGAGAGAAGGATCGAAGCATGGACTATACAGGCACAGCGTGGGCTGGTCTGATGAGTGAATTCCAGACCTCTTATAATGGTACTAACAAAGAGGATGATAACCTAAAGGCATATTTTGCCAAACTCAGACAATTACTAAAGAAAAAATCAAATCTTTACTGGCACATGCAGTTCTTTAATGAATACATAAAAGAGAACATAAGCCCTATGGGGCTGCGGATACAAATGTTCCCTTCTATCAAAAATATCACGTCAGAACTGAAACAGTCATGGGAAGGTGTTTTAAACAAATGTAGCAAGGAATGCATGCAACTATTAATGGCTCAGTACCAGCTAGATATTGATAATCTGGATAAGGAACTAGGATCATTAAAACAACAACATGAACTAGTACAAAAAAATCCTCTCTATGTTAGTAAGAACCATGAACTAAAAGAGTATCTAGATAAACTCAATAAAAACATAATCTCAAAAAAACAAGTGAAACTTGGTAAGGACAGAATGGCGTTCGTGGAACATTATGCCTATAAATGGGATAGCCAAATTAGAGTCAGAAGGTCAGTAGGAAGGGATGTTTCCCAGACCAATACCAACAATATATATGCATCGGAAGATGATTTCTCTGACTCATCTGTATCTTCATCTTTTTCCCAGGCACAAGTACATCCTTCAACAGCAGCAGATCGAACGCACTCGGGATCACGTAAGCGGGGCTTTTATGGTGGTGGGCAAACGACACCGGGCAACAAAAAGAAACCGGATAACACCTCCAGTTTCAAACCCAATAGCAATCAATCACAGGGTGCCATTCGTAAGGGTGATGGGAAAACGCACACCACAGACCTATCACAATATGCCTACATGGGCCCAGTGGCTGCCCAGGCTATCCAACTACTACATAACTCTCAAACAGGCACTGTACTGCCCATCACAGGAGAACAATCTAACCCTAGAGAAAGTAGTTCTAGTCAGACACGCCAAGCACGTCGAGATCTCCCTTTAGAGGGGACCCAGTACACCAAGCAATAGAACAAGAATTAACTATAATTAATTTAACACCATACCCACTGTCCAGTGAAGAAACTACGGTTCTAAAACTAGGCCTAAGTTTCTGTCCCAACACCAACATCGACAAGTACGAATCGATTAAAGACCTATATTTGTTTACACGTAAACTCACATACAAGTTTATGTTTGATCCTTCAAAAAAACGCCAACAGGAAGAAAGAGCGTTGTCCGAAAAAATAAAAAATTATACCATGAAAGATTTCCGAGCCCTGAGAGACCTTATGCTACTTCTGGATGAAAATCCGGATTACGCTAGCGGCCCTGCGGATTCACAAACGACCACCAATCCCCGCCCTTCTACCGAAACAGGTCCTACAAAACCATTGCTCAAAAAGCACACATTTAAAAATAAATCAAATCAATTTCCGGATTTAACAACCAACCCCCAAATTTCGGCTTTTCTGATTGCCATGGTCAAAGAAATTAAATCCATACCCATACTATCCAGTCCCCCTAACATGACAGCAAGTCAACAGGCAGCTTTAAAACAACTCTACACCAGAACAGATACAGTCATAAAACCCTCAGATAAGGGGGGAAACATAGTGTTACAAACCAATAAACAATACGAGAGGATGTGCCTTGACGTTTTAGAAAATGTGGACTGGTATAGACCAATTACATCAGACTTAATTTCAAAATATGGCTTAGAATTCAAGTGTCTAATCTATACAGCATACAATGACGCTCTGATTGACAAGCAGACGTATGAGTACCTTAATGTCCCTTTTCCGAGAGAGGCCATATTCTATACTATACCAAAAATCCACAAGGATATGAGGGCACCTCCGGGAAGGCCAATAGTATCTGGCATTGGATCAATTACTGAACATGCCAGTAGGTTTGTGGATTTTTTTCTCATGCCCCATGTGACTCAGTTACCATCCTATGTTAAGGACACCCCTGATTTGTTGAGATGTTTGGAGGGCCTAACCATCCCTGAGCAAGCGTTTTTTGTTACGGTGGATGTGGAGGCCTTATATTCAAGCATCCCACATGATCAGGGCATTGAAGCTGTCAGTGGTTTCCTGATGGAGGAGGACAACAGACTATGGGAGTTCAACACCTTCCTGTTGCAACTCCTCTCTTTTATATTGAAGCACAATTGCTTCTCCTTCTCCGGCACCCACTACCTCCAGGTACAGGGCGTCGCCATGGGCACATGCTGTGCCCCGGCGTACGCCAACTTGTACCTGGGGGGGTGGGAGCGTCAAATTTTTGCCGATGACAAGCTCGATATATACCTGAGCCAGACTTTATGCTGGCTCAGGTATATTGATGATATCTTTATTATTTGGACTGGCACTATTTCTGATTTACAATGTCTTATGGCCCTCCTGAATACTAACAGCCTCAATCTCAGATTCACATATGAGTACCACAAAGATACTATCTCTTTTCTGGATCTAACCCTCTATAGAGATCAGTCAAATAATGTAGTCACCAAATTGTATCGCAAAAAGACCGCAGGCAATACACTATTACATGCGGAAAGTGGCCATCCCAAATCCCTGGTTCACAGCATTCCATACGCACAGTATCTCCGCCTTAGGCGAAATTGTACGTATGATGAACAATTTACACACCAAGCAAGCGAGCTGCGGAGCCGTCTGAGCGAACGAGGATATAGCAAAAGCCTCCTAAGACGGGCCTATAATAAAGCATTGGGTCTAGACAGAACCCAGTTAATCTTTCCAAAGCCCAAATCCAAAATTACAGAGGAACAACAAACAACAAAATTCATCACTCGCTACTCGGCTCAACATCCTCAACTTCGCGCATGTATGGCGAAGCACTGGCATTTCCTCAGTGAGGACCCAGTGCTTCGCCAATACGTCCGCGCCACACCGGAAATTGTGTACAGGAAGGCACCGTCCCTGGGCGATAAACTCACGGCCAGTCTTTACCAGCCAATAGACCAAACTGATGATTTAGCCAGGGGGATGTACATATGTGGTCATTGCGCCTACTGCCCACACATACAGGTGGGCACCACCTTTACTCTACCCAACGGAAAGAAATTTACCCCCCGTTTCAACGCCACATGTGACACCCCAGGGGTGATATACCTTATGAATTGCAGGTGCGGAGCATTCTATGTGGGGAAAACCATACGTCCCCTCAAAAAGAGAATCTATGATCATCTCTTTTATTCCCAATGGGCCAAAATGTTAACTCCAGTGAGCCGACACCTGGGACTTTATCATAAATTCGATATCACCATGATTACTTTCTTGGTTTTGGAAGTGGTCAAACAAGATCCCAGAGGCGGAAATTGGGACAAAAAAATCTTACAAAGTGAAACATATTGGATCGAGCGTTTAGAGGCCACCATCCCGCCCGGCATCAACGAGGTAATATCCTACCGCCCCTTTCTTTAAGACACGGACGGGGGGGGTCCCCTCGGTGGTGCCCTCTTTAAGTATATCTTTAGGATGTTATTACTGCAATAGCTTATCCCCGCCTTCTCCCTTGATTATTCCCCATTCCCCAAGCTCCATCCCCATTCTTCCTCCCTCCCTATCCATTCCACTCCCTTCCCCTTCCCCTCCCCCCCTATGAATAGTGTGTTCTAATTTATGGGATAGCAGTAGTTCTTCTGCATCAATTTTAGTCTTTTTGACTCAATGCAAACCATATTTACGAATATATGTGGTGCTTTTTCACTGCTTGTTATTGCATTGTATTGTGTATATTTACATTTGTATTTTTCTGTAAATTGAGGAAACCTCCTGATGCACAGCCCCTTCCCCGCATTCTCTCTCCTCTTGCTGGCGCCGCTCATCCATCACCGTTGTGTGTGATGGACCCCATGTTCCACATTCGCGTTGAGGACACACACCCTGAAGCCACCAGTGCGGCCAGGTTTATGCAGCCGCCCGAGCCGCAAGCGCCGCTGTTCCGTGCTGCCCTGGTCCCCCGTTGTCATCGGGGACACCATGGGTGCAGGCCGGCGGTGCTATGCGGCTATGGACGACGTTGCCTAGCAACGTCCTCCTTCACGCCATCTACGCCGTGTGGAACGCAACGCAGCTCGTGCTGCGCGCGCACCCACGCCCATGTCGATGACGCCCCGGCTGGTTCGGATTGACGTCGGACGCGTTCTGACGTCATCCGATCGGGACATAAGAAGCGGCGCCGTGGCTTCCACTTCTCACAGATGCCCTGTGAGAGTGGCGGTCATACATCTGCCAGACAGCCGCACCACCGTTCTGCTGGATACATACCATCCTACTTCACCCTCCCTGCAAGGTAAAATGCCTCTCACTCTCTTTATGCCTCTTCATGTCATTTGGGGTTCACTACTCTAAGGGGGTATATTTTTAGTTTGCACTCCCTAATACTGCTGCATTGAATTCTCAAATGCCTCTGCCCACCATGTCCATGCTTACTTATATAAAGATGTGGCCTTTGGGGGGATACCCCCTCATGGTCACACTACCAGGCCTCTCTCCTCCACTTTTTTGCAATAGGCAATATAATAACACTAACCTTCCATGCATAACAGATAATTTATAAGCACCTTTGTATTTACTTATCCCCTCAGTACGAACCTTCCCATTTTTGGGTATCAAGTTCCGGGTGTTCCAGCAGAGTGCAACCTTAAGCAATCTACCATATCTCTTACAAATATCCACTCCAGTAAGTATTGTGGAGTGCATGTAGAAAGGCCATTTTTTCACTGAACATTTAATACACGATGTTCTAACCGATTATCATTTTTCTATCATTATTTTCCTGCCTTGATTCCTTTTCATCCCTTCTTTGTATCACTAGTTACCGTTTATGTCCCCATAACCCTGTCTCTGCACAGCAGTGCCGAACCTCGAGGGTCTCACTGGTTGTGAGGTTACCCGGTAGAGGTGGTGACGCTGCTTTTCGGTGGCCCACGGTGTCTATCCTTTCTCCTCCCCCCCTCCTGTTCTTTTAGGGGGGTCTACGTGAATCCATCTGGTGGGCCCATCGGCGCTAGCATTAGAGAGGTTCTGGGTCAGGGCTCTGCATCAATAGGTGAGCCTCACCGCTATCTATGTTGAATGCTTATTTTTGATTACCTGATTATATGATGTTGTATGATACAGTTATGTAAAAGTGACAAAAAGTAACACAGTGTCTCTTCTAAACCAGAACATAAGCTCCTGAGGAAGCGACCTAGGAGTCGCGAAACATGTCGAGCAAATAGTTCTTCTACTTTTAATTGGCGGAACCGATGACCACCCCCCTTCTTGGGCAAGTCCACAATCCAGTGGGAAGAATTCATGGTGTTTATATCCTATGCACACCGACCCCACGTCTAGCGAATCTTCGTGTGGTACTGTAATACCCATAGGGACAGTCTATCCAAGTTCCCAGCCTCACAATTTTAATATTGTTTTTTGTCAATTTAGGTGTTATGTATGTACTGTATGTCTTCCTTGTTTAATTATATATGCTACTTAATAAATTTTGTACTAAAAATATTTTTCACAAAATAGTGCCTGTAAAGTCCATTCTTTTTTCCTCTCTCATTTGTGGGTAAAGGAAAACAATTCTTGATACTATGTAGGATGTGGCACTCAATTATATGACAGGTGTTTTGTAGGTTGCCACCTTGGGACGCAGCAATCCTCTTTCTCGTTCTCTTAAAATAGCCAATTTAACGACATTTCCAATCACTTCACCTCTGGTTACTGTAAGCCATCAGGAAAAAAGAGAGAGAGCAGCGCCGCTCTGAGCGTAGTGGATCTGATTACAGTGGGAACTCTATGTGAA
Source organism: Lithobates sylvaticus (assembly GCA_028564925.1). Classification (NCBI taxonomy): domain Eukaryota; kingdom Metazoa; phylum Chordata; class Amphibia; order Anura; family Ranidae; genus Lithobates; species Lithobates sylvaticus. The sequence goes on along the minus strand of CM053035.1, from coordinate 182,378,746 downwards.
AATAAAAAGAAAGTATGTACTCACACTTTGTTTAAAAATATCAGGCACGTAACGGTATCTTTATTTTGTCTGAAGTCCTCGGCCGTCCTCCGGTGTCATGGCTATGGTGGGGAAACGCACGGTCCCTTGCGTCTCGTAGTTCCGAGGTGAGTGCGTCCCAGGATAGGCACGTCAGCAGGATTGATGACGTTGGTAGGCGTGGTTGGAAGCGCTCGCGTTCGGAGCATGCGTGCTCCTTCATCAGGCGGTGTAAACAGCTGCAGCTTGTAGACACATATTTATAGTGGTTGAAGGGGAAGGGGGAGTGTGGGAGGAAAAAAAAAAATGGGGGCGATATCTATCTTTATACTTTAAAAAACTTTAAAAACTTTAAAATTGGCCAACGCTGATCATGTATTAGAGGTGTTGTGAGAAGTTTAAAAGGATCATTCATGTTTGGTAACATAATTTGTGCTGAGATGTTTTGACTGTTAAAAAGGTGTGTAGCAAGAGCAGGGGGGGGGGGGGGGGGGGGGGGGGGGGGGGGGGGGGAAGGTGATGATGTGGAAGCAATCATGAGGAGGGGAAAGGAATGTGAGTGTGGGCGGGACTGGGAGAGAGAGGGCTGATGGGGATTGTAGTTTGGTGGGTCAATATGTTATAGAATGACAGTAGTGTGGATTAGGTGAGGAATAAGAAATAAAAAGGAAGGATGGCGAAAGGGGTGAAAGATGATGGGTGGAAAATGGAGGATATATTATTTATATATAGGGGAGAGTTTGTAGTATGCATGAAATAATGTGGGCAATTGGAGTGTGCTGCAGAATGGAGATATAGATGTGATCAGAATGAGAAAGAATAGGAAGTGATTAAAATGCTGTATTAAAGAGCTGTATTAAAAAATCTATATAAAATCTGTACAAGTAAAATTTATATGAAAGTTATATATAAAAAAAAAATGATGTTTTTTGATAATAAGGAGAAATTCCATGAAAGTGTACATATATACATATACACACGTAAAAAGACGTGTGTATATATATATATATATATATATATATATATATATATATATATATATATAAACAGGTGCAATGGCTCCTAATTTCAGGAAATATATGTAGATGATGGGGGGAAAAATTAAAGAGATGGAAATGGTGTGATGGAGAAGGGAAGTGACGCTTGCTCTGATGACTGTTGGTGACCGGTAAAAATAAGAAGGGGGGGGGGGGGGGGGGGGGGACTTGGAGGTTTTATGGTTTATATGAGATTTTTTGCAAGCATGTGTATATATATATATATACACACTTTACAAGGGGTAGTCCTTTGGAGTGGGGGAGGGGTGTTTCGAAAAAGGTGTTGGGGTATTTTTGTGCGGGGGGGGGGATTTTTTGGGGGGGGGGAAAAATAAAAAGGGAGATGGGGGACAACGAGTGGTGGCTAAAAAATGGAGTGGATTTCGATCTCCTCGTTGAGTCCTCCTGGCTTGAGACTGTCCAGGGTGTAGATCCAGAAGGTTACCCTCTCGCATAGGCGTTTGATGCGTTCCGCTCTAGGGAAAGTGTCAGGGATGGTTTCTATGGCCCAAACATGTAGGCCATTGGTGGAGCCTTGGTGGAATTCCGTAAAATGTCTTGGGATAGTCAGGTTCTTCTTTTCCTCGATCGATCGTCTGTGTTCGCCAAATCTTTTTCGTAGTGTTCGGGTAGTGCGGGTCATCATCTGGGACGGCTCCCGGCCTCAAGCAGACACCTTTGTCACTTATTGTAACGCCAACAACCTAGGCCTGTCTTTCACTTCCGTTTGTGATCCAGACACTTTAGCCTTCTTGGACCTAGAACTCAGTCATTCCAACAACCTTATTCACGCTAAAAACTACACCAAACCCACCGCAGGCAACTCCTACCTCCATTTTCAAAGCTGCCATCATCCAAGATGGATTTCGAACATACCAAAAAGCCAATTCTGCCGCCTAAAACACAACTGCACCCGCCTAGAAGATTACACAGAACAAAGCACACTATTCATAAAGAAATTTTCAGAAAAAGGATACCCCAGCACCCTAGTCAATGATGCCTATAATCACTTTCTCAACGAAGTACCAAGAACAAACAAACCATCACCCATCACATCTTCCCGAGCGCCTAGATTCATCACTCAATTTCATACACAACACAGAAAAATGGAAAAAATCTTCCACAAACACTGGGGCATACTACGAGAAGACCCCCACCTCAAAGACAGTCTGGACGAAAAACCGAAAATTACATACAGAAGAGCACAAAACCTAAAAGGAAAAATAGCACCCAGTAAATTGAAGACACGAAAAACCAATTCAAATCGCACAACCACTTTTTTAGAAGTCAAAGGCATGTACCAATGCCGAAAATACAACTGTCTTACATGCAAATTTGTTCAACACAAACAGAAACATTTTACCACAAAAGAACAAACTTACAAACTTGACCAATTCTACAACTGCTCTACGGAATTCGTAGTATACTGTCTCTCCTGCCCATGTAACCTACTCTATGTAGGCCGCACTACCCGAACACTACGAAAAAGATTTGGCGAACACAGACGATCGATCGAGGAAAAGAAGAACCTGACTATCCCAAGACATTTTACGGAATTCCACCAAGGCTCCACCAATGGCCTACATGTTTGTGCCATAGAAACCATCCCTGACACTTTGCCTAGAGCGGAACGCATCAAACGCCTATGCGAGAGGGAAACCTTCTGGATCTACACCCTGGACAGTCTCAAGCCAGGAGGACTCAACGAGGAGATCGAAATCCACTCCATTTTTTAGCCACCACTCGTTGTCCCCCATCTCCCTTTTTATTTCCCCCCCCCCCCCCAAAAATACCCCCCCCCCCCGCACAAAAATACCCCAACACCTTTTTCGAAACACCCCTCCCCCACTCCAAAGGACCACCCCTTGTAAAGTGTGTATATATATATATATACATGCTTGCAAAAAATCTCATATAAACCATAAAACCTCCCAAGTCCCCCCCCCCCCCCCTTCTTATTTTTACCGGTCACCAACAGTCATCAGAGCAAGCGTCACTTCCCTTCTCCATCACACCATTTCCATCTCTTTAATTTTTCCCCCCATCATCTACATATATTTCCTGAAATTAGGAGCCATTGCACCTGTTTATATATATATATATATATATATATATATATATATATATATACACACGTCTTTTTACGTGTGTATATGTATATATGTACACTTTCATGGAATTTCTCCTTATTATCTAAAAACATCATTTTTTTATATATAACTTTCATATAAATTTTACTTGTACAGATTTTATATAGATTTTTTAATACAGCTCTTTAATACAGCATTTTAATCACTTCCTATTCTTTCTCATTCTGATCACATCTATATCTCCATTCTGCAGCACACTCCAATTGCCCACATTATTTCATGCATACTACAAACTCTCCCCTATATATAAATAATATATCCTCCATTTTCCACCCATCATCTTTCACCCCTTTCGCCATCCTTCCTTTTTATTTCTTATTCCTCACCTAATCCACACTACTGTCATTCTATAACATATTGACCCACCAAACTACAATCCCCATCAGCCCTCTCTCTCCCAGTCCCGCCCACACTCACATTCCTTTCCCCTCCTCATGATTGCTTCCACATCATCACCTTTCCCCCCCCCCCCCCCCCCCCTGCTCTTGCTACACACCTTTTTAACAGTCAAAACATCTCAGCACAAATTATGTTACCAAACATGAATGATCCTTTTAAACTTCTCACAACACCTCTAATACATGATCAGCGTTGGCCAATTTTAAAGTTTTTTAAGTTTTTTAAAGTATAAAGATAGATATCGCCCCCATTTTTTTTTTTTTCCCCCACACTCCCCCTTCCCCCTTCAACCACTATAAATATGTGTCTACAAGCTGCAGCTGTTTACACCGCCTGATGAAGGAGCACGCATGCTCCGAACGCGAGCGCTTCCAACCACGCCTACCAACGTCATCAATCCTGCTGACGTGCCTATCCTGGGACGCACTCACCTCGGAACCACGAGACGCAAGGGACCGTGCGTTTCCCCACCATAGCCATGACACCGGAGGACGGCCGAGGACTTCAGACAAAATAAAGATACCGTTATGTGCCTGATATTTTTAAACAAAGTGTGAGTACATACTTTCTTTTTATTTTCACATAGAGTTCCCACTGTAATCAGATCCACTACGCTCAGAGCGGCGCTGCTCTCTCTCTTTTTTCCTTTACACCAGAGTCTCTTCTGCTCTATGGAGCCGGCTGCCGCATCTTACAAGCACACACTGTTATTCCTGGACTGAGAAAAAAAACTGTCCAAAAAACACATCACAGTGTTTCTCCCCTTCAGCCCCCACTCTCTCTCGCCCACCCTCAGTGTCACTCCATCTGTGACCCCCCATACTCGCTCATCACTAGCTGTCGTTGGCGCTCCATCCTCCCCCTCTCTACTGTAAGCCATCAGTAATTGGAGATTAATGCCGCGAACACACAATCGGAAATTCGGCCAGCAAAAGACCGATGAGAGCTTTTGGTTGGAAAATGTGACCGTGTGTATGCTCCATCTGACTTTTGCTGGCCGAATTACAGCCAGCAAAAGATTGAGAGCATGTTCTCAATTTTTCGGTTGGAAAAAGTTCCGATCGGAAATTCGGATCGCCTGTAGCAATTCCGACGTGCAAAATTCCTACGCATGCTCAGAAAAAAAAAAGGCGCATGCTTGGAAGCATTGAACTTAAAGCGGTTCTGCACCCATTTCATTTAGTAAATCTCTTTGCCTTCCAAATCAGGCAAAGAGTACTAAATGAAATGTGTTTTTTTTTTTTTTCTTTTTACTTACCTTGTAATCGAGGACTTCCTGTCTTCTTTCTCTTCGGGGGTGGGCAGGGTCTTGCGGGGATCCTCGTCACGCCGCACTGTCTCCTGGGATCTGGTGTCATTGATCCCAGGAGTCAGTGCGGGCATCTTCCGAAATCTCGCGAGATTTCGCCCACATCTTCCGAAATCTCGCGAGATTTCAGCCACATCTTCCGAAATCTCGTGAGATGTCGGCAGATGTGCCGTTACTGCGCACGCGCGAGTAACAGTGGTGCATGCTGGGCCATCTAAAGTGCCTGTGGGGTTTCACATGCCCACAGGCAAGATGGACCCCAGCAGACAAGAAGAACACAAGAAGAAGATGAAGAAAAAAAAAAAACGAGTGCAGAACCGCTTTAATTTACTTGGCTCGCCATAGTGTTGTACATCACCGCGTTCTTGACAGTCGAAAGTTCAGCAAACTTTTGTGTGACCGTGTGTATGCAAGACAAGCTTGAGCGGAATTCCGTTGGAAAAACCATCCAAGATTTTTCTGACGGAAAATCCACTCGTGTGTACGCGGTATTAGACAAATTTCTGTTGTGACACAACACTGGGAAGCGTGTACACTCCGGTACACTCTGGTACACGATATTATGAGCGGACATTGTTAAGCCCCATACACACGGTCGGACAATCCGCGGACCAGGTCCGTCGGACCATGTCCGTCATACTTTGTCCGATGTTGGTTTTGCGTACACACGGTCGGACAAAGTTGTCGGAAAATCTGATCATTCTGAACGCGGTGACGTTTGTTGCCTACGACGGGACTACGTAGAGGCTAGTAGCCAATAGCTTTGGTCTTGTAATGTGATCTGAGCATGCGTAGCACTTTGTCCGGTCGGACAACCGTACACACGATCGGATTTGGTGTGATCGGACCGTGTTGACGGCAAATCTTTCCAGCAGGAGATAAGACTTTGTCCGTCGGTCAAACCGACGAACACTGTCCGATGGTGCATACACACGGTCTGATTTTTCAACAACCTTGTCCGATCGGACAGAATCCATGAAAAAGTCCGACCGTGTGTATGGGGCTTAAGTCTGCACGATACTAACCAAAAACATGGCCGCCGCCAAGGCAGTGACAACTTTTTCCTCCGTAGCTGCTGTTTTGTCAAAACAGCAAACTCTATGGGGTTTATTTACTAAAGGCAAATCCACTTTGCACTGAAAGTGCACTTGTAAGTGCAGTCACTGTAGATCTGAGGGAAATCTCTGAAATGAGGTGAAGCTCTGCTGATTTTATTATCCAATCATGTACAAGCTAAAATGCTGTTTTTTATTTCCCTTGCATGTCCCCCTCGGATCTACAGCGACATTACATTCAAGTGCACCTGTAGTGCAAAGTGGATTTGCCTTTAGTAAATCAACCCCAGTGTGTACCGGAGTGTTGTGTCGAAACAGCAATTCGTCTAAATCTCCAATTACTGATGGTTTACAGTAAACGGAAGAGACGTGATTGGAGATCTTGATGAATTGGCTATTTTGACAGAACACCGTCACCCGCTGATCCAGAAGACTTACAAGACAGAGCGTTTCTTAAGTAAACAAGGCAGTTCTGTCCTGTAAGCAGGGAACCAATGAATTTTCTTTCCTTAGAAAGCAGGGAAAGAAAATCCATTGCTTCCATTAGTAAAAGCAGCACAGCGTTTACACCAAAACACTGGCTAGGCACACATTTAACCCTTAAATTGCCCTAGCCATTTAACCCCTTTCTAACCAGTGCCATTAGTACAGTGGCAGTGCATATTTTAGCACTGATCACTGTGATCATGTCACTGGTTCCCACAACATGTCAAAAGTGTCTGTCAGTGTCAGAATGTCCACCACAATAATAGTCTCTGATTACCACCAGTAATAGTAAAATAAGTAAATAAATAAAAATTCCAGTATATAGCCCATAGTTTGTAAATGCTATAACTTTTGTGCAAACCAATCAATATATGCTTATTGGGATTTTTTCTTTTTTACTAAAAATATGTGGCAGATTACATATTGGCCTAAACTTAAAATTGAAATTTTTTTGATTGGATATGCTTTATAGCAGAGTAAAAAATATAGATTTTTTTAAAAAATTGTTGGTTTTTTGTTTAAAGCACAAAAAATACAAAACTCAGTGGTGATCAAATACCACCAAAAAGAAAGCTCTATTTATGGGGAAAAAAATGACATAATTTTTTTTTTGTGTACAACGTCGCACGACCGCGCAAATGTCAGTTAAGGTAACGCAGTGCCATATCGCAAAAAATGGCCTGGTCATGAAGGGGGTAAATCTTCCAGAGGTCAAGTGGTTAAAGTTTTCTTCCTGTTTATAGATGGCTGCAATGACATTTAGACATAAAAAAAAAATAAAGAAATTCAGACTTTTTTTGTTTTGTTTTTTTTTCCTTTTTTGGGTCATACGTTATGATCGCAATTTGTAATTTCGTAAATTCGAAAATTCGTAATTTTGTAAATCCGAAAATAAGAAAGAAAATCTGAAAATTCTAAAGAACAAAAATCTGAAAATTCTAAAGAATAACTAACTAATAATAACTATTAAATTATAGATATTGGAATTTCCATTCAAATTTGGCTGTTATGCGGCGTACACACGGTCAGAATTTCCGATGGAAACAGTCCGATGGGAGCTTTTCTTCGGATTTTCCGACCGTGTGTATGCCCATCGGTCTTTTTCTGTCGGAATTTCCGACGGACTTTGAATTGAGAACCTGTTCTCAATTTTTCTGACGGAAAACCTTTCTATCGGATTTTCCGACCGTGTGTATGCAATTCCGACACGCAAAATTCCGACGTATGCTCGGAAACAATTCGACGCATGCTCAGAAGCATTAAACTTCCCTTTTATAGTGATGTCGAACGTGTTTTATGCCGCTGTGTTACTGACCGTCGGAATTTGGTGTGACCGTGTGTAGGCAAGACAGTTTGATCGAAATTACTTTGGAATTCCGACGGGAAAAACAATAGGACTTTTCCGATGAGAATTCCGACCGTGTGTACGCGGCATTAGTGAACGTAAAAAATACAAATTTAGCTGAAGTTAGGAATTATCTGAAATAACGAATGCCGTATCTAAACAAATGGAATGGAACAAATTAATAATAAATAATCATAATAAAAAGTTTTTAATGTTATTATTGTTATTTATTATTATTAATTCATTACATCCATTCGTTTAGATACAGCATTCGTTATTTTGGATAATTCGTAACTTCAGATAAATTTGTATTCGTTATGTTCACTTACAGCCAAATTTGAAAGGAAATTCCAATACCTATAATTTAATAGTTAGTTATTATTTCAGATTTTCGAATTTTTGGGTTTTCGAATTTCCAAATTACGAATTTGCGAATTTTCAAATTTACGAATTTTCAAATTTACGAATATTCAAATTTACAAATTTGCAAATTTAAGAATATTCAAATTTACGAATATTCAGAAAAATTTGTTCAAAGGGTTTTTGTTAATACGGATGTTTGCGAATTAACGAATTTGAAACGAATGGCACAAGTCCAAGCCAGTTTTGGTTGGGAGGAGGCAGAACAAAATGCTCAAGCCCATGGGCCCCGCCCAATAGGGGGCCCCGCCGAGATACATAGCCGAGTGTACTCGGCTCTGCTCACAGTCACGCCCAGTTCCGCCCTATGATGGACATAACACGGGGACTGGGCGTGACTGTGAGCCAAGCCGAGTACACTCGGCTATTTTCGGATCCGCTCGGGACTGCGAGAAGACCCGAGAGCCGCTGAGAGGACCCGCGAGCCGCGAGAGGACCCGAGAGCCGCCAAGAGAACCTGAGAGCCACCGAGATTACCCCAAAGCCGCCAAGAGTCGCCGAGAGCTGCCGAGAGGACCTGAGAGCCGCCGAGAGGACCCGAGAGCCGCCGAGAGGACCCGAGAGCTGCTGAAAGCCGCCGAGAGGACCCTAAGCCCTCCGAGAGCTGCTGAGAGCTGCCGAGAGGACAAGAGAGCCGCAAATATACACAGGACTCTGTATCTCGGCGGCGCCATTTTTTAAACTTCAAGACTGCAACGACAAGGCTGCAGATGGATGGGCAAGGCTGCAGATGGATGGGCAAGGCTGCAGATGGATGGGCAAGGCTGCAGATGGACACTGATAAGGCTGCATTGATGGGCATTTAAATGTACGTTTTTTTTTCTTAAAATTCCCTCCTAAACTTGGGGTGCGCGTTATACGCCGACGCGTGTTATTTCTCCGATAAATACAGTAATGTATAGAAGGTAGGGCCCGAAAGTGACTCAAGCCCAGGGCCCCCAACACCCTAAGTCCTGCCCTGCTCGGGATTGGCTGTCCAGAGCTGTCTGTAGTTATCTATAGATCAAATTTGTGCTATCCAGGTGCCTAGGTTTATGCCCATGTCATCAAGCTTTAAGTCAGAGCTTTTTAGCAGACCTTATAGATACTATAAGAGCCTGTTCGGCACTAAGCGAGTATTTAGAAAATAAAACCTATTTACACCATCACTATTCCGCCATGATTTAAAATATCTTGTGCTCTATGCAGTATAATAATAACAAAGCAGAGCAATCTCAGATGCCCGGTCTTTTCCAACAAACTATACGTTCGGTAAAATGCTGCTCACAGATATTTGGCCCGTAGACGACGTTGGCGCTATTAGGCCCATACCAGAAGACATCGGGAACTACGACAATGCAGCTGGCGGGTCTCTCGATGCTATTATAGAACAATTTGTTCCTTCTGCTAAAACCAAAAAGCTCTGTGAAATGGAAGAGACAAAATACAGTTCACATTTATGTATGTAGAAAGCCTCCAACGTCTGTACAGAGACCAGGATTATATGGCGCATGCTGTGCCAGTTCCTTTGACTTTTGGCGTGAAAATGGTTGCCGCTAGATCACATAGATTACTGGACTGAAAGTCACCCGTGCCATTGCAAAATATTGCTCCCCACCACCCCAGATTTCATTTAGTAGGTTAAAAAATATTTAAAGGATGAAAGCGCCAAAAAGCTTGAATGAGCACAGTTAAAGTTTATATTTCATTACGAGAAGCAGGGGTCAAGTCCTGGGGAAAAAAGTGTGGGAACTCCCACCCAAGATCCACTCGCCCACGAAAAAAAAAAAAAAATGAAGGAGGCACCGGCGGGGAGGAGGGCATCACGAGAGGTCTGACTAAATACAATCCCTTAGCAGCAGGGACCTGATCTACCTGTCAGCTAGCTGTGATTGACAGGTAGATCAAAGCGGAAGCTGTCATGGGGCCCTCTACTGGCAATGCCTGAATGGTCAGGTGTGCGGCACTTACTATTGCGAGCTGTGTCGGCAGCTGCTGGTGTAGCACCTGCCACACAGCTCACATACTTCAAAGTCTTGCAGGACACGGCTTCTAACGGGAACTGATTCCGGTTGTGGAAAAAGTACAGGAACTCTGTTCCCATGCGTTCCCGCAGGACTTGAGCCCTGACGAGAAGGTCAACATCCAATGTGTTTCATGGACAGAACAAAACAAAATAATTCTTTAGCTCTGATCTTTTTTTTTTTTAGTCCTGCAGAAGGGAAGAAGGGGGCATTTTGAACCCCGAAATGAGTTGGACGTTGATCTTCTTGTCATGACAAAATAAACTTTTGTTGAACTTATTCAAACTCAGCATAATACATATACAGTATATATGTATGAATTTCTTTAGCCCTGATGAACTTTAATGGCACCCCAGTCTTAGCCCCCGTACACACGGTCGTAAATTCCGACGGAAAATGTCCGATCGGACCATGTTGTCGGAAAATCCGCCCGTGTGTGGGCTCCATCTGACTTTTTCTGTCGAAATTTGCGATCCTGCTCTCAAATTTTCCGACAACAAAATACGATCAGACTTTTTCCGATCGTGTGTAGAGAATTCTGACAGACAAAGTGCCACGCATGCTCAGATCAAATTACTAAACCAAAGCTATTGGCTACTAGCCTCTACGTAGTTCCGTCGTACGCAACGAATGTCACCACGTTCAGAATGATCGGATTTTCCGACAACTTTGTCCGACCGTGTGTATGGAACACCAGTGTCGGACAAAATCCGTCTGAAAAAATCTGACGGATTTTGTGGTCGGAATTTCCGACCGTGTGTACGGGGGCTAAGTCCGTAGGGTTCAATATTGAGTTGGTCCACCCTTTACATCTATAACAACTTCAACTCTTCTGGAAATGCCATCCACAAGGTTTAGGAGTGTGTCTATGGGAATGTTTGCCCATTCTTCCTGAAGAGCATTTGTGAGGTCAGGCACTGAGGTGGACGAGAGGGCCTGGCTTGCAGTCTCATCCCAAAGGTGTTCTATCGGTTTTAGGTCAGGACTATGTGCAGGTCACACATATCCGCTTTAAGTACAGGTAAGACTTATTATAGGCTTACCTGTAGGTAAAAATATGCAAGCGGTATACAATCCAACAGCTGCTGCACCTGAAGGGCTCTAATGAGGTAAGTAGCAGGGTCTGCATCCCTTTAGATGTGATTTCCTATTGGGAGTGTCTCACCAAAAATGAAATTTTTGTTGCAGGGGATGCCTGAAATCTGACTTGTATCTTAGTGCAGACTTCTGGGAAAATGAGTGAGCCAATCACACAAGCAGGAAATTACATATCTGGGGGGGGGGGGGGGCGTTCTGTACCCTTTCTGGGTACAGAACACCTCCATATTGTTTTTTACAGAAAATTACAGTGGCTGCAGATTGAAAAGGAAAGGTCATTTTTAATATCATTCAATTACAATGTGACTTGTGTTGCAATTGTATGCGTTATATATATATTTTTTATTATTTGCTTTTTTTTTCCCCCACGAAAAGGAAGCCTGTGCTGAAACGCATGAGCTGCCATTGTCACTCTCCCAATGAAAATTCTAGTCGCCTGGCTGCCTTACTGATCCAATGGCTCCAATATTTTGAGGCACAGGCCTGGAACAAATGTTCAGGTCAGCCATTCTAATTTCACTGGCAGCATGCTTGTGTGGGTGATTCAAAACTCAAAGAGGCCAGAAACAGCCAAGAAGGGTAGCATTTTCAGGCATAGATCAGAAATGGGATTTCTGGATTGGCAGGTTTCCTTTTAAACATCTTTTTCTACCTGAATATCTGTGAATAGCAGGACGGAGCGGCTCTGAGCGAATCGATTAGACTGCAGGCTGAGCAGCAGCTGGTTAATAAAACTGACACAAGAAAATATCAGCAGGTGGTAATGTCAATAAGAACGGCGGGAGGTTAGTTATCCTGTAATGACGGAGAGAATAATCAGCCTCGAGGAGCAGATGCCATTAATGGCGGAGAGAATGAGGTGTCGGTGTAAGACCGAAGCTGTATGTTCATAGGTGATGACGGGCTGAGGTCACCTGATTCCATGCTGACCGCACACTATAATCACTGTGTTTTTATTACCATTGTTTGTTCCGGCAATTCGCTCACACACCTGTTTTATACGCTTTAATGTTCAGATTAAAAAACAATCATATCCCAGACCATTTGTGTGCATTCCGCTCACGTTTGATATTAGTTTGAGACATTCAGACATTATTCACAGGTGGCTTCCATCAAAGGAACTGACTTCCTTCAGATTACAGGTAGAATCTTCCTCCCTGCACATGTGCATCTAACTTCAATTCTAGGTGGATCTGATGTCCATGAGGCCGGGTTCACACTGGTGCGACAAACGCTCCGACATTGGGAGCTCATGTCGCATGACGTGTGAAAATCAATGTTTCCCTATGGGAGCCGTCTTAACTGGTCCGACTTTGAAAATGCTCCCTGCACTACTTTGGTCCGACTTTGATCCTACTTCAGCCCACTGAATATAATTGAAGTCGACATCAAAGTCGACTTTGGCATGCAACTTGTGCTCTGATGATCTTGAATGGGAACTCCACGCAAAATTTTAAATAAAAAAACGCCATGGGTTCCCCCTCCAACAGCATACCAGGCCCCTCAGTCTGATATGGATTTTAAGGGGAACCCCCTACGCTGAAAAAACGGCGTGGGGGTCCACCCAAAATCCATACCAGACCCATATCTGAGCACGCAGCCTGGCTGGTCAGGAAAGGGGGTGGGGACGAGCGAGCGCCCCCCCTCCTGAACCGTACCAGGCCGCATGCTCTCAACATGGGGGTGGGTGCCTTGGGGCAGGGGGGCACCCTGCGGGTCCCCCACCCCAAAGCACCTTGTCCCCATGTTGATGAGGACAAGGGCCTCTTCCCGACAACCCTGGCCGTTGGTAGTCGGGGTCTGCGGGCAGGGGGCTTATGGGAATCCGGGAGCCCGCTTTAATAAGGGGGCCCCCAGATCCCGGCCCCCCACCCTATGTGAATGAGTATGAGGTACATCGTACCCCTACCCATTCACCTGGGGAGAAAAAAGTGTCAACAAAAAAAACACACTAGACCGTTTATTTATTATATTTATTTATTTATTATTTATTAGGCAGCTTCAGGGGTCTCTTACGACTTGGGGGAGTCTCTTCCAACTTCTCCCCTCTCTTCAGCCTTTTCTCCCGGTATCCGGTTCTTCTCCCGCTCTCCGGTATCTTCTGCTGGGCTCCTCCGCTATCTTCTGCTCTTTTGCCCGCTCTTTTGCTAGCGTTGGCCCGGTCTTCTCCATCGTCTTCTTCCCTCCGGTCTTCCGATGTTGACACGATGCTCTCTCCCGCTGTAAGGCCGTGTGCGCGGTGCGCAACGACTTATATAGGCATGGGGCGTGGTCACCGGGTGATGTCATCCGGTGACCCTGCCCCTTATGACGTCACCGCACGAGGCATGATGGGGCAGTGACTTTTTGGGGGAGAGAGGGTTAGGACCAGGACACCCTTAGGCAGTTGCAAGATTAATTGTCAGACTCCGAGACTTCAACAGGAGGTCAGCCATGCAGGGAAAGGCATCCAGCGAGACGCCACATCCGCATGTGTAGGAATGCTGTCTCCTATGGCAACATTCTTTAACAGTTCCTAACACTAACGTAACAGTTCCTTCACTTTCACTACATTCATTCCTTGTAGTTCTTCAGCACACTGAGCTCCCGGTCTCTCACTAGACCCACTGATTCACTGCCACTTAATACCTTGAGCTCCTCCAATCTTCACGGTGGTATCTTTCTCAAGCGTCACCCCTGCTTCTCTGCTGGGTCCCTAGCTTGGCACTCTAGATACTTCTTAAGATTCTCCCACGCTGGCTTGCTCGATCCCTGGCTTACCACACAAGACTGCTTTGCAAGCGTCACCTCTGCTGGCTGGGTCCCTGGCTTGATACCCACTGAAGTTTCCCGATTCTTCACCATCCCCGTTTGGTGAGAATGCTGCTCGGGTACTTGCTTCAGCTACTCACTGTGGTCCCTGGTAATTAGGCGGATAGTCCCTTACTGGCGACAGCTTCCCCTCTACCTCTGACCATGACAGGTTCTCCGGCCGACAGAACCGTCACTTTTGGTTGGACTGCAAGCCGCAATCCCAACCCTGCTCTCTGGCCTCTGGATAGGCCCTCAGACAGCCTAGCGGCCAGATGTGCCTGGAATAGGCCCAATCTCTGGCTTAGCAGCCCGCACAACACAACACACATCCACCCAGACAGCCGTCCAGGTGGCACAGCACACAGATCACCTGACTCCACCACAATATATAGGCTCTTCCAGCAGGCCAAAGGATTCAAGAAAACCCCTGCCCATTGGCTGAGAAACCCACATACCCATAACCTGACCTTGCGTTGCCCTTCTCATAGTACCACCAAGTACCTGGCCACCTAGTGGTAGAAGAGAAATGTGCAACAAGGCCAAACATAGGGAGAAATCAATAGATCTCTAACAATCAACCAGGATAATTATTCCTGGCAGGTAAATTTGGGAGGAGCTCCCTGACTAGGGTGCTACAAGTGGATCTGATTTCCATTATAGGTACATTTTTCTTTTTTTTCTTTTTTTGAAACAATAAAGTTTTATTTGTATTCAAAATTAACAGATGTACAATCATACTAACATTTGTACATGAAGTTTGGAATGTAAGGTAAGTACTTAGTATAACTGAATTCAATGATAGGAGTATTTTTAATAAAAGAAACATTATTTAATCATATCATGGTGTGAAATTGTATTTTCTGAGTTCAGCGAAGTTGCCGTGGGTGATTCCTTAACTAAACAAGAATGTTTTAGTAAGCAGCCTAAAACTAGACCGTGTATTGTAATCAAGGAAAATACATTGAATTTGTGTATATATATATATATATCTTATAGTTAACTAAAAAGAAGAAAGAAATGAGTTAGACCCTGAAGAAGGTGCCCTTAAAAATAAAAAATAAAAAGGATAGAATAGAAACAGATATGAAAAAAAAAGAAACAATGATCAGGATTGCCTGTGTCTTCAGGGCCTATTTCTAAATGAAGGTATCGTAGGATTCTGAATGTTTGAAGATGGTCCACGGTTGCCAAATTTTATTGGAATTGTCTGTCTTTCCTTGTGCTATTGCCCTGATCTTTTCCATTCCGTTGAGAAGATGTACCTCTTCTAGCCATTCCTTGGACGTAGGCGTGGTGGTATTTCTCCAATGTCTGGGTATTACTGTTTTTGCTGCTGTGAGTAGAAATCTTGTCAATGAGTTTTTGTATGTTCTTACTGAGCAATTAGTGATGTTTAGAAGACAGCATGCAGCATTTAGTTGAATTTTTGTTTCGGTTACCGTATATACTCGAGTATAAGCCGAGTTTTTAGCAAATTTTTTTGTGCTGAAAATGCCCCCTCGGCTTTTACTGGAGTCAAGCACTTTTCTGCAGCAGAAAATTACATTTTCCGACCCAAATTTGGGGCCCCGTATCTCGGGGCCACTTGGGGCTAGGAACCCCAAATTTAGTGTGCAAAGCCAGGGGAACTAGCTAAAAGATATCCAAAGATGGGGTTCCTAGCTCTAAGTGGCCAGAGATACGGGGGCCCCAAATTTGGGTCGGAAAATGTAATTCTCTGCTGCAGAAAAGTGCTTCACATTTTCCGAACCGACTTTGGGGCCCTGTATCTCGGGGCTACTTGGTGCTAGAAACCCCACATTTGGTGCGCAAACCCAGTGAAACTAGCACTATAACATATCCAAATATGGGGTTGGTAGCACCAAGTGGCCCCAAGATACGGGGCCACAAATTCAGTCAACTGTGTCCATCTGCAGCAATGTCATTTCAGGACCCTTTGGGTCCAGAGACCCCACATTTTGGCTGCAGATAGGGGGTATCTATGAACCCGCAACTACCAAGTTTGAAGTTCGTGGGACCTATGGCTGCAAATGGGCATTGTTGACCCTCTTTTCCACTTACAGTAGCTGCGCATTTCTCACCCTAGGCTTATACTCGAGTCAATACGTTTTCCCAGTTTTTTGTGGTAAAATTAGGTGCCTCAGTTTATATTCGGGTCAGCTTATACTCGAGTATGTACGGTATATGTTTTACGGTTTTGATTACCCGTTTCCAAAACGATTTAATCTTATCGCACTCCCACCATATGTGATATAGTGTGCCCTCTTCTCGGTTGCAGCGCCAACAATGCCCAGGAACTGTAGAGAACCATTTATGCAATTTGTTTGGTGTGATGTACCAATTTGTTAGGAGTTTGAATGATGTTTCCTGTAGTCTCACGCTAATTGCGCATTTATGAGCAAATATGCAGGCCTGCAGCCATTGGTCTTTCGTGAAAGACATGTTTAGGGTTGATTCCCATAATGTTTTATGTCTGTTGGGTTCCTGTACATCATAGGTCTGCAACCAATTGTAGGTCAAGGAGTTATTTTTTGTGTTCGTGGTGGCCAGGAAACAAATGGTTTCAAAGGGTGTTAGGGGCTCTAGTGAAATGTTTGTGTTTCTGTGGGTTCATGATATATTCATAAATTTGGCGATATTCCCCAGGGTTTAAGGTTGTTTGTAGATTTTTTAATGTTGTTCCCATGAGGGGGTGTTGTTTCAATTGTTTAGGGCATAAGTTCCAGGGAATCCAGGGAGAGTGTGATATCAGAATGGGACCCAAGTTTTTCTCCAACCTTACCCAAGCTTTGTTTGCCTTGTGACAGGTCCAATCACTTCCTCACAGCTGGAACTGATGTCCTCTGCAGGTCCGTGTGATTTCTTCACAGGTGGATATGATGTCCATTACAGGTACATCTGACATTTTTACAGGTGGATCTCACTTCCATTACAGGTACATTTAACTTCATCACAGGTGGATCTGATAACTCCATTACAGGTACATCTGACTTCTTCACAAGTGGATCTGACTTCCTTCACAGGTGGATTTGATGTCCATTACAGGTACATCTGACTTCTTCACAGGTATATCTGACGTCATTTACAGTTACATCTAATTTCTTCACAGGTGGATCTGACATCCATTACAGGTACATCTGACTTCTTCGCAGGTGGATCTGACTACCCTATGCAGGAGGATATGACTTCTTCACAGGTGGATCTGACATCCATTACAGGTACATCTGACTTCTTCGCAGGTAGATCTAACTACCCTATGCAGGAGGATCTGACTTCTTCACAGGTGGATCTGACATCCATTACAGGTACATCTGACTTCTTCGCAGGTGGATCTGACTACCCTATGCAGGAGGATCTGACTTCTTCACAGGTGGATCTGACATCCATTACAGGTACATCTGACTTCTTCGCAGGTGGATCTGACTACCCTATGCAGGAGGATATGACTTCTTCACAGGTGGATCTGACATCCATTACAGGTACATCTGACTTCTTCGCAGGTGGATCTGACTACCCTATGCAGGAGGATCTGACTTCTTCACAGGTGGATTGGACTTCTTCTACAGCTGTATCCTACTTCCTTCACAGGTTGATCTCCACATTACATGTGGATCTGACGTCTTCACAGTTGGATTGGACTTCGTCTACAGCTGCATTCTACTTCCTTCAGGGCCGTCTTTAATATTTATTGGACCCTGGGCAAAACATTTCTTGCCCCCCCCCCATGCAGTTTCGCTCTCCACCTGCTCTGAGCCATACAATAAATATCAGCTAGACTCAGAATCAGTTTACTGAATCAGACCAGGCAGCTATTGCGATTGGTTGCCAGAGGTTACAGTGTATCATTACCGCTCACTGACTGGTTGCCAAAGGTACAGCATTAATTATGGCTCCCTGATTAGTTGCTAGAGGTACAGCACATGATTTCTCCTTTTTGATTGGTTGCTAGAGATTACTATGGATATGACCTCAGGGGGGCATGATATACATATCAATGTTGATGGCCGCCGCTATTTACATATGAAAGCCGGTAATTACATGTAAACACAGGGTCTGCAGGTGAGTCATCTGTACAGTATGGCAGAGCTGGGCAGCATTAGTAGCAGCACTTCACACTGAGATATTGGGACACAGCACAGGACTAAAACCTCAAGGTACGAGGGAATTTAAACCAGGATAGTTGGCAAGTATGAGGCAGCTGCTTTGGGTCCCACAACAATGACAGGGCCCAGGGCAGCTGCCCCTTTTGCCCTGCCTTAAAAACGGCCCTGACTTCCTTCACAGGTGGAACTTATTTCCATTACATGTGGATCTGACCTTCTACACAGGTGGAACTGTTTTCCATTACATGTGGATCTGACCTCCTACACAGGTGGATCTGAATTCTTTCCCAGGTGCACTAACCTCATTCTAAGCTGCATCAATCTGCTTCAAGCTGTTTTTGCATTCCCGTTGAATGGCATTGTGAGATAAACTGCTTTAATCTGAACAGAAATCTGTTGACAGGTCCTACAAGTGTTCTGTGGTGGGGGAAATAACTGACATCCCATTCTGTATTTGCTCTAACATTTGTATGGCACGGCATCCATGTGACCTGCCTTATAGGCTGTTTACAGCTCCCGTTGCGATGTTACATTTCAGTGAGCTCCTTGGCTCCGGTGGCAGCAGAAAAGATTTCCATTTCAGATTGCTAAGCAGGGAGCGCAGGGAGTCCAGACACATTCTGGGAGCCTGTGATTGTTTTAAATAACACTCAGTCTTTTCATGGTCGATTATGCAAAATCATTGTGGATAAAATCCCATTTTTAGTGTGCGTGGGTACTGCCCGCCTCAGTAATGGAATGTGTCACGTCTGACAGCTCTGAGCTGTCAAATCCGACTTCTTGTAGGGCTAATAGCAGCCGGGGACCGAAGGCAGCACACGGATCCCCCACAGGCGTGCAAGATTTTGTCCAATGCCACCACAGGCTGTCCGCGCCAATGTATCACAGCATGAGGCTGCAGCTGCTTCTCCTGCTGACGCAGCTGTGCTCTGCATGACCACTACCTACCCACGTCACAAGGCTGGGTGTTCATGGCCTGCCCACCAGACTGAGCCCTGTGCCATGCCAATTCAGATCTGCTACAAAGAGCCACCACAAAACGGATCAATAAAATGCCGTAATAGGGACAATAATTATGTGTAATTACTGACTCTCAGTTCATTTACAGCTACAGCTGCCTGACAAAAAGTTAATCCATATTGATCCATCTACACATATCATTTATCTGTACCACCTGCAAGATCAATCACTTCTACAGCTACACACAGCTCATCTACTGCTCCATCTTCACACAGCTCATCATCTACTGCTCCATCTGTACACACAGCTCATCATCTACTGCTCCATCTGTACACACAACTCATCTACTGCTCCAACTGTACACACAACTCATCTACTGCTCCATCTGTACACACAACTCATCTACTGCTCCAACTGTTCACAGCTCATCTACTGTTCCATCTACACACAGCTCATCTACTGTTCAATCTACACACAGCTCATCTACTGTTCAATCTACACACAGCTCATCTACACACAGCTCATCTACTGTTCCATCTACACACAGCTCATCTACACACACAGCTCGTCTACTGCTCAATCTACACACAGCTCATCTACTGCTCCATCTGTACACACAGCTCATCTACTGCTCAATCTAAACACAGCTCATCTACTGCTCCATCTATACACACAGCTCATCTACACACACAGCTCATCTACTGCTCCATCTGTACACACAGCTCATCTACTGCTCAATCTACACACAGCTCATCTACTTCTCCATCTATACACAGCTCATCTACTGTTCAATCTACACACAGCTCATCTACTGTTCAATCTACACACAGCTCATCTACTGTTCAATCTACACACACAGCTCATCTACTGGTCCATCTGTACACACAGCTCATCTATTGCTCCATCTGTACACACAGCTCATCTACTGCTCCATCTGTACACACAGCTCATCTACTTCTCCATCTGTACACACAGCTCATCTACTGCTCCATCTGTACACACAGCTCATCTACTTCTCCATCTGTACACACAGCTCATCTACTGCTCCATCTGTACACACAGCTCATCTACTGCTCCATCTGTACACACAGCTCATCTATTGCTCCATCTGTACACACAGCTCATCTATTGCTCCATCTGTACACACAGCTCATCTATTGCTCCATCTGTACACACAGCTCATCTATTGCTCCATCTGTACACACAGCTCATCTACTGCTCCATCTGTACACACAGCTCATCTACTGCTCCATCTGTACACACAGCTCATCTACTGCTCCATCTGTACACACAGCTCATCTACTTCTCCATCTGTACACACAGCTCATCTACTGCTCCATCTGTACACACAGCTTATCTACTGCTCCATCTGTACACACAGCTCATCTACTGCTCCATCTGTACACAGCTCATCTACTGCTCAATCTACACACAGCTCATCTACTGCTCCATCTACACACACAGCTCATCTACTGCTCCATCTGTACACACAGCTCATCTACTGCTCCATCTGTACACACAGCTCATCTATTGCTCCATCTGTACACACAGCTCATCTACTGCTCAATCTACACCCAGCTCATCTACTGCTCAATCTACACACAGCTCATCTATTGTTTCATCTACACACACAGCTCATCTACTGCTCAATCTACACACAGCTCATCTAATGTTCAATCTACACACAGCTCATCTACTGCTCCATCTACACACACAGCTCATCTACTGCTCCATCTGTACACACAGCTCATCTACTGCTCCATCTGTACACACAGCTCATCTATTGCTCCATCTGTACACACAGCTCATCTACTGCTCAATCTACACACAGCTCATCTACTGCTCAATCTACACACAGCTCATCTATTGTTTCATCTACACACACAGCTCATCTACTGCTCAATCTACACACAGCTCATCTACTGCTCCATCTACACACAGCTCATCTAATGTTCAATCTACACACAGCTCATCTACTGCTCCAGCTGCACACACAGTTTATTATTATTATACAGGATTTATAAAGGTGACAGTTTACGCAACGCTTTACACCATTCCTTTACTACTCCAGATGCACACACCGTTCCTTTACTACTCCAGCTGCACACACAATTAATTTACTATTACAGCTGCATCCCCCACATTCACCCACTGGTCCAGCAGCACACATCACCTTCACTTTTTGCTCCAGTGATGCAGGTACTCAGTGATCCTGAGACACAACTTTCCAGAGTCACAGCATGTATTTAAATTAAACTCCCCCCCCCCCCCCCTCCATTCCACATGCTTGATTGTGATGAGTGAGCTGAGAGATTATATTGATTTGCTCACAGTTTGCAGTTTCTTCCAGAACTGCCCATTCTTCACCTCTAACTCATCTCTGTGGAGCCGGCTGCTGGATGTCACCGCAGAACAAGCCCAGATTCTGAAGGTATCGATCGCCAAGTGCAGCGTTAACATGACTGATGCCAAAGTCTTGCCCTGGTATGAGAGCTGTGCTGCAGACAAATAGCAGCTGATAGGATGAGCGGATAACTGTTAGCGAGATGAAGAGGCTTCCCTGACCTTACAGAGTGGCTGCCACAGGCCAGAGGGCTGAGAAAATCCATTTCCAGACAGGCGGAGTTTTAAAGAACTGGATCTTTCCCCTAAACTCCAAAACTGTGACGATACAAAACTGCCTGATCACTTCCTATTCTCACAAACAGCTTAGTAGCGTAGCGGTACCCCCTTAGGGGCTGCTGAAAGTTGTGGCCCACCTGTCACCCTGCCCAGCCCGGCATTCACTTCCCAATCACCTTGGAGACAATGAACAGTCCATGTGATTGTTATTTTTATTCAGGGATTTGAACTTGGATAGGGATAGGAATATATGGGATGCCTAGCAGAATTTCTGAACAGTCAATTTGGGACAGAACTATGTACACTCTGTACAAGACACTTCCGCAAACTCCTCCATCACAACACTTGCTTGCAGACTATCACTCCCTCTTCCTCCTGCACAACACTTGACTTCAGGCACAGCTAGCACATGGTTAGGCCCAACTCTGATGCAGTCAAGCCTTAGAGATTGCCATTTGCAGGCAGGGACCGCGTGCCCCTTTGGTGTAACAAAAATAGAATAGAAAGGCAGGATAGACTTCCCTGAAGAGATGAGTTATCAGGGATCGCTTAAGTGGAGAGAGTAGGAGATAACCACACAGATTAAGGCAGGGAGTTCCAGAGGATGGGAGAGGCTAGCTGTCCTATGATGGACTACTGCTCCCAGCAATCCCTCTTCAGGCCCTGCCAGCCCTCCTGGCTGAAGCTGCCTGACTCCACTGCCCATCACATTGCAATCTATACTGGCTTTACACTCAGATCTGACTGTTTCCTCTCTGGCATGCCTTTCCAGTACTCCAGTTAGCCCATGTCACTCACCGGCCCTCCTGGCCTTTCACACCGGTGGTTCCCTCCTGAAGATTTGCCCGGCAGTACTAGCTCCCGCTGTCCTCTCTGTGCCTCCTGTCCAGATCCTTCATGCATTCCTGAATGGATCCATCCTGCACCCAAGTCCCAGGCCCAAGGTCACCCCCCAGACTGGGGAGTGCCCTCAAAGGCCCTGACAGCCTAATACTCCATCCTCAGTTCTTCCACCCGACAACTCCTCCCAGCTGGGCTGATCCTGGGTATAGCAAGAAGGCCTGCCCCCTGCCAATCCTAGATGGGGATTGGTCAGGGCTCCCTGAGACACCTCAGTCAGCTCCGCCTCTCTTCCCCTCCTCTCTTCTAGAATCCTCTAGAAGCCAGAGGGAGAAATAATGCTATCTGTGAGTCACCAGCCTACTCTGAGCCACTCCCAGCCCACACAGATCAAAACAAACAGGCCTAGCTTCTAGCTAGGCCTGCATAAATGCATCTTACTTCTAGCACCTACCTAGGTAGAGGGTTCTACACAGGTAATGAAGAAATTCTGACCCTGAGAACAGACTGAATTGGATTTCTAGATGCCACCATAAGATGAGCTTGCAATGTAAGGAATATAAGGAAGGTCAACACTGACCATATGGGAGCACATAGTGCATATACTAGACATGTGCAGTTCCTTTCGTCCCAAATTGAAATTCTGACAAATAGGAAGGCCAGCATGGTGGCCTGCAATTATGGGAGGAGCCCGGAGGGTATATATACCAGACCTCTCCACGAGGCCGGTGTCGGTTCCAGCGCGCCGTACTACACGTCACCAGGCCGACAAACAACTCAGTACATGTTCCTGAGTTGTCCGCCGCTCCTCGTTCCAGATTACGGATTCGATTCCCGATCGCACCCCCAGTTCGTTCCGCTTCAGCGTCGCAGGTAGGATTTATGCTTTTTCGTCGCTACGTCGAAACCCCTGTTTTTCCACTGAGTCATTTCAACTGCTATTGTCTGTCATTTTCTACCCCACAATTACCCCACTTCCACTGGTTGTTACGCCCGCTACCCAGTGCAAGCATCCCCTCACTTACACGTCCACCACAACGCCCCCCCCCCCCCCCCAAAAAAAAAAAAAAAAAAACACACACACACTCACCAGAGCATCTGTCACTGCACTCCCCACGCACTTCTTGCAGGCACCGCAAGTTCGTGTAAACGGGCCCCCACACCTTGCAAACCTCAGCAAGACAGTCCACTCCTTGCCTTCCACGGCAACCCAGCCAATGTGAGGCACAGCCGCCCCCCCGCACATCTTGCCTCACCGCAGGTTTGTGTCACGGCTCCCACATCCACCCTCCCACATACCTCTGCAATCGTTGCAGCTCGACCTCCATTGGCCTCGCAGCCACAACCTCCCCAGTAGCAAACTTCAGCTACTCACGCCTTTCTCTATCCCTTTTCACCTTTTCCTTAGGTCAGTAATCGCCCCTGGTCTCCTACACAACAGGATCAGACCATCCCGTTCCTTTTCAGGTAAAAAAAAAAAAAAAAAAAAAAATGTGTAATAACCCCCCCCCTTTTTTTCTTGAGGGCTTGCATCTCTTCACCAGGGGGTCAACTACGGCCCCAAATCAGCTCTTGCAACCCACCTCTCACTAATAATTTTACGTCACCCTACCGTAGGTACCAGGTCCACCAGGTTTTGACCCCAACAGTGACTCCATCACTAGGGCAGCAAGCAGGTGCGTAAATTATTGTTGGTTTCAGTTTCCATTCTCTTCACACCTTTTTCACCACATATCCCCCTCCCACATACTTATTTGGCTCAGTACCCTGGCGTTAGAAACTGTCACATACTTCTATGCATGTCACTCTGTTTTCGAAGCACAAGTCTTCACTACGCAGACAAGGTCACCTAGTCTCATGACTTGCTGGCAGTGCAAGTATTAGCTGACCGAACCCACGTCAAACTACTACAGATCGAAACATCCCTACTTAGCAACCAACCAGCAGCCACTCCCCCCAGTACCGCCCTGGTGGGGCTCTGGTTGAACTAGTCCGTGCCGAGCACAGACGGACACCCGAGCACCGATTACCTGGTCAGTCACCTCCTGGCTTACCTCGGTTGTCACGCATTCTCTGAGTTCCACAGGCCAAAGAAACAAACTCACCCAGCGCTCACGCGCACCCCCAATTGTTACCATACCGTCGAACGGTATCTTGCTTCGTTCACACATCTCCCCTCCCCATCCAAGCAGAACACCATAGTTTTGATTAAATCTCCAGGCGTTAGTAACTGTCACATACTTCTATGCATATCACTCTATTTTTCGAAGCACAAGCCTTCACTACGCAGACAAGGTCACCTAGTCTCATGACTTGCTGGCAGTGCAAGTATTAGCTGACCGAACCTACGTCAAATGCTACAGATCGAAACATTCCTACTTAGCAAATCAACCAGTAGCCACTCCCCCCAGTACCGCCCTGGGGGGGCTCTGGTTAACCAGTCCGTGCCGAGCACAGACGGACACCCGAGCATCAACCATCCGGCCAGTCACCTCCTGGCTCACCTCGGGTGTCACGCACCCCCCTCCCCCGAGTTTTACATATAGGCCCATGGAACATCCCACTCAGCGCACGCGCGCAAAGACCTGTCACACAGGTTTCCCACCCTGCCCCCCCCCTCCCCCCCCCCCCTTTTTGCCACAGCCACATACATATATATATGCTCTCCTGCCCTTCAAATCAAAAAAAAAAAAAAAAAAAAAAAAGAGAAACCCGAGACAAACATGCATCCCCCCCCCTCCCTTCCCCCCCCCCTCTTTTATTCTAGCAGACGCCATGTCTCTGGCCAGCAGCGACGATTTCACCCCCGCCCCATCACCCCCCGAAGCGGGTCCGGCAGACAACTCCTCTCAAGCCTTCAGAGCTTGGACCATCCCCAGACTCTCAGCTGAGCTGAGGCGCAGGAACATCCCCTACCCCATCACGGCCAGGAAAGCCGAACTGTACAGACTACTGTTCCCCATCCCATCCCCACCAACCCCACCAGACACTCAGGCATCACTACAGACAATTGCCTCGGCAGTGTCCCAACTTCACACGCTGGTCTCCTCTCTATCTACTACCATCTCTGATGTCCAGGCCAGAGTGGGGACCTTGGAGTTCCAGCAAGGAACCCCCACTCCACCAGCTGCCGCCCCCGCCACCCCCGCATCATGCGTTACAGCTACGCCCCACGCCGGTTTTTCTGTTTACCCCGCACATCTCATCCCGGCAAACATCAGGAAGGAAATACTAGATGGCCGCGACGTCAACCTGGCATCCCTTCTGATCTCGGTACACGATGTTACAGAGAACAAGGCCTACGCTTGGGGCGACGTTTCCGTTATCTTGAAGGCAAAAGACCACAGGCTTACACGAAAGCTCACGGTGACGGAATTCGTACTTGCTTTCGGCATGTTTCGGGATGTCATCTGTTCCATCAAACCCGACAGGAGGGAAGAACTAGACCTCTACCTTCATGCTGTCACAGATTTAGGGTACAAGTACGGAGGCAGCGCCTTCTACGACTACCATCGCTCCTTTTCAGCAAAGGCAGCAGCCAAGCTCAGTCAGTTTCAGGCAACCACGGACTGGAGCGCCATCGACACCGAACTCTTCTGTCGCCATTTCGCCGGCCTCCGCTCCCCACTGTGCGCTAACTGCCAATCCTCCACCCACACCGCCAATTGGTGTTCAGAACCCGATGGTAGACGCCTCCCCAACTTCCCCTCAGCCCCGCACACATCCCAGTATTCAGACGCAACCCCACCACACCCCCAGGAGGACAGACTCGGACGGCCCGTCCGAACTTTAGGAGGGGCGCCGATATGCAACAATTTCAATTTGGGGATCTGCAACTTCTCACGTTGCAGACTCCTCCACGTCTGCCTCATTTGCCGCAAAGCCCACCCCAGGATCACCTGCGGGATCAATAAGCCCAGCTCAGCCTGACTAAGCCGTATTGATATCGGATGGCTGCAATCCTACCTCACCTCACACCCGTCACCCTCACTAGCAGCCTTTCTGGTACAAGGCTTCACCACAGGCTTTCACACGGGGCTTATCACACTCCCCGACACCACCCACGAGTGCAAAAACCTGCTGTCAGCAGCCACCGACGAGGAAGCCATCAGTACCCTACTACGAAACGAACTTGACCGAGGGTACATGATCGGCCCCTTCTCTCACCCACCGTTTTCCGTTTGGAGAGTTAGCCCTATCGGGCTTGTAAAAGGGAAGTTTTCAAATAAACTCCGGTTAATTTATGATTTGTCCGCGCCTTATTCTTCTCACACACCTAGCTTAAATTCCCTTATACCCTCACAAGAGTTTTCTCTCAAGTACTCTTCTGTCGACCTTGCTATCCAGGCCATCCTAGACACAGGCGAGGGCGCCTGGCTCTCCAAAGCAGACGTCGCAGACGCCTTCAAGCTGCTACCGATCCAGCCGTGTCTGTGGCGCTGGCACGGAGTCAGGTGGAAAGGTCAGTACTACTTCGCCACGAAACTGACCTTTGGATCCAAAAGCAGCCCATGGCTCTTTGACACGTTCGCACAGGCCCTGTCCTGGATCCTCTCGCACCACGCATCCTGTCAGAAAGTGATCCATTACTTGGACGACTTTCTGCTCATCGAAGACCCCAACCGTCCCCCGGTAGACCTCACGAGTCTAAGGGAGGTCTTCTCCAACCTCAATGTCCCCATAGCGGAGAAGAAGATAGAAGGCCCAGCACATCGCATCACCTTCCTAGGCATCATACTAGACACTCAGGCCATGCAGGCCAGCCTACCACCAGACAAGTTGACTCGCATCAGGGAAGTCATTCATTCCTTCACGGCCACCCAGGGGTGCTCCAGGAGGCAACTTCAGTCCTTACTCGGGATGTTAAATTTCGCAGTAAGAGTCATTCCTCAGGGACGATCCTTTGTCTCCCGCCTCCTAGTTTTCCTCACAGGATGTCAAGACCCAGACCAGATCCTCAGACTTGATCAGGCAGCCATAGCCGACCTTTCCATGTGGGACCACTTCCTGGCTGACTGGAATGGCATTTCCATGTTCATTCCGGCAGCATCTCCCTCTTCTCCCCGGATTGTCACTGACGCCGCTGCCTCCACGGGCTTCGTAGCTATTTTTGGCCCCCACTGGTTTGCCGGTCCATGGCCACCAGAAATCTTGGCAATCCCCGGTTTCAGCCAGTCCTCTTCCCTATTCGAACTATACCCAATAGTGGCAGCAGCACAAACCTGGGGAAGCAGTTGGGCAGGCCAGACGGTGTTTTTTTCCACTGACAACCAGGCCACAGCTGACATCATAAACAAAGGCCGATCCAGGTCCTTGACCATTATGGCCTTCCTGCGCAGGCTGGTACAATTATCCCTGCTACACCAGTTCAAGGTCCTCTGCGTCCACATCCCGGGCAAGTGTAACACCTCAGCTGACGCTCTGTCCCGATTCA
Source organism: Lithobates sylvaticus (assembly GCA_028564925.1). Taxonomy (NCBI): domain Eukaryota; kingdom Metazoa; phylum Chordata; class Amphibia; order Anura; family Ranidae; genus Lithobates; species Lithobates sylvaticus. The sequence continues at coordinate 182,350,674 of CM053035.1, read as the reverse complement.
ATTTCCCGTTGTTCTTTTCCCAGGAACCCGGAGCCGATTCGACCATGGCTGCCATCCCTCACTGGTCTCAACTGACCCTAGTCTGAGTCACCACCTTCACGGCACCACCAGTCTTACAATCTTTTGCCAAACAATAAACCATTACCTCCCTAAAAACAAGTCTTTGCGCCCTTTTCTTAACTACTCTACTAGCAGAAAGGGCCTCACGGCGCAGCTCACCAGGGCTTACCTTACGGTAGACCAGGGCACACTTCAGGTCTAGTTTGTTGTCTGTCTTGTGGCGTGTTTATGTTTGCTCCTTTACATCGTTAAGGACCGAGGGCTCCGACCATAAATAGGAAGGCCAGCATGGTGGCCTGCAATTATGGGAGGAGCCCGGAGGGTATATATACCAGACCTCTCCACGAGGCCGGTGTCGGTTCCAGCGCGCCGTACCCGCCCACCCATTCCCCTTCTCAGAACACTCCAACACGTTTCTCTACAGAAACAGCCATTACTCCTCAGGTAAGCGCCCTTTTCTTAACTACTCTACTAGCAGAAAGGGCCTCACGGCGCAGCTCACCAGGGCTTACCTTACGGTAGACCAGGGCACACTTCAGGTCTAGTTTGTTGTCTGTCTTGTGGCGTGTTTATGTTTGCTCCTTTACATCGTTAAGGACCGAGGGCTCCGACCATAAATGTTTTGTTATTCAAAAATTCGGATGTATACAGATTTCTGAATTACAATAGTAACAAATTTAAACTATATAATGAATCAAAATTTCGTACAAAATATGAATTGTTTTCAAATCGAATTCGAATTTCTGAAGCGAATAGAAAAGAATATAATAGAAAATAAAAGAATAGAATATAATACAGTAAAACAGAACAGATAACAAAAAAAAAGAATAGAGTAAAACAGAACAAAATAGAATAGATAATAAAATAACAGAATAAAATAGAATAGAAAATAAAGGAATAGAATAAAGAATAGAATAGAATAAAATAGAAACAATCTTCTGAAATTCGAATTTTAAATAGAATAAACTCAAGTAGAATTGAAAAAAATAGAGTAGAAAATAAAAGAATATAACAATTTCCCAAAATTCCAATAAAATGAATTTGAATAGAAAAGAATAGAATAGAAAATAAAAGAATAGAATTGACTATAATAGAAAAGAATAGAATGGAACTATAACATAGAATAGAAAGAATATAACCATCTTCCGAAATTCAAATTTCGAATAGAATAAATTAGAATGGAATAGAAAATAATAGAATAGAAAATTAAATAAAAGAAATAAATAGAATAGAAAGAATATACCAATATAACCGCTTTCCAGAATTTTTATTTCAAATAGAATACATTTTAATTTGAATAGAATAAAAAATTAAAGAATAGAAAAAAACAATAGAATGGAATAGAAACAATATAACCACCTTCCAAAATTTGAATTTCGATTAGAATAAGTTTGATTTCGAATAGATTTAGATTTGAATGCAATTCAAATGGAATTTCAAAAATTCAAATCGATTTGAATAAATCACACGAATTCGGATAACAAATTAAACAAATTTAACCAAACAAATTTATGTAAATAACAAATCGAAACTAAACAAATTTTTTAATTCTGCACATGTCTAGCAGATACAGTTAAAGCTGGCAAGGGGTTGGTGTCATGTAATCAGAAATCAAAATCTATTCGAAATTACAGCCAATGTCAAATCTTGTAGTGGGATTGTCTCATATTATGATTCACAGCCAATGTAGCCCATGTGCTAATCCCTTTGCTTAACGAATAAAATTCAAGACACTAACAATAACATACAAAGCCATTTACAACTCTGCCCCGATCAATCTTGTCTCCAATTATCACCCAAACTTTCCTCTCCGGTCCTTCTAAGACCTCCTGCTCTTTAACTCCCTTGTCTTCTTCTCCAGGACTTCTCCAGAGCCTCTCCCATACTCTGGAACTCCCTGCCTCAATCTGTCTGGTTATCTCCTACTCTCTCCACTTAAGCGATCCCTGAAAACTCATCTCTTCAGGGAAGTCTATCCTGCCTTCAGCTAATAACCCAATCTTCTATCTCTCCCATCAGTTCATACCTCACAGTTATTGCCATTTGTTCCACCAGCCCCTCCCTATTAGATTGATGGGGAGATGGCAAAGGTATTGAATTTATTCTTCTCCTCAAGGGAACCAAAACTGCAGTGTTTATCCTTGTGACACAACACAGGAAGCACCCTCGTGTCTAACAGGACAGAATTAGAGACTTGGGAAACTTAACATTAATAAATCACCCTCAGTCAAGTAATTGTCAGACCATTGTTCCTAATTTTTATTGACAGTCTACTGACTGGAATAGTACCAGCTGATTGGAGAAAAACCAATGTAGCACCAATATTTAAAAAAGGGCCAAAATACATCCCTGGGAATTACAGACCAGTTAGCCTAACATCAATAGTATGCAAGCTCTTGGAGGGGATGATAAGGGACTATATACAAGATTTTAGTAATGAAAACGTTATCATTAGCAGTAATCAGCATGGATTCATGAAGAATCGTTCTTGTCAAACCAATCTATTAACCTTCTATGAGGAGGTGATCTGCCATCTAGATAAAGGAAGGCCCGTAGACATGATGTATCTGGATTTTGCAAAAGCATTTGACACAAATCCCCATAAATGTTTACTGTGCAAAATAAGGTCCATTAGCATGGACCATAGGGTGAGTACATGGATTTAAAATGACTACAAGGGCGAGTTCAGTGGGTGGTGATAAATGGGGAGTACTCAGAATGGTCAGGGGTGGGAAGTGGGGTCCCCCAGGGTTCTGTGCTGGGACCAATCCTATTTAATTTGTTCATAAACGACCTGGAGGATGGGGTAAACGGCTCAATCTCTGTATTTGCGGACACTAAACTAAGCAGGGCAATAACTTCTCCGCAGGATGTGGAAAACGTGCAAGAAGATCTGAACAAATTAATGGGGTGGGCAACTACATGGCAAATGAGGTTTAATGTAGAAAAATGTAAAATAATGCATTTGGGTGGCAGAAATATGAATGCAATCTACTCACTAGGGTCAGAACCTCTGGGGGAATCTAGAATGGAAAAGGACCTGAGGGTCCTAGTAGATGATAGGCTCAGCAATGGCGGGCAATGCCAAGCTGCTGCTAACAAAGCAAACAGAATATTAACATGCATTAAAAATGGGGATTAACGCCGGGGATAAAGCGATAATACAATACTCTGGTCCGGCCGCACCTGGAGTATGCTGTCCAGTTCTGGGCACAGGTCCTCAGGAAGGATGTACTGGAAATGGAGCGAGTACAAAGAAGCGCAACAAAGCTAATAAAGGGTCTGGAGGATAATAATTATGAAGAAAGGTTGTGAGCACTGAACTTATTCTCTCTGGAGAAGAGACGCTTGAGAGGGGATATGATTTCAATTTACAAATACTGTACTGGTGACCCCACAATAGGAATAAAACATTTTGGCGGAATTTTTTTTTAATAAGACACGTGGCCACTCACTAAAATTGGAAGAAAAGAGGTTTAACCTTAAATTGCATAGAGGGTTCTTTACTGTAAGTGCGGCAAGGATGTGGAATTCCCTTCCACAGACGGTGGTTTCAGCGGGAGGCATAGATAGTTTAAAAAAACTATTAGATAAGCTCTTGAACAACCACAACATACAGGGATATACAATGTAATACTGACATATAATCACACACATTTGGTTGGACTTGATGGACTTGTGTCTTTTTTCAACCTCACCTACTATGTAACTATGGATGATACCATGTGATTATTCAAAGCCAATGTAGTAAAAGTTGGCAATGTTATTACAATGCATCATGCAATCAAAGATAATAGTTGATGATGTCACACCCCCCCCCCCCCCACCTCTCGCCACCCTCTGTTGCTTCTGCCGACTCACCTGCGCAGTCGGTGAGCTGGAGAAGGGAACCGACTGGTGCCGGATGTTGACAATAGAGATTTCCGGAGGGCCAGATGGTCCCCCGAAGTCTCTATGATCGTTCGGAGGTCAGGCGCAATGTTATGACCCGGACTCTGCATTTGAATAAATGCCGCCTCTTCGGCTGGGAAGTTTTTTTTTATTTCAGGCTTCCCAGCCTACAGGTGAGATCTGGGGACTTATAGACCCCCCATCTCACTGTAAATAGGACCTGTCACGCCATATTCCTATTACAAGGAATGTTTACATTTCAGACTTGTGCATAACAATTGTATTTACACATCCAGTGACAGGTTTAATCTTTTGAGTTTTTCTAGACTGTAAAAATACTGAACATGTTATCTTTCCCTTTCCATCTGCAGATTGGGGCAGCTTCTGTGCTTTTACACTGATTATGTGGTGGGTCTGGATCCACCTGGAGTGAAGGCGATTCTTTACTTTTTACAGCAAAGTACAAACAAAATTGAGAGACAATGGTGCACCGATCCGTCTGTGCATGCCCATTACTGCCCTGCTATCCTGCCTGCCATCAGGTAATTATTACTATCTGAGAAATGTTCTATCACAATGATTGATCTGCTTAGCTCAGGAGAATATTGTGGTGCAGTTAAATAATTAATGGAATGTGTACTATTTAAATTCTTCATCGATCTATTTTGCACATTTCTTTAAAACATAACAAAAATTTTAAGATTTATTATTACCCACCTTCATGCATTTTCTAATTTTATTATAAAACTTAAAGAGGAGTTCTGCCTTCCCATCAAAAAATGAAAAGTCAGCAGCTACACATACTGCTGCTGACTTTTATTAATGGGACACTTGCCTGTCCTGAAGTCCTGCGATGTCTGCACCGCAGCTGATGTTTCCATCGGCAGTTGGGTGCTGCTGCCGCCATTACCGGCAGTGAAGCCTTGCGGTTTCAAGGCGCGATCCCTACTGCGCATGTGCGAAGTACGCTCTCCTACTGGCCCGATAGTGACTTCTGACTACCTTGTCGCAGCAAGGTCCGACGGAAGTGGGGACAAGGTACCTGTCAAAAACAGGTACCCGATCTACCCTCCCCCCTGAAAGGTGCCAAATGTGGCACCAGAGGGGGGGGAGGAGGCAGATAAGCGGAAGTTCCACTTTTGGGTGTAACTCCGCTTTAAAGTGTATCTAAAGCCAAAACTTTTATTTAATTTTGTTTTAAATGCAGTGATAAGGGGGTTGGACCCTTAGACTCCCCCTGTCAGGTTTTTATTGCTGTCTGTGTCCCATTGGGGAGATTCAGCTTCTTGATTTATCCGTGAGACAGAAAGTTAAGAAAATCCTAAATGTTACTTTTGTCACCAGGACAATAAGGCCAATTTTACCTTGCCATGCCGTGGTTTAGCTGCAGCGCAGGTGTATCTGAGGTTTTCGTGCAGTTAACCTGCAGTTTCCCATAGACTTTCTATTAGGTCACACGTTTTTTGGCACGTTTTCTGAAAGTGCATCAAAGTCCTGAATGCTACATTTTTGGTGTGCTTTCAGAAAATGTACCAAAAACATGCATCCTAATAGAAAGTCTTTTGGAAACCGTGCGCCAAAACCGCAGTGTAAAAACAGCCTACAGGTAAATCTTGTGATAGGGACACCTGACCTGCTGACAACTTCAGGCCCCATTCACACCTCAGCGATTTGTAGCTTGAAGCTCCAACACGCTGGAGGAGAAAAAAATTGAACATTTATTATCAAATACGTAATTTTCCTTTCCTGATGGACTCCATGGCAGTCTTCATGTGGCTTAATCCCGCCTCCTCTCCAATGCTATAGGACCCCACTCCCATACATTTTAGCTCACCACTAGAGACTGTGTTCCATAACTAGCCAACTCTTGACCGATGGGTGGGAACTCCGTCTACCATGGAGTCCATCAGGAAAGGAAAATTACGGTAAGTATATGATAATAAATTTTCCATTTTCCTGACAGACTCCATGGCAGTCTACATGTGGGAAATAACTAGCCAAACCACAAGGGTGGGTATGCTAATCAAAAGAAATTTAATTTGGTCCGTCAACTGACAGGATTCTTAAACAAAAGTTCACAAAAGATAGAAAAGCAGGCTCTATGCAGCAATGTGACATAAAGGTATTAATGGAGGCCCATGAGGCCACTTTGCAGATGATGTCTGGAGCCACATGCCAGGCTGCTGCCCACGAAGCCGCCATACCCCTGGTGGAATGTGCCATCACCGCCTCTTTAGGAGCCAATCCCTTAGCCCTATAAGCCTGCTGGATGGATGATCCAGGCCACAATCAAACTGGTCAAAGCTCGCTTCCCTCTGTTACTGCCGGAGTGCAAGATAAACAGGTAGTCGGAGCGTCTAAAGGAGGAAGTAACTTGCAGGTATTCCTTCAGTATTTCGCCTACATCCAGAGGATCCAGAGGATGAACTTTGGTGGACCCCGAGGCCCTGAATATAGGTAGGGCAATTTCTTGGTTCTCATGGAATACTGAAGTGACTTTTGGGTTTGAGCCGAGCATAGGGATGAGGACCACCCGGTCCGGGAAGAAAGTCAGGAATGGTTCTTCATGACCCAAGGACCCGATCTCAGAAACCCTTTTTGATGACAACTAGGAAGGCGATCTTTGCGGAAAGGTCTTTGACAGAAAGCGGAGCGGATCCTGAGTTACTGAAGTCAGTGAGTCAAGAACAATGGGAAGATTCTATTTGGGGAACCTTATGCCGCGTACACACGTTCGGACTTTGTCCACCAGACCTAGTCCAGCGGACAAACCGCCAGACTTTCCAGCGGGGCTTCGCCGGACTTTCCGAGCGTGTGCCCGTCCCACACACGCCCGGACAGAAAAAGTCTGCGGGACTTTTGAAAATGAACGGACTTGCCCACACACGGAGCAGTCCGTTCATTTAGAACGTAACTGCAGGTAGACGGGGCTAGCGAAGGCAGTGAATGCCGCCGCGCTAGCCCTGTCACCTGGCATGGATTTAAAGGGAATCCCCACGACGAAAAAAACGGCGTGGGGGTCCCCCCCAAATCCATCTCAGACCCTTATCCGAGCACGCAGCCCGGCAGGCCAGGAAAGGGGTGGGGGACGAGCGAGCGCCCCCCCCCCCTCCTGAGCCATACCAGGCCGCATGCCCTCAACATGGGGGGTGCCCTGGGGAAAGGGGGGCCGTGCGCCCCCCCCCACCCCAAAGCACCTTGTCCCCATGTTGATGAGGACAAGGGCCTCTTCCCGACAACCCTGGTCGTTGGTTGTCGGGGTCTGCGGGCGGGGGCTTATCGGAATCCGGGAGCCCCCTTTAATAAGGGGGCCCCCAGATCCCGACCCCCACCCTATGTGAATGAGTATGGGGTACGATGTACCCTACCCATTCACCTAAGGTGTAAAGTGTAAATAAAAAAAAAACACAATTTTTTAAAAATATTTTATTGCACTGCTACGGGGGTCTTCTTCCGTCTTGGGGGGGTCTTCTCGCCGTACTCCTCCACTATTTACCTAGCTCTTTTACCGAGCAGAGGAGGCCGGCTACCTTCTTCGTCGTCGACGCCGTCGTCTGGGGGTCTCGATCCGCCTTCGGATGTCTTCCGGGGTCTCTTCTGTTCTTGCCGCTGTCATCGTTTTCTGCGCCGCCGCCTTCTTCTTCTTCTTCCTCCTCTTCTTCTTCCGATGTTGACCCGTCGCTCTCTCTGGCCGGAATGGGGATTGCCTTTAAATCCATGCCGGGTGACGGGGCTAGCGCGGCGGCATTCACTGCCTTCGCTAGCTCTGTCTACCTGAAGTCACGTGCTAAATAAACGGACTTTCCGATGATCGGCAAGTCTGTTCATTTCCAAAAGTCCGGCGGACTAGCATACTAACGGCGGGATTGTCCGCCGGACTGCCAAGTCCAGCGGATAATTTTAAAACAAAACTTAAAACCTAGTCCGCCGGACTTTTGGCGCCAAAAAGTCCACCGGCGCCCACACACGGGGGGATTGTCCGGCGGACTCGAGTCCAGCGGACAATCCCGCGGGAAAGTCCCTTCGTGTGTACGCGGCATTAGTCTTCTTTGGGGCCTGAGTCTTATATTGGCCAGGTTTTTCTGAGCAAAGCGGCCAAGCTCAAAAACACTGTGTAAAAATGTGCAAATCGCACATAAAAACAAACCAAAATTGTGAATAAAAACGCACAAAAAAAGCCGGAAAATTGCTCAAATATGCTACGCTCAGGTGTAAATACAGCCTCGAGGCAAACAAAAATCTGGCAGAGGTTATAAAATGAAAAGAAAGAAAAATGGCAATAGGTATTGATTAACCACTTGCCGACCGCTGCACACAGATGTACGTCGGCAAAATGGCACAGACAGGCAAATGGGCTTACCTGTACGTCCCTTTAAATTTGCCGCCTATCGGGCGCCCGCACGCCACGAGAGCGTGCCTGCGGTTCCCAGGAACTCAATGTTTGCCGGCGGCCCGCGATTGCGGGGTGGAGAGGTAGAACGGGGAGATGCCTATGTAAACAAGGCATTTCCCCGTTCTGCCTAGTGATATGCCAGGGGTCTACTGCTCCCTGTCATCAGGAGCAGTGATCGGAGTCATGTCAGTGGAAGCCCATCCCCTCCACAGTTAGATCACCTCCCTAGGACACACTTATCCCGTTGATCGCCCCCTAGTGTTTAACCACTTCCCTGCCAGTGTCATTTACACAGTAATCCCTGTATAAATGACAATGGTCCCAAAATAGTGTCAAAAGTGTCCGATGTGTCCGCCATAACGTTGCAGTCACAATAAAAATCGCAGATTGCCGCCATTACTAATAAAAAAATATATATAATAAAAATGCCATAAATCTATCCCCTATTTTGTAGACGCTATAACTTTTGTGCAAACCAATCAATATACGCTTATTGCAAATTCTTTTATTACCAAAAATATGTAGAAAAATACACATCGGCCTAAACTGAGAAAGAAATTAGTTTTTTTATATATTTTTGGGGATATTTATTATAGCAAAAAGTTAAAAATACTTTTTTGTTTATAGCCCAAAAAATAAAAAACGCAGAGGTGATCAAATACCACCAAAAGAAAGCTCTATTTGTGGGAAAGAAAAGGACATCAATTATGTTTGGGTACAATGTTGCATGACCGCGCAATTGTCAGCTAAAGCAACGCAGTGCCGTATCGCAAAAAATGCTCTGGTCAGGAAGGGGGTAAAATCTTCCGGGGCTGAAGTGGTTAAGTAATATCAATTAGCTTATAGCATAAAAATAGACATATAAAAAACTGTTAGGAAACAAATATAAAAATGTAGATAGAGAGTATACAAGTGCACGCAGCAGGTTGACAACAAATTTTGGCGGTCTAGAATTTCCCATCATCCTCTTTGCCTTCAGCCCGCGTCTTTTGTTTTCCTTTCAACGTTGCGGCACAAAGTCCGCGATTATTCATTCACTGTAACCGGCTTTCCTCCCAGCACATTACACAGAAAGGTTCTGAATCCTCTCTGCTGCTTTCTTCAATACAAAACCTTTCCTATAATCATGAAACAAAGTGTAACGTTCCATGTCACATTGTGAATACGATAATTACAGTCTTCCCAGCAGTTATCATCTCATGACTTCATAATTATATGGAAAGTCCTGTGTGTATAAATACACATTGCACATTGTGTCCCCAGCCATGCGCTGCACCCGCACTCCTTTCATGAAGGGTTCACGGCTTCCATTATACCATATGAATTGACAGCAGGCTGGAATTAAAGATAAAGTGCTTTAGTTGTACAACGTCTAATGGAAATAGCCAAAAATCAGTCATGTCGCAGCACGTCTGGAACGAGGAGCATGGAGTCTGGGACCGCAAATAGCTGCAGACAATGCAGAGGCATTAAATTGGAAGGACGTTTCTCAGCAGATGAGGCTCACACACAAAACTGCAGAAATTCTGTGCTCACAGAGATCTCTAGGAAATACCAATAAAATCAGAAGGAGGGGAAGTCAGAGACCCAGCAGTGAGTGCCTGTGAGAAGGACTAGGCCATATACATGGGAGAACGTCTTGGCCAATTACCTTACCTGGAAGAAAGTCTGGGCCTTATACCTTACTGGAGAGGTGTGGGCCATATAACTTACTTGGGAGAAGGTCTGGTTCAGATACCTTACCTGTAATAAGTTCTAGGCCATATTCCTTACCCGGGATAAGTTCTGGGCCATATTCCTTACACGGGATAAGTTCTGGGCCATATTCCTTTCCTGGGATAAGGTCTGGGCCATATTCCTTACCCGGGATAAGTTCTGGGCCATATTCCTTACTTGGGATAAGTCCGGGGCCATATTCCTTACCTGCGATAAGGTCTGGGCCATAATTCTTACTCGGGATAAGGTCTGGGTCATTTACCTTAACTGGTAGAAGACATTGGCCATATACCTTAAAGGGGTTGTAAAGGTATTTATTTTTATTTTTTTAAATAACAAACATGTTATACTTACCTCCACTGTGCAGCTCGTTTTGCCCCGAACCTGGTCTTCTGGGGTCCCTCAGCGGCTGTCTCCACTCCCCCCCGCAAGGACTTCTCACGTTTATGCGAGCTCCCTCGCATGGTGAGAAGTGCTTGTGGGCGCGCTCCCGTTATACAGCCGGCGGCCATAGACGCTCACTGTATCACTTGGCCCCCGCCCCCCAGCGCGGTGTGTCATTGGATGTGATTGTCAGCAGCGCGAGCCAATGGCTGCACTGCTTTCAATCCATCCACTGTAACCAATCAGCGGCCAGGCCGATCGGCAAAGAGGATGTCGGATGCGAGCGTGGGACTTTCGAGGGGTCAGGTAAGTAAAACGGGGGGGCTGGGGGGGCCGGCATTGTCTGATGTTTTTTCACCTTAATGCATTGAATGCATTAGGGTGAATTTTTTTTTTTAGCTTTACAACCCATTTAACTTGGAGAAGTTCTTGGCCATTTACCTTATCTGGGAGACAATCTGTGCCATATACCTTACCTAGAAAAAGGTTTTTGGGCACATACCTTACCTGGGAGAATGTCTGGTCCATTATATATTACCATAGCTTCCAACTGTCCCTTATTTCGAGGAACTGTCTCTCATTTTAAAAGCGGTAGTAAACTCTGTCATTGCTACTACATTTAATCATTATATCAAACAAACTACTTGTTTTTGATTAAAAACCTGCTAATAGTATGCTTCAAAATCGTTCTTACTTTTCCAAATAAAGAGATTGCGAAGCGCTCCTGCTTGTTCCTAGCCACAGCCATCACAACTGAGGTCTTCCGCGTTTGTGCAGTACCTAATTTCTGCCCTCAGTCTGTTTCCCTGGCCGTAATCCTGTGCATGCGCACTATTCGCCTTATTCAAGCCTCAATGAGGCAGGAGTAGAAAGATGTCTCGCAGGATCTTGGGGCTGATGACAACAGTAGGAAATAACGCAGCACCGGCATAGAGCATAAGCTTGCCGGAAAATAAGGGCTAACGGCGCATGTGCGGGTGACGTCATTTAAAAGAAAAACAAAGATTACTCGGAAAGGAAGCCGGTAAGAGCAGAATAACAGATCACAATAAATAACATAGCCTGCTATTATTAATTTAGAGAAATTGTGATAAGAATGGGTATACGACCGCTTTAAACAAAATCCCTCTGTCCCTCTTTCCTCCTCACTTGTCACTCTTTTTGGTCTAGAGCCGTAGTCTCCAAACTTCGGCCCTTTACTTGCCTTTAACTGACCCTTGGCGCACTATTCCTCCCACTGATACAAGACACTGTTCTGTCAACTGACACCAGCATTGGAGCACTATTCCTCCGAATGACACCAACAATGGAGCACTATTCCTCCGACTGATGCAAGACACTGTTCTGTCAACTGACACCAACAATGGAGCACTATTCCTCCGAATGACACCAACAATGGAGCACTATTCCTCCGAATGACACCAACAATGGAGCACTATTCCTCCGAATGACACCAACAATGGAGCACTATTCCTCCGAATGACACCAACAATGGAGCACTATTCCTTCAAATGACACCAACAATGGAGCACTATTCCTCCGAATGACACCAACAATGGAGCACTATTCCTTGTAATGATAGCATCGATGGGGCACTATTCCTCCACCAATACCAATTATGGTGATGTTTAATTACACTGATGCCAGGAAAATATCCCCTCCCGATGGCCACAGTCCGGCCCCTCTAAAGTCTGAAGAACAATAAACTGGCCCTTTGTTTAGAAAGTTTGGAGACCCCTGGTCTAGAGGTATGGACCTTGTTAAAAATTGTATTATTTAACTACCAAAAAACTACAATGCTACCTTCCATCCATCCTCTAAATTCCTGCATTTGACGTTTTGAACAGCCAGGATGAAGGAGAATCAGTGGTAAAAAGGTTTGCGAGTTTACCCAGTTATTTTCTGAGTGTTCATTCTTTACGATCTGTGGAATTAAAGTTGTGCTGATATACAAAGGTGTCTCTGTGTTCCCATCCCCCTCTCCATTTCTTCTGTTTTCCCATCCATCACACCGCCTGCTTTTTGAACCCACTGGAGTGATATCAGGAGTAAGAATTGACATCAGGAAACCACCAGGACCATCGGAATAGGTCTCCCTAAGGACCCACATGCCTTTTAGATTTCCCTTGCTGTACAGCAAGAGAGTCATGGCCATCTGGTGAGTGTGTGGTGATACTGTTGTGTGCACGAGGTGGAATAGTCACTACAAGGGGTTCCCTGAAAAACAAGCACCCCAAAACTTAGCACTGCACTACGTATATGGACTTTGTTTTTGCACAATTTTTATTTAATTTTGCATGAAAGTGTATTTATTTTTGAACATTTCCAGCACTATAAGTGTATGTAAGTTGATATTGGTATATACGGTTTAATAATATTGTGGCCACTTACAGCACAGAGTTGGAAAAGCAAGCGCTGCCTAACACTGTATCGGCAAACAGTCCATATTGGGAATATTGGACAGCAGCTGCATATTGTAATCATTTTTTAATCACATTGTATTCACATAGGCGCAGGTGTCACCTTGGTTATACAGTATGTACAGTACATGACCCGGGAAGAAGCCCTGGGCAATATACCCTACCTGGGAGAAGGTCTGTGCCTTAAACCTTGCCTGGGAGAAGGTTTGGGCCATAAACCTTACCTGGGAGAAGGTTTGGGCCTAAAACCTTACCTGGGAGAAGGGCTGGGCCATAAACCTCATCTGTGAAAAGGGCTGGGCCATAAACCTCACCTGGGATACTGGCTAGGCCAAATAATTTACCCTGGAGAAGGTCTGGACTGTATACCTTACCTGGGAGAAGGTCTGGCCCATAAACCTTACCCTGGAGAAGGTCCATGCCAAATACTTTACCTGGGAGAAGGTCTGGGCCATATACTTTACCAGGGAGAAGGTCTGGGCTATATACTTTACCAGGGAGAAGGTCTGGGCCATATACTTTACCTGGGAGAAGGTCTGGGCCATATACTTTACCTGGGAGAAGGTCTGGGCCATATACTTTACCAGGGAGAAGGTCTGGGCTATATACTTTACCAGGGAGAAGGTCTGGGCCATATACTTTACCTGGGAGAAGGTCTGGGCCATATACTTTACCTGGGAGAAGGTCTGGGCCATATACCTTACCTGGGAGAGTGTGAGGGCCATATACTTTACCTGGGAGAGCGTCTGGGCCATATACTTTACCCGGGAGAGCGTCTGGGCAATATACTTTACCTGGGGGATGTTACTCTAGACCATGTACTTTACCTGGGAGAAGGTTTGAGATATACGCCTTACCTGGGAGAAGATCTGCACCAAATACCTTTCCTGGAAGAATACTGTACCATATACAATGATATCTGCACCAGAGAAGCTTACACCTTAATACCTACTTCATACTCATACAATCATACACAGAGCAAGCCAGTTGGTATATTTTTGGATTGTTGAAGGAACTGGAGCATTCAGAGGAATACTATACCAGTACAAAGAAAACATACAAAACGCCAAACACATTGAGCACCGAGGAGACCTGAATTGAAGACCTCGGTGCATCTATAAGCGGCTGTTCTAACCAACAACCCAATCTGAGTATATTTGATGATAGATATGTATGTTTCCTTTCTCCAGGTAGATTTTTCATTATTCCATATGTCTCCCATACATCATTATCACAAATCATCCATCTTCTGCACTTGTCTAGCTGTAGACAGCACCATGATCCATAACATGCTGCTATGATGCAAATCAGGACAGTTATCATAGTCTGCAAACAGTACATGAGGAATCTAATGCAGGCAGTGCTCAGACTGGCTTTGTATTGTAAAGAATAGATAAGTAACAGAGCAGACAGTGAATCCATCACCATGACACTGGCGGCTTTGGACACTAAGGAGTTCCGTGCAGTCTCTTTCCACCTTTGAAAGTGCACATGGATGACTTTTGCTCAGAAGAGTCAACACTTTGTATTCCCTGATATTTTCTACCCTATTGGTTACTAAGACCCCTTTCACACTGAGGGCATTTTGCAGGCCCTATAGCGTTAAAAATAGCGCCTGCAAACCGCCCTAAAACAGCTGCTCCATTCACTCCAGTGTGAAAGCCCTCGGGCTTTCACACTGGAGCGGTGCTCTGGAAGGGCGCCAGAAAAAGTCCTGCCAGCAGCTTCCTTGGAGCGGTGATCTCACCGCTCCTCCCCATTGAAATCAATGGGGCAGTGCTGCTATACCGCTGGCAAACGCAGCTGCGGCGGCATTTTGCGGGCGGATTTAACCCCTTTTCGGCTGCTAGCGGGGAGGTTATAACGCCACTAAAACTAAAAATAGCGCTGCTTTACCGCTGATGTCCTAGGCGCAGTGTGAAAGGGCTCTAAGGCGAATGGAGAGGGTGAATCTCTGCAACGGGGACAAAGACAATAAATACCTGACAGAAGCTCTAACCCCTTACAATTCTATCCAAAACCAAGAAAAAGGTTTTGTTATATTATGTATATTATATTGTATTGTTTATTATTAAAAATTATAATATATATATTATTGTATAAGTCTTTTTCCCCTGTTACAGCATGGAGTCTTAATATTTCCAGCAAATAGGCACCAGAGTTAGACCCAGTGCACGTCGTAATCATCACTCAGTAAGGCCCCTTTCACACTGGGGCGGGGAGCCGCGGTGACGGTAAAGCAGCGCTGCTTTACCGTCGTTTTAGCCGCGGTTTTCGGCCGCTCGCGGTGCGGCTTTACCCCCCGCGAGCGGCCGAAAAAGGGTTAAAGACCCCCCGCAGAGCACCACCGTAGCGGCGCCTTGCGGCGGTATTGCCGCGGTATCACCGCGGTGTCCCATTCTAATCAATGGGAAGGAGTGGTATAGGAGCGGTGAACACACCGCTCCTATACCGCTCCAAAGATGCTGCTAGCAGGACTTTTTTTGCCGTCCTGCTAGCGCACCGCTCCAGTGTGAAAGCCCGCCGCCTTTCACACTGGAGTGAAAGGGGCCAGATTTTTTCAGGCGGTATACAGGCGCTATTTTTAGCGCTGTACCGCCTGAAAAATGCCCCAGTGTGAAAGGGGCCTTACAGGCTCAGTCTGACACACCTTCTCTCTTCTTCTGCAATATAAAATTCTGTGTGAGGATACTTGTGCCGAGGCATGTGGCTGCAGTCTGAGTTCTGGAGGAAACATTTTACAATAATAATAATTATATTAATATTATAATAAATAAAACAAAAATAAGTGTTACAAAAAAGGTATTTTAAGGCATTGCCAATCAAAAATTAGACACAAAAATCACAACATGTAGGGGCATAGGATCAAACGGTGAAAAGATGAGAGACTTGAACTGAGCCTTACTTAATTCACCCTAACCAATGACCTTACCACTAACTCATAGTCATAGGGGTCCACTTTACTAAGAGTTAAATAGCAGCCAATAAAATGCAGTAAAATAACACTTGCAGTAAATCAGTTTTGAAAGTGCAATTCACTAAGAATTTATAAATAACGAATGTGGTGTTTGTTAGATTAAGCGTTAATTACCAAATTTTTTCATGCGGTAATTTATCGCATTAAGCTGCTTGCTAAGGAGCGTCCACGGCGTCCTTAGCAACAGATGACTCATTAGCTGTCAGTTGCCTGCAGACAGCTAAATGCAAAAAAAAAAAAAACATGCAGGCAATTAAAAATAATGAAAAGAAAAAAAAAAAAAAAACGTAGCCCCCCCCCCCCCCCCCCCCCCCCAATGCATACCATGCCCTTTGGGTCTGGTATGGATTTTAAGGAGAACCCCACAGCAACATTTTTTTTTAAATGGTGCAGGGTCTCCCCCCCCCCCCAGATCCATACCAGACCCTTATCTGTGCATGAAGCCCGGCAGGTCAGGAAAGGGGGGGACAAGCGAGTGCCCCCCTCCTGAAGCATACCAGGCCACATACCCTCAACATGGAGGGGTGCTCTACCCCCTCCAAGCACCTTGTCCCCATGTTAAGGGGGGAAAGAGCCTCTTCCCCACAACCTTGGGTTGTGGTTGTAGGGGTCTGCGTGTGGGGGGCTTATTGGACCTTAACAAGGTTCCCCCATTTCCCGCCCAACCTGTAAATGAGTACCCCTACCCATTCACCAAAAAAGTGTTAAAGTGAATAAAGACAGTACAAACGTTTTTGACAATTTCTTTATTAAAAAATAAAAAAAAATATTCCCTATGTAGATCCATTGTCAATCACGCTGCACGCCACCCCGCCAGACCGAACAAAAAGAAAAAAGAAAAACCAACTTGCCACAAATGCTCCTTCAGTCTGCCTGCCATTTGACAGTTCTTAAATAGCATGCACCAGTCTGGATCCTTCCAGAAGCCTGAAGCAGCTGTGATGTCTGTGTCAGGCTTCATGAGGGTCCTGGCCAATCCCCAACAGATGGGTTGGCAGGGGGCAGGTTCCCTCAAATACTCTGGGTCAGCCCAGCTGAGGCAGTGGAGTTCGGGTGGAAGATGGAGATGGAGTGTTAGGCTGTCGGTGGCTCTTGAGGGTGCCCCCTAGTCTGGGGGAGGAGGTGACCTCGGCCTGGGCTTGGGTGCAGAAGGGACCCTTTTCACACAGAGGTGTCCTAACCAGAGGCATGGGAGAAGGTGGAGAGCAGCAGGAGAACACTGCCGGGCAAATCTCCAGGGAGGAAGACAGCCAGGTGGGCTGGTGAGTGTTAGGCTGCTTTCACACTGGGGCGGTTTGCAGGCGTTATTGCGCTAAGAATAGCGCCTGCAAACCAACCCAAAACAGCTGTTGCTGTTCCTTCAGTGTGAAAGCCCGAGGGCTTTCACACTGAAGCGGTGCGCTTGCAGGACGCTCAAAAATGTCCTGCAAGCCGCATCTTTGGCTCGCTATAGGAGCGGTATATTTAAAACCACCCCGCTAGCGGCCGAAATGCGCCGCTAAAACGCCAGTAAAGCGGCGCTAAATATAGCGCCGCTTTACCGCAAGCGCCCCCACCGCTCCAGTGTGAAAGCAGCCTTACAGTCAGAGAGGACTGAGAGACATGCCTGAGAGGACTGGGTGGAAGCAGTCTGGGATGGATGCAGAGTCAGTCTAGTAGGACTGTGGAGTGTTAGCCAGGAGGGCTGGAGAAAGAGGCAGCTGCAGCAAGGTGGGCTGGCAGTGCCTGAAAAGGTGGTGCTAGGATCAGTAGCCACAGGAGGAGGACAGCTGGGCACTGGGACTTTGCTACACAAACAAGAGGCCCGCAGTCCCTGCTTGTAAAGGGCATTTGCTATCCTGTTCACAGGCGGAATTGCAGCGATTCCGCTTGTGATCCTGAATCGCCGCAAAATGTGAGACGGGCTTGCGATCACTGTTACTTTCAATGGTACCACAATTGCTTGACGAATCGCGGTAAAATCACGCAAACAGAATCGCAGGATGCTTGTCGCCCAAAAAAGTTTGTGACGGGGATCGCAAACGGCAATGCGGGATTGTGGGCAGAAACGTGCAAATTCCACCTACAATCGGAAACGCCATGGTGTGATTGAAGCCTAAAATGCCTCAACAGCCCTTTTAATGGGGCCCCCTTCCAACCCCAGGCCCAATAGCAGCCACATGGGCTTCTATGGTCATTGTTACATCACTGGCTTATACCTCTACATTGGTGCTTTTCACATTGAATATGTTGGTTTTATTTGCGATCTCTTTATTGTCTGGATGGTTATATTAGCAGCGTACGGCCTCACCCCAGCCACTAGTAAATAGTGATTTGTCATTAATTCCACGCACCGTACGACTCTGGGGTCTTTTTTATGGACTTCCTTTATCCGAGACGTCCAAAAAGACAGTAAAAGAAATGAGTAAATACACCGAGAGACATTTATATAACAAGCACAGGCTGAGAGCCAGGAAATCTCCATGTTTTACTTAACAGCCCGCCAAATTCCTGATCATTAACCTGACAAAGCCGTAAGAAGTGCTCAAATGTTCATCATAAATAGCGCAGAATCCACCAAACCTGCTCTCTCTAGAAGTGGCCCCAAATGTCCTCTACACAGACAAGAACACAGAGCAACTGTGAGGAGCACTGCTAGAAAACCACCCGAAAGATGACCTTCACCATTTTTTAATGCTGATCTCCCCCTTAAAATAAAAAAATTCAAAGTAAAGCCTCGTACACACAATGAGAATATTGTACGAATGATCGCATGCTGGTCTCTTATCGAAAATTAAGAGGTTACTCAACTTAAGAAAATTCTCGTACGACAGAATACAACTTCTGAAGTGATGTAATGTGTTGTATTGTAATGTATTTTTTTTTAGGGTTGCACTGATACCGATACTGGTATCGGTGCCGATACTAGCCATTTTCGCGAGCATCGGTGCTCCTGGCCACACAGAGCGCTGGATCCCGGCTCTCCCTGGCTGGATGCTGAGGCAGAGAACACAAGTGGCTCTGTATGAAGACACTGTACGGGTGGTATCCTGCAGTCTCTGGCTGTCTCCTGTACCATGCCTGCAGTCTCTGGCTGTCTCATGTACCATGCCTGCAGTCTCTGGCTGTCTCATGTACCATGCCTGCAGTCTCTGGCTGTCTCCTATACCATGCCTGCAGTCTCTGACCGTCTCCTGTAGTATGTCTGCAGTCTCTGACTGTCTCCTGTAGTATGTCTGCAGTCTCTGACTGTCTCCTGTAGTATGTCTGCAATCTCTGACCGTCTCCTGTACTATGTCTGCAGTCTCTGACTGTCTCCTCTACTATGCCTGCAGTCTCTGACGGTCTCCTGTACTATGCCTGCAGTCTCTGACTGTCTCCTGTACTATGCCTGCAGTCTCTGACTGTCTCCTGTACTATGCCTGCAGTCTCTGACGGTCTCCTGTACCATGCCTGCAGTCACTGCTGTCACTTCTGCCTGTTGCCTTCTCCTTCCCTCTACCAGCTGTCACCTCTGCCCCTATGCCTCCCAATAACTCTTCTATCCCTATCCTCTCCCCCCCCCCCCCCAGATATCACAGCCTTTTCCATCCCAACTCTCCCACCCCCACAATCCCTATTTCACCCCACCCTCAACCACCCTGCCCTCACTTACCCTCCCCTCTCACCCTGCCGTCACCCAACTCCTGAAGAACAACCCCCCCACCCCCACCGCCACATCCCAAACCACCCCTCTTCCTAGGCGATAGGTATCGGTAATTGGTATCGGCGAGTACCTGCAAAAAAGTATCGGTACTCCTACTCAGTGTTAAAAAAATGGTTTCGGTGCATCCCTAATTCTTTTGTTTCCGAGCATGCCTGATCTTGCTCCTCCGATTTCGGACAAATACTATACTGATTAAATGAAAAATAGTACGATCTGGTATCATATGAGAAAAAATTTCGGGTTTGTCCCTTCAGATAATTTCGGATGAACTGTCATGATCGGCTCTCGAAAGCTACGATCACTTCGATAGCAGTATTTTTCTTCCTATTTTCTGATTGCGTGTACTAAGCTTAAGTAAATTTTCTCCCTAATGTTCAGGCCTGCATGTGCAGGGTCACTCTGGGATTTCCACTGCGAATTTTCTGCATATGCGTGTGGTCCTCTGATCTGCCTCCTGGGATTCCTACATCACTCATCCCAAGAGGCAGATCGCTGGATACCAGCAGAGGTAGTGAGACAGTCAACAGTAAATGGCTTCAAACATACTTGGGACAAACATAGATCTATAGTCAGACAATAAAGTTAACAGAAAAAACAAAACAAAAATAAAACACCAACAAAAAAAAAAAGAATGGGCAGACTCGATGGACTACTCAGTCTTTTTCTGCCTTTTCTATGTTTCTATGGCTCTAGTACATGTGCAGAAACGGCGCAGATGTCTTCCAGTTTATTGCCATGGTGTTTCTGCACATGGAGTCCCTGCAGCGTGTCTGCGCATGTGCTGGACATGAATCCAGAATCACAGCGCCGGAGAGGAGCAGTGTAGAGAAAACTTTCCCCATGAGCAAGACAATGCTAAACTCCATTGATTAGTGTTTTATTTTTTACTTTTATACAGGAACAAATACAAAATTTGACTTTTGATATTGAGGGCGGAGTTCTAATTAAAAAAAAAAAAAGGCAAATACAGGGGACTATGAGTGTGGTCCTCTTTCTGAAAATGCTAGTTTCCTGGCTGTCAACTTGCTCCTCTGGCTTCAATATATACCTTGTGAACGGATGTGGAATGAATATGCAAATCAGGGATTTTACATGGTCCAAAATTTCTGAATCCAGAGGACTAGTTTGTGAGCAGCAGTCAGTCATTTTCAGAAGATCATCAACTGTAACCCTCATATGATGATGCATTTCCTTGAATTTGCGCACGTGAGGTCATATGAGTTTATGTTTTTACTTTTTTTTTTTTTTTATTAAAGTAGATGTAAACCCAATCACTTATATCTCATATGAGCTTTAAAATATTGCTGAATAAATCTCAGAATATATTTCAGAAGCCACACGCTTGCCAACATTTAAAGCAGAACTGACTGGCATCACTGTTGGGCACTGATGAGACGGCACTGAAGAGCACTAATGAGGAGGCGCTTATGGGCAATGATAGGTGGCATGGATAGGTGGCATTGATGGCCGACACTGATGAGGAGGCACTGATGGGCGCTGAAAGGAAGCACAGATTGGTATCGGTACAGATTGGCATCACTGATGGGCACATATTGTCATCACTGGTGGTCACTGACTGTCATCACTGTTGGGGCTGCACTGATAATCAGGGCACTGATTACCTGTACAGGTCTCCCCTGCAAGGAGGTACCGCTGATCTGCTCTCCTCTCCTCACACCGATTACCGGCACTTCCATGTTTACATGTGATCACTGTGATTGGACACAGCCGATCACATGGGTAAAGAGCTGCGTCATTGGCTCTTTACCAAAATCGGGGTCGCGCCATGTCCGAGGGACACAGCACGCCCGCGATCACTGCGCTGCACACCCTCACGGGCACACGAGTGCGGTGAGATTGGGGCGACGTCATATGATGTCATTCCAGAACGAGAGGGGATCCCGCCCACCATCATTTGACTATACGACGGCCAGGAGGTGGTTAAAATGATTCCTAATGATCCTGCCATGAAGGTCCTTGTTCAGTCACTTCCTGTTATAGAGTGACAACGCTCCGGTCATCCGTTTGTGCTTTTCTTGTCACACGTAATAGAGACACATTACACAGGCATGATTTATTGATGTCATTATCAGGAAAGCCGCCCCCAGAAATGCCCATTGCTCGAGAACATGTCGGCAGGAAGTGGCTGCAGCAGATCAGTAGCACAGGGATGGAATAATGGATAAAAAAAGGTGAAAGCAAGAATTTTTCTAAACGACACTCATCTATGATATACAGCGCACCTTGCAAATTACAAGTCATCCGGAGAGAGTTTACTTTAAGTTGTACAATGATTGTAATGCATGTATCCGTGTATTCAATTAGATTTCAGTTGGGTCAAATGGAGTATTGATCATATAAGGAGGAAATATTTATTCTGAATAAGCTGTAATGTGCGGAGGCCCCGGTATGATTAGCTTTGATTTGTTAGCTAACTGTGCACGGGTCGATCAGTTTATTTCTGAATAAAATATTTCAAGCGGAACTACGCTGCATCTGAGCACCACAAACCAAAAAACAATATTTTATTCATTTTTTATTTAAAGCAAACTCACCCATCCATCCACATCTCCATGCTTTATTTTCCTGAGAAATTATTTTGAAAAACACCCCATTAGCAATTCTGGCCGTGTCCATTTTTAGTAAGGGCAGATGATTCATGTAGCATTTACTTCCTGGAATCCATCTGCCCTTAACTTAGACATGCAGCCAGGAGGGTGGTTTGCTGGGCATAGAAAAAAACCTTCCTCCCCTCCTGAAGACTCCTGGGATGAATGACATCATTCGCCTAGGCCAGAAACCAGGAAGTAACTAAAGAAAAAAGTTTAAAACAAGTAAATGTAATATACTGTACTATTTATTTACTAATGCCAGCAGCATAAGGATTAAAAATATTTAGTGTTGAGAAGTGATGTTCCACTTTAAAATAAATAAATAAGAGGATTGGAAAAAGCCAAGGCAGGTGTATACAGAAGGAAAACGATTGCTGAATCTTCTGAAGATAGGGCCCCATTGTACACTATCTCGGGGCCTGGTACAAGGCAGGTTCAGTATTTGGTGTCATCTGTGGATGGTTCTCTCTCTGGAAAGTGAATTCTGCATCTTTATGACGGGGACAGAACTTTGAAGATGAAATACATGGGACAGTTTCTGCACAGTTACATCCGAGACGAGATTGATGGCGGGATAACAGTTTTCTGACAGCCATATTTTCCGGGCGGCAGATGAGATGACAGGAACACATTACACGGCCCTTGATAGAGGGGGAGAGACTGATTAAAGCGGCAGATTCTGCGGGAGACTGAAGTACAGGCCGCACTCTCCACTCGCTGGATGAATGAGATGGACGGGATTTTAATACACTTTATCCCTAGTTTACCTGGCATGTGGCAGACAGTGAGAGCCAAAGACAACATTTACAGAGAAATTTGTGTAAGGAAAGAGCCAGGAAGGGGTACAGAGAGAAAAATAAAAAAAGAGCAAGGATCACTGTGACCCCATAAACAGAAACAAGGCCCCATCCACAACACTGTCCCCCTACCTATTGTACCCCAATAATCCCACCTCTGTCCCTCTACTGTATCCCAATCATACCACCTGTGTCCCTCTACTGTATCCCAATTATACCACCTCTGTCCCTCTATTGTATCCCACTACCCCCCCCTCTACTGTATCCCAATTATACGCCCTCTGTCCCTCTACTGTCTACTGTATCCCAATTATACCCCCTCTGTCCCTCTACTGTATCCCAATATCCCCCCCATCCCTCTACTGTATCCCAATTATACTCCCTCTGCCCCCCTACTGAATTCCAATAATTCCTCTTCTGTCCTTCTATTGTACCCCAATAACACTTCTCTGTCCTATTTTACCCCAATAATCCCCCCTTTGTCCCTCTACTGTATCCCAATAATTCCCCTTCTGTACCTCTATTGTATCCCAATAATTCCCCTTCAGTACCTCTACTGTATCCCAACAATCCCCCCTCTATCGCTCTACTGTATCCCAAAAATTTCCTTCTGTACCTATATTGTATCCCAATAATTCCCCTTCAGTCCCTCTATTGTATCCCAATAATCCCCCCTCTATCGCTCTATTGTATCCCAATAATTCCCTTTCTGTCCCTCTATTGTATCCCAATAATGTCCCTCTACTGTCTACTGTATCCCAATTATACCCCCTCTGTCCCTCTATTGTATCCCAATATCCCCCCCGTCCCTCTACTGTATCCCAATTATACCCCTTCTGTCCCTCTACTGTATCCCAATTATACCCCCTCTGTCCCTCTATTGTATCCCAATACCCCCCTCCCCATCCCTCTACTGTATCTCAATAATCGCCCACCGTCCCCCCTACTGAATTCCAATAATTTTTCTTCTGTCCCTCTATTGTACCTTAATAATCCCCCTTCTATACCCCAATAACACTTCTCTGTCCTATTTTACCCCAATTATCCCCCCTCTCTCCCTCTACTGTATCCCAATAATACCCCTTCTGTCCCTCTATTGTATCCTAATAATTCCCCCCTCTATTCCTCTATTGTATCCCAATAATTTCCCTTCTATCCCTCTATTGTATCCCAATAATTCACCTTCTGTCCCTCTATTGTATCCCAATAATCTCCCTTCTATCCCTCTATTGCATCACAGTAATCCACCCCCCCCCCCCGTCTCTCTATTTTACCCCAATGCATCCTGTGTCCCCCTCTTGTACACCAAAATGCTCCCTCTTCCACTCTATGTTACCCTAATGCCCACTCTGTCCTTTTGTTATAACCAAATCCCAAATTATGGATGAACCCTCTGCACACCATTATATACCCTTTCTAGAAAACTTTGCAATTAAAAAAAACAGGGATATTTAGTTCACACTTATTGCACTACATGTTAAAGCTGGCCAACTGCATCAAAGTTATCCCTCAATGGCCAGTCCTACTCTGCTCTGCAAATGCTACTGTGGACACAATGCCAACATAGGGCAAATAGACAAAAAATGACGGAGAGCTATTATGTTCAGAAGGATAACTTTGACGCAGTTGGCCAGATTAAACATGTATGGCAATAAGTGTGAACTAAAATCTCTTATTTTTTAAAGCAAAGTTTGATAGAAAGGGTATATATGAGTATAGCAATGTGCAGAGGGTTTGACCACAATTTCTAGTGTTGATATGCTGTCAAGCCCCTTTAGCACCTGATTGATTATATACATGCACAAGCTATTGGGATTTAAGCACAGGTATATCTTGTTTCTGTTGCATTGCAGGTCAGTTACTAGACCTGAACCTAAAAGCTCTCCCCCACTTTGTATCTGTTTGCCCCATGTTGGCATTAAGTCTGCATTTGCAGAGCAGAGTAGGACTGGCCATAGAGGCATTACATTGACTCAGTTGGCCAGCCTAAACATATATTGCAACTATAGATCCCTGTTTTTATTGCAAAGTTTGCTAGAAAGGGTATATAACGTTGTGCAGAAAGTTCATCCAGAATTGCTAATGTTAATATGTGGCCACACCCCTTTAGCACCTATATGCTATATACAGTGAGGGGAAAAAGTATTTGATCCCCTGCTGATTTTGACTTTAAAAATAAATTATCAGTCTATAATTTTAATGGTAGGTTCATTTTAACAGTGAGCAATGTCCCTTGGTTTCACCCCCTACCATACTCCCAGTACTGCCCCATTTAGAGAATTAGGGACCAGGACAATGTCCTGGTGCTCCAGGGCCTTCAAAAGTGTAAGAGGTAGTCAAGAAATGATATGTGTAATTTATGCTAATAGAACGCCTGATGGTGCTCCCTGCATTTTGGGCCTCTGTATGTGGCCAGGCTGTGAAAAAGTCTTAGGCAGGCCATACATGTGTCGAATTTCAAAAGAATTTTCTTTTTAAAAATCTTTTTTAAGAATTTTCGTTTGTATTTTGCACAATTAGTGGGCTGCAGCAACAGCTGATTTTCGTGCGGCAATCAAATTTGAGTAATTGGCATTTTTGAAATTAAAAAAAAACACTAACGATTTTCTAATCAATTATGGGAGAATCGTGCGAGAAATATAATTGAAAAAGAAATTAAAAAAAAATTCCCCAGAAAGAAAAGAAGATTCCCAGCCACGAAAATTCTTTTCTGTAGCAACATGAGGTGAAATTGAAGGCTTGGTTGGCTGAATTTCGAAATCAATGGTGGCACAAAAAGATCACAAAAAGCACCAATTTTCTGATTTTCAAAAGAAAATTATTTCGAAATTCGACCATGTATGACCAGCATTACACATGTGGTATCCCCATACTCAGGACAAGTGGCTAAATGTATTTTGGGTTGTAGTTGCAAGTATGCATATGCTGTGTGTGAGAAATTACTTGTTATTATGACAATTGTGTGAAAAAAATAAATCTTAATTTTGCAAAGAATTCAAAAAAAACTCACCGTGCCTCATGCTAAATACATTGGAATGTCTACTTTCCAAAAAGGGGTAATTTGGGGGGTATTTTTACTTTCCTGACATTTCATCGGCCATCAGTACAATCAGGTGTGATCAATTTTCAGTGATTGGCACCATAGCTTGTAGACTCTATAATTTTCACAAAGACCAAATAAAATTCACTGATTTGGGTTATTTTAACCAAACATATGTAGCAGTATAAATTTTGGACACAATTTATGAAGAAAAATTACTAATTAGCAAAACAGAAACTGCAAGAAAATGCATTTTTTTTAGAAAATTTTCAGCCTTTTTTTCATTTAGGCTGCTTTCACACTGAGACGCTTTACAGACACTATAGCACTAAAAATTGTGTCTGCATAGCGCCTGTAAAGAGCCTCTCCTCTCACTCCAGTGTAAAAGCCCGAGGGCTTTCACACTGGAGCGGTGCGCTGGCAGGACAGTAAAAAAAGTCCCGCAAGCCGCATCTTTGCAGCGCTGTAGGAGTGGTGTATACACCGCTCCTAAAGCGCCCCTGCCCATTGAAATCACTGGGCAGCGCCGCCGAACCGCCGGCAATGCGCTGCTGCAGTGGGACTTTGCTGGCTGTTTTAACCCTTTTTCGCCCACTAGCGGGGGGTTAAAATTGCCCCGCTAATGTCTGAAAACCTCGGCAAAAACGATGGTAAAGAGCCGCTAAAAAAAACGGTGCTTTACCGCTGACGCCCCCAATGCCCCTGTGTGAAAGTAGCCTTATAGCGAAAAAAATAAAAACTCAGTGGTGATTAAATACCACCAAAAGAAAGCTCTATGTGTGTGAAAAAAATGTGAGAGCACCGAAAGCTGAAAATTGGTCTGGTTAGAAAAGGGGTTTAGGCGGTTAACCACTTCAGCCCCGGAAAATCTGGCTGCTCAATGACCTGGCCATTTTTTGCGATACGGCACTGCGTCGCTTTAACTGACAACTGCGTGGTCGTGCGACGCTGTACCCAAACAAAAGTGACGTCCTTTTTTCCCCACAAATAAAGCTTTCTTTTGGTGGTATTTGATCACCTATTTTTTGCGTTATAAACAAGGAAGAGCAACAATTTTGAAAAAAAAAAACACAGTATCTTTTACTTTTTGCTATAATAAATATCCCAATTTAAAAAAAAAAAAAAAGTTTCCTCCAATTAAGCCAATATGTATTCTTCTACATATTTTTGCTAAAAAAGAAATCGCACTAATGCCCCATACACACGGTCAGAAATTCTGCCAGAAAATGTCCGATCGGATCATGTTGTCGGAAAATCCGACCGTGTGTGGGCTCCATTGGACTTTGTCCTGCTCTCAAATTTTCCGACAACAAAATCCGATCTGACTTTTTCCGATCGTGTGTAGAGAATTCCGACGGACAAAGTGCCACGCATGCTCAGATCAAATTAGGAGACCAAACCTATTGGCTCCTAGCCTCGACGTAGTTCCGTCGTACGCAACGAACGTCACCACGTTCAGAATGATCGGATTTTCCGACAACTTTGTCCGACCGTGTGTATGCAACACCAGTGTCGGACAAAATCTGATTTTGTGGTCGGAATTTCTGACCGTGTGTACGGGGCATAAGCGTATATTGATTGGTTTGCACAAAAGTTATAGCGTCTGCAAAATAGGGAATAGATTTATGGCATTTTTTTTTTTTTTTTTTAATAGTAATGGCGGTGATCTGTGATTTTTATCTGGACTGCGATATTGTGGCGGACAAATTGGACACTTTTGACACATTATTGGGGCCATTGACAATTATACAGCGATCAGTGCTGTAATCAAAATTCACTGATTACTGTATAAATGCCACTGGCAGGTAAGGGGTTAACACTAGGGGGAGATCAAGGGGTTAACTGTGTTCTCTAGTGTGTGTTCTAACTGTGGGGGGGATGGGACTGACTAGGGGAGGAGAGAGATCGGTGTTCATACTTGGTATGAACACACAATCTGTCTCCTCTCCCCTGAGAGAACCGGGATCTGTTTACACACCCAGATCGTGGTTCTCGCTCTGTCACAAGAGATCGTGGGTGGCGGGCGGATCATTGCACCCGCCGGGCACTCACATTGGCTCCGGCGTGGCGCCACGGGAGTGCGCACCCCCTATCAGTCAAAAGGCGAACCGACGTACAGTTACGTTGTTTCGCCCAGGGGAGCCAACCTGCTGGTCAGGAAGCGGTTAAAGAACACAACATACAGGGATTTGGGAAATAATTACCGACACTGACACACGTACACCTACACAGGTTGAACTGGATTAATTATTGTCTTTATTCAAGCTTACCTACTATGTAACTATCTGCCAAGGGTTTGTTTGCGGGGGCATTCAGGAAACTATTATTTTATTGTAAAGGAGCCCTGCTAATTTGGTGGGAAGTTAGGTCGAGTTCCTCTGTCTAAACCTGCAACTTGTTATAATGAGGTCCTGTTACCGAAAATTCCCGCGTGAGCAGACACACATAATATTTGCTGATTTTTCAGCTTCTCACGTTAAACCAATAGATGGATTTTTAATAAGGTCAAAGCTCTTGTTTAAGCTGGCATGCAATGGCCTTGATTTGTCAAGCTACAAGAGCACTTTAGGAACCCTAACATGTACTTAATACATGCTGACGTGGCCTTTCAGTCAAAATATTTGTGAGTCATTTAAGCATGCCTTAAGTGCCATTGATAAATCAGGGTTACAGAGACATTAGAGCAGCCACCAATCAGCAATGTGAGAGGTCAAATATCCGTGTTCCTCGTCTGTTCCCATAAATCCCCATTATTCAGTCCCTCTCCTGATGACAGTTGGTATGTCATATTTCACCGTCTGTTCGTCACCTGTGCTCTCAGCAATTTATTGTCATATAGAAACTTCTTCTGTTAGTCGAAGCTTCACAGCTACCAGACAATCGATGTTCAGATGAGACGGTGCTGCTGACACAGTGCATTCCCGCCTCGCACGTGCGGAAAATTACTTCCCGCTAATTTATTCACCGGCGCCCTGTAACCCCTCCCCAAACTGCTGATACAGGCAAAGCGAGGCACGTCAAAACTTCACAATCCGTGTGATGAGGGGAGGGGGGTCGGCTGCCTCTCCGACATCTCCATTTACTGGACTGAAACATTTCTAATGAACAAACCGCTCATTTATAAAACATTTTCTGGCGGCGGTAAAAGAACAGGGCTGAGCTCTGAGCATGGAAATACCAAGTGATTGACGGCTGTCGTGTCCAAATTCTTAGGGTGTAAGCAGCAGTAAAGCAGAATTCAGCAAGCAAAACACAGACATCCACCATAAATATGTAAAGGCAGAATCTGGGCAATCATATAAGCAGCCGTTTTACCTGCCAAAGGATTTGCATCTGCATTTGTCCATCTAGTCCTAGTATTTGCACAGGCCTGCTATGTACAGCCAGTCTGATGACCTGACTTTACTATGCAGCAGTTAGGAAATAGAGTTTGGTCACCTCCCCGCCTCCAGGCTGTGATTGGACAATAAAGGAGAAGCAGCAGGCTGATAGTTCACCTCTCTGCTCTCTCCTCCTCTGTGCATGTTCTTTGTCAGCACATGAACACTGCAGCACTCCTGATAGGCCCCTGCCCCACCCTTTTCTAGTCTAAGGTTCGCTGTACAGATGATATGGATACAAAGGTCAGACATTTGCCTTGAGTTCAGCTTTACAGTGAGAACTACATTTGTTTCTGATTTTTTTAAGGTGAAGAACACATTTGTTTTTGTTCTGAGTTTTTATAAAAACTCGAGCCAAGCTACCATTAAACCTGAGCATACTTTGAGACCATTTTGTGTCTTCTTCATTTGTTTGCTCCCAGAACTCCGTAGAGGAATCCACTGGTCATTCATAGAAACCGGGCAGAATTAACCCTTTCAATTACATGACCTGATATTATATATTTTTGGTTGGATCTCCCCATAAAGTTTTATTCACGTGACCCACGTTAACCTCTCATTTATACAAGGGTTGATCAAGACTGTCAGCGTTCCAGTGTTGGTCATTCTCAGTGTCTAATCTCCATACACAGGTAAGTGCAAAGTCTTATGCGGCGTACACACGGTCGGAATTTCCGATGGAAACAGTCCGATGGGAGCTTTTCATCGGATTTTCCGACCGTGTGTATGCCCATCTGTCTTTTTCTGTCGGAATTTCCGACGGACTTTGGATTGAGAGCCTGTTCTTAATTTTTCAGACGGAAAACCTTTCTATCGGATTTTCCGATCGTGTGTATGCAATTCCGACACGCAAAATTCCGACGTATGCTCGGAAACAATTTGACGCATGCTCGGAAGCATTAAACTTCCCTTTTATAGTGCAGTCGAATGTGTTGTATGCCGCTGTGTTATTGATCGTCGGAATTTGGTATGACCGTGTGTAGGCAAAACAGTTTGATCGAAATTCCGTCGGAATTCCGACGGGAAAACCATCACAGCTTTTTCTGACGAGAATTCCGACCGCGTGTACGCGGCATTAGGTGCTTGTTGGACCCCCTCCTGATTATTAACACCAACATAGGGTGGAGAGGGCACTTTGGCACCATGAAGCTCACTCCAAGTCTTACCAGCACATCCCAGAGGAATAGATGAGGGGGTTTCTGGGGCATACTTTGACTCTTCTCTCCAGAGCTGTAAATTGGAGTTACAGGCGGTACTTCCATTAAGGGACTAACCTAATCCGGTCAACAAGTGGCCCAGGTATAGCTTAGAATCTGAATAAGTCCCAGTTTATATGAGGTCTGGGAGTGGTAGTGCATTTCCCACCCTACTGATGACAGCTGGATCAGGAGCCTAGAGGGCTACATAAGGAGGGAGAGCTGAAATGCGCTAAGGCCCTATCGGGTCAGGTCAAGGGGGGCCTGGGTTTGGCTTGGAAGCAGAGTCCCAGTGTAGGTGAGGAACATGGCAGTGTTTCCAGAGGAAGCTGGATCAGGAGCATTGAGGGCTACTGAGAGCAGCCTGAGGAGAGGCAGCTCGGGATCAGATGAGGTTCACATCCCAGTATATCCCCTCTCGGTGTGGAATGTTGCTGGTACCTGTCTTCCTGCTGGGTTTAGTGCAGAACGGTGAGTTCAGTCAGTAGCTCAGCACTTCAACTCTCTATGATTCTCTTGATCGTATAGCTATGGGAGGAACCTGTTAGTTGGGCTGTACAGGGCCTCATGATTTACAATGGTGGCTCTGCTTTTCTTACATGATACCATTCATGTAAAGAGTGTGGAGGTGGGTGAGGATCTCAGAGTGTAAAAAGAAAGTCTTGTAAACTCCAGCTGGCTAGAAAACAATGACATAAAACATATCCAAAACATTTCAGGGGATTGGGCTCCCTTCTTCAGGGCTTTGGTGGTTTAGAACTGTCGGTTGTAGGCACTGCAGTCAGTGTTATAATATTTTATCAGTGTTTCCTGCAGTGACACAACAGTCACTAAGAAACACAGATATCCTATTAGGAATAGGAACAGTGCAGCACTCCTATATTAAAGTAACACCACATGCAATGATACACAAATTGTAACAATGAATACAGATATAGTTACATAGTTACATAGTAGGTGAGATTGAAAAAAGACACAAGTCCAACCTATGTGTGTGATTATATGTCAGTATTACATTATATATCCCTGTATGTTGTGGCCATTCAGGTGCTTATCTATTAGTTTCTTGAAACTATCAATAACCCCCTGCTGAGACCACCACCAGTGGAAGGGAATTCCACATCCTTGCCGCACTGACAGTAAAGAACCCTCTACGTACTTTAACTACTTGCCTACCAGGCACGACCAGGCCATTTTTCAGCTTTCAGCACTGTCGCATTTTGAATGACAATTGCGCCGTCATGCAAAGCTGTACCCAAATAAAATTTTTATAATTTTTTCCCCACAGATAGAGCTTTATTTTGGTGGTATTTGATCACCTCTGCGGTTTTTATTTCTTGCGCTATAAACAAAAGAAGAGCGACAAGTTTGAAAAAACATAATATTTTTTACTTTTTATTATAATAAATATCCAATTTTTATTTTTTTTTTAAAACAAACTTTTTCCTCAGTTTAGGCCGATACGTATTCGTCTACATATTTTTGGTAAAAAAAAATCGCAATAAGCGTATATTGATTGGTTTGCGCAAAAGTTATAGCGTTTACAAAATAGGGGATAGATTTATAGCAATTTTATTATTATTTTTTTTTTACTAGTAATGGCGGCGATCTGCGATTTTTATCATGACTGTGATATTGCGGCAGACATATCGGACATTTTTGACACATTTTTGGGACCATTCACATTTATACAGCGATCCGTGCTATAAAAATGCATTGATTACTGTATAAATGTGACTGGCAGGGAAGGGGTTAACACTAGGGGGCGCTGCAGGGGTTAATGTGTTCCCTATGTTAGTGATTCTAACTGTGGGGGGAGGGGACTGACTGGGGGAGGGGACCGATCGGTGTCCCTATGTACAAGGGACACACCATCGGTCTCCTCTGCAGTGACAGGACGTGGATCTGTGTGTTTACATACACAGATCCACGTCCTGCTCAGTTACTGGGCAATCGTGGGTGCCCGGCGGACATCGCGGCCGGCGGGCACGCGCACCGGGTCCCCAGCGACGCGGCGGGCACGCGCGCACGTCCACTAGTGGCCAAAATGTAGACGCCGTCATATCAATTTTAATGAGTGGCCACGTGTCTTGTTAAACTCCTTTTTGCGAAAAAGTTTTATCCCTATTGTGGGGTCACCAGTACGGTATTTATAAATTGAAATCACATCCCCTCTCATGTGTCTCTTCTCCAGAGAGAATAAGTTCAGTGCTCGCAACCTTTCCTCATATCTAATATCCTCCAGACCCTTTATTAGCTTTGTTGCCCTTCTTTGTACTCGCTCCATTTCCAGGACATCCTCCAGATGGGAATGAAAACACTAAAATTCAAATAAGTCAGTATATTAAAAAAAAATAATAATCTTCTGAAACAGTGTGTCTTCTTATCGGTTCATCTCCATGTGCCTTTTCACTACCCTCAACCTAAAATTGGAAACACACTCACTAAATGTCTTGCCTTCTATTATGAAAGACGAGCATCGTTTTGTATATCCCCATGGCAAACTTTGCACAGACAAGTTCCACTGGTTCAATTCTGCACTGGCCTTCTTTCAGACACAAAGTAAAATAAAAAGACTGCATATAATTCAAAATCCTTAATTGATTAACCAACAGTTTTAAACATACAGTATATCCGCTCACATGTAAAACAGCATCACAGTTGCAAACAATCCCAACAACATTTACCTCTATTCACATGGCTTACACACCAATAATCTCCAGGTTGCGACTTGCGGCTCCTGGAGTCTGGTCAGGTAGGAGGACACAGATTGCAGTGCCCATCACCAACATATTTTCCATTACCAAACCCCTGAAGAAGGGAAACCCCTACCCCCTGAATTGCATTAACTTTATTATTACGTTAGAAAACACAGCTATCGTTGTTCTTCAACCGGCTGGAATCTCCAAGACTTTCTTTTCATTCGATATTCTCCCTACCCACCTCCAACAATCTTCACATACTTAAAGGGACCACTCCAAGGACCCCACAATGAGTTTATCCACCACAGGATTACCCACCAGCAGCAAGGTCTATTGCTACGTCACACCTACACTACGAATATTACCATCAGTGCTGGGACAAGGTCTTTTATTTCCAGGAAGGCCAAAGTACCCCACCCCTATGAACTACTTCAGAAGCATAGGTTGCAGGTCTTGCCCTTTTTGTGCCCTCCTCATGCTGAAGTGCCCAATGCATCTGTCTCTTCTGTCTAGTCCTAGGCCCTAAATACCATGCAGACAATGGTACCATGAACAGAAATCTCATAATAAGACCTACACAGAAAACTCTGCAAAGCTGGGCCTTGCTGACTGGTATAGAAATGCTCTAGACTAGACCTGCTATACATACAGTATCTTAACATTAGTATTCCCATAGAGAAGATCACTGTAAAGAGGTACCATGGCACAACATTTGAATTCGACATCCGGTATAATGAATGCAATACATGCAGCTGAGACCACTCCTTTTAATAAAGTCTTGCATCTGGCTGCATTTGCTGGCTAGCATTGGTTGAGCGCCTTTAAAGAATGACTCCACCCATATGCACTTTCCTCACTGGTTATAGAATTGAGTTGCTGCCATAGATAGAAGGAGTGTTCCTTCACTTCTCCTCCACTCCACATAATTTCCGCTGCCAGGGAAACCGCTTCTCTACCCTCCACTTCATCCTGCATGTGCTGCTTCTCTCTCTACTTTCCTCCAGTCCAGCCCTAAAGATCTCGCCAACCAGCTGTCATCACCAAGTACGAAACCTTGACACTAGGTATCCTGTTTGGGAACCTTTCCCATTTAAATAGCTGGCAAAAACAGTAACAAAATTTATAAACGGAAAGAATTGCGCTAGGTGTGAAAGAATGTATATAAGTCAAAAAAATACCGTGAAGGTTATCCTGCTGCTGAACATTAATAACCCCGATATAGGGCACAAAGATTGGATGTATAAAATAAAAATGCAGCACTGGATAGTGAATATATGTTAATTGCTAACAAATGACAAAAAGCATGAGTGCTATCAAAATCAAATAATGTGAATAAGAGCGGTGTAAACCACATTTAAAAAAGATCTAATATTCAAAATATTCAAGTATATGATTCATGAATGAAAATTAAACCCAAATTGCTGTGAAAAAAACGATGTGAAAGAAATCAAAATATTCAAAATAAAAAGTTCATAAGTGAAAGTTCAAAGGAATCTTGTGTGAAGATTATTCCTATATTAAGACATCCACAATGTACTCCAACAGATACTTTTCACCTCTTGTGCTGCCCGTCACCACAAAGTAAGACAAAAGGGAAGGCTTACCAGAAAGCCAGCGACCGCCCTTATTCAGGGGGTTCAAGCTGAGCTTAGTAGAACAGCCTTGGTGCTGTTAAGTATCACCGACATCCCATTCGATCACCCTTCCACTGCAGTGTTTCTCCTATGTAAGGGATAATAACAGGATCCTCGATTCCCGCAAGATGGATGGAACCTCCAGTGGATGGGGAGCAGGAGAGAAAAAAAGGCTCCGATAGTGTTGGCATTTTCAAAAAGGAAGGATTTTATTGAATAAAAAATCCTAATACACGTAAATAACCTTGCAAGGTATGTAGAACGGGCTCCGAGCGTCTAAGGATAAGAAATAGCTATCGCACATGCGCAGTGCCTGTGTACGCGTCAACCCTACGACCGCTTCGTCAGATATGGCCTCATCAGGGGTACCTCTTATTTACATTATTTGATCTTGATAGCAGTCATGCTTTTTGTCATTTGTTAGCAATTAACATATATTCACTATCCAGTGCTGCATTTTTCTTTTATACATTCAAAAACAGTAACAGCCCAGAAGAAGGAGGAAGTACTTTCCCCTGAAACATGTTGGCTTGATGTGCATGTTTGTCACCTCCATAAACAGCTTTTTATCTACTATTATACTCTTATTTCATTGGACACTGGGCGCTCCTTCTTTCCTACTTTTCCAAGTCTACATGTGGAAATGATCTCAAGGCTGTACTAAAAAGGCAGTAGCCCAAACCCCAAGAGGGTTCACCGCCTTCATCCAATATTGAGAAAATTAAGTACCGTATATACTCGAGTATAAGCCAAGTTTTTCAGCAAATTTTTTGGTGCTGAAAGTGCCCCCCTCGGCTTATACTCGAGTCAAGCAATTTTCTGCAGAAAAAATAATAATTTCCGACCCGACTTTAGGGCCCCGTATCTCGGGCCACTTGATGCTAGGAACCCCAGATTTGGTATGCCAACCCAGTGGACCTAGCACTACAACATATACAAAGATGGAGTTCCTAGCACTAAGAGATACAGGCCCCAAAATCGGTTCGGAAAATGTCATTCTCTGCTGCAGAAAAGTGCTTGACATTTTCCCACCGATTTGGGTCCCCATATCTCGGGGACACTTGGTGCTAGGAACCCCAAATTTGGTATTCAAATCCAGTGGAACTAGCACTACAACATATCCAAAGATGGGGTGACCCCGAGATACAGGGCTCCAAAGTCAGTCAACTGTGTTCATCTGCAGCAATGTTATTTCAGGTCCCTTTGGGCATTTAGGAACCCTTAACTACCAAGTTTGAAGTTTGGGGGACCTATGGCTGCAAATGGGCACAGTGAGGCTGCAAATGGGCATTGTTGACCCTCTTTTCCACTTACAGTAGCTGCGCATTTCTCACCCTAGGCTTATACTCGAGTCAATACGTTTTCCCAGTTTTTTGTGGTAAAATTAGGTGCCTCGGCTTGTATTCGGGTCGGCTTATACTCGAGTATATACGGTAATAGGAAAAATGGACTTTGATGGCACGTATAGAAAAATATAACACATTTTTTAATATTTCACATAAATTACAAATGTATACAGTACACATTTAATAAAACACACAATTTTGTACATAGAGAAGGACCCATTGGTTAGCCCAAGGGGAATATCACTTGTATACGTCCTGTGGGGCTATACTATTTTTATCAGGAAAAGCCCACACTGAGATACGGCATTGGCTCTTGGGTGTTCAAAGGTCCTTAAAGAATTTATCCAACATTGGGCACAACCTATAGGAGGAACTCCTCCTACTTGCCCACACTACCACCCATCTTATGCCCCGTACACGCGGTCGTAAATTCCAACGGAAAATGTCCGATCGGACCATGTTGTCGGAAAATCCGCCCGTGTGTGGGCTCCATCAAAGCTCCTGCTCTCAAATTTTCCGACAACAAAATCCGATCAGACTTTTTTCGATCGTGTGTAGAGAATTCTGATCGGACAAAGTGCCACGCATGCTCAGATCAAATTACGAGACCAAAGCTATTGGCTACTAGCCTCTATGTAGTTTTGTCGTACGCAACGAAACGTCACCACGTTCGGAATGATCGGATTTTCCGACAACATTGTCCGACCGTGTGTATGCAACACCAGTTTTGGACAAAATCCGTCGGAAAAAATCTGACGGATTTTGTGGTCGGAATTTCCGACCGTGTGTGTGGGGGCTAAGACTAGCGACTGATCTAGTCAGTCCAGCGTGGTCTTCAGGTCAAACGAGATAAACAATAAAAACAAGATAAACGATATAAGGAGATTAGCTTAAAGATCCTTTTACGCAGGTCAGTGAAGGGTCAACAAACCAGGGGGATGTTGGGCTGTGTCCTGATGGTAAATGGGGGGCTGTGATAGCTGAATGATCCCTCTTCAGTGGCCTTGGTACACCTGCCATCCACCACTAGTATAAGCCATTATTTACAGTACATGTCAGATACTTAGGATTTATGACCATTAGAGTGCAGTGTTTGCTCCAAAATGAAGAGGGCGATATTAACAATGGCACTTCTTTGGCAGGTATAGAGAAGAGAATAGAATTTAAAGCATGGCGGGTTGACATGACCAATAAGCTGCTTTCTGAATTTTTCAACAAGTGTACAACTATTAGAGCCATGCAGTGCACATAATAAATTATCAGCTTGTTTACTATGGCTAAAGGATCAAAAACATAATTTTTTTTCCGTTTTGCTGTATCGCTCTCAATCCATTTTGTTGTCAGATTTAAAAAATATCACTTTAACCTCTTATAAATCATCCCCAAAGTTTGTGAGGGTGTCCGGCACAACAGCTTTTTAAAGAACGAGGTTTGTAGCAGACCAAAGACCAGTCCTCTTCTTCCCTGTTGCGGAAGAGTAAAAGCATTTTCCTCAACCCCCTGGTTTTGTATGCAGTGCGGAGATTTCCTGGTCGGCGGTGCAGCGCGCGCTCATTACGCCATTTTCCTCCAGGAATAAAGCCGAGCAGGTTAGGCAGAGTAATATCTGTCATTATTTAGCTGCCGTTCTCTGGGAGTCGCCGTAAGTCTCCGCTCTGGGCTTGTTTCAGAGGCTGAAAACATATTTTTACAAAACGTGCCGCAGTTTACATCTGCATCCTTAAAGCTGCAAATTATCCGTCAGGCCATACGCGGAATCGCTTTGTATCTGCAACAGATTGCCTAAAAGCCTGGAGAAAAGAACATTCTATATTTATCATCTCAATACATATCGTAAGAGTATAAGTATACACGGTATGGTGAGAAGGGACTGAAGCAATCACAAACCCTCCAACTGAATCAGTGCGTAGTACAGCAAAGCCTTCCTAGAACAGAAGGTAGTCACATGTCCCATTCCATCACTTATCCCAAAATTAGGAAAATGATTCCTCATTTCAGGACAGGGGGTGGAGCCATACATATTACTACTTTACATCAGGGCTTGACAAACTTGCTTTGAATCTAGGAGCCACCTAAAAAAGTTAGGAGCCATTTTTTTTTTTTAACCACTTGCCTTCCAGGAACTTTCACCCCCTTCCTGCCCAGGCCAATTTTCAGCTTTCAGTGGTGTCGCACTTTGAATGACAATTGCGCAGTCATGTAACACTGTACCCAAATGACATTTTTGACCTTTTTTTCACACAAATAGAGTTTTGTTTTGGTGGTATTTAATCACCACTGGGTTTTTTTTTTTTTGTGCTAAACAAACTAAAAAAGACCGAAAGATTTGTAGAAAAAAAAAACACACGAGCGGAAATTCCGCCAGCAAAAGTCCGATGAGAGCTTTTGGTCTGAAAATGCGACCGTGTGTATGCTCCATCAGACTTCTGCTGGGGGAATTCCAGCCAGCAAAAGATTGAGAGCGTGTTCTAAATTTTTCGTTTGGAAAATTCTGATCGGAAATTCCAAACGTCTGTAACAATTTTGACACGCAAAATTCCTACGCATGCTCGGAAACAATTTTGACGCATGCTCGGAAACATTGAACTATTTTCTCGGCTCGTCGTAGTGTTATACGGTTGAAAGTATACGGTTGAAAGTTTAGCAAACTTTTGTGTGACCGTGTGTATGCAAGCCAAGCTTGAGCGGAATCCCGTCAGAAAACACACCCAAGATTTTTCCCCGGCGGAAATTCCGCTTGTGTGTACGCGCCATAATTCTTAATTTCTGTTATAAAACTTTCAAATAAGTAATTTTTCTTCTTTACTGATATGGGGTGATGAGGCTACGCTGATGGGCACTGGTAAGACTGTGCTGATGGGCACTGGTAAGGCTGCGCTGATGGGCACTGGTAAGGCTGCGCTGATGGGCACTGGTAAGGCTGCGCTGATGGGCACTGGTAAGGCTGCACTGATGGGCACTGGTAAGGCTGCGCTGATGGGCACTGGTAAAGCTACACTGATGGGCACTAATGAGGCTGCACTTTTTTTTTCCTTTTTTGTATGTTGTTTTTTGGGTGGGGATAAGTGATGGTTATGTTTTGTGTGTTTTTGATTTTGTTTGTATATGGAAAAATAAAAAAAATTATTTGATATGACGTATGACTACCTTCTTTCCTAAGAAGGATTTACTGTGCTACGCACTGATTTTGTTGGAGGGCTTTGTGATCCCTTCAGTCTCTTCCCACCATAACCTCTATGGTTACATTGTCTCATTGGGTCCCAAGCCCTACTCTATAGAAGAAGCCATGGTTTCCATACACCGCTCTGGAAGGCTAAAACAGCTGTATGCAGATGAGAGTAAAATGGTTCTATAATATTAGACCATCCTTTCTTAACTGTTTTACCCCAAAGAAACCCTTGAAGTAATTTCCAGGTCTCAGGGTACCCCTGGTAAGATTGGTTCATTGGGGTCATTAACAACTCCAATACCAGGCACTTTCCCCCTTCCTGCCCAAGCCAATTTTCAGCTTTCAGCTCTGTCGCTTTTTAAATGACAATTGCTCAGTCATGCTACACTGTAACTGTAAATTTGTATCATTTTATATCATTTTGTTCCTACAAATAGAGCTTTATTTTGGTGGTATTTGATCACCTCTGGAATTTTTTTATTTTTTTGCTAAACAAATAAAAAAGACTGAAAATTGTCAAAAAAAACCTTTGTAAATAAGTACATTTTCTCATTCACTGATGGGCACTGATGAGGCTGCACTGACGGGCACTGATAAGGCGGCACTGATGGGCACTGATGAGGTGGCACCAATGAGGTGGCACTGATGATGGGCACTAATTGGCATTGGTAGGCGGCACTGATAGGTGGCACTGATATGCAGCACTGATGGGCATTGATAGGTGGCACTGATGGGCACTGAAAGGTGACACTGATGGGCACTGATAGGTGGCAGTGATGGGCACTGATAGGTGGCATTGATGGGCATCACTGGCAGGCATTAGTGATGGGCACTAATTGGCATCAATTGTGGGCACTGATTGGCATCCCTGGTGGCCATGGATGGCATACCTGGTGGTGATAAGTGGTGGGCATCTCTGGTGGTCCTGGTGGCATCCCTGGTGGTCCTGGGTGGGCATCCTCGGGGGGGCTGCGCTAATAATCAATCCGATCGGCTCTCCTCTACTCGCGTCTGACACACGCCTACACAGCCTTTCCTGTTTACTCCGTGATCAGCTGTGATTGAACACAGCTGATCATGTGGTAAAAAGTATCAGTCAGAGACTCTTTACCTAGATCGGAGTTGCGGTGTGTCAGACTGACACGCCGCACCACCGATCACCGCGCTGCGCCTCCATGGGCGTACGCCCGCATGTTATCCTGATCACGTCATATGACGTCCAGTCAGGATAACAAAACCACTTTGCTATAGGGCGGGCGGGAAGTGGTTAAGAAAATGCCCCTCACAGGGATGGCCAGAATATTGTTGTTGTTCAGGCGTTTAATCGTGTCCAACTCTTTGTGACCACATGGACCATATCGCTCCAGGCTTTTCTGTCCTTCACTGCCTCCCGCAGTTTGCTTAACTTCATGTTCATTGTTTCGATGATGCTATCCATCTTGTTTTCTGTCGTCAGCTTTTTTTTTTTCCTTCCATGTTTCCCAGCATCGGGGTCTTTTCCAATGAGTCCTCTCTTCGCATTAGGTGGCCAAAGTAATTGAGTTTCAGCTTTAGGATTTGTCCTTCCAGTGAATATTCAGGGTTGATTTCCTTCAAGATTGACTGGTTTGACATTCTTGCCATCCAAGGGACTTTGAAGAGTCTTCTCCAACACCATAGTTCAAAAGCATCAATTCTTTGGCCTTCAGCCTTCATTATGCTCCAACTTTCACAGTCATAGGCTACTACTGGGAATACCATTGCTTTGACTACACGGCACTTTGTCGGTAGGGTGATGTCTCTGCTTTTTATAAAGTTGTCTAGTTTTACCATTGCTTTCCTCCCAAGAAGCAAGCGTCTCCTAATTTCATGGCTACAGTCACCATCTGTTGTGGCCAGAATGACACCCTTGCAATCATGCTGCTGGCTCTGCCAAGTGGCGTTGGACCTAGAACTATGCAGGCACCATTATATCAGAGGTCAGTTAGCCACAGTCCAAGGAACCATTAGCCAACCCTGGAGGAATCCTTTGGTTGCACAGAACCCTGGCTGTGAATAGCTGTATCGGGCTAGAATTGTGTTATACACCATCGGTTTTGGATGTGCATCCGGCTGCTGGGACATACGGAAATTATTTGCATAGCTCCCACACTGAATTGAGGAATAATCCTCTTATTTTAGGAAGATGTGATAGAATATGATGGGAAGACCTTTTGTTCTAAGAAGGCTTTACTGTACTAATTCATAGCATAGAGGGCCCTTAGCAATATCTACT
The DNA here is from genome assembly GCA_028564925.1 of Lithobates sylvaticus. NCBI lineage: Eukaryota > Metazoa > Chordata > Amphibia > Anura > Ranidae > Lithobates > Lithobates sylvaticus. Next base: position 182,309,018 of record CM053035.1, on the reverse strand, counting down.
ACAGATTCCAAGCCCTGCTGGCTGAAAACTTTGCACCTGACCCCATCCAGTGTCTGAAGTCTTTCTGCATGTTAGTGGGCAGGCAGGTTCCTCCCTATTGATGAACGTTTAGTAGTAGAAGGAAGCATCTTACTGGTCCTGATCAGGGCCATCTTTAATATTGATTGGACCCTAGGCAAACATTTTCTTGGGCCCCCTCTTCCATGCAATTTCGCTCTCCACATGCTTTGAGGCATACAATAAATAGCAGCTAGACTCAAAATCAGTTTACTGAATCACGTCAGGCAGCGTTTGGTTGCCAGAGGTTACAGTGTATCATTTCCGCTCACTGACTGGTTGCTAGAGGTTACAGCACACATTATGGCTCACTGTTATTTTCTAGAGGCTACAGCACATGACTTATGCTTGTCGATTTGTTGTTAGAGGTTACTGAACATTATTACTGCTCACTGATTGGTTGCAAGAGGTTAGTGCACAGCATTACTGCTCACTGATTGGTTGCTAAAGGTTACAGCACATCATCACCTCACAGCCTGCCTGCGTATTTACATGTACCAAAATTCAGGGTACTGTGGCACCATGTTATTTTGAAAAAGGGTTCCACCTCCAATTTGCTTACTTTTGCAGAACAGGATGATGTTAGGCTTAATGACCACAGTTGTAGGCAGAACTTTCAAGCATGCTCCTTTACCTCCCCAGTGGGCAGCATTTAGCAGAAATGATGGTGGATGTGACCTCAGGGGGACATGATATACATATGAACATATCAATGCCATGGTCCACGACTATTTACATATTAATGCCACCACTTACATAGTTACATAGTTAGCTAGGCCGAAAAAAGACACAAGTCCATCCAGTTCAACCATAAAAAAAAAAAAAGAAATAACAAATAAAAATAAAATATATCGTACAATCCAATAAACCCATATTATACCCACAGTTGATCCAGAGGAAGGCAAAAAAAAAACCAAAAGAGCATGCTCCAATCTGCTACAGCAGGGGAAAAAAAATCCCTTCCTGATCCCCCGAGAGGCAATCGGATTATCCCTGGATCAACTTTACCTATAAATGTCAGTACCCAGTTATATTATGTACATTTAGGAAAGTATCCAGGCCTTTCTTAAAGCAATCTACTGAGTTAACCAGAACCACCTCTGCAGGGAGTCTATTCCACATTTTCACAGCTCTTAAGCCCCATACACACAGTCGGACAATCCGCGGACCAGGTCGGTCGGATCCTGTCCGTCATACTTTGTCTGATGTTGGTTTTGCGTACACACGGTCGGACAAAGTTGTCGGAAAATCCGATCATTCTGAACGTGGTGACGTTTGTTGCCTACGACGGGACTACGTAGAGGCTAGTAGCCAATAGCTTTGGTCTTGTAATGTGATCTGAGCATGCGTAGCACTTTGTCCGGTCGGACAACCGTACACACGATCGGATTTGGTGTGATCGGACCGTGTTGTCGGCAAATCTTTCCAGCAGGAGATAAGACTTTGTCCGTCGGACAATCCGACGTACACTGTCCGATGGTGCATACACACGGTCTGATTTTTCAACAACATTGTCCGATCGGACAGAATCCATGAAAAAGTCCGACCGTGTGTATGGGGCTTTACTGTGAAGAAACCTTTCCGTATTTGGAGATGAAATCTCTTTTCCTCTAGGCGTAGAGTGCCCCCTTGTCCTATGTGTTGACCGTAAAGTGAATAACTCAACACCAAGTTCACTATATGGACCCCTTATATATTTGTACATGTTGATCATATCCCCCCTTATTCTCCTCTTCTCAAGAGTGAATAAATTCAGTTCCTCTAATCTTTCCTCATAGCTGAGCTCCTCCATGCCTCTTATCAGTTTGGTTGCCCTTCTCTGCACTTTCTCCAGTTCCCTGATATCCTTTTTGAGAACTGGTGCCCAAAACTGATGAGGTCTTACTAATGATTTGAACAGGGGCAAAATTATATCTCTCTCTCTGGAGTCCATACCTCTCCTAATACAAGAAAGGACTTTGCTCGCTTTGGAAACCGCAGCTTGACATTGCATGCTATTATTGAGCTTATGATCTACCAAAACCCCCAGATCCTTCTCCACTACGGATTCCCCCAGTTGTACTCCCCCTAGTATGTATGATGCATGCATATTCTTAGCCCCCAAGTGCATAACTTTACATTTATCAACATTAAACCTCTGCTGCCACATAGTCGCCCAATTAGACAGAGCATTGATGTCGGCTTGTAAATTGGAGACCTCCTGTAAGGACGTTATTCCACTGCATAGCTTGGTGTCATCTGCAAAGACAGAAATGTTACTTTTGATCCCAGACCCAATATCATTTATAAATATATTAAAAAGTAAGGGTCCCAGCACTGAACCTTGGGGTACACCACTGATAACCTTAGCCCATTCAGAGTAAGAATCATTAACCACAACTCTCTGAATTCTGTCTTTTAGCCAGTTTTTACATATCAATGTAAATGTATCAATGTATCAATCACTATTTACATATCAATGCAGGTTATTTACATGTAAACACAGGGTCTGCAGGTGAGTCATCTGTACATGGCAATAGGGCAGAGCTGGGCAGCAGAAGTTTACACTGAGAATCTGAGATATCAGGACACGAGACTAAAACTTCAAGGTATAAGGGAATCTAAACTGGGATAGTTGGCAAGTATGAGGCAGCTGCTTTGGGCCCCACTACAATGATAGCACCCAGGGCAGCTGCCCCTTTTGCCCTGCCTTAAAAACGATCCTGGTCCTGATGATATCTTGCACACACCAGTGATACATATGAAAGATGATTATAGCTTTAGATTAGCACTTGCTGAGAGATGGCAGTGGGTGGATTCCAAGGCTGCAGATATCAATGACAAATGGGAAGGTATTGGTGCTTTAACAATCGTTTAAAATAACAATTTCAGTATTTTTTTTACTCTCTTGTGTTGTGCTCAGAGATTCCGTCTAGTTTTGTTGGCTGCGGCTCTGCCAGTAAATTTGTTATATAAATAGGACTCTGATCATAAGAGACTTTTATGATGGCTTTAAAATCTGACCTTGACTGCCGCATACCCATGACAATGTGCATTCACCACCGCGTTCCAGAGTCTGGAGTGTGTGCGCGGGTCACTGCTTTATTCACGCTTTAGGGAGGTGGGAAATGGGGTGAAGGATATTTTTATTGATAGTAATATCACAGATTTACCAGCGTGATCTCCGCTGCGGAGAACACAAAGCCGTAGATTGGACGTGTAAATTGACGAAACTCACAATCACAGCTGGTAAATGGAATAGTCCACTTTCATGGGCAATAATGGCTGAGCCGGGGCTCTGCTCCTAAAATTTCACAATTGAGATCTCTGAGAGTTTCACCTTATATATAAAGATGTTGTGGGGAAAATCTCTGCTTGTTTATCTGGCAAAAAAGGAAATTGTGTTTTTATTTGTAAAAAATAAAAATGTATTCACCTAAACTAGGGGTCTCCAAACAAAGGGCAAGTTTACTGCGCTTCAGACTCGAAGGGGGGGCTTGACTGTGGTCTGTGGGAATAGAAAATGCCCCGGCATCAGTGGGACTAAACATTTCCCCAGTCTTCAATGGGAGGAGGAATAGTGCCCCATCGTTGGTGTCATCGGGAGGAACAGTACCCCATCTTTAGTGTCATTGGAGGAAAATTGCTCCATATTTGGTGTCATTTCTTTTTTTTTCGAATGCCCATGGCGTGTGAAACACACTCAAAAACTTCACCCGGTGCCCAAAAAATGTGCACACACAAGAGTGAAACAGAAAAAAGTGCAACGGGTACATAAGCCCTCTGAAATCAGAGGGCCTTACCCTGAATCCCCCGGGGCGTTAGGCTCCTGACAGGGACAAGGGTACTTACACTTGGTCCATCTGGCCGAAACTAGACAGACCCCTTTCTCTGGAGGATCTGCCGAAACAGACCCACCCAAAGAGAGACCTCATGAGAGAGGGTGAACCAAGCCAAAAGGCCATGTCCACCCCCTCCCAAGACTTTCAGGGCAGGCCCGAGGACCTGCAACCCTACCAGTCACACAGTGCAAAACCGTGTACAAACACATAAATACAAAAAGTGACACACAAAGGAATACATAAAATAAAGTGGGGGAGGAAGGAAGTGGAGAGGAGAGTGAAAAGTGTGTAATACAATGGCAAGGCCCTCTGGCCAGGAATAAAAAATCCCTCCGCTTCCAGCAAAAAAAGTCCCCGGCCCAGGAGGCAGGTGCTAAAAAAGCGTGTATATGGTGCAGTGACCGTGGTGCCATAAATCAATGTGACCCTCACTCACAGTGATTATACGGCACCCCTGGACTGCCACTCCAGGGGCACATACATCACAGGCTTTCAATACCAACCCTGACCAACGACCCAGACCACAGCAGCCCCCACCCCAGGCAGGAAGACATGAAGTTCTGAGAGCTTGGTGAGAGCCCTTTACCATCAGGCTCCACCATCGCTCCCATCACTCCTACCTAATTACATCCGGGAAGTACTAACTGCTCCTTCTCCCCTCAAAAGGAGGTGCCGGTGTTCTCTCCCGAAAAACTGTCTGGAGCTAGAACTACCCCAATCTAGGCCAGAAGGCCAGGGACCTGACCCTCTGGCCAGACCCAATGCAGCACCCATCCTCACCAGGAGCACCCTTCCGGATGGCTCAGACTCAACCATCGGCTGGCCCCCAGTATCTGTCGGCGGCATAGTCCCTACCGAAACCGCCCTTCCAGGTGAAATGACACCATTGGATTTGCCCGCCCTCTCCAATGGGAGTGGCACAGCGCCTCCTCTGGCAACTGATAAGAACAGATACTACACTTGATCTTAGCCAAAAGGCAGAGAAGTGTGTCATTGGGATGAATAGAGCCCCTTCTTTAGTGTTACTAGGAGGAATAGTGCCCCATCATTGGTGTCAGTAGGAGGAAAAGTGCTCCATATTTGGTGTCACTGGGAGAAATAGAGCCCCAATCTTTGGTGTCAGTGGAAGGAATAGTGCCCCATCGTTGGTGTCAGTGGAAGAAATAGTGCCCCATCGTTGGTGTCAGTGGGAGCAATAGTGCCCCATTGTTGGTGTCAGTGGGCGCAATAGTGCCCCATTGTTGGTGTCAGTGGGAGGAATAGTACCCCATCTTTAGTATCATTGGAAGGAATAGTTCCCTATCTTTGGTGTCACTGAGAGGAATAGTATCCCATTTTTGGTGTCCGATTATTAAAAGTCAGCAGCTGCAGTATTTGTAGCTGCTTACTTTGAATTAATTTATTTTTTTAAGCGGAACACCACTTTAAGAAAAAAAAAACGATTGCCAAATGTAAGAGAGGGAGGAGGCCCGGGCAGCATGGCATGATATTTATTTATTTAGGGTTGAAATAAACCTAAACCATACCTACCCGCAATATGGTTCCAGTTTCCGAGACACTGGTGTAGCAACAGCAGACTACAATTACCAGTTATGCAGACTACCTCCCGTCATTTTCCATCTATTCCAGTGTCCCTCTAGTGCCCGGCTCCAGTAACTGTCATCTTATTTGTGAGCCAAACAGGTAGGATTGTGGAGCTAGTAGTTTTTGGATCAACCATTCAGATCCTGTGATATTACCCACGGACTACACATCCCAGATACCCCTGCGCAGCACGAGAGGACCTCTGGGAGGAACTATATAAAGGGTCAGCGAATCCGCAGCGGGTCTCTTCTTCCTGGGCCTCACTGAGTGCATACCTCTCTGCTGCTAGTGGAGAGGGCTGCGGCCTACCACGTGGGGATCGCATAGTAGGACAGGGGGCCCAAGTCTGCTTGCTATTCGTCAGACATCGACGCAGCATCAACTCATCAGATGGACCCAACGACCGCCAGTATCCTGCAGCTGGTGGGTCATCACTGTTCATCTTTCCGAAGGACATCACATTCAGAGTCGCTGTTCCAGAGGCTTCTATCGTGTCCTGACGTTGGTGAGAGGGCATTCGCCCAGTGGTTGCAATCCTTATCTGGTTATCTTAAGATATAAAGGTTTAACCACTTAAAGCTGAGTTCCACCCAAAAGTGGATCTTCCTCTTTCAGCACTCCTCGCCCCCTTACATGCCACTTGTGGCATGTTATTTTTTATTGGGGGGGGTGCAGGTGCTTAGTTTTGAGTGGGACTTCCTGTCCCACTTCATGCTTCCGAGTACGGGCCTAAGCGACTCCTACTCTCCCCCTAGGTGGCCCCTCCTCTCCCCCTAGGCGGCCCTTCCCTCTCTGCAATCTTCTGGGACACATCACAGGTCCCAGAAGATTGCCTGTCCACTGGGAGAGCGCAGTGCGACTTGCGCATGCGCAGTGCACGCCTGCCCGTGAAGCCACAAGCTGTCATGGCCGGGTGCCCACAGTTTTAATGAAGGCAGAGAGGAGGGGGAGAGAAGCGAGGCTCCGTGCGGCCACATTGCTGGACCGTAGGACAGGTGAGTGGCTGTTTATTAAAAGTCAGCAGCTAAACTTTTTGTAGCTGCTGACTTTTAATAAACAAAAGCCTGGGACTCCACATTAAAGTGGTGTTTCCACCAAAATTACAACATTATGTGTATTTACATAAAATTCACTTACCTATTTCTCCCTGTTGCTAGGTGGTCCCACGAAATCTGCCCCTTCCTCAGCCCGGGCTAGAAACTTCACTTCCGATCGGCAGTCAGTCATCTGGGATACGTGACAGGTCCCAGGTGACTGTGCGGCGTATCACGCTGTGCGGCGCCGCTCGCGCATGCGCAGTGGGTGCCCGGCTGTGAAGCCCCAGCCCTGTGCCCACAGTAAGGATACCGGCGCCACGAGTGGAGCGGGGAACGAGGGGGGGCATCGTTCCCCCGCATCGCTGGACCCTGGGACAGGTAAGTGTCCGATTCTTAAAAGTCAGCAGCTGCAGTATTTGTAGCTGCTGACTTTAAAAAAAAAAATTTTGATGGGCACTCCTCTTTAAGGACCGAGCCTATTTTTCAGACTCAGTGTTTACAAGTTAAGATCATTTTCTTTTTGCTATAAAATTACTTAGAACCCCCAAACATTATATATTTTTTTTTCTAACACCCTAGAAAATAAAATGGCGGTCGTTGCATTACTTTATGTCACACGCACTTTTTTTGGAAAAAAATACACCTTTTTCCCAAAAATAAGACAATAAAAAATAAGACAATAGTAAAGTTAGCCCATTTTTTTTTTATATTGTGAAAGATAATGTTACGCCGAATAAATTGATACCCAACATGTCACGCTTCCAAATTGCGCCCGCTCGTGGAACAGCTACAAACTTTTTTACTTAAAAATCTCCTTAGGCGAAGTTCAACAATTTCTACAGGCTACCAGTTTTAAGTTACAGAGGAGGTCTAGAGCTAGAATTATTGCTCTCACTCTAATGATCGCGGCTATAACTCATATGTGTGGTTTGAACACCATTTTCATATGCTTTTGCTTCTGCGCGCGAGCTCATCCAGATGGGGCACTTTAATTTCATTTTTTTTTATTTTTTTATTTTTTTTTGACACTATCCTTTTAAAAAAAAAAATTTGGGTCACTTTTATTCCTATAACAAGGAATGTAAACATCCCTTGTAATAGAAAAAAAGCATGACAAGACTTCTTAAATATGAAATCTGGGGTCAAAAAGATCTCAGATCTAACATTTACACAAAAATGCAATAAAAAAATAAAATAAAATGTAATTTGAAAAAAAAAAAAAATTCTCCTTTAAGATCATTTGGCGGAAGTGACATTTGACGTCGCTTCCGCCAGTCAATGCTATGGAGCTGAGTGGGGGCCATCTTCCCCTCACTTGGCAGCCAGCCTAATATGAGAGAGAACCGAATTGTCTCTGCCGCTACCGGCGGCTCCAGTAAGCTGCGGAGACCACTGGAGCATGGTGGGAGGGCCCCTCTCCCGCCACCGGTAAAAGTGATCTTGCGGCGAATCCGCCGCAGAGACCACTTTTATTCTGAAAGAGGACCGCCCGCTGAAGAAGAGGATACCGTTGTTATGTCAGCTATCTGCTGCCATAACAACGGTAATCCTCTTTAAACAGCCAACGTATAACGACGGCGGGGGGTCCGCAAGTGGTTAATAGGCCGGCCTGGGGTTCCCCTTTAGTGTGGTAACACATTGCATTAAATAGTGGGTTCTTTATAACCCTTCCAGTTTACTCTCTAGTTGGTATTACTTTGTACTTATATGTATATTGTGATTCTGTACTGTTGAACTGCAATTAAAGAGGTTGTAAACCCTCGTTTTTTGTTTTGTTTAAATAACAAACATGTCATACTTACCTCCACTGTGCAGTTTGTTTTGCACAGAGTGGCCCCGATCCTCGACTTCTAGGGTCCCCCGGCAGTGCTGGGAGCTCCTCCCCGCATCAGGTGTCCACGTTGGAGAAACGCTCTCCTTGGTGGACACCCATGCGGGCGCACTCCCAAATCCTGCTTTTGCTTGTATTCACACAGAAAGCAGGACTCGGCCCCGCCCCCAGGACGCCCACGTCATTGGATTTGATTGGCAGCAGCGGGAGCCAATGGCTGCTCTACTATCAATCTATCCAATTAGGACACAAGACACCAGCTAGATCTGGTGTGCTCGTTCCCGGCCGAAGAAAGACAGCGTTCAGGAAAGTAAAAAGGGGGCGTTGGGGGGCAACAGCACGACAGAAGTTTATGCACCTTAATACATAGAATGCATTAAGGTAAAAAAACATGAGGGTTTACAACCACTTTAAGCTGTTTCTTTAAGATAATTCCTGTACTGAGTTTGGCTGTTATCCAGAACTTAGTTGATTAATTGTGTGAAGTGTCATTTAAAGGTGCCTGCAACAAGATGTCTGAACCTAGAGTGTCAGGTCGGTTGGAGTGTTCACAGGGTCAGGGCGATGCAGATGAACAGGTAAATCAAAGCAGCCCTCTAGGGGGCCGTGCTATACTGGCAATCTGTGGTATGGCTAGAATCATAAAAGACCCGGGGCATTTTTGTAGCGTGTGTGGCACGCTACCGTGAATGGTGGGTGTGACCAAGTTGTCATACCAAACAGTGGGAGGGGCTTAAAGCAGCATGAAGAATAAACCTGAGCCTGCATGCACCCAGAACATATACTTCAGTTGCTGGGTTACATGCAAGTCTGAGCGACATATATAGACTTCAGCACAACCATATAGAAAAAAATGAAACTCTTCCATAATATGTGCTTCTGTGCACACTAAAAATAGACTGCGAGCTTACACTTTGTCTAAGCCTTCCTTACAGGAGAACTTCGTTAAAATAGTCAGGGACTGCATAGCAACCAGCAACTGGTGAGACAATAAGGCCTCTTGCACACAGCAGCTAGAAAAAGCTGAGTACAGCTTATTTTTTTACTAAGCTAAAATACAGCCCATTAATTGTAATGTCCCCATGCACACAGACACGTAAACAAGCACCGTGTATAAAAAAAATAAAAAATAAAATAAAAATCTGCATTTTTGGTCAGTAATATACGCTTCTTGTGCACAAATAACCATTAACATATTGTGGACGTGAGAATATGCGTGTCATTGCGTGACCGCATATGCGCGAAAACACGCGCAATAACATACAAAAATAAAAAAAACGGCTGAAAAAATAGATACTTAAACAGGAGTATCGTGTGCAAGAGGCCTAAACACTTGGATCTGAAGTATGTAATGTACAGTAGAGTGTATAGAGTGCAGGGGTCAGGAAAAGACAATTCATAGAGTGCAGGGGTCAGGAGTACATAATGCACAGAGTGCAGGGGTTAGGAGTAGATAATGCATAGAGTGCAGGGGTAAAAAATGCAGAGTGCAGGGGTCAGGAGTACATAATGCACAGAGTGCAGGGGTCAGGAAAAGACAATGCATAGAGTGCAGGGGTCAGGAGTACATAATGCACAGAGTGCAGGGGTCAGGAAAAGACAATGCATAGAGTGCAGGGGTCAGGAGTACATAATGCATAGAGTGCAGGGGTCAGGAGCACATAATGCACAGAGTGCAGGGGTCAGGAAAAGACAATGCATAGAGTGCAGGGGTCAGGAGTACATAATGCATAGAGTGCAGGGGTCAGGAGTATATAATGTGAAGAGGCTCTAATAGGCTTCAAAAAAGGGTGAGCTTGGAGCTCAGAGCATTGCACTCCGAGCCTACCCAGTTGTGTGACCATAGCAAATGAATTTTCGCTATTAACACACTAAAATCTTGCCTCCCAGCTAGTGATGCACCGAAAATTGTCGGCAAAAAATAGGGTTTTTAGCGTTGTGCCAAAAGAAAAAAAAGTGCCGATAATGGCTGCCGAAAAACGCCTGTGATTTTGACGCGATTTTAACTTGCTTTTGGTGTGTTTTTCATAGGTCAGGGGAAGTGTGTTTTTAGTACGGTTTGGCAAATAGAATTTTTAACACCTCTTCAAAAGGTGCAGATAATGGCTGACAATAAATTCATATACATTTAAATTCATGATATTAATTAAAAAGTCAAATATAATACAATTATTTATAAAATATATTTGTTTTACTTCAGTTTTGGTTACAGCCAATTGCATCTTGAATTTTTGGTTTCGGAACCAAAATTTTCATTTCGGTGCACCACTACACCTTGCAAAAACCCTCCTTCTGCTCCCCACAAATTCCCCTCTTCAATACAAATCATCTTTCCCCTCCAGCACAAATCTTTTCCCCCAAGCTCAATTCCCCTCCCAACACAAATCCCCTCCCCAGCACAATCCTCCCACCCTTCTCAAAAACCCCCCTCCCAGTGCAAAACCTCTTCCTCCTCAAACTCTCACTCCCTCCAGCACAAATTCTCTCCCCCTATCCCTGGTCAATATGCCCTCCTATACAATTCCTCCCGCCCACCCTGAACTTACAGACCTCAGATACAGCACGGCAGAGAATCGGGAGATATTCTTCCTTCCAGGCTCTCCTTGGAGTTGTGCTATGTAACACATGAGAGCCATTGAGGAGCCTAGGGGAAGCTTCCCTTCACTCTAATCTCTATTGGTCCGACAGGCAGCTGGAGTAGAGAGATGCCAGCTGCTGCAGTATTGGGCAATCTTTTGGGTGGGTCCCTCTGGAGATGTGGAGCACATGCCCTGGATGCCAGGCCACTGCTGGTCACCCCATCCAAGGTCTACATTTCATCCACCCACTCTCTGAATGGGTGTAAAAAAGTCAAATCTAGACTCCGCCTTTAAATGTGGGGAGCACCTATCACGTGCAATTTACGGATTCTTTTATACTCTACCCTGCCTTTAACGATGCCAAATCACAGCCCAAATCTTCCTTTTCGGTTTGCTGCACATGTGCAGGAACTCAAATAAAGCTGTGATCCCGGGACATGGCCCACGACACATCGTCAGCAGTTCAGAGAACCAAGATGCGGGACTGTCCCGGCAAATCCAGAACAATTGGCATCTACAATACGCTAAATAGGTGTATTCCCTCCTTTTCATTGGATGGCAGCAGGAAAGAGAACCTTTATCAAGGAAGCAAAACTAAATTTTTCTCTCATTTCTGCCTGCCAACAGATGCAGATTTCACCAACCTTTATAAATAGCTCTCATGTTACATACGGTCAGTGTGATTCCTGCACAGCTGGGAGCGCATACATACTGTTATGCAGGGCCAGTGCTACCACTAGGCAAACTTGGCAGCCGCCTAGGGCGCCCGGCCCCGGTGTTCCTACTCTCTTCTCTCTGCAGCAAGCAACTAAGTCTCATCATCAGCAGGCAGCCGCCGCTCCGTTTGCACATAGTGTCAGAGGCACAGCGGTGGCAGAGGACTATATCTGTGTCCCGACTCCTGAATGAATGGAAGCAAGCAAACATTACTTGAAGGGCACTGGTAGGCTGCATTGATGAGCGCTGGTAGGCTGCATTGATGAGCGCTGGTAGGCTGCATTGATGAGCGCTGGTAGGCTGCATTTTATGGCCACTGGTAGGCTGCATTTGATGGGCGCTGGTGAGGCTGAATTTGATGGGCAATGCTGAGGCTGCAGCATTTGATGGGCACTGGTAGGCTGCATTGATGGGCACTGGTAGGCTGCATTGATGGACACTGGTGAGGCTTCATTTGATGGGCACTGGGGAGGCTGCATTGATGGGCGTTGGTGAGCTGCATCTGATGGGCTCTTCTTTAAAGAGGTGGGGTATACATGGGCAGGGTAAAGGGGGTGGAGTCCGGGGCAGAGCCAAGGGGGCGGAAAAATGTGTTTTCACCTAGGGTGTCAAAAATCATTCCACCAGCCCTGCTGTACACACAATCGCACATTCCAACAACAAAATCCATGTTTTTTTTCCGACGGATGTTGGCTCAAACTTGTCTTGTATACACACGGTCACACAAATCTTGTCGGAAATTCCGAACGTCAAGAACACGGTGACGTACGCCGAGAAGATTGAAGTTCTATAGCCAGTGCAGCTCTTCTGCTTGATTCCGAGCATGCATGGAATTTTGTGCATCGGAATTGTGTACACACGATTGGAACAACAGAATCTGTTGACGGAAAATTTGAGATCCAGATCTCAAATTTTGTTTGTCGGAAACTCTGACGGAAAATGTCAGATGGAGCCTACACACGGTCGGAATTTCCGACAACAAGCTCCCATGGAACATTTGTTGACGGAAATTCCGACCGTGTGTACGCAGCATAAGTGTGATTCCTGCACAACTGGGAGCGAATACATACTGTCAGTGTGATTCCTGCACAGCCGGTGGTAAATAGTTGCTGGAGCAGCAGAACTAGAGAGGGAGACAGCGCCGGGGCTCCAAGGATTGATGGAAAAATCCCAGCAGGGAAAGGCACACATTTAATAAAAGCTATAGGATTTGTGGATGACACACTTATGACCCAACCAGTGGTCCCGGAGCCTCATTTGGCCCTCCTGGAGAAGAGACTAAGCTGGATTTAGTTTAAAATTGTGTTTTTCTTGTCCTCTCACTATAACAATGGGGATGACACAATATAAAAGCAGCATTTCTCAAGTTATGTCAAAGGAGTTATCCAGGATAACAGAGAATATAAAGCAGGACAATGTGGTGTATAATGGAGGGGTTACAATCCTCCAAGTAATCCCGGGAATCAATTGAATAATAAGAATGGCCCAGTGTGATTATCACAGAACACGCGGAGACAGATATTACATCGGCCAGCAGCTCAGAAGAGTCAGAAAAGGGCCTCTGAGATTGCAGATCAGAGAATTAAAAATGTGCATGCTAAGAAATAATGTATTATTAATTATTATTGATTGCAAAGAATTATTAAAGAAAAGGATTGACCAGATCAAAGCGTTTGTATAGTAATGGATCAACCAGAAAAGGTAATGATATAAATCGTCATCCTTATGAATTTGAGTAAAACAATACAAAAAAAATAAACTAAAGAAAAAAACAGGATTAGGGCCCTAATATTTCCAGGCTTGGGACCCTTAATATTTCTAGGATTGGAATTCTCAATATTTCCATGTACATAGACCGTCTGATATTTCCAAGATGAAGGCCCCTAGTCTTTCGAGAATTGAGGTGCCTGATATTTCCAGGATTGGGGGGTCTTGGATATTGCTAGCATTGGAATCCCTAATATTTCTAAAGCCCCATACACACGCGCGGATTATCCGAGGACCAGGTCCGTCAGACCATGTCCGTCATACTTTGTCTGATGTTGGTTTTGCGTACACACGGTCGGACAAAGTTGTCGGAAAATCCGATCATTCTGAACGTGGTGACGTTTGTTGCGTACGACGGGACTACGTAGAGGATAGTAGCCAATAGCTTTGGTCTTGTAATGTGATCTGAGCATGCGTGGCACTTTGTCCGGTCGGAATTCGCTACACACGATCGGATTTGGTGTGATCGGACTTTGTTGTCAAAAAATCTATCCAGCAGGAGATAGGACTTTGTCCGTCAGACAATCTGATGGAAACTGTCCGATGGTGCCTACACACGGTCTGATTTTCCGACAACATTGTCCGATAGGACAGAATCCATCGGAAAATCCTACTGTGTGTATGGGGCTTAAGACTGAGGCTCCTAATATTTGCAGCACAGGAGTCCACAATATGGCCAGAATTTAAACTTCTAATTTTTCCAGGACTAGGGGTTCCTAAATATTACTAGCATTGTGAGCCCCAATATTTCCAGGATTGGGACCCCTGATCTTTCTAAGGCTGAGGCTCCTAATATTTGCAGCATTGGAGCTCCTACAATTTCCAGGATTGGGGCTTCTAATATTTCTAGAACTGGAGCTCATAATATTGCCAGGATTGGCACTCCTAAAATGTTTAGGATCGGAGTGTGTAACATTTCTAGGATTGGGGCTTCTAATATTTTCAGGATTGAGGCTCCCAATATTTTCAGGCCGAAGGCCCCTGATATTTCCAGGATTGAGGTCCCTGATATTTCCAAGATTGAGGTCCCTGATATTTCCAGGATTGAGGTCCCTGATATTTCCAAGATTGAGGTCCCTGATATTTCCAGGATTGAGGTCCCTGATATTTCCAGGATTGAGGTCCCTGATATTTCCAGGATTGATGCCCCTGATATTTCCAGGATTGAGGTCCCTGATATTTCCAAGATTGAGGTCCCTGATATTTCCAAGATTGAGGTCCCTGATATTTCCAGGATTGAGGTCCCTGATATTTCCAGGATTGGGGCTGCAGGAGGGTACAGTCTATTTTCTCCACTGCAGGTGGTGCTCATCCATAGCAGCATTGTTGGTCGGGAAGGAAGTTGAGAGAAACATAGTTCCTCTATGGTTTCTTTGGTCACAGAGAAGCAGCGTCCAATTGGATGCTGGCACCCCATGTGACTTTGGCAGCCATCTTGGGTCAGGCATTTAAGACCCTGACTCCCAGGTTTGGTGTACATCTTGAGAGTGGCTAGAGTAGGGACAGTCTTTAGCATCAGTGAGAGGTTCCAGAGGATTAGGGAAAGTGCAGGGAGATGCTATACTATCTGGAAGCCTTCCCACTTGCGTACAGACCAGCCAGGCCGCATTCCACCTCTTGAGGCAGATGCTGTCGGCACACCTGAGGCCTACTTCTACTGGCACATGGCATTATATACTGTGAGTTCTTCCAGTCAGGCTGCCTGCCCACTGGTCCTGTTCTGTATTGGCAAATTTTAATTACAATATATTTTTGTTTCTCTGCACTGGACTATTTTTAGGTTAGACGTCCCTGATATTTCCAGCATTAGTGGCCTGAAAATTTCTTGACCTGGACCCCCACCCCACTATTTCCAGGATAGGGACCTTAAAGGGGTTGTAAATCTTCATGTTTTTTCACCTTAATGCATCCTATGCATTAAGGTAAAAAAACACCTGTCAGTGACTGGCCCCCCAGCCCCCCCCCCCCCCTCATTTTACTTACCTGAACCCTTGAAATTGACCCAAGGGGACGCGCTGTCTCTTTCCAGGATTCTCGGCTCTTGATTGGATAGATTGATAGCAGCGCAGCCATTGGCTCCTGCTGCTGTCAATCAAATACAATGACGTGGGGGGCGAGGCTATTTGATATTTTACCTTTACAATCATTTTAACCAGTAGCAGACTCTGGGTGTGCTAGATATGCCCAAAAAAATGTATCATTGTACACAGGGCATGTCTAGTATGTCCAGTCCTTCTGCCCTCCTTCCGTGATCCTCCTGTCACAGTACACAGCAATTGATGAATCATAGCTGCATTATACACAGAGAAGGTCCCGCAGCAGGAGCTGTCAAAAAAAAAAACAGTCTGGCAATGTTTATCAACAACATTGTTCAGCCACAAATACAGAAAGATTGTTTCATTTTGTAGCTTTCTGTTTATCCATCTACAGATCAAAAGGGATGAACTTTGATCTGCAGATTTTTTTTTTTTTTTTTTTTTTTTTTTTTAAATAACAAACATGCTATACTTACACTGTGCAGCTCGTTTTGCACAGAGTGGCCCCGATCCTGGTTTCTGGGGTCCCTCAGTGGCTGTCTCGGCTCCCTCCCGCAAGGACTACACAACTTCATGCAAGCTCCCTCGCATGGTGTGGCGTGCTTGCGGGGCGCGCTCCCGTGATACAGCTGGCGGCCGTAGCCGCTCACTGTATCACTCGGCCCCGCCCCACGGTGCGCCGCGTCATTGGATGTGATTGACAGCAGCGCTGCTTTCAATCCATCCACTCTAGCCAATCAACGGCCTGGGTGAGCGGCGAAGAGGATGTCGGGCGACTTTCGAGGGGTCAGGTAAGTAAAACGGGGGGCTGGGGGGGGCCGGCATTGTCAGATGTTTTTTTCTGCATTGCACTGTTATATTCTATGCATTAAGGTGAAGAAACTTTTACCTTTACAACCCCTTTAAAGCAACCTGACAAGTAAAAAAACCTTCTTGACCCTTATGCCGCGTACACACGGTCGGAATTCTCTTCGGAAAAAGCTTTGATGGTTTTCCCGTCGGAATTCCGACGGAATTTCGCTCAAACTGTCTTGCCTACACACGGTCACACCTAATTCCGACGGTCTGTAACACAGCGGCATAAAACACGTTCGACTGCACTATAAAAAGCAAGTTTAATGCTTCCGAGCATGCGTCAAATTGTTTCCGGAAATTCCGACAGAAAAAGACCGATGGGCATACACACGGTCGGAAAATCCGTTGATAAGCTCCCATCGGACTGTTTCCATCGGAAATTCCGACCGTGTGTACGCAGCATAAGTTTACTCTAATCAGCCCTAATTAACTCCTTATACTCCTATTCCATTCAATTATTTTCCTTGTGATTTTTTTATACATTTTTTTCTATTTAATTAACTTATATTTAAACTTTTTTCTGCTTTTGTTTGCTTTGTTCATGAATATTTTTACACCTTTTACATATATTTATACGTATTACACTGAAAAAAGATCAAAACTGAAAAAAAAAACAAAAACGAATTTACTTAATTTGTAAATAACTTTCCAATGCTCTGTACCAAAATCAGAATTTTTGTGTTGTTTTAACAGAACAAATTACAAAATAAAATGTGCACTTTTTATTTGCAGTAACACTATTTTTAACACAAAAAAAAAAGAAAAAGTGCCTTTTGTTTAGTTTTGTTACATTTAATTGTCTAAGGATTGCAAAACAAAATGATTGTTGCAGAACAAAATTCATGAATAGAAAGCCTTACTTGTCCTTTAAAAAAAACAATATACATTCACTGGCCACTTTATTAGGTACACCTGTTTTCAATTGCTAATCAGCCAATCACATGGCAGCAACTCAGTGCATTTAGGCATCTCGATGTGGTAAAGACGACTTGCTGAAGTTCAAACCGAGCATCAGAATTGGGGAAAAAAGGGAATTTAAGTGACTTTGAACGTGGCTTGGTTGTTGGTGCCAGACGGGCTAGTCTGAGTATTTCAAAAGCTGCTGATCTACTGGGATTTTCACACACAACCACCTCTCGGGTTTACAGAGAATGGTCTGAAAAAGAGAAAATATCCAGTAAGCGGCAATTGTGTGGAGGA
This sequence comes from Lithobates sylvaticus, assembly GCA_028564925.1. NCBI lineage: Eukaryota > Metazoa > Chordata > Amphibia > Anura > Ranidae > Lithobates > Lithobates sylvaticus. The sequence goes on along the minus strand of CM053035.1, from coordinate 182,291,534 downwards.
AAATGCCTTGTTGATGTCAGAGGAGAATGGGCAGACTGGTTGGAGATGATAGAAAGGTAACAGTAACTCAAATAACAACTCGTTACAACCAAGGTAGGCAGAGTACCATCTCTGAACACACAACACATCAAACCTTGAAGCAGATGGGCTACAGCAGCAGAAGACCACACCGGGTGCCACTCCTGTCAGCTAAGAACAGGAAACTGAGGCTACAATTCGCACAGCTCACCAAAATTAGACAACAAAAGATTGGAAAAACGTTCCCTGGTCTGATGAGTCTCGGTTTCAGCTGCGACATTCAGATGGTAATGCCAGAAACCATGAAATCAGACCGAGACAGAAGTACAGTGGAACATCAGATTACGAACATAATCCGTTCCAGGAATATGCTTGTAATCCAAAGTACTTGCATATCAAAGCGAGTTTTCCCATTGAAGTCAATGGAAACGAAAATAATTTGTTCCACATTGACTTCAATGTGATGCAATACCGCATGCAGCCAGAGGCAGGGGGGGCGCAGGAGAGCCTCGGAAACGGACGAAAAGGCTGTTTCCGAGGCCGGAGTGCACAGTGCGGGTCCTTAGAAACTGCTCTGCAGAATAAACAGGCACAGCAATGAACCGAGTTTTATACCTACATGATACCTGTACAGTTGTGCTCAAAAGTTTGCATACCCTGGCAGAAATTGTGAAATTTGGGCATTAATATTGAAAACATGACTGATCATGCCAAAAAACTGTGTTTTATTTAAGGATAGCAATCACATGAAGCCATTTATTATCAAATAGTTTTTTGGATCCTTCTGATTAAGTAATTGAACAGTACTGACTGGCATATTCAAGGCTTTGGATATCTTTTTATATCCTTTACCATCTTTGTAAAGTTTCATTACCTTGTTACGCAGGTCTTTTGACTGTTCTTTTCTACCTCCTCATGGCTCAGTGTCTAGCCTGCTTAGTGCATCCGTGTGAGAGCTAACAAACTCATTGACTATTTATACACAGACACTAATTGTGATTTAAAAACCCACAAATGTGGGAAATTAACCTTTAATTGCCATTTTAACCTGTGTGTGCCACCTTCTGTGTCTGTACCAAGGCCAAACATTCCAGGGTATGTAAACTTTTTATCAGGGCCATTTGGGTGATTTCCGTTAGCATCATGATTTAAAAAGAATATATATATAAAAAAAAAAAAAAGGTGATAATAAATGGCTTCATGTGATTACTATCCTTAAATAAAAGACAGTTTTTTGTCATAATCAGTCATATTTTCAATATTAATGCCAAAATGTCACAATTTCTGCCAGGGTATGCAAACTTTTTGAGCACAACTGTATAGCTCCTCCTATTAGTGGGGGGGGGGGGGGGGGGGGGGGGTGGAAAACATAGAATGCCAAAAACTCCCAAAGAACAAAACAAGGTCCAACCATGATCTCCAGAAGAATACTACCATTTACACTCAGAAGTACACAGAACAAACCCTTCACCTGGAAAATTAAGGTAGAACTCTTTTTTTTCTTTTTTGGATAGAGTAAACCCTTGTACACACGATTGGATTTTTGGCCAACCAAGCGTCAGACTTTTGTCCGAAGGGCGTATGTCAGGAACTTGTCTTGCATACTAATGGCACACAATTGTCTGCCAACAAACACGAACGTAGTGACGTACTAACGTAGAATTTCAGCTCTTGGGCGCCCCCTTTTGGGCACCTTCTGCTTATGTTGTGTTTGAACATTAATTCCGATCATGCGTGTTTGTACTTTGGACTTTTGTGTGACGGACTTGTGTACACGCAATACGAAAATCTGACAACATACCGCTGTCCGCTGAAAATTTACTAGTCTGCCAGACAACATTTGTTAGCCGAAAGTTGGACAACAATTGTCCGATGAAGCGTACTAACGGTCAGATTTTAGGACAAAAGTCTCTCATCACACAATACCCTGACGAAAATCCAATCATGTGTATACCCCAGGATTTATATAGCGCCAACAGTTTGCACAGCGCTTTACAATATAAAGGGAGACAATCTAATTCAATACAAGAGGGTTTTCTGGGGGTCAACCTCATTTTATTTTACTTTCAATGATATCAGTAAACAGGACAAATAGAGAGGGTGACAGTGACAGGGGTTCTAATACATCTCCACTCCATCCAAAACTAAAAAAAAAATTGTGTGGGGGGGGGGACTGGGATAATGCTTTCTCCTGCCTGCAGCAGACTGATTACATCATGTCAGCCTAGACAAAGTTACTGGCTGGAGCTCAAGGAACGCCGAGCATTTAATAGTAATAATACTGTTGCTGTGTATTGTAACATGTCAGGAATGTATTCAAGAAGACATGGAAAGTTGCTGACAGGTCCACTTTATGGTTTACTGCCTTAGATATGGAGTGCACAGTGCCTGCACAATCATAGGTACAGGTATTAGTATCTGAGCTCAGTACTGGGGATTATTACTCAGATATCTGTACATGTAATAGTACATTGAGCTTGGTGCTCGAGGCGCGCCAGGACTGTTAGTACTAAGAGCTCACTACAGGTACTTATGGTCAGTACAGGTATTAGTACTCAGAGGTCAGTACAGGTGTTAATACTCAGTAGAGGTATTAGTACTCAGAGGTTAGTAGAGGTATTAGTACTCAGTACAGGTATTATAACTCAGTACAGGTATTAGTACTCAGAGGTCTGTATAGGTATTAGTACTCAGTACAGGTATTAGTACTCACAGGTCTGTATAGGTATTAGTACAGGTATTAGTACTCAGTAGAGGTATTAGTACTGAGAAGTCTGTATAGGTATTAGCAGGGCCGCCATCAGGGGGGTACAGCCGATACAACTGTAAGGGGCCCGATCCTCTGGCGGGCCCGACCAGGCTAGGAGAAGGCAGGAGCGGCTAAAGGGGAGCCGTGTTGTGCTGGTGTGAGGGGAGGCCTGACATTTATACAGGTGTAAGGGGGGCTGAGTGCGTACAGGTGTGAGAAGAGGGGTTGATATGTATACAGGTGCGGGGGGGGGCTGACATGTATACAGGTCTGGGGGGGCTGACATGTATACAGGTTTCGGGGGCTGACATGTATACAGGTGTGAGGGGGGCTGACATCAATACAGGTGTGAGGGGGGCTGACATGTATACTGGTGTGAGGGGGGGCTGACATGTATACTGGTGTGAGGGGGGGCTGACATCAATACAGGTGTGAGGGGGGCTGACATGTATACTGGTGTGAGGGGGGGCTGACATGTATACTGGTGTGAGGGGGGGCTGACATCTATACAGGTGTGAGGGGGGGCTGACATGTATACTGGTGTGAGGGGGGGCTGACATGTATACTGGTATGAGGGGGGCCTGACATGTATACAGGTGTGAGGGGGGCCTGACATGTATACAGGTGTGAGGGGGGGCTGACATTTATACAGGTGTGAGGGGGGGCTGACATTTATACAGGTGTGAGGGGGGCCTGACATGTATACAGGTGTGAGGGGGGGCTGACATGTATACAGGTGTGAGGGGGGGCTGACATGTATACTGGTGTGAGGGGGGCCTGACATGTATACTGGTGTGAGGGGGGCCTGACATGTATACTGGTGTGAGAAGGGCCTGACATGTGTACTGGTGTGAGAAGGGCCTGACATGTATACTGGTGTGAGGGGGGGCTGACATGTGTACTGGTGTGAGGGGGGGCTGACATGTATACAGGTGTGAGGGGGGCCTGACATGTATACTGGTGTGAGGGGGGGCTGACATGTATACAGGTGTGAGGAGGGCCGGACATGTATACAGGTGTGAGGAGGGCCTGACATGTATACTGGTGTGAGGGGGGCCTGACATGTATACTGGTGTGAGGGGGGCCTGACATGTATACAGGTGTGAGGAGGGCCTGACATGTGTACTGGTGTGAGGGGGGGCTGACATGTATACAGGTGTGAGGGGGGCCTGACATGTATACTGGTGTGAGGGGGGGCTGACATGTATACAGGTGTGAGGAGGGCCGGACATGTATACAGGTGTGAGGAGGGCCGGACATGTATACAGGTGTGAGGAGGGCCTGACATGTATACTGGTGTGAGGGGGCGCCTGACATGTATACAGGTGTGAGGGGGGGCCTGACATCTATACAGGTGGGAGGGGGCTGACATGTATACGGGTGTGAGGGGGGGCTGACATGTATATAGGTGTGAGGAGGGCCTGACATGTATACTGGTGTGAGGAGGGCCGGACATGTATACAGGTGTGAGGAGGGCCTGAGATGTATACTGGTGTGAGGGGGGGTGCTGACATGTATACAGGTGTGAGGGGGGGCCTGACATCAATACAGGTGTGAGGGGGTGCTGACATGTATACTGGTGTGAGGGGGGGACTGACATGTATACAGGTGTGAGGAGGGCCTGACATGTATACTGGTGTGAGGAGGGCCGGACATGTATACAGGTGTGAGGAGGGCCTGACATGTATACTGGTGTGAGGGGGGGTGGGGGGGTGAGGGGGGGCTGACATGTATACTGGTGTGAGGGGGGGACTGACATGTATACAGGTGTGAGGGGGGCCTGACATCTATACAGGTGTGAGGGGGGGGCTGACATGTATACAGGTGTGAGGGGAGCCTGACAAGTATACTGGTGTGAGGGGGGGGGGGGGGGCTGAGTGCGTATTCGGTGGGATGGCAGGTAAGGGGCAGGCCCTGGGGAATGTTGGTGGTCAGGCTTGGGGGGGGGGGGCGGGGGCCCAGGCCTTAAGCTGTGTAAGGGGCCCAAAAATTTCTGATGGCTGCCATGGGTATTAGTACTCAATACAGGTATTAGTACTCAGTAGAGGTATTAGTACTGAGAGGTCTGTATAGATATTAGAACTCAGTACAGGTATTAGCACTCAGAGGTCTGTATAGGTATTAGTACTCAGTAGAGGTATGAATACAGGTATTAGTACTGAGAGGTCAGTAGAGGTATTAGTACTCAGTACAGGTATTAGTACTGAGAGGTCAGTACAGGTATTAGTACTCAGTACAGGTATTAGTACTCAGTACAGGTATTAGTACTGAGAGGTCAGTAGAGGTATTAGTACTCAGTACAGGTATTAGTACTGAGAGGTCAGTACAGGTATTAGTACTCAGTACAGGTATTAGTACTCAGTACAGGTATTAGTACTGAGAGGTCAGTAGAGGTATTAGTACTCAGTACAGGTATTAGTACTGAGAGGTCAGTACAGGTATTAGTACTCAGTACAGGTATTAGTACTCAGTACAGGTATTAGTACTGAGAGGTCAGTAGAGGTATTAGTACTGAGATTAGTAGAGGTATTTGTACTTCAGTACAAGTATTAGTACTCAGAGGTTAGTACAAGTATTAGTACTCAGTGGTACCCAGCCCCCCTAGTGGAGTATTACAGATGGGATGTATATATAGGAGTATTATAGTTTCTATGTGATGATGGAATAGAATGGATCGGACTGGAGCGCCATCTAGTGTCCATAGCGGAGAAGCGCCGGTCGGTCTCTGCTCTGATCACACATTGGTGGCGGAGATGTCTGTAGATCGGTTGGTGGTATTTGATCACCTCTGCGGTTTATATTTTTTGCCCTATAAACAAAAAAAGAGCGACAATTTTGAAAAAAAAATAAATACATTTTTGCATTAAAACACATCTAATAAAAAAATTAACAAAATCGAATTTCTTCATCAATTTAGGCCAACGTATTCTGCTACATATTTTTGGTAAAAAAAATCCCAATAAGCGCATATTGATTGGTTTGCGCAAAAGTTATAGCATTTACAAAATAGGGGATATTTTTATGGACTTTTCATTATTATTTCTACTAGTAATGGCGGAGATCATGTATTTGTAGCAGTGCAGTGGACGAAACCGACCCTAATTGACACTTTTTGGAGACCAGTGACACCAATACAGTGATCAGTGCTAAAAAAAAAATGCACTGTCACTATACGAATGACACTGGCAGGGAATGGGTTAACATTAGGGGCGCTCAAAGGGTTAAATGTGCTCCTAGGGAATGCTTGCTAACTGTGTGGGAGGTTCTTTCACTGGGGGAAGAGAGAGAGATCTGTGTTCCTGATTAGCAGAAACACAAGATCTCCTCCATCTTCCCTTTTCACAGACCGCTGTTCTGCCTCTCAGGAAAGATCGCCAGGTGCCGGTGTTCTGTGGAATAGTGCCCCCCCATCAAATAATGCCTCTGATGGGTCTGCGCATGCGCGGTACAGAACGTCACTCCAGCTGATATGTTGATCAGCTGCCAGGACCTGAACATAGCGCATGCGCAGATCGTCCGCGCCATTATCCAATGCTATGCAAACAGCGGAGGGAGGAGGTAATTGTCAGATTATGTGGGTGTGTTTTGTGTGTAGGTTGCAGGACGTCTTCAGTGTGTTGAATGGTGGGTTTCGTGTGTGTTACAATATGACCTCAGACACAGGCAAAACCCACCATTCAACACACTGAAGATGTCCTGCCACACACACACAAAACCCACCATTCAACACACTGAAGACGTCCTGCAACACACACAAAACCCACCATTCAACACACTGAAGACGTCCTGCAACACACACAAAACCCACCATTCAACACACTGAAGACGTCCTGCAACACACACAAAACCCACCATTCAACACACTGAAGACGTACTGCAACACACACAAAACCCACCATTCAACACACTGAAGACGTCCTGCAACACACACAAAACCCACCATTCAACACACTGAAGACGTCCTGCAACACACACAAAACCCACCATTCAACACACTGAAGACGTCCTGCAACACACACAAAACCCACCATTCAACACACTGAAGAAGTCCTGCAACACACACAAAACCCACCATTCAACACACTGAAGATGTCCTGCAACACACACAAAACCCACCATTCAACACACTGAAGATGTCCTGCAACACACACAAAACCCACCATTCAACACACTGAAGATGTCCTGCAACACACACAAAACCCACCATTCAACACACTGAAGACGTCCTGCAACACACACAAAACCCACCATTCAACACACTGAAGATGTCCTGCAACACACACAAAACCCACCATTCAACACACTGAAGATGTCCTGCAACACACACAAAACCCACCATTCAACACACTGAAGATGTTCTGCAACACACACAAAACCCACCATTCAACACACTGAAGACGTCCTGCAACACACACAAAACCCACCATTCAACACACTGAAGACGTGCTGCAACACACACAAAACCCACCATTCAACACACTGAAGACGTCCTGCAACACACACAAAACCCACCATTCAACACACTGAAGACGTCCTGCAACACACACAAAACCCACCATTCAACACATTGAAGACGTGCTGCAACACACACAAAACCCACCATTCAACACACTGAAGACGTCCTGCAACACACACAAAACCCACCATTCAACACACTGAAGACGTCCTGCAACACACACAAAACCCACCATTCAACACACTGAAGATGTCCTGCAACACACACAAAACCCACCATTCAACACACTGAAGATGTCCTGCAACACACACAAAACCCACCATTCAACACACTGAAGACGTCCTGCAACACACACAAAACCCACCATTCAACACACTGAAGATGTTCTGCAACACACACAAAACCCACCATTCAACACACTGAAGACGTCCTGCAACACACACAAAACCCACCATTCAACACACTGAAGACGTCCTGCAACACACACAAAACCCACCATTCAACACACTGAAGACGTCCTGCAACACACACAAAACCCACCATTCAACACACTGAAGACGTCCTGCAACACACACAAAACCCACCATTCAACACACTGAAGAAGTCCTGCAACACACACAAAACCCACCATTCAACACACTGAAGATGTCCTGCAACACACACAAAACCCACCATTCAACACACTGAAGATGTCCTGCAACACACACAAAACCCACCATTCAACACACTGAAGATGTCCTGCAACACACACAAAACCCACCATTCAACACACTGAAGACGTCCTGCAACACACACAAAACCCACCATTCAACACACTGAAGATGTCCTGCAACACACACAAAACCCACCATTCAACACACTGAAGATGTCCTGCAACACACACAAAACCCACCATTCAACACACTGAAGATGTCCTGCAACACACACAAAACCCACCATTCAACACACTGAAGATGTTCTGCAACACACACAAAACCCACCATTCAACACACTGAAGACGTCCTGCAACACACACAAAACCCACCATTCAACACACTGAAGACGTGCTGCAACACACACAAAACCCACCATTCAACACACTGAAGACGTCCTGCAACACACACAAAACCCACCATTCAACACACTGAAGACGTCCTGCAACACACACAAAACCCACCATTCAACACATTGAAGACGTGCTGCAACACACACAAAACCCACCATTCAACACACTGAAGACGTCCTGCAACACACACAAAACCCACCATTCAACACACTGAAGACGTCCTGCAACACACACAAAACCCACCATTCAACACACTGAAGATGTCCTGCAACACACACAAAACCCACCATTCAACACACTGAAGATGTCCTGCAACACACACAAAACCCACCATTCAACACACTGAAGACGTCCTGCAACACACACAAAACCCACCATTCAACACACTGAAGATGTTCTGCAACACACACAAAACCCACCATTCAACACACTGAAGACGTCCTGCAACACACACAAAACCCACCATTCAACACACTGAAGACGTGCTGCAACACACACAAAACCCACTATTCAACACACTGAAGACGTCCTGCAACACACACAAAACCCACCATTCAACACACTGAAGATGTCCTGCAACACACACAAAACCCACCATTCAACACACTGAAGATGTCCTGCAACACACACAAAACCCACCATTCAACACACTGAAGACGTCCTGCAACACACACAAAACCCACCATTCAACACACTGAAGACGTCCTGCAACACACACAAAACCCACCATTCAACACACTGAAGACGTCCTGCAACACACACAAAACCCACCATTCAACACACTGAAGATGTCCTGCAACACACACAAAACCCACCATTCAACACACTGAAGATGTCCTGCAACACACACAAAACCCACCATTCAACACACTGAAGATGTCCTGCAACACACACAAAACCCACCATTCAACACACTGAAGACGTCCTGCAACACACACAAAACCCACCATTCAACACACTGAAGACGTGCTGCAACACACACAAAACCCACCATTCAACACACTGAAGATGTCCTGCAACACACACAAAACCCACCATTCAACACACTGAAGATGTCCTGCAACACACACAAAACCCACCATTCAACACACTGAAGATGTCCTGCAACACACACAAAACCCACCATTCAACACACTGAAGATGTCCTGCAACACACACAAAACACACCCACATAATCTGACAATTACGTCCTCCCTCCGCTGTTTGCATAGCATCTTATAATGCTGCGGACGATCTGCGCATGCGCTATGTTCAGGTCCTGCCAGCTGATCAACATATCAACTGGAGTAATGTTCCGTACCGCACATAACCCATCAGAGGCATTTTTCGACGGGGCGGCACTATTCGACAGAACACCGGTGAACATCGGGTCCATTGGACCCACTGATTGGCTCCCTCTGTGCCCAATCACAGCGGGTCGCTGGGGGGGGGGGGGTGCGCACACACTCCCCAGACCCGGAAGAAGCCCCAACGTACAGGTACATTGTCTTGCACAGCCGGGTTGCCCATAGTAAATGTGCGGTGGGCGGTCCGGGACTGGTTAATCTGGTAAACAAAAAGCACTAGAAAAGCCTTGGTCTTAAAAGCCTTTACAGGTCACCACTTTAGATTTGCAGAGAGGGTCTGGTGCGAGAATTACTGCCCATGATGTGACGTTCGTGGCGATACCTCACATGTGTGGGACGATCGCTGTTTGCGTGCGTGCGGGAATGACATACGGGTTAATCGCTGGCCGCCATCTTGTCTGAGCATTTTGCTATTCCTGGGGATATTAAAGCGTTTTTTTAGGAATTTCTACCCGTGTGTCATGTTCAGGCGTTTTGTTTTCTGGGCCAGGCAATGGGAGGAGAGCGAGGAGGATATAGAAGGAGAGGAGTCCTTTAAGTGTAAGAGTGCGGGAAACCCTCGTTATATGTGTGTTTCCCATACCGCATTCAAAGCACACTGTAGTTGTAAACTGCAGCAGGTGTCAAAATTTGATCAATGACACCCCAAACACAGCGATTTTGCCAGCAGCAGATTTCGCAGTACAGAAGTACCATGTGATCTGGTTACAGTGCGTTTCTAAATAAATGGGTTGAAATCGCACAGAACTGCATGTGAATCGCACGAAAACGCATGAAATCGCAGTTACTGCACATTTACAGGCCCTCCCAATAAGGTCTGTGGGGTATAAAACACAGGAATAGACTCACTTATACTTTGTGAAAGAATCATGTAAGGTGACTGAGAGCACTGTGTGAGGAGATAGGAGAGAATGGGATTCTTTATACTGAGTGAAGTCAAGGAAGGGAAATGAGCAGAAAAACACTCAAATGTGAATGGAGGCGGAAGTGTAAGTCACAATATAAAGTGGGAGATGTAAAACATAAGATATCTTATCTTTTATATTCTATTCTATACTTTATACCTTATCATATACAACAGTGGTGGTGAACTTTCCTTATATGGGGGCCTCATGAGCATCCCTCAACATCACCAAATGTGAATATTCAGTTTCAGAGACAGCAAACACAACAGGATATAGTTAAAGTGGAAGTAAACCCCCCTATCTTTTTCAGCCAAGGAAGCTGCCATCTTTGCCTCTGTTTAATCTTCAACTGCCACGGTGCTGCACATGTGATCCGTTATGACACCAGCCATTGGATGGCTTGACTGTTTGGTTGAGAGCACAGCCAATGTGCAGTTAGCATTCCCGGCATGCCTTTTTTTGTTTTAAACTGTTAAATCGATGGGTTTACTTCCGCTTTAAATACTGCAGACATGATATAAGAGATGGTCAGAGACTGCAGATATGATACAAGAGATGATCAGAGACTGCAGACGTGATACAAGAGACGGTCAGAGACTGTAGACGTGGTACAAGAGATGGTCAGAGACTGTAGACAAGATACAAGAGAGGATCAGAGACTGCAGACATGATACAAGAGATGGTCAGAGATTGTAGACTTGATACAAGAGATGGCCAGAGACTGAGGACATTATACAAGAGATGGTCAGAGACTGCAGACATGATACAAGAGACGGTCAGAGACTGTAGACATGATACAAGAGACGGTCAGAGACTGCAGAAATGATACAAGAGATGGTCAGAGACTGTAGACTTGATACAAGAGATGTTCAGAGACTGTAGACATGATACAAGAGAGGATCAGAGACTGCAGACATGATACAAGAGATGGTCAGAGATTGTAGACTTGATACAAGAGATGTTCAGAGACTGTAGACTTGATACAAGAGATGTTCAGAGACTGTAGACATGATACAAGAGAGGATCAGAGACTGCAGACATGATACAAGAGACGGTCAGAGACTGCAGACATGGTACAGGACATGGTCAGAAACTGCATACATGATACAAGAGATGATCGGAGACTAAAGAGATGATACAAGAGATGATCAGAGACTGCAGACATGATACAAGAGATGGTCGGAGACTGTAGACATGATACAAGAGAGGATCAGAGACTGCAGACATGATACAAGAGATGAAGAGATGATCAGAGACTGCATACATTATACAAGAGATGGTCGGAGACTGCAGACATGATACAAGAGAGGATCAGAAACTGCAGACATGATACAAGAGATGAAGAGATGATCAGAGACTGCAGACATGATACAAGAGCGGATCAGAGACTGCAGACATGATACAAGAGATGGTCAGAGACTGTAGACATGATACAAGTGATGGTCAGAGACTGCAGACATGATACAAGAGACGGTCAGAGACTGCAGACGTGGTACAGGAGGCAGTCAGAGACTGCAGACATGATACAAGAGATGGTCAGAGACTGCAGACATGATACAAGAGATGATCAAAGACTGCAGACATGATACAAGAGATGATCAGATACTGCAGACATGATACAAGAGATGTTCAGAGACTGCAGAGATGATACAGGAGGCGGTCAGAAACATGGTACAGGAGACGGTCAGAGACTGCAGACAGGTTACAAGAGATGGTCCGAGACTGCAGACATGATACAGGAGATGAACAGAAACTGCAGACATGATACAGGAGATGGTCAGAGACTGCAGACATGATACAGGAGATGGTCAGAGACTGCAGACAAGATATAAGAGATGGTGAAAGACTGCAGACATGATACAGGAGAACGTCATTGACTGGGAACATAGTATAGGGGCTGTTGGAAATGGGGACATGGGATGACCTATTACATGAGACTGCTAGAAATTGCTGCTATAACAAGGCAATAGGGAAACCCAGATCAGTGTCTGGGTGTTTGTTGGGTGTTTAGGTCACCTGAAATCATTTTAATCCTGAGCATTCTGAGACACCCCAGTAATAATGCTCTCTGATTATATCTAATACTACGCTTTAAATGTGTGAGCGGTGTGTGTTAGAGCTCACACAAGACCCGTCTGCACCCTGTGTGCTCCCTATGACAACTCTCCATCATGAAGGTTATAGTACTCCGCCTTCATACACTAATCCACAGTGTCAGGGTTGTGTCTCTTTCTCCCGATCATTCACACATCAGCGCCTTCTATACTTCTTTGCTCACAATGACACTTCTAATGACACAGCAGAACATCTCTAATTACTGAGAAGGCTCAGCCCGTTATCACAACATTACATGGGTAGTCAGAGGCCATCATTAGACGCAGCGGTGCTGTATAAATATGACATTGTAGATTTATCTCCTTCCCGTGTGGTCACAGTGTCTTCTTCATATCTTGGTCTTCAGCTGCAGCAGAAGCTCCTCCAGTCCCAGGCCGGGACAATGAAGAACCTGAGGGTGTAGGTGGTGAGGATTCTGGGTAAAGATACTCTAGGAATGAACCCGGTGTCTTTCCTAAAAAGGTCCCCCTGGCGGATAAGTTCCCCCTCTACTGCGCAGGCGCAGCGCTTACGCAGCACGAACGACTACGGAGCCGCCGAAAGTCTCCGAAGATGAGCAGCTGATCGTGAGCTCTACACGGCGCCTGCGAGTCCAGGTTCAAGCCCCACCATCCGAGTGGACACAGAGTTAGAATAAGAAGATGCCGAGCGGAGCGAGGCTGTGCCTGAAGTGTGGAGAGCGAAGCGAGGCCGCGAGGGGCCCTAAACAGTGTTGGAATGCAGGCGCCGCGTAGAGCCGATTCACTGTGTTCAGCTTCGGCTATTTCCGGCGGCTCCATTCTGGTTCGTACTGTGCAAGCGCTGCGCCAGCGCAGTTCAGGGGGGACCTTATCCGCGGGGGGGGGGGGCCTTTTTCGGCAGAACACCAGCACAGATTGCTAACCTGAGTTTGGAGGCTGTAGAGGGCGCCGTGGAGAGTCTGAGCAACCTGACTAGATGGAGCAAAACTCAGCTACAAGCCTTCATCAAGAAGGCCAATGTAAGTGCTGAGGGGGGACCAATAATTGGCTCTGACATTCCTTTGTAGACTCACCCTGACCTCTATTGTCTATTCTTTCTTAGATTGTAAGCTCTTGGGGGCCAGATCACATTACTTTTGTGCTATAGATTGGTCTATTTTATAATATAGAGATACCCAAATACAGTATATTGTTAAAAGTATTGGGACACCTGCCTTTACACGCACATGAACTTTAATGGCATCCCAGTCTTAGTCTGTAGGGTTCAATATTGAGTTGGCCCACCCTTTGCTGCTATAACAGCTTCAACTCTTCTGGAAAGGCCGTCCACAAGGTTTAGAAGTGTGCCTATGGGAATAGTTCACCATTCTTCCAGAAGCTCATTTGTGAGGTCAGGCACTAATGTTGGATGAGAAGGTGAAGGTGTTCTATTGGGTTGAGGTCAGGACTCTGTGCAGGCCAGTCAAGTTCCTCCACCCCAAACTCACTCATCCATGTCTTTATGGTCCTTGCTTTGTTCACTGGTGTGCAGTCATGTTGGAACAGGAAGGGACCATCCCCAAACTGTTCCCACAAAGTTGGGAGCATGAAATTGTCCAAAATGTCTTGGTATGCTGACGCCTTAAAGTGTTACTAAACCTAAAATATTTTTTAACCTTAATGCATTTCTTGCATTAAGGTAAAAACATGTTTTTGTTGTCCCTGTGCCCCCCCCCCCCCCCCCCCGTGTGAAGGGGAATAGAGGGGAGAAGAGATCAGCGCTGTGTAGGGCTGCATCTTTTCTCCCCTTACTTCCTCTTTACACTGCATTCAAGCAGGAGCCATTGGCTTTTTCTGCTGTCAATCAGAGGAAGTGGAGGGCAGGCCTAAGTCCTGCTGTGTAAGTCTGTGGAGCGCGGCTCTGTAGACACACAGCTCAGGTGTCTGGGGACTACCTCTCCCCATAGCCAGCGTAGTCCCGCAGAAAAGGAGGAGTCAAGATAGCCGCCGGGGACCCGAGAAGAGGAGGATTGGAGCCGCCCTTAACAATACTACTGCGGAGAGCAGGTAAGTATAACATGTTTGTTATTTTAATTTAAAAAAAAAAGAGTTTAGTAACACTTTAAAGAGCTCCCATCACTGGAACTAAGGGGCCAAGCCCAACCCCTGAAAAACAACCCCACACCATAATCCCCCCTCCACCAAATGATTTGGACCTTTATACAAAGCAAGGTCCATAAAGACACGGATGAGCGAGTTTGGGGTGGAGGAACTTGACTGAACTGCACAGAGTTCTGATCAGGCCTTCTCGTCCAACATCAGTGCCTGGCCTCACAAATGTGCTTCTGGAAGAATGGTCAAACATTCCCATAGACACACTCCTAAACCTTGTGGACAGCCTTCCCAGAAGAGTTGAAGCTCTTATAGCTGCAAAGGGCGGGCCAACTCAATATTGAACCCTATGGACTAAGACTGGGATGCCATTAAAGTTCATGTGCGTGTAAAGGCATGTGTCCCAATACTTTTGACAATGTAGTATATCTTCTAATCTAGAGCAATGTTTATCAACTCCAGTCCTCAAGCACCCCCAACAGGTCATGTTTTCAGGCTTTCTATTATTTTGCACAGGTGGTTTGATCAGTTTCACTTCCTTAGTAATTACCACAGCTGTTTCATCTGAGGAAAATCCTGAAAACATGACCTGTTGGGGGTACTTGAGGACTGGAGTTGAGAAACATTGTTCTAAAGATCAGATTATCCAATCAAGCATCAGTACATACTGCCAAGTCAAATCAGATCGTTGTAGTCCTTATTTGGTCACTTTGGCACTCATCCTGCCAGAATTTCCACTAGGGATCAGATTATCCAATCAACCATTAGTACGACAGCCAAGCCCAACCAAAACTGATGTGCTAAAGTAGTCCTTAGGGGGTCACTGTGGCACTCCTCCTACCCGAATTTCCACTACAGAGCAGATTATCCAATCAAGCACCAATAAGCACAGCCAAGCCCAACCAAAATCGATCGTGGTCCTTAAGTGGTTAATCCTAACACTTCTCCTACCGGGACTTCCACTGGGGAACAGATGATCCTTTTAAACATCCATTTGCAGCCATCTCTCCAGCCCAACCAGAAATTATGTGCTAAAGTTGTCCTTAGTGGGTCACTCTGGCACTCTTTTTACCAGGACATCCACTAGGGGGCAGATTCAAGCATCGGCCTGTATCGCTAAGCCCAGCCAAGGCTCTGGTGCTCCTTCTACCCAGACATCCACTAGGAAGAAGATTATCCAATTAAACATCAGTATGCACCCTTCAGTCCATCCAGAATTGATGTAAAGTGGTCCTTAGCAGATCACTCTGGCACTCTTTCCACCTGAACATCCGCTAAGGAGCAGATTATCCAGTCAGTCATTAACCACTTCAATACTGGCACTTTCACCCTCTTTCTGCCCAGGTCGATTTTCAGCTTTCAGTGCTGTTGCAGTTTGAATGACAATAGCGCGGTCATGCAACACTGTACATACATTACATTTTTATCATTTTGTGAGACAGATAGAGCTTTCTTTTGGGGGGATTTAATTACCACTTTTTTTTTTCTGCTAAAGTTTCTGTAATAACATTTGCAAATAATAATTTTTTCTTCACTGATGGGCACTGATGAGGCTGCACTGATGGGCACTGATGAGGCTGCAGTGATGAGGAGGCACTGATGTGCACTGATAAGTTGCAATGATGAGGCTGCACTGATGGGCACTGAGAAGCTGCATGGATGGGCACTAATGAGGCTGCACTGATGGGCACTGAGAAGCTGCACCGATGTGCACTGATGAGGCTGCACTGATGTGCACTGATGAGGAGACACTGATGTGCACTGTTAAGCTGCACTGATGGTCATTGATGAGACTGCACTGATGAGGCTGCACTGATGAGGAGGCACTGATAAGTTGCAATGATGAGGCTGCACTGAGAAGCTGCACTGATGGGCACTGAGAAGCTGCACCGATGACTGATGTGCACGGATGAGGCTGCACTGGTGTGCACTGATGAGGAGACACTGATGTTCACTGTTAAGCTGCACTGATGGGCATTGATGAGACGGCACTGATAGGCACTGATGAGGCTGCACTGATGAGGAGGCACTGATAAGTTGCAATGATGAGGCTGCACTGATGGGCACTGAGAAGCTGCACCAATGACTGATGTGCACGGATGAGGCTGCACTGGTGTGCACTAATGAGGAGACACTGATGTTCACTGTTAAGCTGCACTGATGAGGCTGCATTGATGAGAATGCACTGATGAGGCGGCACTGATGCACCCCCCAGCCAGCCCCCTCAAGAAAGTGGGTCACTTTGGCAATCCTGTACCCACAGGTTTGGTCAGAGGTGGAGATGCAGTGACCCTCTCACCCCTATAGCTGCACCCAGTAAACACACAGGGAAAGGTGTCATTCAATTTTTAAAAATAGGCCTAAGCTTGTAGTCTAACCCGGGGAACAAAGATTCAAATAGCTAGAAAATTATCTGAGATAACCTCCCCCCCCCCCCCTCAGGTGGAGAGGAACTCCTGTCCTATATGACCTCCTGAAACTTGTAGTTCCTCTATCGCTGGTTAGAAAGAGTTGTGTCCTCTGCGGTATAGGTTGTGACATTCCCTCTGTGTCACATTGGAATGTGGAGTGTCACATTCTGTACCAGGTGAAGTGGCAGCTGGCGGCACAGTGAGAGGCACTCACCCGCCATCCAGACACGTGTATCATGTCAGAGTCACCACGTCATCGAGAGCCCAACCATTCCCCATCACACCAGGACAGACCCCCGGGGGGCCTCACACAGGGAATAGATCTTCTAGAATTCATCTGAACTTTAACATAAATAATACGACACAAAGATTACACCGAGGGTGATAATACCTATAGCAGTATATACTGTACCGTCATGTATATATTATACAATATGATAACAGGTCTTCTATTATACTGTAACCCTGAAGAAGCTATACATTAACATACATACATTCATCCCAAATCCGGCTCATTAACAATCTGCCGTATATGTTTTATTTTGCTTTGTACACCGTGTTCTGTGAATGACGATGGCCTTGCTTCTTCAGTTATCTCCATTTTAATAAGAAAATCTGAATATTATCTAATACAACACATAACCAGAGCCATAGGATATGCAGAATACATATGTATAAAATACCCCCATTCCTGGGAAGGAGAGTCATTAATGTGTACAGAAAGACAGCCGCAATCCCAGAAAATAGGTCACCGATTCCAGAGAAAGCCGGCTGCTAAACGTTGTAATTCTATAGGAATGTATAATACACCTACTGTATATATCAATATTTACAAAGCTAAACAAATAACATTTAACAAAAAAAAAAAAAAACAATATACCAAATAAATAAAACAATGCAACATTAAAATAAAACATATACTGTGTAACTATATATATTGTATATCAGGGGTAGGCAACCTTTTGGGCACAATGTGCCGAATAATGTTTTCAAAGAAATTGAGCGTGCCGATTTTATAACAAAAAAATGTCAACTTCACACTCTCAATCACGAAAAGGATTTTTTATAACATAATGGCTGTAAACTACTAATCAGTCCCAATTCCTGCACCTTCACACCTCAGATCACTGTAACCCCCCTGCTTATCTGTCCCATCACTGTCCCCCCCTGTACATCTGCCCCACCACTGTACCCCCCTGCTTATCTGCCCCACCACTGTCCCCCCTGTACATCTGCCCCACCACTGTACCCCCCTGCTTATCTGTCCCATCACTGTCCCCCCCTGTACATCTGCCCCACCACTGTCCCCCCCTGTACATCTGCCCCACCACTGTTCCCCCCTGCTTATCTGTCCCATCACTGTCCCCCCCTGTACATCTGCCCCACCACTGTCCCCCCCTGTACATCTGCCCCACCACTGTACCCCCCTGCTTATCTGTCCCATCACTGTACCCCCCTGTACATCTGCCCCACCACTGTCCCCCCCTGTACATCTGCCCCACCACTGTCCCCCCCTGTACATCTGCCCCACCACTGTCCCCCCCTGCTGATCTGTCCCATCACTGTCCCCCCCTGTACATCTGCCCCACCACTGTCCCCCCCTGTACATCTGCCCCACCACTGTACCCCCCTGCTTATCTGTCCCATCACTGTACCCCCCTGTACATCTGCCCCACCACTGTACCCCCCTGCTTATCTGTCCCATCACTGTACCCCCCTGTACATCTGCCCCACCACTGTACCCCCCTGTACATCTGCCCCACCATGGGCGGAGCGGCTGCACCCCTGCGCCAGTCTAGCCAACCCCTTGGTACGCCCCTGCCTGCAGCTCTAGGAAGCGGCGGCCGGCGGCGTGGCTAGGGGCCCCAGGCCAGCTCGGGGCCCCAAGCAATTGCTTGTTTTGCCTGTCCTGTCCTGACGGGCCTGCCTACCCCTGCTGTATATACACACAGTACTGTGAAAAGTTTTAGGCAGGTGTGAAAAAATGTTGTAAATGAAGAATGCTTTCAGAAATTTAAGTGTTAAAAGTTTTTTTTTATCAATTAACAAAATGGAAAGTAAAGGAACAGAAGAGAAATCCAAATCAAATCAATTGGTGTGACCACCCTTTGCCTTCTAAACACCATCAATTCTTCTAGGTACACTTGCACACAGTTTTTGAAGGAACTTGGCAGGTAGGTTGTTCCCAACATCTTGGAGAACAAACCACAGATCTTCTGTGGGTGTACCTGTAGGCTGCCTCAAATCCTTCTATCTTTTTATGTAATCTCAGACAGACGCCATGATGATGAGATCAGGGCTCTGTGGGGGCTAAACCATCCTGCCATTTTCCAGAACCCCAGTTCCTATGTTTTTGTTCATAGTTGAGTCACTTAGCCTTGTTTCCACGTCCTATGTACGTAAATCAGTGCTTTGTTTCTTTTTTTTTTTTTTATACGGCTAGAGCTGTGTGTAGGCAGCCTATGTTATGGCAGCAGGTGTACAAACACAGCCACAGGTCCTAATTTGACAGGTGTGTGGATGCCCCTGCACAGTTACAACCAGACTATGTGCATTTAGAGCCACTCACCCACATCTGAACACCTGTCAAATTTAAGCCTGCAGCTCCAGCCACACAAACCGGCCCTTCACACTGTATAGGCCAGAGAACCCCGTGGAAATGAGCCCTTTGTTTTTTTTATTTTTTTTTAAATTTGTTAAAATATTTTTTTACGTTTTAAAATTATTATTTATTTTTTCACAAAATATGTTGGGGGGAGGCTTTGGTGAAATATCAGGGGTCTAAACAATTTTCAGACAGAGAAAGGGACTGAGGACATTCCTCTATCCCGTTCTTTGCAGTCTCAGCTGCACTGGGCAATGAATAAACAGAAACCCCCTGTGCAGAGGCTCCCGCTCATTCACAAATTGAGACATAGTAAACAGTTTACTATGCTCCAGTTATGAATGAACACAGTGAGTGATCAGTATTGATCACTCATGGGGGCTGATTTACCAAGCATTTGCGTCATGAGTTGCGGCGCATGCCGCCGCGCAACGTCCGTTTTCGTATTCACAAAGCATTTGCGCCTGTAACAAAGCGCAGTTCCCCATTTACTATCATGTTGCCGGCGCACGGGCGGGCGCAAGCATTCTTCAAAATAAAAGCAGTTGGAAGTGGCAATATTATGGGGGTGATGTGAGGAAGTATAGATATGACTGTCCAACTAACAAATATGCCCAAAATAGAACAGAAAATTTACTTTCTCTGAGCAAGCTTGCTGCGCCTGCAAATACACTTGTAACTGCGCTAGTTCAATTTATGTACTGCGCATGTGCAAGCGGCATTTGCGCCCGTTCATGTGCTCTTGTTCACTGCGCCAGCAAAATCTTAGTAAATATCAAGCCACGTAGGTTCATTTGCATAAGTTGAACGGGAGCACATCTCAACTTGCGCTGGTTCACTTCTATGGGTTTTTTAAAGGCTATTTGAACACAGGTCATGTTAGCATTAAGAAATTAAAAAAATGATGAAGTATGGGGCCCTTCAGGTCTGGCATGGATTTTAAGGGGATTTTAAGGGGAACCCCGCGCCAAATAAAAAAAAAATGGCTTAGGGGTCCCCCTCAAAATCCATACCAGATCCTTATCCTAACACGCAACCTGGCAGGCCACAGGAAAAGAGGGGGGGCGAGAGTGCGCCGCCCCCCCTCCTGAACCGTACCAGGCCACATGCCCTCAACATTGGGAGGATGCTTTAGGGTCCCTCCCAAAGCACCTTGTCCCCATGTTGATGAGGACAAGGGCCTCATCCCCACAACCCTTGCCTGGTGGTTGTGGGGGGTCTGTGGGCGGGGGGCTTATCGGAATCTGGAAGCCCCTTTAACAAGGGGACCCCCAGATCCTGGCCTCCCCCCCTGTGTGAAATGGTAAGGGGGTACAAAAGTACTCCTACCATTTCACCAAAAAAGTGACAAAAATTAAAAAAATGACAGGAGACGGTTTTTGACAATTCCTTTATTAAAGTCTACTTTCTTCTGGTCTTCTTCCTTCTTCCTTTCTTCATCCTTCGGTTTCTTCATCTTCTTCCTCCATCTTCTTCTTCCTCCGATCCGCTTCTTCTTGCTCCGGTGTTCTTGTCCGGCATCTTCCTCCATGGCGTCTCTTCTTCGTTATCGGGCCGCTCCGCGCAATGGGAGGCTTCCGCTGTGTGATGCTTCTCTTCTTCTTCATCTTCTTCCTCCTTTGCGCTTATGTGTGCGCCGGTTCATACTAGAGCTGCCACGACGCGTCGATCTAGTCAACTACGTAGACTAAGAAAATACGTCGACGTGCATGAAAAGTGTTGATGCATCACACGTTGCACGGGTTGCAGGTAAATACACCCCCACCGCGGATTTCACCATCACCGCTGACTGTCTTCTATCCTCCTCCTCCTTTCCCCATCCGTCCTTCTCCATGCTGCTCCGTGTCTCCCTCTCTCCTCCGTACATCTGTCCCCCTCACTCCTCTGTGCATCTGTCCCCCTCACTCCTCCGTGCATTTGTCCCCCTCCACGCTGCTGTCCCCCTCTCTCTTCTCCCCCTCCATGCTGCTGTCCCCCTCTCTCTTCTCCCCCTCAGTATCTCAGTATGGATAGCGGAGGTAGGAGCCGGTAAACCCGGCTCCTTCGTTTTCTGAATGGACAGAGTCAGTGACAGTGTCCATTCACATTAATGAATGAAGAGAAGCCGCTGTCTTCTCTCCATTCATTATCAGTGCAACGGAGGTTAGGAATCTGTGTCCCTAGTCCCTTTCCCTGTCTCAAATGGGAAATGTCAGAGGTCTGTTATGATATCTCACCATAGCCCCCCAACAGGGCTGATAAAAAAAATTGCAATAAAAAAAAAAAAAATTATAAACTTCTGAACAGAAAATAGAATATAACTACATACATTATTTATTTATTTATATATATATATATATATATATAGTTATATTATTTTACCTTAACTTTACAAAAAATAAGTACATAAAAAAAGGTAAGATAAAATATAACTACATACATATAATATATATATATATATATATATATATATGTATGTAGTTATATTCTTTTATTTTACCATTTTTTTTTTATGTACTTAGTTTTTTAGTTATCCAAAGGATTAATTGGCTAATCAAAAAAAAGAACACTAGATTAAATAAATAAATAAAATAAAAATAATCGTTAGTCGATGACTAATCGTAAATATAATCGATAGATTAGTCGACAGATAAAATAATCGTTAGTTGCAGCTCTAGTTCATACGCTCACTTAATAATTTATCTGGCGCACCAAATATGCTATGAACCGGCGCAGCGCATTCATCTTAGTAAATCAGCCCCATGATGTTCTTTCACAAAAGGAAGAGGCCGGTAAATCTGACAGAATTAGCATACCTCACAACTTTTTGAGATGGGAACGAGGGACACCTATTAGCAAAAGTATGTAGGCATACCCCCTGCCTCAGCCCTTTAAAGAGGAAATATACAAAAACAAGTATCAGTTAAACCCACAAGTGCTTTTTTTTTTACCACTATTATTCCTTTTATATTGGCTTTTGAAATTGACAAATGCAGCAATTTAGAAATTGGATGAAAGGTTTAGCACTGGGAAACACTTTTTGAAAGATAAAAAGTGCATTTTATATACAACTATATAGATCAGACCAAAATGAGCGACAAATGAGGAGGGAAGAGGAACAGAAGGACTTTGTTCCAAATCAGGGACAGTCCCTCGTAATCAAAGACAGTTAGGGGCTATGCACAAGGCCGATCCTGGGCGGGGTGCACGGGGTGCAGTGCACCCGGGCGCCAGAGAGGTGGGGGCACTGAAGTGCCAGAGAGCTCCCCTCCCTCCTCCTCCTTTCCTTGTCCGTAGGTGGCTCTCTCCGCCGGTCACCGCGACCGACGCCGTTGTGTTTCTTGCCAAAGCCCATCCCTCCCCCCTCCTCCTGTCAGAGGAGGTGAGCGGAAATCGGAGTGGCTGTGTCTCTGCGCAGAGAGACCAGTCACACAGTGACGTCACTGGGGGGGGGCGGTCCATGCCCGACGTGTGTACACACTCCTCCTCCTGTGTGTAACTCCCGCCTGCTACCCAAGCCTGACACGCTCTGTTCTCCACCCGGGCGGCGTGGATGCACACTGTCCTCTCCAGCTGCCGCCTGGGTGTTTTTTAATTAACTTAATGGAGGGGTGGAGGGTACACTATGTACATAGTGTAGAGTTCAGGAGTGTGCTACGTGCAGAGTTGGAGGGTACACTATGTACATAGTGTAGGGTTCAGAGGTGTGCTACGTGCAGAGTTGGAGGGTACACTATGTACATAGTGTAGGGTTCAGAGGTGTGCTATGTGCAGAGTTGGAGGGTACACTATGTTTATAGTGTAGAGTTCAGAGGTGTGCTGCATACAGAGTGAAGAGTTCAGATTTCTTCCACAGCTGCTCCATCCCCCATCCACATCTCACTTTCCCCCCTCTTCAACTCTGACCTGTGCATGCAACACCTTCTCTACTGCCCCCATCTTACCCCCCCCCCCACCTCCTTAAAAGCTCCACCATCTTCCATGTCTTACTTTTTTTGCTTTATTAAGCTGAAGCACCCAGCCGGCTCCAGTACCTCCCTGCATACTGCATGTGGCTCCGCCTCTCTCACCTGCAGGGAGATCATCCCATGTAAACACAGAAGCCGGACTTCTATGCTTATAAGTGATAGTGGTGATCAGGGAGCAGATGGCCTGAGCCAGAGTTCCACCAAGTTCCAGATGAAAAAGCCCTGTATATAATAATAGACAGATTATTATCTTCCTTTTTTTTGGCTAGTCATTTTATCTCTCCTCCCCAAATTGTTACTGAATGTAAAAAAAATATAGAAAATTGTTAACTTCGATCAATAAAAATGTAAAGTGAACCTATGGCCAGGCTTTGGACATTCATTCTGTTACTTACATATTCTGAGCAAACAATGAAATTACTTTTTAACAAGCCCCCATTCACTGCTGTAGCCACTGTGAAAAAATTACTCTTCAAATTTGAGAACAGAGGAGAGTTCTCTCCCGTTATTTTTTATGGGAGCACAAACTTTGCAGCCTTCTAATGTTAACAAATCGCTGTTGCGGTGCTTTCATTGTGGCATTTGAGGATGAATTACTCCACAAAGCCAGCTAAAGAGACCAGGAAGAGCATGTTTTAAAGCTCATTTACTGCTTGTTAAGAATATTAAATGTTTTAATGTGTACCTGTATCCAGACTATAGACATTAAAGCATTTTAATTCTATTCTTAAAGTAAAGTGGAACTCCAGTAATTGCAGCACTTTTAAAAATCTGCTGGCTTATCTGGCAACGAGGTGTATGCCAGTTCCTGGCTTATCTATTTTATTTAATATTTACGTTATACTCCCAGCACTCTGATAGGAGGGATATGCTTTGCTACACCGCAGTCGCTCTTCCTGCCTATACCCTCCTCTGTTTATTAGACATGTGCGATTAGTTTCGTACGAATCGGAAATTCGTACAAATTTTTCGAAATTCGTACGAATCTGAATTACGAATTTTTACGAATACGAATTCTGTACGAAATATGAAATTTCGTTTATACGAATTTCGGAAGGAAATTATCTGAATCCAAACTACCAAATGACGAATTTCAACTAATATGAAAGAAATTATAGCGGATATAACGAATGATTCGAATGAATTCGAGATTCAGTATAACGAATATCGACACTCTACGAATAATAACGAATTATCCAAAAACGTATTAACGTTACATAACACAAGTCTATTGTCTATTCTTCACCAATCACTCAGAGGAAGTACGAAATAAGATATTCGTAACGATTCGTAAAGATTCGTAACGATTTGTAACGATATTAACGATTCGTAACGATTCGTACGAAATTTGTATTTGTAAATACGGTGTGACATAATGTATTGCAATGACCGCCATTTTATTCTCTAGGGTGTCTGAAAAAATAATAATAAAATAAATATATAAATAAATAAAATAAAAATATATTTATAATTTATAGCAAAAAACTAAATAAATAATGATTTTAACTTTAAACAAGTTTGAAAAATAAACCTGGTGCTTAAGTGGTTAAAACTACGAAACAAATCTTGCCTTTATTAATGCTTTTTTTAAAGAAAAAAAATGGGGGAGAAGGCAGGGCAATATAAGAATGAGCTTAGGGTGAAGGTCCACTCTAATGCCGCGTACACACGGTCGGAATTTTCGTCGGAAAAAAAGCTCTGATGGTTTTCCCGTTGGAATTCCGACGGAATTTCGCTCAAACTGTCTTGCCTACACACAGTCACACCAAATTCTGACGGTCAATAACACCACGACATACAACACGTTCGACAGCACTATTAAAGGGAAGTTTAATGCTTCCGAGCATGCGTCGAATTGTTTCTGAGCATGCGTCGGAATTTTGCATGTCGGAATTGCATACACACGATCGGAAAATCCGATAGAAAGGTTTTCCGTCGGAAAAATTAAGAACAGGTTCTCAATCCAAAGTCCGTTGGATATGCCGACAGAAAAAGACCGTTAGGCATACACACGGTCGGAAAATCTGTTGAAAAGCTCCCATCGGACTGTTTCCATCGGAAATTCTGACCGTGTGTACGTGGCATTAGATGATGTTAATACTTTAATGTCCATAGCCTGGCCCCAGGTTCACTTTAAAGCGGAGTTCCACACAATTTCCGAAATTCACCTTATTACCAAGCTGGCATAACATACATTGTCAAATGGCAATAATTTAAATTTTTTTTCCTAAGGGTTACCCTTTTAGGCTTTATTTATGTGGTGTTTCCTGTGTCAGTCACCCGTGGGTAACGCTGTCATATCTGGCGGCGCATTGTCTCCTGGGGCTGAGCACTGTCTCCTGGGAGCTATGAATCAAACTTCCCAAGAGTCAGCGTGATGACGCCAGCATGTCTTGGAGGCGTTTCTTAAACCTCCATTTTGTTTATCTTCATTGCCATCACAACGGGGCGGGCACTTTCAGCGCTGCCGCCCATTGTGATGGCAACGTCGGAAGCTTACGGCGATGCGACGTGTACATAATGCGCAGGAACGGGCGGTGCATGCTGGTAACTCAGCATCACCGTATCCCGGAACTGTCTGCTTGTGGGCTTCACATGCCCACAGGCAAGATGACAACTGCCAGGAACACATTATATAAGTTCTTTTTATATACAAAACCAGACATCGGGGATAATTTGGAAAAAAACAAGTGAGTGGTACATTTACATTATATGAACTTAGGAATTTAGAAAAAAAATGAAAATGATTTGACGTTGGAACTCCGCTTTAAAGTGGTTGTATAGGTTCGTTTTTTTTTTTTTTTTTTTTAAATAACAAACATGTTATACTTACCCATACCTCCCAACATTTTGAGATGGGAATGAGGGACCCCTACTAGCAAATGTATGTAGGCATAACCCCCTTAAAGGGGAATTAACCCAAAAAAAGGTTAATTAAATCCACAAGTGCTTTTTTTTACCACTACTATTCCTTTATATTGGCTTTTAAAATGTACAAATGCCGCAATTTAGAATTTGGATGAAAGGTTTAGCACTGAGAAACACTTTTTGAAAGATAAAAAGTGCATTTTATATACAACTATATAGATCAGACCAAAATGAGGGACAAATGAGGAGGAATGAGG
The DNA here is from genome assembly GCA_028564925.1 of Lithobates sylvaticus. NCBI lineage: Eukaryota > Metazoa > Chordata > Amphibia > Anura > Ranidae > Lithobates > Lithobates sylvaticus. Next base: position 182,264,761 of record CM053035.1, on the reverse strand, counting down.
GACAGAGGGACATTGCTCCGAATCAGGGGCAGTCCCTCCAAATCAGGGACATTTGGGAGGTATGCTTACCTCCACTGTGCAGTTTGTTTTGCACAGAGTGACCCCCAATCCTGCTGTTCTGGGGTCCCACGGCGGCTGTCTCAGCTGCTTCCCGCTAAAGCTAATCCCCTCTGGGAAGCTCTTTCCCGAGGGGGTTAGCTTGCGGGCGTGCTCCCGTGTCATACACTTGGCGTCCATAGACGGCAAGTGTATGACTCTGTCCCGCCCCCCCCCCCCCCCCCGGCGGCCGCGTCGTTGGATGTGATTGACAGCAACGCGAGCCAATGGCTGCGCTGCTATCAATCTATCCAATCAACGGCCAGACTCAGTGGAGAAGAGGACGCCGGGGGACGCGCACAGCCGTTGAAGGGGCTCAGGTAAGTAAAACGGGGGACTGGGGGGCCCATGACAGCGAGGTGTGTTTTTCCATTAAGGTGCATTAAGGTGAAAAAACACAAACCTTTACAACGCCTTTAAGTCACTACAATACAAAATAGCACTATTGTCAATATTCGACACTTATAGCAAAGGTTAGAGCAATTACATGTTCAGTTACAATACAGACTGCCATGAATCATTCGGGGGTCATCATCATCCTTCAGCCAGACATTCTGCACAGTCAGACGAAAACGCGCTCACATGACACCCATATATAACCCCCAGTGCCTGGCAGAGGAAGGGTTAACACCACCCCGGAAAAGCGAATGACACGGCTGAGAGCAGCGACTCGTAGGCTGTTGTCTCCAACACTCTCCGTTATCAATTAGAGAGATCCGTCAGGAGACGGGGAGCGCGTTTAGTGGCAAAACTCCAAATCCGTGTTGCGGATTTAATGATAGATTTAGCGGCATGAAAACAGCAGCGGTGTCAGCACTGTATCTCCACACTGACATTAATGATATCATCAGCTTATTACATTATCTGCTAATGTACAGCGTGATGTATGGAGGGGAGCGCACCTGTCAGCCGGGAATCACATTATCAATCCATCATCCCTAATAAACTATTTATATACAGGAGGATATTGAGTTCCTTGGCTGCTCCCAACGTCCTTATTGTCTGTTGTCTTCTGTCACTGGATAGTGGATGGTCGGTGGTTGTAACCTGCGTGTCCTGGCTATGGGGGGGGACGGGTGTGAGATGGAGACCTACAAATACATGATATTTCATGGAAGAAAACCACCAATTAATACCCAGAGAATCCTTCCTGAGTCTATACAGGAATCCTCAGGCGGGTTCGAGGAGACGGCTAACAATACATGTGACAATGGCCCACCACTGCCACCAATTAGCAGCAGAATGTTACAAATATTTTATACCGAAGACCCCTTTTACACTGAGCCGCCTAGGGCGTCAGCGGTAAAGCGGCGCTATTTTTAGCGCCGCTTTACAGTGGTTTTAGCTGCGCTATTCGGCCGCTAAAGGGGTTAAATCCGCCAACAAAACGCTGCAGGATCGGCATTTTGCCAGCGGTATCGCACTGCTGCCCCATTGATTTCAATGGGGAGCAGCGGTGGAGGAGCGGTGGAGGAGCGGTGAGTTCACCGCTCCTTCACCGCTCCAAAGAAGCTGCTGGCAGGACTTTTTCTGACGCCCTGCCAGCGCCCTCTGGCTTTCACACTGGAGTGAATGGAGTCGCTTTTTTCAGGCGCTATTTTTAGCGCCGCTTTACAGTGGTTTTAGCTGCGCTATTCGGCCGCTAAAGGGGTTAAATCCGCCCACAAAACGCAGCCGGATCGGCATTTTGCCAGTGGTATCGCACTGCTGCCCCATTGATTTCAATGGGGAGCAGCGGTGGAGGAGCGGTGAGTTCACCGCTCCTTTACCGCTCCAAAGAAGCTGCTGGCAGGACTTTTTCTGACGCCCTGCCAGCGCCCTCTGGCTTTCACACTGGAGTGAATAGAGTCGCTTTTTTCCGGCGCTATGCAGACGCTATTTTTAGCACTGTAGCGCCTGCAAAACGCCTGCAGTGTTAAAGGGGTCTAATTATGAAGTTTATTCATAGTTACATGAAAAAAGACACAAGTCCATCAAGTCCAACCTATGTGTGTGATTATATGTCAGTATTACATTGTATATCCCTGTATGTTGCGGTCGTTCAGGTGCTTATCTAATCGTTTTTTGAAACTATCGATGCCCCAGCGCTGAGACCACCGCCTGTGGAAAGGGAATTCCACATCCTTGCCGCTCTTACAGTAGAGAACTCTTTACGTAGTTTAAGGTTAAACCTCTTTTCTTCTCATTTCTTCTCACTCCCTTCCGCAAAAAAGTTTTATCCCTATTGTGGGGTCACCAGTATGGTATTTATAAATTGAAATCATATCCCCTCTCAACCTTTCCTCATAACCAATATCCTCCAGACCCTTTATTAGCTTTGTTGCCCTTCTTTGTACTCGCTCCATTTACAGTACATCCTTCCTGAGGACTGGTGCCCAGAACTGGACAGCATACTCCAGGTGAGGCCGGACCAGAGTCTTGTAGAGCTGGAGAATTATCCTTTTATCTCTGGAGTTGATCCCCTTTTAAATGCATGCCAATATTCTGTTTGCTTTGTTAGCAGCAGCTTGGCATTGCCCGCCATTACTGAGCCTATCATCTACTAGGACCCCCAGGTCCTTTTCCATCCCCCCAGAGAGTCTCCCCCCAGTGTATAGATTGCAGTCATATTTTTGCCACCCAAATGCATTATTTTACATTTTTCTACATTGAACCTCATTTGCCATGTAGTTGCCCATCCCATTAATTTGTTCAGATCTTTTTGCAAGGTTTCCACATCCTGTGGAGAAGTTATTGCCCTGCTTAGCTTAGTGTCATCCGCAAATACAGAGATTGAACTGTTTACCCCACCCTCCAGGTCATTTATGAACAAATTAAATAGGATTGGTCCCAGCACAGAACCCTGGGGGACCCCACTACTCGCCTTTACTGCAAACACCACAACTAAGCTGTAATATTAATTACTCATTTAGAAGAATGCAGTTCTACACAGTGGCGTTATGTAAACCCAATTGCTAAAGTCTCATAGAAGCTTTACAATGTTAATGTTAAATTAAAAGTAATTTTCAGTATTTTTAAATTTGCAGTTTTCATTAAAATAATCCCTGCTTATTTCCTTATTCATGTACTCATGTACTTCCTGTCATAGGGTGACAACGCTCTGTGTCCCTGTCTCCCAATTGTGTTCTTGTGTTGTCACACAGGCTGCCAATAAAGACTATAAAGCCCCATACACACGGTCGGATTTTCGCATGGATTCTGTCCGATCGGACAATGTTGTTGAAAAATCAGACCGTGTGTATGCACCATCGGACAGTGTACGTCGTATTGTCCGACGGACAAAGTCCTATCTCCTGCTGGATAGATTTTCCGACAACACGGTCCGATCACACCAAATCCGATCGTGTGTACGGTAGTCCGACCGGACAAAGTGCTACGCATGCTCAGATCACATTACAAGACCAAAGCTATTGGCTACTAGCCTCTACGTAGTCCCGTCGTAGGCAACAAACGTCACCACGTTCAGAATGATCGGATTTTCCGACAACTTTGTCCGACCGTGTGTACGCAAAACCAACATCAGACAAAGTATGATGGACATGGTCTGACGGACCTGGTCCTCGGATAAGGGGGCTTAAGTGACTCTCTCATCACACATTACAAGGGCATGATCCACTGTTTGTCACCATCAGGAAACATGCCCTGAGAAATGGCATGCAGCCATCACTGGAGTGTATGTAGACAAGAAGAGGCTGCAAGGAGGCAGCAGGAGATCAGCAGTATCAATGCACACACATTTTGTGCACACATATTGTGAATGGGCTCCTAATAAAACCCTGTCGCCGGGCCATGCATTTCAAAAACAAGCTTCCTATAAGATTATATTTGCATTTTATGTATTTAACCACCTCCCACCCAGGCTATAGCCAAAAGACGGCTACAGCGCGGGCTCACATTGCTGGGAGGGCATCTATGTATGTCCTACCGTGATCTTGCTTCCCGTGCGCCCCAGACACGAATCTGTGATTGCTGTGTCCTTCCGACACAGCTGATTACAGATCATGCTAAAGAGCCAATCACAGCAGCTGTTTACCATGTGACCAGCTGTGTCCAATCATAGCTGATCTCAGTGTAAACAGTATTTACCGGTTATCAGCAGTTCTCTCCTCACACTGACAGCACGTGAGGAGAGGAGAGCCAATAACCAGCAAATCAACACCGGAGACATCTACACTGATGATCAGGACACTAATCATCAGTGTCCTGATCATCAGTGCTACACATGCCTGATGAAGGCCACCTGCGTGACTCCGAAACATTGCATCTTTCTTGTGTTGTGATCATGCAATAAACTACCCACTTTGTGGCGATCCTTGGTGTGCTGGCAAATATCTACATGGTGCTGATCATCAGTGCAGCCCCAACAGTGCCCACAAGTGCTGCCAATCAGTGCTTCCAGTCGGTGCCCATCAGTGCTGCCTATCAGTGGCCATCAGTGATGCCTATGGGTGCCCATCAGTGCCATCTATTGGTGCTGCCTATCAATACCCATCAGTGCAGCCTCATCAGTGCCTCCTCATCGGTGCTGCCTTAGTGCCCATTTTTTCAGCCTATCAGTGCAGCCTCATCAGCGCAAATCAGTGAAGGAGAAATTTTACTTATTTACAAAATTGTATAACAGAAACGAAGAAAAAAGTTTTTATTTTTTTCAAAATTGTCGATATTTCATTAGTTTTTTTCATCTGTTTAGCAAAAAAGAAAAAACACAGGGGTTATTAAGACCCCTTTCACACTGGGGTGCTTTTCAGGCGTTTTATTGCTAAATATATCGCCTGTATAGCACCAGAAAAGCACCTCTCAAGCCACCCCGGTGTGCTATCACACTGGGGCGGTGTGCTTGCAGGACAGGAAAAAAATTCCTGCAAGCAGCATCTTTGGGGCGGTGGGGGAGCGGTGTATACACTGCCCCTGCCCATTGAAATGAATAAAACTAGCGGCACTTTACCTCTAACACCCGCACCGCCCCCAGTGTGAAAGGGGTCTAAATACCACCAAAAAAAAGCCCTATCTGCCTAAAAGAAATGATAAAAATCTAGTTTGGGTACAGCGTTGCATGACCGTGCAATTGTCATTCAAAGTGCGACAGGGCTGAAAGCTGAAAATTGACCTGGGCAGGAGGGGGGTTAAAGTGCCCTGTAGGCAAGTGGTTAAAGTGGTTGTAAACCCTTATGCCCCGTACACACGGTTGGAAATTCCGACCACAAAATCCATCAGATTTTTTCCGACGGATTTTGTCTGACACTGGTGTTGCATACACACGGTCGGACAAAGTTGTCGGAAGATCCGATCATTCTGAACGTGGTGACGTTCGTTGCGTACGACGGAACTACATAGAGGCTAGTAGCCAATAGCTTTGGTCTTGTAATGTGATCTGAGCATGCGTGGCACTTCCGATCGGACTTTGTTTTCGGAAAATTTGAGAGCAGGATCTCAAATTTTTTCCGTTGGAAATTCCGACGGAAAAAGTCCGATGGAGCCCACACACGGGCGGATTTTCCGACAACATGGTCCGATAGGACATTTTCCGTCGGAAATTTCGACCGTGTGTACGGGGCATAACAGACCACTTTGACCTATTGAAAACTAACACAGTGAATATTTGAACAGTATAAACATGATATGGAAACGCTGACAATACCTATAATAAAGTAATGCTATAATAAAGTAATGCTTGATTTACACAAAAGTCAACACAGCATGAAATTATCAGCCCCTGATATTTACAGATTTTTACAAACTGTCAGTAAATTTACTGGTGGTTGGCAACCCTGCAACTACTGGTCTACTTATCAGAACAAGCCCCAAACTATTGCTTTATAATCTCCTTAAAGTGGTTGTAAACCCTTACAAACCACTTGGACCTACAGGTAAACCTAGATTAAGGCTTACCCGTAGGTCCAAGAAGTATCTCCTAAACCTACACAGTTAAGGAGATCTATACGAAAAATGTGTGTGGTCTCTATGATTGAAAATCAACATGGAAATAAATAAGCTTGTACCATCATCCAGGAATCTTTGAAATAGAGGGGTGGGAACCTGGTCCCCAACCAGGTCACCACAGAGGACTTGTGGGCAGTGTTGGACTATCACGGTACAGTAAGACAATAAAATGTAAATGAGTAGTAAGTATATACTAAGGAGATAAAATCGTTTTATTGATACAAAGATAATGATCAATTACAGATTAAAAACATAGCAAGAGTTCATATATGTCACCAAGACAGTTAACCCCGGATTGGGGGGAGTGTCACAGTGGGACAATTCATCACAGAACACAGTTCAACTAGTTTCGCGGACAAAGCCGCTTCATCAGGAAAGTATCTGTGGATTTAATTAACAAATGGTCAAAAAACAATAAACAATACCATAACAATAAATGATCATAATAGTATAACATGATATTTGAGCTGGGTAATTAGCACATAGGGGGGGAGGAAACGAGCGGAACTGCTTACCCTTGCCCCGACAAGCCCCGATTGCATAACCACCAAAAGGAGGGGGGTGTCTCCCGCGGCGACTCGGGGGAGCTACAAAACATGATGGACCAATTCTAGGAAGATAAGTTGATACAATAGGTAAATGTACTATGGACCTTCAAGGGTACACAAGGTTAGGCCAGTGAATGGTGATAACATAGTCAGGTGAGGCGAGGTGAAAACAATAAGTGGAATAGGTGAGTGAAAAAATCCTAGAGGTGAACAATGGGATGCAAGCAGTGAATAAATTGAAGAGACCACTGAAATGAACAAGTGGTGTGAGGGGGTAAAGGATAGGGGAAGGGGGAAGGTGAAAAGGGGGGGGGGGGGGGAAGGGAAGTGGGGAGGGGGGAAAAAGAAAGGGCAAGGAAGGGGGGGGGGGGGAAATGGAGTGATAAGTGTGCATTGTCCGGTGAGAAAATAAAAAAATGGGTAAAACTGAAAAATAAAAAAAGGGTGAGAAAAATGCTGGTGAAGTGAATGAGTGAGAGAAAGAGAGGACAGAAGGTGTTAAACAAGAAAAAAGGGGGTCAAGGGGAGAGGTTAGAGAGATTGTGGACGGGGGGGGGGGGAAGAAGGAATGGAGGGACGCGGTGCAAGGGGGGAAAAAACGAGGGGTGGAAGGAAAAACGAAGAGGTGAGTGACAATAGGTGAAGGAGAATTGAATTGAATGTAAGTGGAGGAGCCATAGTACCTGATAGTTTGCATGTATGAAGTTTAAGGATACCGAGAACAGTTAAGGAGATGTTTTCCAAAAACTGGGCATCGATGTCTACGGGGCATGCGCGCCGTAGACAACGGCACAGGCGCACTGAGCACACCGGAAGTGAAGGCGAAGATGCCGTCAATGGCGGCTCCCGCGCGCAGGTATCATGTCGGCGACGGAGGTGGTGGCCGAGGTGACATCGAGTCCGCGGGTCCTGCGGGCATGATCATGCTGTACGCGCCCACTGGCCCTGCCAATTAAAGGGGACGTACAGGTACGCTAGCCATTGTGCCGACGTATATTGGTGTGCGGCGGTCGGCAACTGGTTAAAAGACAAAAATAAGAACCTTTAGTGCCGGTGTTCTGTTGGATAGTGTCCGCCTATCGTTTAGTGTCCGGGCCATACTGCGCTTGCGCAGTACGGAGGACAAGGAGATTCGGAAAATCTCCGAAGATGAACGGCGCCTGCGCCGTGAGTCCAGGTGCAAGCCCCACCATCCAAGTGGACATAGGGCTGCACAAAGTTAGAGGGCCCCTCACGGGTTCGCTTCGCTCGCCACGCTTCAGGCACGGCGTCGCTCTTTTTTATTCTAACTCTATATCCACTTGGATGGTGGGGCTTGAACCTGGACTCAGGGTGCAGGCGCTGTTCATCTTCGGCAATTTTCGGAATCTGCTTGTCCTGTGTACTGCGCATGCACAGTACACAGCGGACAGTATGTGATGGGGGACACAATCCGACAGGACACCATTTCACACAAGTCGCCTGACAAGTTGCGTCCGTTCTGTACAATGGAACTGCTCTAATAGAAGCAACTCAAGTCACTCCGACTTAGAAAAAGGTTCCTGTACTACTTTGGGATGACTTCAGGGTGACTTCCATTGACTTCTATATAGAAGTCATTTTGCAAGCCGCTGCTGAAGTCGTGTGCAGATCGCCGTGCAAAGTCGCGCTGCAAGTCGGGCTGCCCCTGTGTGAACCGGCACTTAATATCACCTTACCTTGTAAGTATAAATATAGGTATAAAAAAACAAAAACACCCAATTTCACCTTGGCTACTGGTGGACCTATTCCTTGTCTTTTGATGTAGCCCGCTCAGGCGCAACGGAAAGCAGTTGCTTTATTGTTACTCCCCAGAGAATCCTAATCTCCATCAGCTCCTGCTGTGCTGTCCCAATAAATATGATAATGATCAAAAAATAACATACAGCAAAAACTTCGGGACACTAAAGCTTTCACTTCATTCTGACAAACAACGCTGTGACAAATAAAATCTTTTTTTATTCTAGTACAAGAAAACCTTCGTACTAAAAAGCCTCCGAAAGAAAGTATAAACAGTAAAAGCATTTACGCAACAATGCACACATGACAAATACACAAAGGAAAACAAGGAAACAAAAACACAAATACAAAAAAACTCTAAATTAAATAAACTACTTTTCATACAACCTGCAAAATCACACCTTATTACACCAAGAAACGGAAAAGAATAGATTTTCTTTAACTCAATAAGCAAAATTCAGAGCTTCCGTTCCATTGAAATCTTGCCAACGGTTGTGCAATCAATCACTGCGCTCATCTCTATTCATAAGGAAGTAACAGCCAAATCAATAACGGAACTTATAAAGGGTCGGATGCTTATGTCACAACAGAGAGTATACATGGTTGTAGTTATTAAAGACCAGTAAGGGGTCATTTAGATCAGTGGAATTAAAGTGACATCTATGAGGTTATACAAATCTGTGTAATGTAATACCCTATGGCACATACCCTCTATTGTCAAAAGTATTGGGACACCTGCCTTTACACGCACATGAACCTTAATGGCATTAAGTTAAGTGAGTTGGCCCACCCTTTAATATAATATAACAGCTTCAACTCTTCTGGGAAAGGCCGTCCAGAAGGATTAGGAGTGTGTCTATGGGAATGTTTGACGATTCTTCCAGAAGTGCATTTGTAAGGTCAGGCACTGATGTTGGGTGAGAAGGCCTGGCTCGCAGTCTCCACTTTTATCCCAAAGGTGTTGTATCGAGTTGAGGTCAGGACAGTCAAGTTCCTCCACCCCAAACTCGCTCATCCATGTCTTTATGGACCTTGCTTTGTGCACTGGTGCGCATTCATGTTGGCACAGGAAGGGGCCATCCCCAAATCGTTCCCACAAAGTTTGGAGTATGAAATTGTCCAAAATGTCTTGGTATGCTGACGCCTTAAAAGTTCCCTTCACTGGAACTAAGGGGCCAAGCCCAACCCCTGAAAAACAACCCCACATCATAATCCCCCCCCCCATAGGCATGAGCAGGGGGTATGCCAGGTGTACCTGGGCACACCCTAATCACTATGTGCCACCTTTGGGATGAATTACAGTGGAGACTGCAAGCCAGGCCTTCTCGTCCAACATCAGTGCTTGACCTCACAAAGGTGCTTCTGGAAAAATGGTCAAACATACCCGAAGGGCCTGGCATGGATTTGGGGCGGGGGGGGGGGGGTCCACGCTGACAGCTGATGACTCATTTGTTGTTAAGAATGCGGAAGCCGGCTTCCCAGCCCACTCCTTAGCAACCAACTGTATACAGTGTGTTTAACCGCTTCAATACTGGCCGCTTTCACCCCCTTCCTGCCCAGGCCAATTTTCAGCCTTTAGCGCTGTCACACTTTGAATGACAATTGCACTGTACCCAAATTACATTTTTATATTTTTTTTCACACAGATAGAGCTTTCTTTTGGTGGAATTTATTCACCACTGGGTTTATAATTTTTTGCAAAAAAAGGAAAAAGGCCAAAAATGTAAAATTAAAGTTAAAAAGTTTTTCTTAGTTTCTGTCAATTTTTTTGTAAATAAGTAATTTTTCTCCTTCACTAATGTGCGCTGATGAGGCTGCACTGATGGGCACTGATAGGCTGCACTGATGGGCACTGATGAGGTGGAGCTAATGTGCACTGATGAAGTGGCACTGATGAGGAGGCACTAATATGCCGCACTGATGGGCACTGATAGGTGGCCCTGATGGGGGCAATGATTGTCAGTAATGGGCACTTATAGGTGGCACTGATGGGCAGCACCAATGAGCAGGCACTGAAAGGCAGCACTGATGGGCGGCACTGATGAGCAGGCACTGATGGGCACTGAAAGGCAGCACTGATTGGTGTCACTGATAAGCACAGACTGGCATCATTTGCTGGGCACTGTTGGGGATGCACTGTAATCAGGGCCCTGTACAGTCTCCCCGCACTGCGGGCGTGCGAGGGCAGTGATGCTGGGGCGACGTCCCCCAGAACGAGAGGAGATCCCGTCCACCGTCATTCACATGCGATCGGCTGTGACTGAACACAGCCAATCACATGGGTAAATATCTGTGTCATTGGCTCTTTACCGGAATCGGGTAGAAGGGAAAAAGAAAACACAAATTGAGAGAGAAAAAAAAACACAAAGTGCATGAAAACTGTATGCAAATATGCATAAAAAACAAGGGTTTAAAAAATGTAAAACGCACCGCAAAACGTGCCTGAAAAACACATCAAGCGCATAGATGTGAACCTAGACTTAAGGCTTATGGAAAGCCGAAGCTTGCTACAAGCTTTGCAAAAGCTTGCTGTTCACACTGTCCTTATACAAGTCGAAGCCGGTGGGACACTGACCTATAGGCTGGATGGAGGAATCTATTTGCTTTTTTGCATTGAACCCATAGGCTGAATGCAAAAAAATCTAATTGTGTATGGCCAGCATTAGCACCCAAAATGTCCCCTGCGGGGCTACAGCTCAGTGGTGTGGGCAGGACCTAAACGATGTACCTTTGCGGTCGTGTAGTTTGCTGCATGGTATGGGCGAGAATTTAAGTTTGCCATATAGTTTAAAGCGATATCAAACCCAAAACTAAAAATGTAATGTAGCAAGTTCTCTGGCCTAGTCCAGTCTATTAGTCTAACTTTTCCGGTCAGAGATAGCTGACATCCTGTGGTGGGTTGTGAGGCATAGTGGGTACAAGGTGGACAAAGTCATTGGGCGCCAGACACTTCTTGGATGTAAAAGAGGTTTTATTTCTCTTAACAATCCTTTTTATATTTTTTGGGAAAAGAGGGTTAGGGCCAGGACACCCTTAAATAGTTGTAGATTCAATTGACAGACTCTGAAACTTCAATAGGAGGACAGCTGTGCAGAGAAAGGCCCCAACATGGCGCCACGTCTGCACATGCAGGATTGCTGTCTCCTATGGCAACAGTCTTTAACAGTTCCTAACTCAAACGTAACAGTTCCTTCAGCTTCACTACAACTCCTTGTACTTCTTCAATACTGAGCTCCTGGTCTCTCACTAGACCCTCTGATTCACTGACTCTGAATCCCTTGAGCTCCTCCAATATTTGCGGTGGTATCTCCCTCAAGCGTCACCCACTGGGTCCCTAGCTTGGCACTCCAGATACTTCTCAAGCTTCACCCCTGCTAACCGGCTCGGCCCCTGGCTTGGCCCACAAGGCTGCTCTGCAAGCGTCACCTCCACTGGTTGGGTCCCTGACTTGATCACTGCCTGAAGATTCCCGATTCATCACCGTGCCCGTTTGGTGAGAATGTTCCTCCGGTTCTTGCTTCAGTTACTCACTGTGGTCCCTGGTAAAGGTTGTTGGCCCCTTTGTGGCGACAGCTTCCCCTCTACCTCCGACCACGACAGGTTCTCTGGCTGGCAGAACCGTCACTTCTGGTTGGACGGCAAGCCGCAATCCCAACCCTGCGCTGCTCTCTTACTTCTGGATAGGCCCTCACACAGCCAGTGACCCCGGAATAGGCCCAATTTCTGGCCTAGCAGCCGGGGGCACGCGACACACACGTCCACCCAGACAGCCGTCCGGGTGGCACAGAGCATAGATCACCTGATCTCACCCGAATATATAGGCTCTCCCAACCAGTGGCGTCTCCAGCTTTCATATTTAGGGGGGGCACATGGGGGGACAGGGACAAAAGTAGGGGGGCAACTATAAAATGCAATTTTACTACGATCCCCAGGGTGGCAGAAAACAAGAGATATATATGTCACCAGCATACCAAGAAAATATAAGGGTCCAAAGCAGTGGGAGAACTATCAGGGTTGCAAAGGTTGTCTTGTCACCGGGCCCTGGTGTTCTGCCACTGTGGGGTTCCCCAGCCTCCTCTTGCTGTCCTGCCCCTGCTATTGACAGTGCTGGTCTGGCATCTGTGTCCTTGGCAGTGGCAGCAGTCTATTAGGACCTAGGGCTGGTGACATTATGGGTGCATGCAGGGGAAGGCTGGCACTATTGGTTGTAGAGAGCCGAGCCCCCAGCTGGTCACCTAGCAGCAGTAATGCTGTATAACCTTCTCTGTTGACATGCTGATCAGGATGTGATCCAGGTGATGCTCCCAGTCAGATCTAATAAACACAGTATTTATTAGCATCAAGAGTACAACCACATCCACCATATGTTCAGCAGCCATGTGGGCTCTATGACTGTAAGGTGTGGGCTCTATGCCTGTAAGGTGCGGGCTCTATGCCTGTAAGGTGTGGGCTCTATGCCTGTAAGGTGCGGGCTCTATGCCTGTAAGGTGTGGGCTCTATGACTGTAAGGTGTGGGCTCTATGCCTGTAAGGTGCGGGCTCTATGCCTGTAAGGTGTGGGCTCTATGACTGTAAGGTGTGGGCTCTATGCCTGTAAGGTGTGGGCTCTATGCCTGTAAGGTGTGGGCTCTATGCCTGTAAGGTGTGGGCTTTGATCAATAAAATCACTATGATATTTAACACTAGGATTTGACTAGGAGCCTCACCTGGATTGCATCACGATCAGCATGTCAGAGAAGGCTGCACTGCTGCTAAGCAACCTGCAGGGAGGTCAACTGTCTACTCTACAACCATTATAGATGGGCTCCGGTGTGTTTGAAATCCCACATGCCCGATCCCGCCAGGAAGCCGACACTGAGGAAGCCGACACTGCACACGGCTAATCACAGGCAGTGAGACATTCCTGATCTGTGCAGCTGCGGACCGGGAAATGTCTCACTGCCTGTGCTTAGTGCTGTGCAGTGCCGGCTTCCTGGCGGGCTCGGGCATGTGGAATTTTGAACATGCCCTGCCCATCTCTAACAACAAATTGTGCTGGCTCTCCTGTACATTAGCCCCATAAAGTAACCAGCACTGGGTTCCAATGTGCCACTGCTGCCATGGAGACAGAGACCAGCGCTGTGAATAGCCGGGACAGGACAGCAACCCTGGTAGCTCCACCACTGGTCCACACTGCAAGGATTCCCCCATCCACCTATAATGTGTAGATGGGAGAATTGGATCATTTCTTTTTTTTTTTCATGCAACCTACTAGTTAAATGAAAAAAGTGATCAATGTATGGGCTGCCTAAGTGCCAAGACCAGCCATAGGCAGTTTAAATCTCAGCTGGTTGAGGTTTGAACCATTAATGAGCAGGCTGAATGTACCAAGTTGATCGATCAAATTGGGAACAACCAGCCTGACAGATAATCCTATGATTATCACTAGTGGTTGCTATAGCCACTAGTGATAATGACTGTTTGTTGGGAGAATACAATTGCTGGGCAGGAAGGATATTCCCCTGTCACCACTGTCTGTGTTAATGGGGGAATCATGCAAGTTTCTTTCCTGCACTCTGTGGATGCAGGAAAGAAATTTGCTTAGTCTATTACCTGCCTAACTGAAAGTGAAAGTAAGTTGTGAAGGTCTTGAAAGAACAGGAGAGGGGGAGGGACAGATGGGGGAGAGAAGGGATGGAGATAATGCAGTTCAGTGATTACAGTGTATTGCAGTGCACACACTTACCCACGCGTCCAGGCTAGAAGAATACTCCCCCTCTCAATAGAGACTGTGTTACTCCAGCAGCAGCCTGAGTAAGATGTGGCGCATCCGTTACGGATGCAAACAAAAAGACATTGCCTTTTTGTAAAAAAAAAAAAAAAAAAAAACTTACGACCATGTGTACGGGGCATAACACATTGAAGCCACACTCCAGCTCACAATTTATTATCAGTTATAGCAAACAGTTTTTTTCCCTTTTGGAAAAAAAGGTTTTACATGAATAAAGAAAAGCTGATCATTGTAGTTATTTGTCTTATCCATGTAAACTGATACATTCTGCTGAGGGGGCATGTTCTTTTGAAAAACAACGGATTTACTGACTGGATAAAAAAAAAGAAAGCGAATGCAGCCATCAAATCTAAGAATTAGTAAGCTGCAATACAATGTTTGCTTTTGGCGTTAATACTGCTTTAACCCATTCATGATCAGCCATAATAAAAGCTTACATGCCAAGACCAAAGTTAGCAATGGCGGTATGCGTCGCTTAGCCTGCCTGTACTTTATGACTAATTTGCCAGTCTGGCAGCGGCATTGTGTGTGAGGACATAGAAAGTAATATTGTGGTCACGAAGCTCAGGGACACGTGTGAGGTTTGCAACAATAACAATTTATTTTTTACTTTTTTTTGTCAAGAAAATGTTTTATTGTGCATCAGGATAAGTGGAACATCTCTGCAGAGCGGCACAATCTCATGTCAATGATAGAACAAGCTTACAGAATAGGAAGGTTATAGTAACAATGTAACTCAAGAGATTAAAGATTATAAGAACATTAGCACACATTAGGGTTGATTTACTAAAGGGAAATAGACTGTGCACTTAGCAAGTGCAGTTGCTCCAGAACATGTGTCAAACACAAGGCCCGGGGGCCGAATCCGGCCGGCCGGCCAAGCCAATTGATGTGGCCCTTGCATCCATGGCTTTTGTTCAGCTGGAACCTGTTTGAAAAAAAAATCTTTTGAGATCAGGGGGGGGAGAGATGTGGGCTGTGGAGGGAGATGTGTACAGAGGTGGTGGTTGGGGGAGAGTGGTGCAGAGGTCAGATCCAAGGAGCGATATAATTGAGATGTGGACAGTCTGTGAAAAAAAGCTGTACCATGCACACTGTGCATAGCGCACTCATCAACTCTGCACTCTGTACATAGCACACCCCTGAACTCTGCACTCTGTACATAGCACACCCCTGAACTCTGCACTCTGTACGTAGCACACCCCTGAACTCTGCACTCTGTACGTAGCACACCCCTGAACTCTGCACTCTGTACATATCGCACCCCTGAATTCTGCACTCTGTACATAGCACACCCCTAAACTCTTCACTCGTTACGTAGCACACCCCTGAACTCTGCACTGTGTACATAGCACACCCCTAAACACTGCACTCTGTACGTAGCACACCCCTAAACACTGCACTCTGTACGTAGCACACCCCTAAACACTGCACTCTGTACGTAGCACACCCCTGAACGCTGCACTCTGTACGTAGCACACCCCTGAACGCTGCAGTCTGCACTCTGTATGTAGTGTGCCCGTAAACTCTGCACTCTGTATGTAGCATGCCCCTCAACTCTGCACTCTGTATGTAGCGTGCCCCTCAACTCTCCACTCCGTATATAGTATGCCCCTCAACTCTGCACTCTGTATGTAGCACAGTCTTCAACCCTGCACTCTGCACTACAGAGTGCAGGGTTGAAGACTGTGCACAGTCCTCAACTCTGCACTCTGTACGTAACACACCTCTGAACTCTGCACTGTGTATGTAGTAAACCCCTGAATTCTGCACTCTGTACATAACACACCCCTGAACTCTGCACTCTGTACGTAGCACATCCCTGAACTCTGCACTCTGTACGTAACACACCCCTGAACTCTGCACTCTGTACGTAGCCCACCCCTGAACTCTGCACTTTGTACGTAGCGCGCCCCTAAACTCTGCACTCTGTATGTAGCGTGCCCCTAAACTCTGCACTCTATATGTAGCACAACCCTCAATCCTGCACTCTGTATGTAGCGCAGTCCTTAAGTCTGCACTCTGTATGTAACACACCCCTGAACTCTGCACTCTTTACGTAGTAAACCCCTGAATTCTGCACTCTGTACATATCGCACCCCTGAACTCTGCACTTTGTATGTTGCACACCCCTGAACTCTGCACTTTGTATGTAGCACACCCCTGAACGCTGCACTCTGTACGTAACACACTATTGAACTCTGCACCCTTTACGTAGTACACCCCTGAACTTTGCACTCTGTACCTAGCACACCCCTGAACTCTGCACTCTGTACCTAGCACACCCATGAACTCTGCACTCTGTACGTAGCATACCCCTGAACTCTGCACTCTTTACATAGTACACCCATGAACTCTGCACTCTGTACGTAGCACACCTCATAAACTCTGCACTCTTTACATAGTACACCCTTGAACTCTGCACTCTGTACATAGCACACCCCTGAACTCTTCACTCGTTACGTAGCGCACCCCTGAACTCTGCACTTTGTACGTAGCGCGCCCCTAAACTCTGCACTCTGTATGTAGCGTGCCCCTAAACTCTGCACTCTATATGTAGCACAACCCTCAACCCTGCACTCTGTATGTAGCGCAGTCCTCAAGTCTGCACTCTATATGTAACACACCCCTGAACTCTGCACTCTTTACGTAGTAAACCCCTGAATTCTGCACTCTGTACATATCGCACCCCTGAACTCTGCACTCTGTACATAGCACACCCCTAAACTCTTCACTCGTTACGTAGCACACCCCTGAACTCTGCACTGTGTACATAGCACACTCTTGAAATCTGCACCCTTTACATCAGGAGTCTCAAACTGGCAGCCCTCCAGCTGTTGCAAAACTACAAGTCCCATCATGCCTGTACCTGTGAGAGTCATGCTTGTAAGTGTCAGCCTTGCAATGGCTCATGGGACTTGTAGTTTTGTAACAGCTGGGGGGCCACCAGTTTGAGACCCCTGCTTTACATAGTACACCCTTGAACTATGCAGTCTGTACGTAGCACACCCCTGAACTCTGCAGTCTGTACGTAGCACACCCCTGAACTATGCAGTCTGTACGTAGCACACCCCTGAACTCTGCAGTCTGTACGTAGCACACCTCTGAACTCTGCACTCTTTATGTATGAACACCCCTGAACTCTGCACCCTGTACATAGCGCACCCCTGAACACTGCACTCTGTACATAGTGCACCCCTGAACTCTGCACTCTGTACATAGCACACCCCTGAACTCTGCACTTTTTACATAGTACACCCCTGAACTCTGCACTCTGTACATAGCACACCCCTGAATCACTGGTGCAATGGTCTATTTATTTATTTATTTTAAAGAGAACGTATCCTTTAAACTAGAGCATTTGTAGGGTGGGATGCATCAACGTTTACCATTCTGTTTAGGGTAGGCAGTATGGTTAGGCATTCCTGCCAATCTTCATCTTCAAGATCAGATGTCTCTTTTTACTAAAGTAAATGAAACTTTTGTATCTTAAAGCAGTAGTAACCCCCCCCTCAAAAAATAAAATAAAACCCCCACCATATTTATGGACTGGTAAGCTAAGCTGCAATATATTCCAATTTGTGTTGGTAATAAGTTTTTCTTATGTCATGTACACATGACCGGACTTTTCGACGGATTGAATTCCGTCGGACTTTTCAAAGGACTTTCAACAGACTTTCGACCTACTTCTGTCGAATCGGACTTGTCTACACACAATCACACCAAAGTCCGACGGATTCGACCGTGATGACGTACGACCGGACTAGAATAAGCCAGTAGCCAATAGCTGCCCAAGCGTCAGTTTTCGTCCGTCGGACTAGCATACAGACTAACTGATTTTTTGACCGGACTCGAGTCCGTCGGAAAGATTTGAAACATGTTCTAAATCGAAAGTCCGTCTGATTTTTCGACAGCAAAGGTCCGATGAAGCCCACACATGGTCGAATTGTTGTTGCTGTCGAAAAGTCCGTCCGTGTGTACACGGCATTAGAAGTAATTATCCTGTTATAAAGATTACCAATAAGATGTTAACAATAACCTTTGTAACAAATTGCAATAGTGGATGTTCTATAATAGTAAGTGATATTTGTTGGATACAAGCTCTAAAGGCATGAGTTGGGGATAGTGATAAAACCTACCTCCAGATAGACCCAAATAGCTCGCAACTGCACAAATGACTGAAGAGCACCATCTTCCAATAGTTGACCAAGAAACTGCAGGCCTCCAATATATCACACTCTGAAGCTTATAGAGTTCTGGGAGGTTAAATGTTTCCCTACAAGATGTGTGATAGTCCTAGTCTGATATACAGGGGTTGGACAAAAATATGGAAACACTACATGGATTTGCAGGGGTGAAAATGACGACATGTTTCGTATTGAAAGCGGAAGTGATGTAACATTCTTTTCCTCCCGTTGTGTGATGAGACATCTAGCTGACCGGTGGGAAGTCTCACTTTCGTCATTCGCTGCGTGCGCTGCTAGTAATACGGAGTAATGACAGCGCTTACTGAGTTTCAAAGAGGGCAAATTGGTAGTGCCCGCTTAGCTGGTGCCTCTGTGAAAAAGTTGCCAGTTTATTTGTGGTGTCGCGAGGTACAGTATCAAAAGATATGACGATATATACAGTTTCTGGGTAAACGTCGTTATATAAGCATAAGCGCGATCGACATAGTTAACTGAGCGAAAGAGACAAAAGGACATTGCACAGGGTTGTGACCCGGATTTTTGCATAAAAAGTGGTATAAGATTTCATTATCCACCATTCAGGCCGTCTTGGATGCCAAAGACGGTCCAACACAACACCATATTAGGTAACAGTTTTATTTCCATAATTTTGTCCAACCCCTGTATAAATGTTTTTGCTCAGGTCCATATTTGTAGATGTAGTTGAAAAAGAGAAAATGAAAGGTCTTTCTGTTTTACTCTTAAGGAGATTATAAAGCAATAGTTTGGGGCTTGTTCTGATTAGACATGTGCAATTAGTTTCGTTTTTTTTTGTTTTTCGTTCTTTTTCGTTATATTCGTTCATTCGTTATCGTACGAATGAACGAACGATTCGCTAAAATTTTTAACGAATCGTTCGAATCAAATGAATCCGAAAACAACGAAAATCCGAAAAAAACAAATTAGAAACAACGAATGTACGAAAGAAGAAAATCCGAAAAACGAAAACAGGAACAACGAAAATCAAAATGAACGAAAAAATTCGGACATTCAGAACTTTTTTTTTTTTTTGAATTGGTAATTTTCCGTGTCCCTTACAATGGCGCTCCTTAACGTGCTTCGAATGGATTGAACGAAAAAATTCGTACATTCGTAACTTTTTTTTTTTCGATTCGTAATTTTCCGTGTCTCTTACAATGGCGCTGCTTAACGTGCTTCGAATAGATTGAACGAAAAAAATCGTACATTCGTAACTTTTTTTTTGCGATTCGGAATTTTCCGTGTCTCTTACAATGGCGCTGCTTAACGTGCTTCGAATGGGTTGAACGAAAAAATTCGTACATTCGTACATTCGTAACTTTTTTTTTGATTCGTAGTTTTCCGCTTCTCTTAAAATGTAATAGTAGCATACACATTACATAAAATTATGAATTATGCTCCGATTACGAATCTACGAATGTTACGAATGTTACGAAAGTACGAATAAATACGAATGCGTCCGAATTTCGAATAAACTACGACACCGACGACTTATGAATTTACGAATCGTTACGAATACGAACACAGACGAATTACGAATTTACGAATCGTTACGAATCAACGGAAACGAAAAAAACGAAACGAAAATAAACAAATTTTTTGGTTGTGCACATGTCTAGTTCTGATAAGTAGACCAGTAGTTGCAGGGTTGCCAACCACCAGTAAATTTACTGACAGTTTGTAAAAATCTGTAAATATCAGGGGCTGATAATTTCATGCTGTGTTGACTTTTTAAGTGTAAATCAAGCAACTTACTTTATTATAGGTATTGTCAGTGTTTCCATATCATGTTTATACTGTTCAAATATTCACTGTGTTAGTTTTCAATATGAGTTCTTTCATTTCTCAGGTTGCCAGTAAAAAATGTGCTCTGCCAGTAAATTTTCCATGTTTTGTCAGTAAAAAAAATGCCGCTGGAGGTTGGCAACCCTGAGTAGTTGTGGTTTGAAAACTGACAGGTGGACCTCAATGGGCCGCTGGTGTGAAAGGGGCTTTTACATTGAAAGAGAGGTACACATTGCTAGTGGGAATAAATTCCTTTTTCTGTCTGGTAATTGTAAGGCCCCAGTATGTAAAAGGGTCCATTTGCATGTATATAAAGACCTGAGACTGACTGGTAAAGTACAATATCGTCCACATAATAAATAACCTTCAAAAATGTATTGCTTTAATGAATGAATGAATAACTTGTATAGCGCTACATATGCAAACTAAATTGCCTCAAGGCGCTTTTGCCACCAGCGTCCTTCTGGGTCTTCAGAAGAGATGGGTCTTCAGCTTCTTCATGAAGGCCAGATGGTTTTATTCCGAGCGGATGTCCGCAGGTAGAGCGTTCCATAGCCATGGTTCTTGGACTGCGAACTTTCGTTTTGCCTTTTAAGTTATAGCAGGTCTTGGGGATGTGAAGGAGGTTCTGGTTAGTTGACCGGAGAGGGCGGCCTGGGGTGTAGTGCTTTATTTTGTCGCAGAGGTACTGCAAGGCTTTTCCTTGTGTTTATTTGTGAGTGCGGCAGAGTAACCCGGTCCTTCACGGCTAGCCAATGGAGGGTCCTCAGGGACGGGGTGATTGAATCCCAGGTTTTTTTCAAGTTACCAGTCTGGCTGATGTGTTCTGGACGATTTGTAGACGTGAAATTTGGTATTTTGGAAGTCCTAGGTAGAGGGAATTTGCGTAGTCGAGTCAGGAATTGATGATTGTTCCAACTACGGCTGCTGTATCTCCTTCCAGGATGAAGGGGATGAGTATACGCGATAGGTGAAGAAGGCTAGTATTCAGAGGGTTCCGACAAGTAGGAGTTCAGTAGCTATGGCATACATATGTCTGGGGGATGCAGGTGTCATCAGTCGGGGGGGAGGGGGTGAAAGTGGTCCTTTGTCTTGGGGATACAAGTATTTAGAAATCTGAGGAGTACAGGTGTCATCAGTCTGGGGGGTACAAGGTGTCATCAACACAGGGGGGTACAGGTGTCATCAATATAGGGGGTACATGTGGTGTCATCATTATAGGGGGTACAGGTGGTGTCATCAATATAGGGGGTACAGGTGTGATTGGTTTGGATTGATATGTGTCATCTGTACAGGGGGGGGTACAGGTGTCATCAATATAGGGGGTACATGTGGTGTCATCAATATAGGGGGTACAGGTGGTGTCATCAATATAGGGGGTACAGGTGTTATTGGTTTGGATTGATATGTGTCATCTGTACAGGGGTCATCAATATAGAGAGATACAGGTTTGGGTGGTACAGGTGTCATCAATCATGGGGGGTTTAAGTGGTTGTTAGTCTGGGGAATACAGCTGTCATTAGTCTGGGGGGTACAGGTATCCTAAATATGAGGGTCTGGAATGCTCCCTCCGGTCTGGTGCCTGCTCGATCTGATGCCCCCTTGTCTGGTGCCAACCTAATCTAATGCCCCCTCGCCTGGTGCCCACCTTATCTGATGCTCCCTGGTCTGATGCTTGTCTGATCCGATGCCCCCAGGTTTGGTGTCCCCAGCTTATCTAGTGTTCCTGGACTTGTTCGTGCCTGACGTGATGCCCCCTGTCTGGTACCCCCTACATCTGGTCTATAACCAATAATTGTCTTATGCTATGTACACACGGTCGGAATTTCCGACGGAAAGTGTCCTATCGGACCATGTTGTCGGAAAATCCGACTGTGTGTGAGCGCCATTGGACTTTTTCCGTTGGAAAAAATTTGAGATCCTGCTCTCAAATTTTCCGATAACAAAGTCCGATCTGACTTTTTCCGATCGTGTGTAGAGAATTCCGACGGACAAAGTGCCACGCATGCTCAGATCAAATTACAAGACCAAATCTATTGGCTACTAGCCTCTACGTAGTTCCGTTGTACGCAGCGAATGTCACCACGTTCAGAATGATCGGATTTTCCGACAACTTTGTCCGACCGTGTGTATGCGTGTTGCAGTGTCGGACAAAATCCGTTTGAAAAAATCCGACGGATTTTGTGGTCGGAATTTCCGACCGTGTGTACGGGGGCATTAGAAGTGCTGACAGCAGGAAGGTGACATTGTTAGAATCTTGTAGAGTTTCTTGGTGAACTTCCTCTTGCTCTGCAGAACTTTCCTCTCCTCCCTGAGCCTCCTCTGCGACATTTGATGGGGAAATTATCTATTAGCCACAGGAAATGATTATAACCTGTCAGTGACCCCCAGCCCTCAGCATAATCGGGGTCACCACAGCTCTGGGCCATTAACTGATGAGAGAAGACAAGCGACTCTGATGTAACCTTCTACTTGTTTCTCTTTTTCAATAACTTCCTGCCATTTTTGATTTCTTCATTTCGTGACGAGATTTTAATAAATTGCCCTCCTCTATAGACACAGTACGTGAGCAAGATCATCGAGGACATATTCTTTATCATTTCCAGTATTTTGTAGTATTTTCACCAGCACAGACATTTTTCTGTAGCTAAGCAACAATTCCTTGGGTCTCCAGCAGAATAACTTAGAAGAGAAGGAAAGGTATCATGGACTTCTCATACAAGGAAACTTTGAAAACTTAAAGTGGTTGTAAAAGCAGAAGGTTTTTTACCTTAATACATTCTCTGCATTAGGGAAAAATCTTCTTTGACCAGCGCCCCTAAATACTTACTTGAGCCAGGTCTCGATCCAGTGCTGCACCCAAAAACATCAGCACTGCTCTCTCTCTCCTCACAGGACTCAGTGAGAGCAGCGGGAGCCATCGGCCATTGCAAAATTACAAAAATAAAAATCCCAACAAAAGTTCCTTCTTGTAAATCCATAGTCAATTGCGATGGCCGCAGCCGGAGAAAAAGAACTCCAAAGAAACGGTGCATATGACCCTCCTGTACCTTTTGTATTGAACTGTACTGTAATTGTGTTGTCCCCCCCTATACATTGTAAAGCGCTGCGTAAACTGTTGGCGCCAGTGCTCGACGAATACCGGGCGCCAGGTCGCATTGGCGACTAGAATTAGCGACCTGGCACCTGGGGCAGCACAGCTGGGGGTATCCTGTCTCCATTCCCCCCCCCCGCCGCGCGTGCGATCGCGATGGGCCGCGCCGGCCGGTAATTGAGGCCCCGGCTTTGCGGCCTTGTGCAGTCCTATGGTACCTTCTAGAATCTGGCGCCCTCTTGTGGTGGCCGTTGGTATGACACCCAGCAATGCTAATGGAGCGGTCTTTTTTCACTGCCTGCCTATCTCCTTCACTTAGAACCCCCAAACATTATATATATTTATTTTTCTGACACCCTAGAGAATAAAGTGGCGGTTGTTGCAATACTTTCTGTCACACCGTATTTGCGCAGCGGACTTACAAGCGCACTTTTTTGGGAAAAAATACTTTTTTTAATTAAAAAATAACACAACAGTAAAGTTTTCCCATTTTTTTTATATTGTGAAAGATAATGTTACGGCGAGTAAATTGATACCAAACATGTCTTGCTTCAAAATTTTGCCCGCTCGTGGAATGGCGACAAACTTTTACCCTTTAAAATCTCCAAAATTCTACAGGTTGCATGTTTTGAGTTACAGAGGATGTCTAGGGCTGGAACTATTGCTCTCGCTCTACCGATCATGGCAATACCTCACATGTGTGGTTTGAACACCGCTTTCATATGCGGGCGCTACTCTTCTGCAAACAAGCTCGGCGGGACGGGCGCGTTTAAAAATTTTTTTTTTTTCTTATTTTTTATTTTTACTTTTAATTTTTTTACTGTTCTTTTGAAAAAAAAATTGTGTAACTTTTATTCCTATTACAAGGAATGTAAACATCCCTTGTAATAGAAAAAAGCATGACAGGTCCTCTTAAATATGAGATCTGGGGGGTCAAAAAGACCTCAGATCTCATATTTTCACTAAAATGCAAAAAAAAATTACCATTTGAAAAATAATAATAAAATGTCCCTTTTTAAGAGCTATGGGCAGAAGTGACGATTTGAAGTCGCTTCTGCCCTGCAATGACTTGGAGACAGGCGGGGGCCATCTTCCCCTCACTCGTCTCCATGTCGTTAAAAAAAAAAAAAAAACCTGGCTCCTAACTTTTTTAGCTGGCTCCTAGATTCCAAGCAAATTTGTCAAGCCCTGGTTGGCGCTATATAAACGGTGTATAATAATAATATTAATATGACCGATCCTGACAGTACACATAGCCAAATGTTAGCTCTCAGAGCTGTCATCAGCTATATAGGGACTAGAACCAGGATAGTGGTGACATCATTAACTAAATATAGCCATGGATATGTCTGGTCAATGTCATTGCCGAAATGTGGCCAGTGGCATCACTATTACCCCCTTTGCTTAAAATGGATTCCCAGTGACATCAGCTGTTCCAGCAATGCAGTGGGGACTAACATCCTCGGCTTCCTTAGAATTATTTGATTTTCGGCTCCTGCAGTACAGGGGGCTGAGTGGGCAGTAGTGTAGGCGTTTGGCCGATTGCCAAAATTCTGAACTGTTGGCGCATGCCTAGTCTTCAGGATAAAGCTGGCGCACACATGGGTGACTCCGAAAATGTCACAGCTTGGTTTTGGACACAGGGCCGGTGCTACCACTAGGCAAACTAGGCAGCCGCCTAGGGCGCACTTCTGCCTAGGGCGCCCGGTCACTGGTCACTACTCTCTTCTCTCTGCAGAAGGAAACTAAGTCTCAGCCTCAGCAGCTGGCCCCCCGCTCCGCTCCCACATAGTGCCAGAGGCGTAGTGGCGGCAGAGGACTGTGTCTGTGTCCCGACTCCTAAATGAATGGAAGCAAGCAAACATTCATTGATGGGCACTGGTAGGCTGCATTGATGGGCGCTGGTAGGTTGCATTTGATGGGTGCTGGTGAGGCTGCATTTGATGGGTGCTGGTGGGCTGCATTTGATGGGTGCTTCATTAAAAAGGTGGGGTATACATGGGCAGGGCAAAGGGGGTGGAGTTGGGGTGGAGCCAGGGGGGAGGGGCAAAATAAGGTTTCACCTAGGGTGTAAAAAAAACTTGCACCAGCCCTGTTTGGACATAAGAAGGTACCCCAATAAGGGGGTACAGGCAGTACTCCCATACTGTGCCCGATCCCCATGGGGTTATCAGGTGGGCTCTGGGTCAGCAGGGGGTGCCTGTGGGTGTCTCTAGTGTACCAATGTAGCATCCATGCCTTGATTCAGTGACTCCATTCCTCCATTGGAACCTAAGCTCCCCCTTTCATAGCTGCCTGTGGAATGGTGGAGCCAAGGCTGTGAATCCAGGGAAGGAGATGGGCGAGCAGAGATCCACGTCATTGTCAAAACTCATCCAATGAAAAAGTTGGAAAGGCTCCCTGTACAGGCCCTTTTGATTTCTAATATTGGCCCTGAATAGTGATGGGCCCGGTGTTCGATTCAAACCCATGTTTGAATCGAACTTCGGCCGTTCGCCCGTTCAGGGAGCCCAGAACTATTTGGGCCGTTCGCATCAAATTCGTGTGATGCGAACGGCCCCCAATGCACTGCACCAGTCACAGTGCATTGCTGGCTGATGATTGGCCAAGCATGCACTGTGACCCCGCATGCTTGGCCAATCATAGAGCCAGCGGCGAGGAGAGCAATAATTGGCCACGGGCAGGATGAAAATTAAGGATGAAGAAAGGAAGAAGGAAGACCAGAAGAAAGAAGATTTTAATAAAGGAATTGTCAAAGACCGTCTCCTGTCATTTTTACCATTTTTGTCACTTTTTTGGTGAAATGGTAGGGGTAATTTGTACCCCCTTACCATTTCACACGGGGGCGGGATCTGGGGGTCCCCTTGTTAAAGGGGGCTTCCAGATTCCGATAAGCCCCCCGCCTGCAGACCCCCACAACCAATGGCCAGGGTTGTGGGGACGAGGCCCTTGTCCTCATCAACATGGGGACAAGGTGCTTTTGGGGGGGACCCCAAAGCACCCTCCCAATGTTGAGGGCATGTGGCCTGGTACGGTTCAGGAGAGAGGGGGGCTGCTCTCGTCCCCCCCTCTTTTCCTACAGCCTGCCAGGTTGCGTGCTCGGATAAGGGTCTGGTATGGATTTTGAGGGGGACCCCACGCCATATATTTTTTTTGCCCGGGGTTCCCCTTAAAATCCATCCCAGACCTCAAGGGTCTGGTATGGATTTTGAGGGGGACCCCACGCCATTTTTTTTTTTTGCCCGGGGTTCCCCTTAATATCCATAGCAGACCTGAAGGGCTTGGTAATTGAATTTGGGGGGACCCCTACCCTTTTTTTTTTGTTTTGTTTTTTATCAATGACTTTTATTGTTTCACTTTAAGCATTATTAAAATCACTGCTCCTGAAAAAACGTTAGTTTTTAAAAAAAATGTTTGTATCAATACATGTCCCCTGGGGCAGGACCCAGGTCCCCAAGCACTTTTTATGACAATAACATGCATATTAGCCTTTAAAATTAGCACTTTTGATTTCGAACATTCGTATCCATTGTAATTAATAGGGTTCTAATGTTCGCACGAACTTTAGGTCCGTTCGCGGGTTCTGGTGCGAACCGAACTCGGGGGTGTTCGGCTCATCCCTAGCCCTGAATATAATTTTGTGTTTATTTTTGCTTTAGGTTTCCCCTTGACCTCCATCCATTCCCTGGCAGCAGCAGCCATGTTTCTTTTGCGTCAACATGACATTATAAATGTGGAACAGAATTTTCCCCAATGCTGTAAAGTGGCCGAGTTCAGTGCCAGCAATTACATTCAATTAAAATGATTTGGAAAAGATTTACTCTCGTTATTAAATATAATCTTCAGCTGAAATGTTTTAGATGGCAGTAAATGGCTTTGATACGGCGCTGGGGTTTTCTCGCTGGTGATGGAGCTATATATTAGCAGCTTGGATATTGCATCGCACTCCATAATGAGACCTAGATTAATACCTAGAGCGCCCGCAACTAACGGGAGACCATACAACGGGTTCCCAATGAGTCGCTTCCTCGGCTGTTATTGGAACATTCACCTAAAAGCCACTTTGTTCTGAATTTCACATTTTGTACCTGCTTGCTGTCCTATATTGTGATTCATGTACTATATATAGAAGTGAAGATGGTCCCTGTGTTGGATATCTGTATATCAGGCAATCTATTCAGCATCTGTGCAAAACTAATGAGATAACAGCAATTAGCAACATGCAGAGTCTGCCGCTGGGAGAGGATCAGCAAAGTACAATCACTGTGCAGAGCTGCTGAGCTAAAGGTAGAGGAAAAGCTACACACGGGCATGAAAATGGGGAATTTTCTACAAATGGTAGAAACAGTGAAACCAGTCAGTGAAATGTGCAGTTAATATGCAGTTAATGGGGGTTAGTTACGAAAGGCAAATCCACATGGCACTACAAGTGCAAAGTGCACTTGAAATTGCACTGGAAGTGCAGTCGCTGTAGATCTGAGGGGTAGATCTGAAATGAAGGGAAGCTCTGCTGATTTTATTATCCAATCACGTGCAAGCTAAAATGCTTTTTTATTTTCCTTGCATGTCCCCCTCGGATCTACAGCGACTGCACTTCCAAGTGCACTTTCAGTGCAATTTTAAGTGCACTTTACACTTGTAGTGCAAAATGGATTTGCCTTTAGTAAATAACCCCCAGTATATCCATGTTAATAAGGTTAGACAGTTGCAACAGGTTATGGGGTTCACAAGGTTTAGTCCTATCTGGTATAACGCACACTCAGGGGCGGACTGACCATTCGGCCATTCGGGCACTGCCCGAGGGCCCCGGGCCACTAGGTGGCCCCATCAGGGTTGCCAGCCTCAGTAAAACCAGGAACAGTATGTAAAAATCTGTGTTTTTTTTTTTACATCTGCTTCTGAAATGTCCCTTACCGACATCCTTTTGGTCTAAAAAATCACGAGATTATAGCTGCCCCACCTCTCCAGTACCTTCTCAGCCAATAGAAACATGTCTGTGTATACTGTGTGATTGTATACTGTGTGTGTGTATACTGTGTGGCCCCATAATCTCTGATTGCCTGGGAGCCCCATAATCTCCTATTGCCCGGGGGCCCCATGAGTTGTCAGTCCGCCCCTGCGCACACTACCCAGAACTAGCTAAGTTAAAATATGGCACGAGGTGGAAAGTCTATGGGGGTCACTCATTTGCGCAATATTTTCTCTAATGGGAGGTTACGCTCTTTTTCAGATTTACTAAAGAGGTTTTATCTCCCTAATTCGATGCAGTTTTATTATGGACAGCTCCACCATGCGGTAAGGGCACAGGGAGGGCCTGATCTCTGGGTACAATCACCACCCCAGTGTTTAATTACATGTTTGAGGATAGGTGGTCGCCCATAAAGGATTTACAGTGCCACTCTATGCTATTGAACAGCTTCCTCTGGGATCACCCTATTGGTGTGATATCTCAGTGGGAGAAGGACATAGGGGCATTTGAGGAAGATCAATGGGAAGAGGCTCTCTTAGCGGTCAAACAATGCTCCCTGAATGGGGCTCAATGCCTCTCACAGCTATATTTGCTTCTACAACTGCACTACACAGCAGCAAGGCTGTTCCACATGGGCAAGAGGGAAAACCCTTCTTGTACAAGATGTAGCAGGGATTATGGGGATTTGATTCACCTTATGTGGCACTGTCCAAAGCTGCACTGATATTGGAAAGGTGTTATCACTATTATCAACCAGGTGTTCCAGGTCCAGGTGCCTGAGGAACCAAAACAATGCTATTGGGGATTCTGTGTGATCTTCCTGTGGATGAAGTCCCTAAGGAGGCCATAACTAGGTCGCTTTTTCAGGCCTGCAGGTTAATATTACGGCACTGGACTTCCACTGTCCTTCCCACACTGAAAGAGTGGATAGCCCAAATGGGAGATACCCTTCGACTGGAAAAATATATTTTTCAGCATAGAGGTAGCTTCGGTATATTTGATAAGCTTTGGGCCCCCTGGTTGGACACACCGGGCCTAGCATGGTGTCTTTGGGCAAAGGGGTTTATATACCTGATTTGCATGTACATGTTTTTTTTGGGGGGGCTTTTGAGAGTTGACCATTATACCCTGGCGTTTAATGCCATGTTGAATGTATGTGGTGTAGACTTGTGCAATTCGTTTCGTAACGAATCAAAATTTGGCCGAATTTTGCATCTTTCGGGCGTTAGGGCAGCAGGGGGCGTGTGTTTTAATTCAAAATTGTCGCTCCTTTTTTTGTTGTTTATAGCGTAATAAAAAATAAAAAAAACGCAGAGGCGATCAAATACCACCAAAAGAAAGCTCTATTTGTGGGAGAAAAAGGACGTCAATTTTTGTTTGGGTACAACGTCGCACAACCGCGCAATTGTCAGTTGAAGCGATGCAGTGCTGTATTGCAAAAAGTGCTCTGGTCAGGAAGGGGGTGAATTGGTTAAAGAGGTTGTAAACCTCCAAAAAAAACCTAGCTCATTATGAAATACTTGCCTTAGAACGATGCCCGGATGCTAACGATGCACTGATGTTGGCTGAATCGGTTCCGGCACACCACTGACAGGGCCGACATCTTTCCCGGAGCTACTTCTGGGTTCCCAGGCTGATTGGCTGGAGCCACCATGACGTCACAAACGCCAGTCATGGCACAGGCCCTGAAGAAACGGCACGAGTGGGCTGTTCCTTCAGTGTGCATACGCCGTTGACATCGGCCGTAGAGTATATAGTAAATATCTCCTAAACGGTGCAAGTTTAGGAGATATTTACAGTACCTATAGACAGGGGCGGACTGACCATTCGGCCACTCGGGCACTGCCCGAGGGCCCTGGCCCACTAGGGGGCCCCATCAGGGTTGCCAGCCTCAGTAAAACCAGGGACAGTATGTAAAAATCCGTTTTTTTTTGTTTTTTTTTACATCTGTCTCTGAAAATGTCCCTTACCGACATCCTTTTGGTCTAAAAATCCAGAGATTATAGCTGCGCCTCCTCTCCAGTACCTTCTCAGCCAATAGAAACATGTCTGTGTATACTGTGTAATTGTATACTGTGCATGTGTATACTGTGTGGCCCCATAATCTCCTATTGCCCAGGGGCCCCATGAGTTGTCAGTCCGCACCTGCCTATAGATAAGCCTTATTATAGACTTACCTGTAGGTACTATTAAAGAGGAACACTTTACTTCCTCTTTAAATCCAGTAATGACACAGCGGGGGGGGGGGGGGGGCGGGGTTGAGTACACTATGTGATTAGATAGACGCACACAGTGGGGCTCTGGATCAAGCATGTATGAGTCCCTTCCCCCTAGCAAGTGGCTTTCTAGAAGGGATACTCAAAGTGGTAGAGCAGGTAAATATAACATGGTTATTATTTTAAAAAATGTAATGAAAAAAATGAACCATGAATATCACTTTAAAATCAAAAAACAGTAAAATGAATTTTACTACCATCATTTTAT
Source organism: Lithobates sylvaticus (assembly GCA_028564925.1). Lineage (NCBI taxonomy): Eukaryota > Metazoa > Chordata > Amphibia > Anura > Ranidae > Lithobates > Lithobates sylvaticus. The sequence continues at coordinate 182,234,113 of CM053035.1, read as the reverse complement.
CTTCTTGTTTATTTTGACCGGTCGTGTGTACGCAGCATTAGGGGTAGATTTAAAAATAACTTGCATAGCTATTAAAGCGGTTCTGCACTGACATTTTTGTTTTTTGTTTTTTTATTAATGTATAAAAATCATGTCTTGCTAACATCATACTCGCTTGCAGTGATGATGCCCGTTATTCAGGTCCGTTTTTCCATCTAATCGATAGTTTATAAAATCATTCCCGGCTAATGTCCTCTTGCTTGTGGGCATTTGAAGCCCACAAGCAATCACTTCCTCCTTCCCTCGATTTGGAGGAACCAGCATGCCTTGCTGGTTCCCGCGCATGCTCAGTGGCTACGGCTACGAGCGGCGTAATTCTAAATCGCCGAAATAACGCGAGATTTGGCATCGGACCTCCGCACTGACTCCTGGGATTAATTATACGAGATCCCAGGAGACAGTGCGGCGGTCACTGGATATAATGCGGATCCCCGCATAAACACCGCCCACCGCCGCAGGGACAGAAAAAATACATTGAAATGCAGAACAGGTACGATTGAAACAAAGATATTTAACCACCTCACTACAGTGCATTTTCACCCCCTTCCTGACCAGGCCATTTTTCAGCTTTCAGCGCTGTCGCACTTTGAATGACAATTGCGCAGTCATACAACACTGTACCCAAATGAAATTGTTATAATTTTTTCCCCACAAATAGAGCTTTCGTTTGGTGGTATTTGATCACCTTTGCGTTTTTTATTTTTTGCGCAATAAACAAAAGAAGAGCGACAAATTTAAAAAAAAACAATATTTTTTACTTTTTGCTATAATAAATATCCCCAAAAAATATATAAAAAAACATTTTATTTCCGCAGTTTAGGCCGATACGTATTCTTCCACATATTTTCGGTAAAAAAAAAATCGCAGTTAGCGATTATTAATTAGTTTGCGCAAAAGTTATAGCGTTTACAAAATAGGGGATAGTTTTATAGCATTTTTATTAATATTTTTTTTTTTACTAGTAATGGCGGCGATCAGCGATTTTTATTGTGACTGTGACATTATGGCGGACACATCGGACATTTTTGACACATTTTTGGCACCATTGTCATTTATACAGCAATGAATGCTATTTAAATGCATTGATTCCTGTATAAATGACACTGGCAGTGAAGGGGTTAACCACTAGGGGGCGGGGAGGGGTTAATATGTTCCCTAAGAGTGATTCTTACTGTGGGGGGAGGGGACTCACAAGGGGAGGAGACCGATCGGTGTTTCTCTGTACAGAGAACACACCATCGGCTCCTCTCCTCTGACAGGACCGTTGATCTGTGTGTTAACACACACAGATCCACGGTCCCGCTGTGTTACCGGGCAATCGCGGGTGCCCAGCGGACATCGCGGCCGCTGGGCACGCGCATCAGGTGCCCAGTGAGGTGGAGTGCACTGAAGGGGAGGACGTCATATGACGCCCTTCCTCGCTGAGAGCTGCGCTGCCTGGCCGTCAATTGACGGCCGGCGGTCGCAAGGTAGTTAAACGTCCATTGTGAACTTTTTAGTGCATGTCAAAACGATTGAGCCAAACATAGCCAAATGTGTGCAGAACCACTTTAACCAAGTGAAATGCCATTCATGTTAGTTCTGTATGAGGTAAAAGAGAGAATGTGAATAGGCCATATCCTGTGCTGTTCAAATGTAAATCAAATGTAAAATACCACATTTGGCCACTAGATGGAGCCGAGTATCATTGGACCTAGCGCCACCTAGTGGTCTAATGCAGCATTATCTGTTTAAAATCAATGATTTACAGCCGCTGGGAGTGGGTGTAGAACATCCTGCTGCTGCTGCTTCTGGCGTATGCCATACGGGTTAAAGGGGCGTTGGGGCTAACAATCGCTACCTCACAGCATGCGTTAAGATAAAACAAGTGATTACATGTTATTTATTTTTCACCAGGCAGATTTTCTTTAAACGATACAAAAAAAAATTCTCACATTTCCCTGAAGCCATGCAGACCTTTCCCCTCTCCTTTTATATTTCTAGATGCTCTATTCAATTTTTTTGGACCTTCATATGGTACAAATTGCATTCATGTATACAAAAGGAAAAGGAAAGGGGCTGCATGGAATTGAGAAAATGGAGGTCTGTTTGTAGTTTGTTTCATTATATGCAATAAAAGGATCTTTTTTTAAATCAGTCTGGTAGGGAATAAATAACATGTAATCAGTGTTTGTTGGAATGCATGCTGTGATGTAGTGATTGTTAAAGGTGTAAAAGAGTATTTTCTATGGTGATGAAATAATAACAATACACCTTCACACCCGCAGCAAACAATATCTCAGTTCTCCTGGAAGCCGGGGAAGGATACAACGTTTTATATCAAATTACTGATTTCACCATCTGTGAAATTTTAATACAGAAAATCACAATTTCTATCATTAAGCTGCTTTAGGTGATATAAGATAAAAATTATACTGTAGTCATTGTATTAATTATACTGTATTTATTGTTTTTTTTTATATATAATTAAAGATAATTAGGTTAATAAGAGATTGTTTTTGGTAGAACAGATCCAGGATAGTTGAAAAAAGCTTCTGTAACCCTCAGTATCTATTTAACCACTTCAATACCGGGGGGCACTTATACACCTTCCTGCCCAGACCAATTTTCAGCTTTCAGCGCTGTCGCACTTTGAATGACAATTGCACGGTCATGCTACACTGCACCCAAATGAATTTTTTATTATTTTGTTCCCACAAATAGAGATTTCTTTTGGTGGTATTTGATCACCTCTACTTTTTTTTTATTTTTTGCTAAACAAATAAAAAAAGACCGAATTTTTTTTTTTTGTTTCAGTTTCAAAACTTTGTAAATAAATACGTTTTCTCCTTGGTGGGCATTGATGGGGCTGCACTGACGAGCACTGATAAGGCGGCACTGATGGGCACCAATGAAGTGGCACTGATGAGGTGGCATTGATGGGCACTGATAGGTGGCACTGATGGGCGACACGGATGGGCACTGATAGGTGGCACAAATTGGCACGGATAGCTGGCACGGAAGGCCATGGATAGCTGGCACGGAAGGCCATGGATAGCTGGCACGGATGAGCATGGATGGGCACTGATAGGTGGCACGGATGGGCACTGATAGGCGGCATTGTATTGAACTGATGGATGCCAATCAGTGCCAAACGATAATGCATGCCAATCAGTGATGCCCATTGTGGGCACTGATTGGCATCCATTGTGGGCACTGATTGGCATCCATTGTGGGCACTGACTGGCATCCCTGGTGGTCTAGGGTGGCATACCTGGTGGTGGGCATCCCTGGTGGTCTGGTGGCGTCCCTGGTGGTCCAGTGTGGGCATCCTCGGGGGGGGGGGCTGCGCTGATAATCGATCAGCACCGATCGACTCTCCTCTACTCGCATCTGACAGTCGCGAGTGAGGAAAAGCCGATCACCGGCTCTTCCTATTTACACTGTGATCAGCCGTGATTGGACACGGCTGATCACGTGGTAAAGAGTCTCCGTCGGAGACTCTTCACCGAGATCGTAGTTGCGGAGTGTCAGACTGATACCCCGCAACAATGATCGCCGCGATGCGGCCCCCGGGGGTGCGCAGCGGCTCAAAATCCTGAGGACGTCATATGGCGCCCGGTCAGGATTTTGAAACCACTTTGCCGCCGTCATTCTGCTATAGGGCAGGCGGCAAGTGGTTAAAGCACATTGCACCCTTAAAGCTGAGCTTTGATAACTACACAAAATCTACTCTTTTAGTGGGAGCCCCCCTGAACTTCCCGACCGCCTCACGCAGATATACTGCAGCAGAAGGGCACGTACAGGCAGAATCACGTACCGCGGGCCGCGTTAGCATTTAGTGCATTTAGCGGCGCGTTACCGTATTTTTAACGGCGCTATTCGGCTGCTAGTGGGGGTGCTTTTAACCACCGCTAACAGCCAAAAAAAGGGTTAAATGCTCCCGAAAAGCACTGCTGCCGTAGCTCTTTGCAGGTGTTTTGGCAGCAGTACCCATTAATTTAAATGGGCAGGGGTGGTGAAGGAGCGGTGTATACACCACTCCTTCACCACCCCAAAGAAGCTGCTTGCAGGACTTCTTTTAAGAAGCGCAACGCCCCAGTGTGCAAGCACTCGGGCTTTCACACTGGGGAGGCATGGGAGACAACTTTCAGGCGCTATTTTTTGCAATAAAAGACCTCTAGTGTTAAAGGAGTCTAAATTAAACATGATCTATGAATGGAGAGGAGGCGGATGATTGAAAGGTCCACCTCCTCATTTCATAGAACAAGTTTCAATCACAGGGATCCAAATGAAACTTGCAGTGCCGCTCTAGGCTGAGACAGGGAGCTGCAGTCGGTTCACCATTCAGAGGTTTAAGAGGGTAATCAAAGAGAAGAAAGGGTTCCACTCACCAACCCAGTGAAGCTCTGTGACCAAGCCCCCCCAGTGAGCGGGGCGAAACATGTCAGGGGGACGTGGCTGGAGCGACACTAGCTGAGGTCACATTCATCTACATACTAATGCACTGAGTTGGCGAGCAGTGCCCTTTCTTCTGTTTGATAACTTTTAATTCATAGAAGCTATAGTGCAGATTGTATGAATGGAGAGGAGGGGCAGAAAGGGTGGGCATAGTCAGGCACTCGTGGTCACTCTCCCTCACATGAAAAAAAAAGACCGGAGCCGCGATTACATCACATTACATAAACCCACATTTTTTTTAATATACTAACACCTGCAAGACAAAAGCATAATGAGCTAATATGCATAGCATACTAGCTCATTATGTAATACTCACCTGAGATCGAAGCCCTCGCTGTGGCACCCGTACACCGCTCTGGTGGCCGACATCACTCACGGGGGTAACTTCTGGGTATTGCGGCTCCGGCGCTGTAATAGGCTGGAGCCGTGGTGACGTCACTTCCGCGCATGCGCGTGGGAGCCGCCGGTAACAGCACACTCACTGAAGCAAACAGCACGTGCTTGTCAGATACAGGGGATATCTGCACGGTTTAGGAGATATCCGAGATAGCTACAGGTAAGCCTTATTATAGGCTCACCTGTAGCAAAAAGTGGATTATAAGGGCTTACAACCACTTTAAGGTTTCCTACCCCTGCTGTACAGGCTGCCATCAGAAAACTACAGGAGGGGGCGGAGACGAGACCAGTCACCCTGTACAGGGAGAGAGAGCAGCAGTGAGCGGTCTTTATTACAGGAAGCTCCTGCACAGAGGGAATGAAGGCCTCTTGAGCCCCCTCCCTAGGGAAAGAGAGCCTTGACTGATGGGGGCATGGCTAGGTGCATGACAAGGGGAATGATTGGTTGGGACATATGGGATGGGTTGGGCCTGAGCTCAGGGAACATGTGCCACAGGGAATTCTGGGTCTTTCGGAAGAGTCGTTGGAAGAGCTGCCCACCCTCCCGCCCCCTTTTTCCTATGTTATAGTATGTCACAGCTTGCTGCCGTTTTCTTGACCTTGCCAGCAGTTAAAGTTGCTGTAATGGGCCTTGATGGAAAATTGGAAGTAGGCTGTCTGTCCAGCACTTATGGTAAGGACAGGCCCCACTTCCCTCTTTTGGTTAAGTGCTCACAGTACGACTGTGACTGGCTGAATATGTTCACATGTTATGTGTTGGAATTTAATAAAGCTGTGGCCTTGCCCTTTCCAACCTAATGGTTGCAAGTGTCTTATTTAATGGGGTAAAGGGCAAGGGTGGTGGGGGATTTGATTCCCTTTGTGTTACGTTAATTGGGACCCAAGCCCATTGCGCCTCAGCAGTCAAGTCTTATGCCCCGTACACACGATCAGAAATTCTGCCAGCAAAAGTCTGATGTGAGCTTTTGGTCAGAAATTCCGACCGTGTGTATGCTCCATCTGACTTTTGCTGGCAGAATTCCAACCAGCAAAAGATTGATAGCAGGTTCTCTATTTTTCGGTCGGAAAAAATTCTGATCGGAAATTCCGACGCGCAAATTCCTACGCATGCTCGGAAACAATTAGACGCATGCTCCGAAGCATTGAACTTCATTTTCTCAGCTCATTGTAGTTTTGTACGTCATCACGTTCTTGATGGTCGAAAGTTCAGAGAACTGTGCAATTCGTTTGGTTACGAATTCGTTTTCCCTTCAAACTCGTTATATTCGTTCATTCGTTATCGTACGAATAAACAAATGATTTATTAAAAATTCTAACAAATTATCGAAACGAACGAATATGAAAAACAACGAAAATGCGAAATAATTAAATTCGAAACAACGAAACTAGGAAAGAATGAAAATCCGAAAAACGAAAACAGAAACAACGAAAATACCGAACAAAGATTCAAAAATAACGAAAATCAAAATGAACGAAAAAATTCGTACATTCGTAACTTTTTTTTTGTTTGTTTGTTGATTCGTAATTTTCCGTGTCTCTTACAATGGCGCTGCTTAACGTGCTTCGAATGAATTCCTAATTTGTTACTTTTTTTTTGTTAGTTGATAAACGTGGTTGGGTCGGAGGCTCTGTGTTTTGGTGGATTTTTGAGTTAAGTTCTGACTTGTGAGAGAGAAATTCTTTGTTTCTTAACCACTTCCCTACCCGCCCATAGTCATATGACGCCCACAAGGTGGATCTCCCATCCTGGGTGGGCGTCATATGACGTCCTCCCATTCCCGGCCTCGCTGGCGTCGATGTCCGCCGGGCACCCGCGATTGCCCATTAAAACAACGGGACCGTGCGGGACCGTGGAGCTGTGTGTGTAAACACAGAGCTCCACGTCCTGTCAGCGGAGAGGAGACCGATCATGTGATCCCAGTACGGAGGAACACATGATCGGTCTCCTCCCCTTGAGTCCTCTCCCCCCCACAGTTAGAATCACTCCTATAGGGAACACATTAACCCCTGCAGCGCCCCCTAGTGTTAACCCCTTCCCTGCCAGTCACATTTACACAGTAATCAATGCAATTTTATAGCAACGATCTCTGCGTAAATGTGAATGGTTCCAAAAATGTGTCAAAAGTGTCCGAAGGGCGTGGTCTCGGCATGGAAGAGTGAGGACGCAGAACTCCTGTGCTCCCGGGTCCGTGGCGCTCCGACAGCTCACCCGCACAGACTAACCGCACATTACAACTTCCCAGACTGACCTGAACATCAGGGAAGGTGAACCCGTCCATCTCCTCCACAGTCATGGACAAATATCTCGTCCCGATCCAGCCGCCAGCCTCCACTCCGGATCCCGCCAAGATGGCGCCAGCCCCAACTGCCAGAACAGACCTCGGCTCACCAGCGGGAGGAGGAAGGGGAAGCGAACGAGGTAATGACATGCCGCCGTTCTCCCCACCTAGCGACCTCTCTCCCTGCCTCCCCCACTCGCTATCTCTGGTGTCATTAGGCAGCCCGGACCACAGCAGAACACAGCACTGGTCCCCACGTGACACCCAGGCGTCCCAGGGGCCTTCACAGTGCACACCTATGTCCCCAGAGCAGCGCTCACAAGGTCCACTGCTTACAATGCCTGGGATATTGCCCCCGATGGTCACCCCTGCTATGCCATGCATGGACCAAACCCTGTGGACCCTATTACATAACCTGCCAACTAAGGATGACCTGGATGTCATGGCTGCCAGATTTGAAACAGCTCTACGCAGCGAAATAACAGGGATCAAACAAGAGGTCTCGGAAGCCACAGCCAGGGTCTCCTCACTAGAGACAAATACCACAGCCATACGCCAAGATGTCTCGGGACTTCAGGCCACATATGAGGAAGTCACTGACCAGATAGCCCAGTTGCAACTATTGTTGGATGACTTGGAAAATCGCAACCGTAGGCGCAATGTCCGAATTCGCGACCTACCGGAAGCTACAGGCCAGGCCGATCTTAAAGCGACAGTCACGGCAATATTCAACAACTGCCTGGAGCGTCCAGCAGAGACACCGATCGTTATTGACAGGGTCCATAGAACCCTCGGCCCCAGGGGCCCCACAGATGGCAGACCAAGAGATGTTCTATGTTGCCTTCATAGCTACACCGTCAAAGAAGACATATTACAGATGGCATGGCGCAAGGAGCATATTGATTTTGATGGCGCTCGGATCACCCTTCTGCCCGATGTTTCCCGGAGGACCCTCCAGATGCGTCGCTGCATGAGGCCCCTACTGGAGAAACTCAACGAACAAGGTATTACCTACAAATGGGGTCACCCATTCCACCTCATTGCCCGTAAAGGAGGTCGGTCCTACGCTCTACGACACCCCACGGAGGTCCCTGCATTCCTTGGATCCCTCGGGCTCCCACCAGTGTCCGTGCCTAATTGGTTGGCCTTTGTCCTCTCTCCGTCCAACACTGGCGTGGCGGCAAATCCACCAGCTAGACCCCAAAGGCCTCGGCGCAACCGTCGGTCCCAACGCAGGAGACCACAAGCGCCCCAGGATAACGAGCCATGATCTTGCCTGACCTAGTTCTGCCCTGAAGAGTTGGGAGAAGTGAGACTAGAACACCTAACATTATAAGTAAGTGACAACCAGTCCTATGCCCGTTGCCCTACCTATTAGAAACGCGGGGGGTCAGAGACATAAGATTTTTTGAGATAACCCCGTACTCACACACTGGGAAGGGTGAGACCCTGGGACGGCAGGGTGCTGGGTCTATGCCCGAAGAACCACAAACAGAAACGGAGACTTAAGGGGTATCAGATACATCTGAGGACATTACCCATTAACCTGGATACCCGTTGCTTTGGCGAAAGCATCACTAATACCTTTACCATAGACTGATAGGAGGACTTTCGGAACGTTGATGCTGAGGGAAACCTATTTGACCTTCCTCCCAGAGCCCTCCTATCAAACGGAAAGGGAGGGATTATTCTTACACATACCAAATTTTTTTTTTTTTTTTTTTTTTTTTGATCGGCTGGTTGCTCATTTTATTTGCTATACACCTGCTGGGCTCATGAGAAGCTCTTTGTGACAAACTCAGTCTCTGTAGTTAAAATGACGCCGAAAGCGGGTTTTTATTATTTTATTTTACTTTATTATTTTTGACTATTTTCATGGGATCCCTTCTTCAAGAAAGGGCAGGAACTGGCTGAATAATAATAATAATAATAGAGTTAATGATACTGTTATTAATGATCAATGAGCCTCTGTTGAATGATTGTTGGGTTGGGATCAGCTCAACAATTTCTGTTGTTCACCTGATGCACTATGTTTTTTTTTTTTTTTTTTTCTTTATTTTTACTTATTATGATTATTCTTGGTTCTTAGCAGCAGTAGGGAAGCTTACTTAGTTCATTTTGGCCCATCCTGAGGCCACTCCAGACAGGGTGAAGTCGGGGAGCCCTGCACCAATGGGACCCAATCTCTGAAGTGCCTTACCTCTTCCCCCACTAGGCCCTGACTGCCTTGACAGGTAGTTGTTCTCCACTCGGAGACTTAGTTTTCCCCCATTATTCTACCTCTCCTCTATCTTCTCCCATCTTATTTCTTTCTAGTCCCTCTACTGTGCCTCCCTCTCTTTTCCTCTTCTAGCTCCTTAACCCACCCCCCGCCCATCCCCTTGTATCCACTCCTCTGGGACTCTGGGGGAGTCCGGCGGTCCGGCCCCGAATTACTAAAATGTCGCTAAAATTCATTTCTTGGAATGTAAAGGGCCTAAATGTCCCTGAAAAGCGATCCAGCTGTCTTGCGGAACTATGGAGGCAAAGACCCCATGTAGTCTTCTTGCAGGAGACCCATTTTCGGGAAGACAAGATACCAAAACTTTACAGCAAACACTTCCCGGTCGCTTACCACAGCACCTCGCCTACTACCAAATCCAAGGGCACGTGTATCCTCCTCGCCAAAACAGTACCGTGGCAGCTAATTGATCTCCGGACGGATGGAGAAGGTAGGTACCTCTTCATTAAAGGCACTCTTCACTCGCAGACCTTTACCCTAGCTAACCTGTACCTGCCGAATGTGGACCAACTTTCGGCCCTTGACGACTGTTTACATGCCCTGGCTTCTTTCACTGAAGGAACCTTAGTTGTGGGAGGCGACTTCAACCTTACATTGGATCCTCGCAAGGACTCCTCGACGGGCACTTCTGCCCTATCCATGAGAGCACGCAACCAAATCAGGGAGCTATTGCACTCCCACCGCTTGATAGATATATGGCGTACTCTCCACCCACAGGAGAAGGACTACACGTTCTTCTCCGCGGTTCATGGTTCTTACTCAAGGATAGACCTTTTCTTGACATCCCACAGCACCCTACCCTTGGTTACGAATGCCCAGATAGGTCACATAGCCCTGTCAGACCACGCCCCGATCTCCATGGTTCTGGGCCTTCGGCCAGAGTTGCGCAGCCAAAATACCTGGAGGTTAAATGAGTCTCTTTTGAAAGACCCAGAAGTCCAATCAGACATTTTACGGGAAATAAAGCAGTTCTTTGAGAACAATAAAGGCTCTGTTCCCAACCCACTCTCCGTCTGGGCAGCACACAAGTGCTATATTAGGGGAATACTAATAAAGCATGGACACAGGCTCAAAGCAGCCAAAGCAAAAACCTTATCCGAGCTGATCTCCAAATTGCACGACTGTGAGAGACGTCATAAATCACAACCGGATCGAACATTGGAGGCAGAGGCGACAGGACTCCGAGAGCAAATTAGGGAGCACTCCCTCTTCCAATCCAAAAATAGGCTTCTGTGGGTTCGTAGATCGTTTTACGAGCACGGGAAGAAATGTAGTAGATCGCTAGCGAACGCTATACGGACCCAACGCAACGCCTCTTATATTCCAGCTATTTCCTCCCCCACGGGAGCAAAACTTTATGACTCAGCGCAAATAGCAGAGAACTTCCGTGCCTTTTACGAAACCCTCTATAACCTGCACCCCCAGTCATCGGGGGACAGACCCCAGGATAGGATGGAGGCCATTGAGACCTATCTAGCGGCGGCAAACTTGCCTTCTCTTAGGGAAGAGGAAGTGGAATCACTTTCACAGCCTATAACTGCAGAGGAGTTTGCGACTGCTCTGGCGGGCTCGCCCAAGGGCAAGGCACCTGGCCCCGACGGCTTCACAGTCCCCTATTATAAAGTGTTCCAAACACAGCTAGCGACCCATTTCACCACAGCCTTCAACGCAATATTGGAAGGTCACCCCATACCCTCAGACCTACTGCAGGCCAGCATTTCTGTCATTCCCAAACCTGAGAAAGATCCGCTTCTCTGTTCCAGCTATAGGCCTATCTCCCTGCTTAATTGCGATCTAAAAATTTTCACGAAAATCCTTGCAGAAAGGCTAGGTCCCATACTCCAACGTATGGTTCCCCTAGACCAAGCCGGTTTTATTCGTAATAGAGAGGCAAGGGACAATACTACAAGATCAATAGATGTGATAGCTAGGGCCAAACAGCTTAACATCCCAATCATGTTCCTATCCACGGATGCCGAAAAGGCGTTTGACAGGGTGAGCTGGGCTTTTCTGCTGGCCACCCTGCGACGCCTTGGCATGCCACCCTCTATGTTGTCATGGATAGCTGCCATCTACTCGACCCCCACAGCCACGGTGCGGGTAAATGGAGTGGCCTCCAACCGCTTTAAAATAAGCAATGGCACGAGGCAGGGATGCCCACTCTCCCCCCTCCTATTCATTCTTACGTTAGAACCCTTACTGCAACACATCAGGCTTAACGCCGACATCAAAGGTCTGGAAACAAACACATATCATCACAAAGTCGCTGCCTATGCAGATGACTTATTGTTCTATGTCTCGGAGCCGCATACCTCCCTGCCGATTCTCTTGTCGGAAATACGCCACTATGGAGACCTATCCGACTTCAAAATCAACCTACAAAAGTCGGAAGCGCTTAACGTTTCCCTCCCTCACAGCTCACAAGCACGTATAGGGAGTAATTTCCCTTTCCGGTGGGCACCACAGGCCATCCGATACTTAGGTACCTGGATCCCCGCAAATCCACACCTCATCTACCAACTAAATTTTCAGCCCCTCTTAAAAACCTTTGCTTCGGATCTAGAGAGATGGAGGTATCTGGCGGTCTCTTGGTTTGGCAGATGCAATGTTCTAAAGATGAACATTATGCCGAGGTTACTTTACCTCTTACAGGCCTTGCCTATTAAGATCCCCCAGACTTTCTTCAGAGCATTGCGTTCAACATTCATTAAATACGTCTGGCAGGGTAAGCCCCCGCGACTTGGAAGAGCCTTGCTACAGAGACCGAAACTCAGGGGAGGGGTGGGACTCCCAGATCCAGCCATGTATTACACAGCAGTACACATGAATAGGGCAGTGGACTGGTGCAGGCATCTACCTGACAAAATTTGGATCCGGCTAGAGCGGGAATCGGTCCCATTTCCTATTGAGGGTTTGCCCTGGAGTGGGATCAGTTTCTCTAGTTTTGCCCTACCACACCCTCTAATTGAACCTACCTTGCAGGAACTAAATAGATACTTTACCTTAGCGAAAGCCCCCAGCTTTCCTTCACCCTTAACTCCAATAATAGGCCACCCAAACTTCCCGCCAAGTACTTCTGATAAGTCCTTTCGACTCCATCAAGACCAGGACCTGATCAGGGCCTCCACTTTCATGGGTACCTCGGACTGGCGCAATCTATCGGGCATATACCCGGAACTTGGGGCTTCCGCCTTGGGCAGTTGGAAACTGGCCCAACTCAAACACTTCCTCAAATCCCTCCCGAAAGTTAGCAACTTCCACAGACCAAAGACACCATTTGAGGAGCTATGCATGGGGGAAGGACCACTACGAAGGTCCCTCTCTTTTTCGTACAATTTTCTATTGGAGTATACATCCCAGCTAGACCCTCCATTCCTAAAAAAATGGGAAAGGGACCTCCACACACAATTCACAGAAGACCAAAAGAGTCGCATACTGATTTTTGCTCATAAGTCCTCCTTATGTAGTAAATACCAAGAAATTACTTATAAAATCTTAACTCGCTGGTACAGAACCCCCACAGTACTGGCTACCATATTCCCGGGACACAGTCCTATGTGCTGGAGATGTGGCACGCAGAATGGCACGTTGCTACACATCTTCTGGGAGTGTCCGATCCTGGCCCCGTTCTGGGGGCAGGTTCTCCAGATCATTCATAAACTTACCGATGTAGCTCTACAAGATAACCCGGCAGCAGTACTGCTAAATTTGACTCCCATGTCAGGAAAGAGATATCGTAAATCTCTGCTAAGGCACCTTCTGAACGCGGCCAGGGCATGCGTTCCTAGTGCATGGAAACAACAGTCCCCACCGACAGTTTCTCAATGGTTTGCAAGGGTTTGCGACATCCATCACATGGAGCAACTTACAGCTGCTGAGGGAGACAGGGAGGAGGAACACAACACCCGCTGGATGCATTGGAACCTTTTCAGATTCTCAGAGGATTACAAGTCCTACCTGTGAGCCCCCTTTTCAGAGATGAATTGAGGGCCGAGACTGCCGGACCTACTGGAGTCCCACACCCCTGCCCCAACTTCCCCTTTCCGGCCCTAGCCTGCCTCTCTCTCTCTTCTAACTACACTATCTCCCGCCCTACCCTTCCCCTCTCCTATCACCTTAACGCCTATATCCCACATAAGTGAAAAATTCTGTGATTGCCGGAGATCTGACACTATCCCCGAAACTCCCTTGCCGTACACTAAAATCCACAAATGAAATGTTGATTGTACCCCGCCCTCTGATGGGAAAGCGCCCCCTGTAGATTTTACCACCCAGTAGCAACCAGGGTTAGGAGCGACTGAGAGGCTCCCCTGGAGGCACTAGAAACCACAAGGGAAGACAGTGAAGGGGTTTTGGGGTCAGCAATCTATAGCTCTAGCAGTACGTAGTTATGGTTAACAAAATGCTCTGTAGTTCTGTACTTAAATTGTATGTTGAGCACTATGTTCTGTTCGGGAACGAGGGAATCGGGGAACTATGTTTGTCTTCAGTTCATTTTTGTATATTCTGCAATCACTTAAATAAAAAATTTTAAAAAAAAAAGTGTCCGAAGTGTCCGCCGCAATGTCGCAGTCACGAAAAAAAATCGCAGATCGCCGCCATTACTAGTAAAAAAAAAAAAAATGCAATAAATCTATCCCCTATTTTGTAGACGCTATAACTTTTGCGCAAACCGATCAATATACGCTTATTGCGATTTTTTTTTTTTTTTTTACCAAAAATATGTAGAAGAATACGTATCGGCCTAAACTGAGTAAAAAAATATGAAAAAGCTGAAGTGTGGCGCTATAATAAACAACGTGCTATGGATAAATATTCAAAAGTCCATCAAACAACGTGTCATAAATTAATATTCAAAGGTCCATCAATCAAAAAGCACAACAAATTCTTGTATATTCATACTGGGAGTCTTCTGCCAAAGTTCAGTGCATCAAAAGAAATTATTATATATAAACAACTTCCAACGCCTGTGATCTCAAATCTGCTTACCAGAATGACGAATTTTGTGAGCGGTGTTATCACATGGTGCCAGAGGTTTGGTGAGTAAAAAAATTGTTTTTTTTTTTTTTTTAAAAATGGGATATTTATTATAGCAAAAAGTAAAAAATATAGTTTTTTTTCAAAATTGTCGCTCTTCTTTTGTTTATAGCGCAAAAAATAAAAACCGCAGGGGCGATCAAATACCACCAAAAGAAAGCTCTATTTGTGGGAAAAAAGGACGTCAATTTTGTTTGGGTGTAACATCGCACGACCGCGCAATTGTTAGTTAAAGCGACGCAGTGCCGAATCGCAAAAAGTGCTCTGGTAAGGAAGGGTGTAAAATGGCCCGGTGCTGAAGCGGTTAAACATGTAAATAGCACACACATTACATAAAATTATGAATTATGCTCCGATTACGAATCTACGAAAACAATGTTACGAAAGTACGAATAAATCAATCTTGCGAAAGTACGAATGTAACTAAATCTACGGAAATACGAATGCGTCCGAATACAAAATATAACAAAAATACGAATTTTGAATAAACGAAAATTAGACTAACGGAAAAACGAATCAACGAAAAAATAACTCTTACGAAAATACGAACGAGTCCGAATACGAACACCGACGACTTACGAAATTACGAATCGTTACGAATCAACGGAAACGAAACGAAACTAAACAAATTTTTCTATTGTGCACATGTCTACTTTTGTGTGACCGTGTGTATGCAAGACAAGCTTGAGCGGAATTCCGTCGGAAAACCATTTTCCAACTGAAAATCCGCTCGTGTGTGTGCGGCATCACACTGCATTACTGCACAGATCTGGAAGAAATACACAAAGCACACCAAGAGTCAAAGAAGTACTTAGACAATATTGTTTTTTTCCCGGAGTTCAGCTTTAATGATAAATCGTAATTGTAAAAAGGTTTCTTTATTTCTTCTATGACTCATTATTGACACCCCTTCCTGCCCCTCTCTGTTAGCTCTAGTGTGTATATTGGATTAAACAAGTAACATAAGATTATTACATGACTTGATATGTTAATAAGAGAGAAGAATGTTCCCGGCAGACAATTTAATTAAACTGTGAAGATCGTCTGTTTTCTGTTCTAAGTGAAATGTTTCCTTTTAAAGTAGAGTAGAACTACGCAGAGAAATCGCTGTTAACCTAACAGAATGTAAAATCTCAGCAGTCATTATCGGGGAAATGTTGATACAAGAATTACACAGAATTAGAGATAAAAACACAAGAAGAAGCAGCAGAGCACCCGGCACAGTGTAATAATCCTTTTCATTGAAAAGGAAAAACTGCCAACTGCCATTTTAGAAGCCTCTATTGACAGACATATAGGCGGGGTTCACCGGCTCCTGCGTCTGGCGCTCACGGCCTCTGGTGTCAGTCTCAGGTAGGGATGGAGTCTGAGGCTGTAGACTCAGGCCGGGGTCACACTAGCTGTGGCAGTGGATCACAGCAAGGAGTCCAGAGCGTCCCTGTACACTGATTCGGGTCCGAAATTTTTGCCTGGATTTGCACCTGAAACTGTGCCAAAGGTGCACAGAACCCTTCTACAATTCAGACCGCGTCCGCCCAGGGCCGACTTTTAATATTGATTGGACCCCGTGCAAAAATTTTCTTGCCCCTTCCCCAAATGCAATTTCACTCTCCATCTGCTCTGAGACACACAATAAATATCAGCTAGACTTATGCCGCGTACACACGATCGGAATTCTCGTCGGAAAAAACTCTGACAGAATTCCGACGGAATTCCGCTCAAACTGTCTTGCCTACACACGGTCACACCAAATTCCGAGGGTCAATAACACAGCGGCATAAAACACGTTCGACTGCACTATAGAAGGGAAGTTTAATGCTTCCGAGCATTCGTCAAATAGTTTCTGAGCATGCGTCGGAATTTTGCGTGTCGGAATTGCATACACACGATCGGAAAATCCGATAGAAAGGTTTTCCGTCGGAAAAATTAAGAACAGGTTCTCAATTCAAAGTCTGTCGGAAATTCGAACAGAAAAAGACCGATGGGCATACACACGGTCGGAAAGTCCGATGAAAAGCTCCCATCGGAAATTCCGACCGTGTGTACGCCGCATAAAAGTGGTGTTTCCACACAAAAAAAAAAAATGGCTTAAAATTCATAAAAAATTAAATAATAATTGGAAAAAAAAAAATCTTTCACTCACCTCTAAATGCCTGTTGCTAGGGGGTCCCTCATAGTCTGCCTCCTGTGTAGCCTTGGCTGGTGACATCACTTCCCCTCGGCGCAGGAAGGGCTCCCCAGTCATCTGGGACCTGTCATGTGCAATTGTATCACTACACCTGAAATCCTCGCACATGTGCAGTGGGTACCCGGCTGTGAAGCCACAGCTGGGTGCCCACAGTTGCATTGCCAGCGCCGCCGGACGGATCGGGGGGCTAGCGGAGCTTCGACCCCTGCATAGCTGGACCCAGGAACAGGTAAGTGTCCGATTATTAAAAGTCAGCAGTTGCAGTATTTGTAGCTGCTGACTTTTTTTTTTTTTTTTTTTTTTAAGGGATACACCTCTTTAAAATCAGTTTACTGTATCAGATCAGGTAGCAATTGCGATTGGTTGCCAGCGGTTACAGCATATCATTACCGCTTACTGACTGGTTGCTAGAGGCTACAGCACACATTACGGCTCACTGATTAGTTGAGTTGCTAGAGGTTACAGCAAATGATTTCTGCTTGTTAATTGGTTGCTAGAGATTACTGTACAGTAATACTGCTCACAGGTTGCTAGAGGTTACTGCACATCATCTCCTCACTGCAGGGGGGCATGATATACATATGAATGCCACCTTTATTTACATATCAATGCCGCCGGCTGCAGTTATTTAATTCTGAATGTCGCTGTTATTTACATGTGAATGCCAGTATTTACATGTAAACACAGGGTCTGCAGGTGAGTCATCTGTACACAACAATAGGGCAAGGCTGGGCAGCATTAGTACCAGCACTTCACACTGAGATATCGGGACACAGCACAGGACTAAAACTTCAAGGGAATTTAAACTGGGAAAGTTGGCAAGTATGAGGCAGCTGCTTTGGGCACAACAACAATGACAGGGCCCAGGGCAGCTGCCCATTTTGCCCTGCCTTAAAGACGGCCCTGCGTCCGCCCCGGAGATGTGTGAGCCAGCTCCATTGAGAGCTGCATCAGTGTGAACCCAGCCACTTTCTCCTTCCCACATGAAGTCTGCCAGAGGCTTCCTCAACCGGCTTTTGAGGCACTGGCCTCTGACGCTAGGGTCATGTTATCCCACCATTATGGGTATAGTGATGCAATCACTTGCTTTCTTTCTTCCTTGTGTCCATCAGATACTCCACAAACCTCCAGTTATAGCACTGATCTAATTTTTCCCTTCACACATATTGTCTTCCCAAGGCTCCGCTACCAGTTTGTGTCACCGATCTTTGATGCAAGGGACACGTTTCAGGGATGTTCTCCCATGTGTGCAGCAATACAATTGCCTCGCCACTTTCTGTCCTGTCCATGTGATGTCCACCAGAGGCTCCACCCACCTCCATTTGTGTCAGGGATCTCTGACACTAGGGACACATTTCGGGGACATTTTCCAATGGGCTTTGAGTGTAAAGACACAATTAGTCTCCCCGCTTTTTCCTTGCCATGTGGTGTCTGCCAGAAACTCAGTGCACTACTATTTATGTCGCTGATCTCTATTGCTAGGTACTCTGAAACGCTTATGCAAACTTCTCTTAAAAGCACCTATAGTAGCAGAGATTATTTATATAGGCGGCAGTGGGTGGAGCCTCTGGCAAATGCCACATGCCACATAGGAAGGAGAAAGCAAGACTGCAATTGTATCACTACACCTACAACTCAAGGGAGATTGTCCCTGAAACATGTCCCTAGCGTCAGATCAGGGACACAAACCGTGGTGTATGGAACCTCTGGAGGTGGAGAAAGTGAGGAAGGGATTGTATCACTACAGAGATCACTGATGTAATCTGTAGTGGGCAGAGCCTCGAAAAGACGCCACATTGGAATGAGAATGCAAAGAGGCCAATGTACAGTGCCTTGAAAAAGTATTCATACCTCTTGAAATTTTCGAAATTTTCTCATGTTACGACCAAAAACTTAAATGTATTTTTTGGGATTTTATGTGATAGACCAACACAAAGTGGCACATAATTGTGAAGTGGAAGGAAAATGATAAATGGTTTTCAAATATTTTTACAAATAAATATCTGAAAAGGAACTCCATCCCTGCCTGGGACTAATAACGGTGGCCACAAGCGCCAGACACAGAGCCGGTGAACCCTGTACAACTTTTTTTATTAAAGAGGATTGCTACACTATGCCGGGGGACTGCTATTTTCATTGCTGAGCTGCCAGGCTGTGTGTGCATTGGATTCCTCGATGGACCAGATACTTGTTTCGTTACATGGTAATTGCTGGCATACTTTGGCTGCATATCGTTGCTAATTAATTGTAGCGAGGTGTTCAGATCAGTTCCAGCTGATCTTCACAAAATTAGAGAAGGTTTTATTCTATCAAATGTTCCTGTTGGGTCTTATTAACTTAGTAAGGAGAAAAAACATTAACAGATATAAACAGCAGGTGGAAAAAAAAATAGGCTTTACTCAGGTCCAATCACAGCATGATGTGTGCATTGAGTGCAGGTGAACCACACGTGTGTTGGCGTGCTGCTTTTTAACCACCAGGCTTTTTCTGGCACTTTTTGTTTACAAGCTTAAATCAGTTCTTTTTGCTAGAAAATTACTTATAACCCTCAAACATTATACATTTTTTAGAAGTGATTCTAGCCACTTAAGCCCGGGACCAATTTGCAGCCAATAGACCAGGCCCCTTTTTTTTTTCCCCATAAATAGAGCTTTCTTTTGGTGGTATTTGATCACCTCTACGGTTTTTATTTTTTGCGCTATAAACAAAAATAGAGCGACAATTTTGAAAAAAATGCAATATTTTTTACTTTTTGCTATAATAAATATCCCCAAAAAATATATAAAACATTTTTTTTTTCCTCAGTTTAGGCCGATACGTATTCTTCTACATATTTTTGATTAAAAAAAAATCGCAATTAGCGATTATTGATTGGTTTGTGCAAAAGTTATAGCGTTTACAAAATAGGGGATAGTTTTATAGCATTTTTTATTAATATTTATTTTTTACTAGTAATGGCGGCGATCAGCGATTTATTTATTTATTTATTTATTTTTTATTGTGACTGCAACATTATGGCGGACACATCGGACATTTTTGACACATTTTTGGGACCATTGTCATTTATACAGCAATCAGTGCTATTTAAATGCACTGATTCCTGTGTAAATTACACTGGCAGTGAAGGAGTTAACCACTAGGGGGCAGGGAGGGGTTAAGTATGTCCTGTGTGTTCTTTTTACTGTAGGGGGCGTGGCTTGGCATGTGACATCACTGATCGTCTTTCCCTATGACAGGAAACAGACGATCAGTGTCAGTCTCACCAGGAAGCACGTGGAGAGGTTTGTTTACACTTACCTCTCCCCGTTCTTCAGCTCTGTGACCCGATCGTGGGACACAAGCGGCAATCGGGTCCGCGGGTCCTGCGGTCATGGAGCTCAGGACCGGGTCGCCGATGTATATGTGTAGGAGGCGGTCCTTAAGCGGCTAGTGAATAAAATGGCGATCGTTGCAATTTTTTACGTCACGCGGTATTTGCGCAGCGGTTTCGGAAAAAACACAATATACACAATTTTTTGGGTAAAATGTGAAAGATGATGTTACGGCAAGTAAATAGAAACCTATCATGTCACCCTTTAAAATTGCCACACTCGTGGAATGGTGACAAACTTCGGTACTTAACCACTTGCCTACTGTGCACTTAAACACCCTTCCTTCCCAGACCAATTTTCAGCTTTCAGCGCTCGCGCACTTTCAGTGACAATTGCGCGGTCATGCAATGCTGTAACCAAATGAATTTTTTATCATTTTGTTCGCACAAATAGAGCTTTAGTTTGGTGGTATTTATTCGCGACTCCGTTTTTTATTTTTTGCGATATAAGCGAAAACATAGCGGAAATTTTGAAAAAAAACAATATTTTCTCCTTTCTTTTTTAAAAGAAATCCAATAAAATCAAATTTTGTCATAAATTTAAGCCAAAATGTATTCTGCTACATGTTTTTTGTAAAAAAAATTCCGTTAAGTGTATAATAATTGGTTCGCGTGATCACGGACATATGTACGCAAATGATCATGTAAAAGGGGTGTGCAGGTGATCACGGACATATGTGTGCAGATAATCATTGGCACATGTGATTTTAGTGGGACATATGTGAGGGACATGTGTTTTTATTATTTGGGGACATGTGTGTTTTGGGGACATGTGTGTTTTGGGGACATGTGTGTTTTACTGTGGGGACATGTGTGTTTTACTATGGGGACATGTGTGTTTTACTATGGGGACATGTGTGTTTTACTATGGGGGACCCTAGACTGGTGATCAGTGAGTAAAAAAACATCTCATACTCACTGATCACCAGCCGGCTGCAGCGATCCGCTCTCCTCTCCTCACCGACGACTTCCGTGTGAGGAGAGGAGGGCCGATTGCCTAGCAACCGGCTGTTTGTTTACATCACATGACAGCCGTGATTCGTCACGGCCGTCATGTGATCAGGAGGGCCGATCACCGTGCCCTCCTGCCGATTCGAGATGCGCCGTGTCCGGGTGACACGGCCGCATCGGGATCGCGCCGCTGCGCGGGCACGCGCGCGCGCGATCCCTCTACTTCTGAAGGACGTTCCTGAACGTCCTATCAGAAGTAGACGGCTCCCACCCGGCCGTATATCTACATTGGCCGGGTGGGAAGTGGTTAAAAATCTCCATAGGCGATGTTTTAAACACCTTTACAGGATACCAGTTTAGAGTTACAAAGGAGGTCTTGCGCTAGAATTATTGCTCTCACTCTAACATTTGTGGTGACACCTCACATGTGCGGTGCAAATACCGTTTACATATGCGTGCACGACTTACATATGCGTTTACTTCTGCGCGTGAGCACAAAGGGATGGAGGCGCTTTTTTTTTTTTTTACGCTTAATTTTTTATTTTTACACTGTCCTTTTCATTTATTTTTATTTTTTATCACTTTTATTCCTATTACAAGGAATGTAAACATCTCTTGTAATAGAAAAAAAGGATAACAGGTCCCCTTTATTGAGAGATCTGGGGTCAAAAAGACCTGAAATCTCTCCTTTTACCAAAAGATCAAAAACAAATATTGCATTGCTTTGAAAAAGAAGAAAAAATTGTTTACTTTCAGCCTGGACAAGAAGTGACACCATGATGTTGAAAAATAGACTAAAAATAAACTCGGCGCTCGTTTTTAGGAGAGACCCTGGAGGTGTACACAGATCAAATAAATGTGATTAAAAAAGTCTCTCAATAGGAGGGACAAAGTCCATAGCAACAGTCTCTAAGATGGAGGGAGAGGAATCCATGTACCAGCATTAAGGGCAGCCAGTGTAAAGAGCTAGAAGCAGTCTTTGCAATGCAACAAAGGAAAAGATACACAGTGCCACCTAGTGCAGTATTGCTAAACCATTTAACCAAGTCAAAAGTGAAACTACTCACAAAGGGAGCACCATGGCGTCGCTCCGGTCCTCCAAGGCCATAGAGGTGATCAAAGAGGATCTACTTTGTAATCGCCTCTGGGACTAGCCGGCCACGCAGTCAGATCATTTCTCGAGCGAACCAGCGGAAACGGTAAGCCCGAGAAACACTGACAAGCAGCGGGAGGGGTGTCTCCTCCTACCGCTTCTGAAAGCGTTCCAGTGGTTCATGAGCCACTCGGAACACTTTCATAAGAAAGCCAGCCCCTGGGTCAAAAAACAATACCGGGGTTACGGCTGATATCTTCAGCAATAATCCAGTTAAACCACCAATGATCAGACTTGTGCTGACACTCCCCCTAAAGAGCCATTTACTGGGAAGATCGGTGTCCTGATGTTTCTCCACCCGCCCACTTTTCAAAGTCCTTCATGCATATATATATATATATATATATATATATATATATATATATATATATATATAATACACACACACACACACACAAATGTTTTGCCTTCCATTTCTATATTAAACTGAATGAGTTGTTTTACAAGGTGAGGGTTGTCATATACTTTGGCTTTTCACCGCCTGTTTTAGCCCTTAAAAAACAGCATTGCACACAGTTGTAGTGTGGTTGCAATGCCCCATTCAGCTGAATGGGTAATGTTCCGAGGACAATACTGCCCTCCGAACTTGAAATGGGGATCATTTTTGCTGCGCCACAGCTGGGGGGGCTCAACTGTATTTCTTCAGACAGTGTTGATGCGGGAAACCCTCCTGCCGGGCCATTGTCTACTCCACGGGGGAGGCTGGGAGAAGCCGTCCTCGCTGGGAGAAGACAGTGTTTATCGCTAGTGGCTATTGCAGCCGATAGCGATAATCGCAACAGAATCCAGCAGGCTGGTTGTATCAAAGTTGATCGATTGATCGATTAACTTGGTTCATTCCAGCCTTCTCATTAACGGTTAGAATCCTGCTGAACCGGCTGAGATTCGAACCATGGATGGCCGGCCTTTGTTGTATTAACCCCGCTACACCAGAAAATTAGTGGTAGGGGTGAAGTAGTATGGATGAGAGATTTCAACTATAGGAAGAGGCATCAGCACAAAGGACACATCCTACTGTCTGTAAATGATATCCCTTGTGCTGATGTTTCTTTTGTTTTACAAAAAAATATATATAAGTGAAAAGAATAACCTATGTGGCTAGTGCCTTTCTCTTATGCATATATACAACAGAAACTCTATGAAGACAGCCTCTGTTGTTATAACTGTTGAAAAATTGAATAAACACCCGGTAGGGCTGCTCAAGTTTCGTGAAAAGTGTACATATATCGCAAGAGACTCTAGAAAAGCAGCCTCTATTGATATAGTTTCTTAAAAAAAGGGAGATTATATATACAGGACGACGTCCTTTGATGACGAAACGCGTAGGGAGGAGGAGCTACGTCCTGACGCTACCGCAGTGAGACGAGATCCCATTACCACGGGCTGTATTTGCGAGACCGGCCGGCTCGCTTTATGCCTTTTTTAGATTGCTACACTGTAAGTGTTCACTTTTCTTTTATTTAATAAATTACCCTTGGATTTTACACTATGCGAGCTCTCTTTGATTCCCCTTGGTTCCAACTTAAATTTGGTTATTGAGACTGACCCCGAGCTGACATCTGAGAAAGATCCTGGGTTGGGAGTTACTTTGGATGAGCCATCCTGATCGGTAGGATACCGGACGTTCCCCACAGTCCACCCCTGGCTAGGGTTGAGAGCCACCCGCTTGAACGGTCCCCCTAAAAAAAAGGGACCATACAGTTCCGGTAAGGAGACAAGTTTGCCCTATGGTGGAGGTCTTCACACTTTTTCTTGGTGTTATACAAGTCACTTTTACCCAATAATATCTGGAGTTGCTATAGAGACTGTTTGTAGCACGGGACTTATTTGCTGCATTGTGCATTTCAAGACGCACCTGTATTTAAAAGTTTATTTGAAATTTTTATTTGTAATTAATCATTTTTTGGTGAAATAGTCGCAATATAACCCTATAGGGATTGTTTTAATCCACACCCCGAGGACTATATATATATTCTGTCACCGTTGTAACACTGGAAGCTCAGTAGGGTGTTTATCGTTTGAAAGAATATTGTCTTTTCTGTATTTTTGTCACCAAGGTTCACTGATTACACCTTATGATATATAGTTTGTATTCATTTTTCAATATATGGTAGATAGTTTGCACATATTTTCCAATAGGCGGAACTGGTATATTATGTTACCAAATGCTCTGTAGGGTGTTTACTAATTTTCACAAAGTTTTTTCACCTATATTGCATAATCTATTATAGTATGTCATCAAATGCTCTGTAGGTCGTTTACTAATTTCACTAATTTGTTTATATTTATTTTTGTATATATAATTCCTTTTTCTTAAAAGCTATAATAATAGAGGCTGCTTATCTAGAGCCTCTTGCAATATATGCACACTTTTCACGAAACTTGAACAGCCCTGTCGGGTGTTTATCAGGGTGTTTACCAATTCTCACAAAGTTTTTTTACACCTATTTTGCACAATTTATGATAGCATGTCACTTAATGCTCTGTAGGGTGTTTACTAATTTCACAAATTTGTTTATACCCATTCTGTATATATAATCTCCCTTTTTTTAAGAAACTATATCAATAGAGGCTGCTTTTCTAGAGTCTCTTGCGATATATGTACACTTTTCACGAAACTTGAGCAGCCCTACCGGGTGTTTATTCAATTTTTCAACAGTTATACCAACAGAGGCTGTCTTCATAGAGTTTCTGTTGTATATATGCATAAGAGAAAGGCACTAGCCACATAGGTTATTCTTTTCACTTATATATATTTTTTTGTGTGTGACAGCATATACACCAATTTGGGTGTATTTCATTATTTAGCGCAGCTCCTTTCCACACACAATTTTGATATATGTAGTATAACATTTTGAGCAGCAGCTTTACATACCTGGATAGCGCAACTTTCTTCTCCACACATCTTTTGTTTTACACCCTCACTGATTCCAACCCCCCCCCCCCCCCCCCATTAACCCCTCTCCCCACAGCATTCAACCCAACTTCCACATCTTTCACCCCAATTGCCACATCATTCACCTTGCATTCTGCACCAGCCACTCTCATTCCCTTCCCACCTCCCCCCCACCATCATCCAATCCATCACTCACTCACTCCAGCCCTCGGCGTCTACTGACCTCCAGCTGCACTTCTGCCATGCAGAGGATGAGGGGTTGGCACAACCACACACGCTGGTCCAGCACCCTCCACTACTTTAGGAGAAACAGGTGTAGACACAGACTTGACAGCCACACCTTCTGACACTGACTGGGGAACCACAGTTTGGGGGGACACTGACACCAAACCTGGTCTCACAGACACAGATTATGATGGGACAGAGACACTAGGATCCCCTGACACAACCTCATACAACTCAGACTCTTCTCTATCCAGAAGGAAGAATTTCTACACTAACTCAGGTTTATCAGGTTTATTATTTCATGTGTGCAGGGTGGGGATGATACCCCACCGCCGCCCAGGAACAGCCCTGCAGCCGAGAGATCGCCCCGCACTGGCAGACACCAGGGATGTAGGCAGAATGCGGAGTCAGGAACACCAGGTCGGTAATAAAGGGTCAGGCATAAGTGGCAGGCAGAAAAGTAGTCAACGTGCAGGCCAAGGTCAGCAACGGTGGAGCAGATCTGGTTAAGCAGGAGGCAGAGGCGGATTCCAGAGACAAGTCGGGATCAGAGTAGGTAACGTTCAAGCATAGTCAGAGGCAAGCCCGGTCAGCAACGAGGAGTCAAGTTCAAGAACAGGTAGCAGGTTACATTGGAAATGCTGTAGATCCGACAGCAATAAGCCAGAGCAGCAGCCCAGTTTAAATAGTCCATTTGGTGCCAGTGTTAGTGATGGATATGTGTGCATCCAGGCACGCGCATGTATGCAAATGTGCACACATCTGCATGATTACCCGCTGCCCTGTGCATCTGTATGTGCCTTAGAGCACCATCTTCACTATAGTCAAGCCTTCCCTGACAGGTGAGGCTATAAGAGTGTAAGCTCCTATGGGGCAGATGATGTGACTGGCTCAGCACTGCAGAGTATGTCAGAGCTATAGAAATGCTTAATTATAGCTTGACAGTCATGGGACATTAGAGTGTAAGCTTCTCTGGTGCAGAAACTGAGGTGAATGGCTCAGTGTTCGCTGTACTGCAGTGCAGAATATGTCAGAGCTATATAAATGTATAATAATTGTATGTGACTGTGGTGGGACATTAGAGAGTAAGCTCCACTGGTACGAGGCTGAATTGACTGGCTCAGTGTTCTCTGTACAGCACTATGGAATAAGTCAGAGCTATGGAAATGCTTAATAGTATGACAGTCGGGCAGGGGCGGACTGACAACTCATGGGGCCCCCGGGCAATAGAAGATCATGGGGCCCCCTTGGTCCCCGCACTCAAGGGGACCAAGCGCACACACAGGGGGGGGGGGTCACGCACACACAGGGGGACACTGGAGGGAGAGCACACACACAGGGGGGGACACGCACACACAGGGGGACACTGGAGGGAGAGCGCACACACAGTGGGGGACATGCACACAGGGGGACACGCACACAGGGGGACACGCACACAGGGGGACACTGGAGGGAGAGCGCACACACAGGGGGGACACGCACACACAGGGGGACACTGGAGGGAGAGCGCACACACAGGGGGGGACATGCACACAGGGGGACACGCACACAGGGGGACACGCACACAGGGGGACACTGTGGGGTGGGGGGGACACTGTGGGCTAGGGGGACACTGTGTGCTGGGGGTGACACTGTGGGCTGGGGGTGACACTGTGGGCTGGGGGTGACACTGTGAGCTGGGGGGGACACTGGGCTGGGGGGGACACTGTGGGCTGGGGGGGACACTGTGGGCTGGGGGTGACACTGTGGACTAGGGGGACACTGTGGACTAGGGGGACACTGTGGGCTGGGGGGGACACTGTGGGCTGGGGGTGACACTGTGGGGGGGGCCGTGACTCTGTACCACCCCCCCCCCCATCACTTGTGGCGGTCCTGGTAAATTAACTCACCGATGCCAATGCTCCCCGCCGGCCCCTCCACTCTTCTCTTCCATTAGGGGCCCGGACTCGGCAGCTTGAAGCGGCTGTATTACATGCCGCGAATACTGCTAACGGCGCGCGGCCCCTCCTTCCCTCCCGTCCGTCTCAGGTGACGTCACGACGCATACAGTAGAAGCACCTGGGACGGACGGGAGGGAAGAAGGGGCCGGCGGGGAGCCGCACGCCGTTAGCAGTATTGTTAGCGGCATCGCGGCATGTAATACAGCCGTTTCAAGTGGCCCCTCATGTGGCCGAGTCCGGGCCCCTAATGGCCCCGGGCCCTCGGGCGGCGCCCGAGTCACCGACCTTTCAGTCCGCCCCTGCAGTCGGGACATTTGCTTGTAAGCTCCTCTGGTGCAGAGGTTGATGTGACTGACTCAGTGTTCTCTGTACAGTGATGAGGAATATGTCGCACACTTTGAATAATAATGTCATCTGACAGTTGCATAGATAAGCTGCACACAAATGTCTGTGTCAGTAGAGTATCAGGTCTTTCTGTAGCTGGCACTGCTGATCTCTATCCTGATGAATGGATGTCATATCTGCCATGGTGGCACTGTATTATTTCACTATATGAGTGAGAGACAATGACAGGACAGCCTATCGGTGCCCCACAATGCTGCCACTATTTGTTAAATTATTAAAAATTATCAATGAAATCAATTAGTAGGAGGCTGACAGGCCATGGTAATGTCTGCTGACACATGGTAATAATTACAAACTGCACACATTGAACCACCTGCAGCCATCACAGGGCCTGTGCACAGCTGACATGTGGATGCCGAGTGACACGCAGGATTATACAGAGCTACAAACCATCACATCATACTCCGCCGACTGCCATCACACTGAGCAGCCAGGGGAGAGAAGAGAGGAATCCACGGGAGAGGGGAGTAATACTGAGCAACCTCTATACATACAGAATGAGAACAGATACTGAGACCTCTGCCGGGTTAGCCCCCCCATATCAACATATTTGAAAAAATCTTATGCAGTTTGTTAGATCTGGTTAGATCAACCGTTGTTTACATTAGATCTCACACAGAAGAAGCAATATTAACAGTTATTTGCTGGGAGGCTAACCTGTCATCAGCCCCCCCCCCCATCACAAAAATTGAACAAACAGTTAGCTATTTTAGAAGCTATTTGTTAGATCCGGTAAGATCAAGTGGTTTTAACGTTAGATCTCACATAATTAGAGACTTATTAAGTGATTAATGAGGGGGGGCTGGCCCCCCCTTATAAAATTTTCTGGTCAAAAATCATTCAGGCTAATAGATATTCGTTAGATCCGGTAAGATCAAGTGGTTTTAATGTTAGATCTCACATCATTTCAGAGATATTCCACATAAAAATTGGGATATTAGGTGGTACATAAGGACAGGTTGGCCCCCCTCACATGCAGTTTTCTGGCCAAAATTCATTCAGGCTAATGGATATTCATCGCTTGTGTTTGTTCAGTCCCTTACTTTGCCCTTCAACCCCAAGAATCGTCCCAGCCCCTATTGGCACACCTAGCAATAAGGTTAGTGTAATTGCACAATAAATAACACAGACACAGTTCAAACTGTTTTAGCTCTCTCGGGTTTACTTAATCAAAAGAAGAGACCTACTAGGGCATTAGTCAGCCAAATCCTGGATAAACAGCCAAGACTTGGTTGAAATAGTTCTTAAAGCAGTTAAATAACAATTAGCAACAACAAGTAAATGATACCAATGTACACAATAACAGACAATCAGTAAATTGATTCCTCAAGAAGGCTATTGGTTGCTGTAAGTACTACCACTTCTAAAGGGGAACCTCAGGCCAGCCTATAATCCTAATGAGAGATGAGGTGCTCCCCTTTAAGAGCAATAAGATAACAGTGTTCAGAGTAAAAGCCTGAAGGGTTCAAAAGTGGGTAGTGCGTCAGGAAAGTGGGCATGTGCCCTCTCACCAGTTCTGTGACCAGGGCAGAAAAAGGATGTCTTGGCAGATAGTTCTTCAGCGGCCCGCCTGGCCACCTTGTGACTCGATTGCCTCTTGCCCTAAGATGCCTGCAGTCTTCACCGGAGGCCTCTCTCTGGTGGGACGCCATCTTTAACTATTTCTGGATGGTCTCCGGAACCTTCTTTGGATGGTTCTTCAGCAGGTTCCTGTAGTTTCTCCTCGCGTGTCCGTTCACCTCCCTGCCTTGTGGTTATCTCTCCTCAGACCAACAGGCTGGAGTCTTCAGCTAGCCCCCCTTCTTGCAATGCAGGCTAGGTTTGGTAGTTCTGCCCCCTGTAGAAATCAATGGGGCCATTTTGTGATGGGACTTCAAGCCCCCATGGTCCTCTGCTGCTTGATTGGCTTGATTGGCTCCCTCTCCCTGCCAATGACACGGGCTAGAGCAGAGTGAGTGGATGCCTGTGAGTGAGCACCGCTCCTCACATAAGGAAGAGGAGAGGGAGGGGAGAAATCCCCCCGCAGGGACTAACAGGCACACTCCCCCTCAGTGAGCGCTTCTGTCAGTGTCTATTCAGTCTGGCGGTTGAGGGTAGGGATGATGGGAAGGTGGGGGACACAGAGCAGCCCCCACTACACACTCCCCCCATCAAGGAACCTTTGGTCCGCCAAAGAAGGTAAAGAGTCTATGACCTGTTACATGCTTTTGATATACACGCAGAGAAAAAAAAACAGGTTAGAGTGCACAGGAAACCATACAATTTACATCTGCATAAAACCCTGACAGAGGACCCCCCCCCCCCCCCCGCACAATTAGCATAAAAACAGATAAAGAGAATTGTATCCAACATACAGAACAAGAGAAGTGGTACTGTGTAGAGTCCATAGATACAGAATAAGAACAGATACTGCAAATTATACCCAGCATACAGGAAAATAAAAGTGGTACTGTGCAGAGTCTATACATGAAGAAAAAGAAGAGATACTGAGAATTACGTACAGCTTACAGAAAAAGAGAAGTGGTACTGTGCAGAGTCCATACCTAAAGGACAAAGACAGATAATTACACTCAGCCGGAGATTGGGCCTACCCCGGGGGTTTCTGGCTGTCAGGCTGTGTGAGGGCCTATCCAGAAGTAAGAGGGCAGCGCAGGGTTGGGATTGGGGCTTGTAGTCCAACCAGAAGTGATGGCTCTGCGGGCCGGAGAACCTGTTGTGGTCGGAGGTGGAAGGGAAGCTGTCACCACTAAGGGACCAATCACCTTTAACAGGGACCACAGTGAGTAACTGAAACAAGTACTGGAGCATTCTCACTGAACGGGCACGGTGGAGAGTCGGGAAACTTCAGGCGGTGATCAAGTCAGGGACGCAAATAACGGAGGTGATGCTTGCAGAGCAGCCTTGTGAGTCAAGCCAGGGACTGAGCCGGTTAGGGGTAAAGCTTGAGAAGTATCTGGAGTGCCAAGCTAGGGACCCAGCATGGAAGCGTGGATGACGCTTGAGGGAGATACCACTGCAAAGCTTTGAGGAGCTCCAGGGATTCAGAGTCAGTGAATCAGAGAGTCCATTGAGAGACCAGGAGCTCAAGGGACTGAAGAACTACAAGTAAAAGTTGTAGTGAAGCAAAGAGGACTGTAATGATTTGTGTTAGGAACTGTTAAAGACTATTGCCATAGGAGACAGCAATCCTGCACGAGCTGGGGGCCTTTCCCTGTACGGCTGTCCTCCTATTGAAGTCTTGGAGTCTGCCAATTGAAATTGAAACTGCTTAAGGGGGTCCTGGCTCTAACCCTCTTTCCCTCTCAAAATATAAAAAGGACTGTTAAGAGAAATAAAACCTCTTTTACATCCAAGATGTGTCTGGCACCCAATAACTTTATCCACCTTGCACCCACTATGCCTTACAACCCACCACATACAGAAGGATGTCAGCTATCTTTGGCCCTGAAGGGTCTCATTAGGCTGGAGGAGGCTAAAGACTTTGCTACATAAAGGACAAGGGAAGTGGTACTGTGCAGAGTCTATGAATACAAAAAAAAACTATGATAATTACATCCAACATACAGAACAAGAGAAGTGGTAATGTTTAGAGTCCATACTGTATATACAGAATAAGAACAGATACTGAGAATAACACCCAACACACAGGACAAGTGGAGTGGCACTTTCCAGAGTAAGAAAGACACCCAAAATAAAGCAGAATCTCTGTTATTATTGGTAGTCCATTGTCCATGACATCGTACAATGATAAATATGGAAGTCTCTATCTCTCGGTGTCCTCGCTCTTCAGATTGCACCGACCACTGATACCATCCTGCAGCTAGGGAAGGCCAACGTGGCCTAGACCTCCACCCAGATGTTCTGCCTCCCTGATCAGACCTTTCTGGACACTTTGTCCTCCATCACTTCAATCTCCATTGACCAGCTGATGGCTCCTAAGGTGAAGGCTCTGCAGGTGAAGTGGGTGGGAGAGTCCTCTGACCGGCTCTATACATGTGATATATCTGATTACATACTGTATATATGAGTCCACACTGCTTCTTTAATGACCGTATTCTTTCCCTCTGCGGGTGTTATGTATGCCAATCAACAATGAACAGATCGCCTCTCTGAAGAGGATTAATTTGGCATTTACAGATTCCGAAGTCATCTCAGTCTTCCCTCATCTGAGCACTGACTTTGTCGCAGATCACCAGGTACAGTGAGTGGGCGAAGACCAGCATAAGTGTGGGCACAGGGAGAACACATCGCTCAGTCTTACAAACTGTAATCATTTTTTTCCTTTTACATAAAAACATCTCATCCCTTAGCCATCGAGCAGTGAATTACACAGCGTGGGAGAGTGTACGTGTCTGACAGTGTAGACAGATTAGGGATGAGCGGCTGATTACACTGAATTAGATTTTGTCGAAACGCAATAAAAATTCCCCTCTAATTTCACCATCCGGTTCATCTAGGCGACATTTGCTTTGGAAAAAAGTTCCCTTTTAAAGCTACAAGCGCTCAGCGCTTCTAATTTTGACAACCCAGTGCTGTGTCTCCTTCGTGGTGATCACATGGTGTAGGGTTTTAGGTTAAGTTAAGGTTACCGCTAGATATAGTTGCCGCTGGAGTTGGAGTTAGCATTAGGGTTATTGTTAATCTAGAACTTCTACTTCAATGTCTTCAGTATTCTGTCTCCCAGGGGGACAGAATATAACTAGTACTATATCTCATGCTCATACGTGTTTTGAAAGTCTAGCTATGAGGTTGGACAAGTCTGCCCCCCTTCCCCTGCAGCATTCTGAAAATGAAGCTAGCAAGGAGATGACTGCTAGATAACCAGTGCTTGTTTATGGTTTTGATCACTTTCCTGAGACAATCAGTGGCAAGAGGAATGCAGAGGGACAGGAGACTGACATGCACCTATTCCCTCTGCATTCTTCTTGCCAGCACTTGTCTCGGGCAAGTGATCGGTCCTGGAGACACACACTAGTTTTCAAGCAGCTATCTGTTAGTTACATTGTGGGGGGGGGGGGGGGGGGGGGTGTCATGTCAGACCTTGTAACTAGGCTTTCAAAGCATGTAGAAACATGGGACAAAGTACTACATACATTTTGCCTCCCTGGGGGGACAGAACACTAAAATAATTGAAGTGATGTGTGTTGAAGTGTGAATGTGGTATGAATGTTGTGTGAATAGCTTGTATCTCCACTGCCTATTGTTGGGCCCTATGTGGTCCCAGGGCCGTTTATAAGGCAGGGCAAAAGGGGCAGCTGCCCTGGGCCCTGTCATTGTTGTGGAGCCCAAAGCAGCTGCCTCATACTTTCCAACTATCCTGGTTTAAATTCCCTCGTCCTTTGAGGTTTTAGTCCCGTGCTGTGTTCCAATATCTCAGTGTGAAGTGCTGCTACTAATGCTGCCCAGCTCTGCCCTATTGTTGTGTGCAGATGACTCTCACCTGCAGACCCTGTGTTTACATGTAAATTACCGGTATTCATATGTAAATAGCAGTGGCATTCATATGTAAATAGCGGCGGCCGGCGGCATTGATATGACCCCCTGAGGTCATATCCACAGTAATCTTTAGCAACCAATCAACAAGCTGAAATCATGTGCTGTAACTTCTAGCAACTAATCAGTGAGCGGTAAAGTGTGCTGTAACCTCTAGCAACCAGTAAGTGAGCGGTAATGATACACTGTAACCTCTGGCAACCAATCGCAATCGCTGCCTAGTCTGATTCAGTAAACTGAGTCTAGCTGCTATTTATTGTGTGTCTCAGAGCAGGTGGAGAGTGAAACTGCATGGGGGGGGCCCCAAGAAAAGTTTTGCCCAAAGTCCAATCAATATTAAAGACGGCCCTGCGTGGTCCACATATATCAACCTGCTATACCTACTAAGCAAGCTTCTTTTTTTTTTTTTGTTCCCCGTTGAGGACTTGGGAACTACAATACTTAATAAGTAATAGTAAGCCCCGTTGGGCTATTGTGCCTTTTTTCTTGTAAAAGAGATTTATCCATTGATGTACCTGTTTATTTACCATATATACCCGAGTATAAGCCAAGTTTTTCAGCACATTTTTTTTGTGCTGTAAATGCCCCCCTTGGCTTATACTCGAGTCAATCATTTTTCTGCTGCAGAAAATTACATTTTCCAAACCGAATTTGTGGCCCCGTATCTCGGGGCCACTTGGGGCTAGGAACCCCAGATTTGGTGTGCAAACCCAGTGGAACTAGCACTACAACATTCCTAGTGATACAGGGCCCCAAATTCGGTTCAGAAAATGTCATTCCCTGCTGCAGAAAAGTGCTTGACATTTTCCGAACTGATTTTGGGGCCCCATATCTCGGGGCCACTTAGTGCTAGGAACCCCAAATTTGGTGTGCAAATCCAGTGGAACTAGCACTACAACATATCCACATAGGGTTCCTAGAACTAAGTGGCCCGGTGTGGATATGTTGTAGTGCTAGTTCCACTGGATTTGCACACCAAATTTGGGGTTCCTAGCACTAAGTGGCCCCGAGATACAGGGCCCCAAAGTCGGTCAACTGTGTCCATCTGCAGCAATGTCATTTCGGAACCCTTTGGGTCCAGAAACCCCAAATTTTGGCTGCAGCTAGGGGGGCATCTAGGAACCCTTAACTGGGACCTATGGCTGCAAATGGGCACAGTGAGGCTGCAAATGGGCATTGTTGACCATCTTTTCCACTTGCAGTAGCTGCGCATTTCTCACCCTAGGCTTATACTCAAGTCAATAAGTTTTCCCATTTTTTTGTGGTTAAAATTAGGTGCCTCGGCTTATACTCGAGTATATACGGTACCTGTTAATTATTTTCTACCAAAATTAACAAAATAAATATGTTAAAAAAATAATAATTCTTCTTTATGGTTAAAAGATAAGTTTACTTTAAAAAAAAAAAAAAATACACATTTTGTTTGCAGGTAAAAAGGTGTATTTTACTTGACCACATTAGTCCCATCCACAGGGAGCACCACCCCCTCGCCTTCTTTCTGGGTTTCCCCTTCTCTCTCTTTACCTTCCACTCTGTCTTTGCTTTTCTTGTTTCTTTCTTTTTTGTTATTCCTGAGATTTATAGTATACGGGATACTTCTCCCGTGCGATATTACAGCTGGAGTCTCTGCTACTATTTTGAAATTTAAGACAATACAGTGAGAAGATTGCTACAGTATGTCTCTTGTCACTCTTTTATTAGGTTATATGGCAATGCTTTATATGTGTATGTATTTACCACTCTCTATTTTTGTTAGCTTGCGCCAGGGTCCTGGCTGTTTTGATGTTTTATGTTATTTTTCTTGATTTGATTGTTAACCTTTCTCACAACAATAATAAAAGTGATTGAAAGCAAAATGTGCATTTACTTTATTTTTTTATTTTTTTAGGGAGTATTTTGGAAAGCATTGCACCAGCGATCAGCAGATTGCTGGTGTCATGTAGGTCACCTGCAGACTGTCAGTGTGAGCTGTCTGTTCGTACCTCATACGGGCAGGCAGTTTCACACTCACAGGAAGACTTAATGAGCTACCACAGCGCTCAGGTTGCTCTCATGGTAGTTCATTGAGAACTAAAAGCTGACAGCCACAAAGGATGTTGAGACTTGTAGTTCATTAATTCACAGAACTCCGTGAATGAATGACACGGCAGTGTGGGCTGAGCGCCACACGACCAAGCTCTTTTTCAAAAAGTGACAGCTAGTATGGGAAACTTCTCCCTGTACTGCTGTCACACAAAGAGAGAGAGTCGTGGGGAGTGGCTGCAGCAGTGGGAACATTTTACATGTTCCACCTTAAAAATGGGTGGAACATGTAACATGTTCCCAAAGGTGAACTTATCCTTTAAAGCTCAACACCAGGTTGGGCACTCCCCAGTACTTTGACTCCCCTACAGCATGCTTCACACTTTATTTCCAATCACTTGATGTGTGAGATGCTCTTCCTCCTTTTTTTCACTCCAGTGTTGAGTAATTCGTACTGCAGCACATGTAAGTACATGTAAAGTGTAAAGCCGGTGTTCTGACAAAAACTGTCCCCCATCGGATAGTGTCCGCCGCGTACTACGCAGGCGCAGTGCTTGCGCAGTACGGAGGACAGGGAGACTCCAAAAGTCTCTGAAGATGAACGGCGCCTGCGCACGGAGTCCAGGTTCAAGCCCCACCATCCAAGTGGACATATGGTAGCACTTAGTAACAGGGCCCCTCGCGGGCTCGCATCGCTCGCCACGCTTCGGGCACGGCCTCGCTTCGCTCTCCAATTTTTATTCTAACTCCATGTCCACTTGGATGGTGGGGCTTGAACCTGGAATCTTCAGAGACTTTCGGCTTCTCCTTGTCCTCCACAAGCGCAGTACGGTGCGGACACTATCCGACAGGGGACAGTATTCGACACAACACCGGCCGTACACGGTGCAAATTTCTTTCCTGCAACCGCGGGTTGCAGGAAAGAAATTTGCACAATTTTCCCATCAACATAGACAGTGCTGACAGGGGAATCAGCAATTGTCTTCTCCAGGCGGGAGGGCAGGCAAAGAGACAAGACAGTGATTATTGCTAGCAGCCATAGCAGCCGCTAGCGATAATTGTAAGAGAATCCGGCAGGCTGATGTACCTAAATTGATCAAGCAATCAACTTGGTACATTCAGCCTGAACGTTTTACAGTTCAAATTTTGGCTGGTTCCTGCTGAACTGGCC
Source organism: Lithobates sylvaticus (assembly GCA_028564925.1). Classification (NCBI taxonomy): domain Eukaryota; kingdom Metazoa; phylum Chordata; class Amphibia; order Anura; family Ranidae; genus Lithobates; species Lithobates sylvaticus. Next base: position 182,197,827 of record CM053035.1, on the reverse strand, counting down.
GAGATTAGATGGCAGAGAACTGGACTGGCCGACTGGCTGAACTGGCCGAGTGTATGGCAGGCCTAAGTGCCATTCTGTTCAATTCTGTGAGCCCAGGCTGGCGTGAGGACACTCCATTGGAGAGATTTACTAAAACAGGGGTGTGCAAAATCTGGTGCAGCTTTGCATAGAAACTAATCAACTTCCAGGTTTAATTGTCAAAGATTAATTGAACTAGCTGAAGTTAGAAGCTGATTGGTTACCATGCAGAGATGCACCAGATTCTGATTCTCCAGTTTTAGTAAGCACTTCACCCTAGACACGGACCTGGGAATTTTTTTTTTAATTATTTCATGATTTTCACTGGAAATGGTGTATGTAAACTCCCCAATTTCTCTCCCCTACTAGCAATATACGCTGTCATATCTGACAAAGGAGTCAGCATTTGTTACAAAGGAGCCTGCAAGACTTTTACTTGACATCCCAACTTCCCATGCAAAGGTGATGCAAGCCATTACACACCACAAGCATCTCGGCAAGATACAAGATAGACTCAACCAAAATCTCCATCAGTACAGATTTAATGTGACCATACAAAGAGTAGGGTGAAGTACAGAGATAGGATAGAGACCAGATTTTACTGTATATGAGGACTGGTGGCCACTCGGAAATCTTGGGTTGTCCTCAGTTAGTGGCAAACTTATGTTAAAAAAAAAAAAAAAACCCAAGCTCATCCCTGCTCAGGAATTGTCCTTTCTCCGGTCACATGTGCGATAAGTAGAGGTGATCCTGATTATGTTAGATTCAGACCAAATTTTATGAATATGGATGCCCCAAGTTAAATTTGTATTTCGGTGGTATTTTTCTTGCTTCATATTCTCAAAAGGCTTTTGGGATCAAAGTAAAGCTGCCCATAGATTTCTTTCTTTCTGGCCATAGACGGTTCAAACCCCTGCCGGTTCAGCAGGAACCGGCTGAGATTCGAACCATCTATCTGCAGGCTGATTGTACCCAAGTCAATCCGTCCTTCGACTTGGATACAACCAGCATATTGGATTTCTAGCATGCAATTATTACTGTTGCTAAAGGCACTAGCAATTACAGGGGGTCCCCTACTTACAAACATCCGACTTACAAACGACTCCTACTTACAAACGGAGGGAGACAACAGGAAGTGAGAGGAAATCTTCCCCTAGGAAGGGAAATTCACTCCTGTAAGAGTTTATATGGAAAAAAGTGTGTCTACTGATGCTTTATCACCAGTCCATGTTTCCCTAACAACCCAAAATTTTCAAAATCCAATTGTCATTGGGACAGAAGGTGAGGTGAAATCTTCTGAACAGGGGCACAGACAGCAAAAAAAATGTTACAGGGGTGATAACCCTTCTTCTGCTGCTCTTAGGGCTCATTCACACATGCTTGGAGACTGGCATTTTTCTGCACTAGAAGAACACTGATCTCCGCAAGACAAAACAGAAAAAAATTATGCCCTGTTCACACTAGAATGCAGGTGGAAGGTGCAGAGCATTGCTATGTGGAAAACCTGAGGTAGGTCTGCATTCTTAAGCACTATATCAGGGCTCTCCAACTGTCAGTACATCTCTACGCACCATAGCTAAATTTAGGGGAAAAAAAGTCAAGCAGTAGCAGAAAAATTGATTGTTTTTGATACTTTATGCACTGATAATTATTAGACCATCAGAATATAGACTTACATGTCATAAGACCAATGCCATCTCGGTGCCCCAAATTCAAAATGAGTGCTTATCCCATGCCCCATGTACAACATCAGTGCCCCTCCCACAGCCCAGTATACACAGGTAATGTACAGCCACTGAAATCACTTTGTTTGTGTAGCATGGCCCCCTTGGGGACTGCTGAGAATTACCTGCTCATCTGCACGGCCATGACCAAGTGAACCTTCCAACCCTATCTGACACTCTGGGTTTTGACATCCTGTTAATACTATAAAGCAAGAATCAAGCAACTCAAGGTTCTGAAATGTTTTACTTGAACCAAATAGGAAAAGTTATTTCACAAAGAAAGGAGTAAATCCGCAGAGCTGTGATAACAGCGCCAACTCAGCAAACAGATTCCTCCCAAAGACACAACAATGTTTAAACAATGAATAATGCTATATACACAAGGATATATTATATTCAGATAAGAAGTCAACTCCTAGTAGATGTTTCAGTTAACTACACATGTGGCCACACTGAGATAGATGTAATCTAGACAGTCTATGCTATTTTAATGGGAGAGCTAATCTCCTGCTGGTGTTATATATACTTCCTATGAGTAAGGGCAGTAGAGTTCCACGTGGCAGATCTGTTATTGTTCGCTAGCTAGTTGGAGCTCGTTAACTGTAACCTGTTTGGTTGCAGATGGAACAATAGATTCCAAGTGGTGAAGGCCTAAGGCATCTGAGTACAGTAATACAGTAAAGTGTTCTTGGGTAGAGATGTGTGCACACTGTGTTCTGTAATGGTGGTAGTGAATAAAGATTGAGCAGCTTGCTCTCTCACCAATGACCAACATCGATCTGCAGTCTTCTATACAGGAACACGGATGGCAACACTACGGCAACGGATCCTCTGTCTCAGCCTTCTGTAGTGACTTTCTCCACACTTCTGCACCGATGGGTAGACGCTGTATAAATGATGCTATTAACAGGATGTCCGACAGCGGGCAGCAGGAATAGGCTTCTCAGGCCTCGTGGTGGAAGTAGTGTTCTGCGTGGTATGCGGCGACCTCTCTCTCTCTGTCACACAGAGAGGTCCATCTTGTGTCAGGACCAGGAGGAAGAGACTGTGTGCGTGCTTCTAAGCTCCCACTGCAAGAGTCCCTGGGATTTGTAGCCTTAGGGTACATGGATGCATAGCAGCAGATTCAAAGAAGACTATATGCCCTATAACTCACTCCGTTGGCACACAGGTATGAGGTCACTGGCTGCACGAATAATCTTGGGGACAAACAATGTTTAGAACACTGGAAGGTACGAAGCTTTCTGGTAACAGTCCATATCGCTACATCTGCAACATACCGTAAAACTGCTGTGAGTATGGAGACTCCTTCCAGTGTCATGTGAGGGGGAAAGGCACAACAGAGGGTCACAGTTGGTCCTTCAGGGGTCACAGGCCCGGTATCAGCTTCTTATGCAGCTCTGCTATACAAGAGAATCAGATCATGTGCAAAGAGCAAGAATAATCATCAACCACACAGAATCAGATCTTCCCTTTCAGCAGTTTAAAGTGGAACTCTAAATTATTTCTATGAAATACAGGTATTGAGTTGAAACCTAACAATGCACTCGGCCTTTAATATAGGCAAATATTGATGCTGTTTCAGTTATTGTTGTTTGCAGAGCAGCAGCATGGAGTTTGGGGAACATCCTCTGCCTAGTGTACTGCTGATGGCTCTAAAGAGTAAAGCGGTGGAGGTTATTGGTAGTCCTGCTACAGTATGTGGATGGCTGATGTCTGCCAGGAGGTGGGCTCCTCCTTAGGTACAGGGCAAGAATAATGTTCCCATTCTACCGGACAGACTCCGATAATATGTTCACCTGCCACCACAAACAGGTTTTAAAAACTGGGGATACATGAAAGCCTTACTCTAGTAATGTTAGGTTTTTGTCTGTTGAGTAGATTTGTCATCACTTCCTGTCCTGAGTGGAGAAATCACCAGAATAGAGACCAGTGGCGGCCCTTCCACTAGGGGTGCACAGGCGTGCCCCCCCCCTATCCATGCGTCCAGCCCCCTAATCTACATACAGGGACGCGGGACCATGGATTACAATGGGTGGGGTGTTTTTTTTTTTTTGAAGCACGTAATTAGAGCCAGTGGGTCCAATAGGCTTCAAAAAAGGGTGGTCTTGGGGCGCAGAGCACTGTGCTCCGAGCCCACCCAGTTGTGTTACAATAGCGAATGAATATTCATTATTGTAACACTGAATCTTCTCCTGGCCAATCTGGAAGCGGGTCATGAGACCCGTCACTCAATTGGCCAAAAGGAGATCCGATTGGATTGGCCAGCAGGAGAAGCACGGAGGAGGAGAGGAGATGCACACAGGGGGATCGAGCAGCAAGCAGCCTGCAGCCTGGAGAGAAGCCACTGCTGCCGACCACCACGCTGCCCGCAAGATGGGGTAAGTGCGGGGCCCCAACTGACTCACTGACTGGGGGGGGGGGGGGGCGGTGACCCGGCCATGCCCCAGCCACCACTGATAGAGACACAACATTAAAAACCTGACAGGGGCTCTGACTCTTCCAGCTCTATCCATAAACGTTTTGGCTGGAGTTATGGTGATTGGAAATTATCACCTTGTAAAACAACCCATTCAGTTTAAAGTAGAAATAAAAGGCATTATAAATATAAATACATTATAAATATCTGTTTTCCCTTTTTTTATAAGGACAAGTCTGATCATTGGAGAGCAGGTTGAGTTCCCAGCAAAGCTAGAGAACTGACCACGATGTGCTTTCCTACTTAGTGTGGTCAGTTTTTAATAGGAACGCAGAGGGACTGGCAGAAGCACCAAGGATTTCACATAAAGGAAGCAATACAAAGAGAACAGGATACTTTCTCATAAAAGTACATCAGGCACATATCAGAGTATGAAGTGTTGGGGTAATAAACACTTTAAGCTCATTCCCTGCCTCGTGTCTGTTTAGCTGTATGTTCTTTTCTTTCCTTTTTTGTTTTGTATTTATATTTTCTGTTTTCTCCCTTCTGTTTATGGGGATGTTGTATTGAGAATCTTTCTATTTATAAAAACATATTGATGACATCATCTGGACATATGTTCTGCAGCTTTTTTACAACTGTTTCTTTTTTTTTTTTTTCATAAACCTTGAAGCCTCACAAATAATTATAAACATTTTAATTAGCAATGGTTTACATTTATACTCATTCTATTTTTTTTTTTTGTTGTTCCATAAAAACGTAAAAGAGCAAATACAAGGAATTAGAACCCAACTGAACTAAATACATTTCACATGCATCAAAACAAAATGTGTACAAAGTCGTAACTTTCCTTTTTTTTTTTTTCAAGAAGGCAGACACAGCCTGAGCAGAAAAGCCTGTTCCCTTCCAGCACCAGCAGATAAGAAGCATTGCTCTCTGTGTGGAGGCAGTGGGCTCTCTGCAGTGGTCTGCCATGCCCCTACTGAGTCACAGCTAGAGCACTCCAATCAGCAAAGCTCATGCTCCCTGCTGCTTAGAGAGCTCTGGCTGTGACTTAGCAGAGGGTGTATTAGACCCAGGGGCGGACTGACCATTCGGCCACTCCGGCACTGCCCCTAGGGGGCCCCATCAGGGTTGCCAGCCGCAGTAAAACCAGGGACAGTATGTAAAAATCTGTTTTTTTTTTTTTTTTTTTTACACCTGTCTCTGAAATGTCCCTTACCGACATTCTTTTGGTCTAAAAATCCTGAAATTATAGCTGCCCCACCTCTCCAGTACCTTCTCAGCCAATAGAAACATGTCTATGTATACTGTGTGATTGTATACTGTGTGGCCTGGGGGCCCCATAATCTCCTATTTCCCGGGGGCCCCATGAGTTGTCAGCCCGCCCCTGATTAGACCAATGCAGAGAGACTGCTGCTTCCACACAGAGAACAATGCTTCTTACCTGCGGCATGCTGGCAGGGGACAGACTTTTCTGCTGAGGCTGCGGCTGCTTTCTAAAAAAAATTAACATTGTCCTAATGCATACGTTGTGTTTGATAAACAATATGATTTTTTTTTAAAATCAAACACAACATAACGTGGAACAATCTGTTTAGTAGTTGGTCTTAGAAACAGAAATCAGTGGCCTTCTCAAAAAATGCAGTTGGATACAGTGGGAACAATGAGTTGACAGATGTATTTGTTGCCTTTGTAACCACAGTAAACAGGTCTATAACCTAGTCAAATAGCTTGTCTTTTATATAACCTATGGCATGTATGATACTAGAGTGCCGCCTTGAGGTTGAATTTGAGAATACCTCTCTAATTGAAAACTACAGTTGAAGCCTGTTGTTATGGCAAACAAACAAAAGCTTTTACAATCTGAAACTTCCCAAATAAAAGCTAGCAGCAGAGACTAATAGACAGGACTCCATCATGCCTTAAACATCAAGAAAGGAAGGTTTGTACCAGCCAAGAACCTAAAGACGATTTTGTCTGATCTCCAGCAACTGCTTAGAAGCTTGAGTCCTTATTGCTAAGCAGATCATGACACTCTAACCTGAGTTAAGTAACTTTTAAGTGTACTTTTACGATTTATAGACCATAGTTTCTGTTTATTTGCTAGGCATTTTGCTTGTTATAGATATCTGTCAGTCTTGTATTGCATTCCTAATATTGTAATAGTTTTGTATGTACAGCATTTCTGTATAGTAAAAGCACATTTATACACTGCAGAGGTCTCAGCTTCCTTGCTTATACCACAAAGTAACCTTGCTAGACAGACGCAAGCAAAATAATGCACCTGGAATGGAATTATTTTTAAAGATAAAAATACACATGGGATCCTCAGTTTAAATGGGTGGGACTCTTCTCCCAAACATATCTGGGCAGATATCACCACTAGAGACAATATTGCTTACAAACAGAGTGGAGTCGTGAATCTGGATACCACACAGAGCAGCATAACCCACCTAGGTTCTCAATATCAAATTGCATTAAAGAGGAGGTCCAGCCTGGGTGAAAAAAAATTAAAGTCAACAGCTACAAATACTGTAGCTGCTGACTATTAATATTAGGCCACTTACCTGTCCAGGGAGCCCGCGATGTCGGTACCCCAGCCAATCTTCGGATCAACTCCTAGGTGCTGCTCGCCATTCCTGGTAAGGGAACCCGGTAGTGAAGCCTTTTGGCTTCACAGCGGTTAACCTACTGCGAATGCGCAAAACGCGCTGCGCTTTTATTTAATTGGCCCGTTGGCGGGGGAAGGAGGAGGAGGGCGGCCCGTCCCTGGAAGTGGGGAAGGGGACCTGTAAAAAACAGGTCCCCTGTTCCCCCCCCCTCCCCCCTGAAAGGTGCCAAATGTGGCACCGAAGGGGGTGGAGAAACTTTTGGGTGTAATTCTGCTTTAACCACTACGTGTCGGGAGGGCGTCCAGGGACGTCTTTGACTTTGCAGGAGTATATCTGCCTGCAGCTACAGACATCATTCAGATATCAGCTTTTTCAGCCGGCGATTCCCTACACCATAAGAATGATCATAGCGGCTGTTCTGCCGCTTGATGGTTCTTACGACCGGTGGGAGGGGATGTTTACATTCCTTGTAATTGGAATAAAAGTGATCACATTTTTTATTTTTTTTTTAAAGTTTCAAACTAAAAAAATAAAAATTTAAACAATAAAAAAAAAAAGTAAAGTGCCCCTGTCCCCGTAAGCTCACACGCAGAAGCCAATGCATACGTAATATGAAAATGGTGTTCAAACCACACATGTGAGGTATCGCCGCAAACATTAGAGTGAGAGAAATAATTCTAGCCCTAGGCCTCTTCTGTAACTCAAAACATGTAACCAGTAAAAAAATTGAAAGCGTCGCCTATGGGGATTTTTAAGTACCAAAGTTTAGCGCCAGTCCACGAGCGTGTGGAATTTTGAAGCGTGACATGTTAGGTATCTATTTACTCGGCGTAACTTCACTTTCACATTATGCAAAAAAATTGGGCTAACTTTAATGTTTTTTTTTTTTTAAAGCATTTCCCCAAAAAAACGTGTTTCGAAAAATTGCTGCGCAAATACCGTGCGGGATAAAAAGTTGCGACTGCATTGTATTCTCTAGGGTCTTTGCTAAAAAAAACATATATAATGTTTGGGGGTTCTATGTAATTTGTTCGCAAAAAAATTATGAATTTTACATGTAGGAGATAAATGTCAGAATTGGCCTGGGTGCGAAATGGTTAAGTACAAAACTTTATTCATATACAAAAATGATATCATAGACACCCGTTCCCAACCAATTAAGAATGTTGTTTCCCCACCATCACCACACACAGCGCAGCCCTAAACTGATGAATTGAATCAATGCCATAATTATGAGATTGTAAGCTCACAGGGGCAGGGCCCTTCTAACCCTCTTGTATTGAATTGTATTGTCTCCCTTTATATTGCTGCGCAAACTGTTGGCGCTATATAAATCCTGTATATTAATAATATTATCTATGCCATATACTTGCACATATAAGAAACATATAGCAGCTGCTTAGAGCTAAGTACCCGGTATGTTATGATCAGTCTGCTGTCAGACCAAAGCAGGCTGGTTAGTTATCTTCAAAAAGGGTAATGCCCAATACAGACATAAACAACAGAAGTAAGTCCAGGATGCATAAGTAGCTGAAAAGCGATGAAAGTTTTGTGAAGTGATGAAAAGCAGCCAAGCCATGCATAGCAATTTGAATCAACAATAAAGGCAGAGTCTGGCCTGGCCAACTGCAGCCAACAACCCAGCTGGGAAGCCATAGTCTAGTCTAAATAATGTGTCTGGGTTTCAGGCGGTCTAAAACCTGGACACATGATTCAAAACCCGAACTGTCCAGGTGAATCCCAGGACAGGTGGCAACCCTAGCCACCAAGCATGCCAGAATGAGAGCAATAATTCTACACCCCTAATTTACAAACCAATGAACTGTAAAGGGATTTCAGCTGTTATCTATATTCACCAATTTGAGGGCGCATGCTGTTTTGAGGTTTGAGATATTTAGTATCTACTTAATTACTTGAATGAATGAATTAATGATTTGTATAGCGCTACAAATGCGAACTGAATCGCCTCAAGGCTTGCTACAACCTTACATTAAATTGTGTTTGTATGCACTAAAAATCATTTCCGTGTAATTTTTTCTCAACATAGAGTTGATAAATAAATGCACAGATTACATGCAACATTAAAAAATTGCAACCACCAAGCTACCTCCTTCCAGATGAACTGAGGAATGCTCTTGGAGGAAAATCTAGCAGAGAACCCTACCAGATGCTCCCAGAGGAGCCGGGTAGGTAAAGGTGTGGGTGGAAGAAAAGGAAAGCCAGAGGAACGGAGGCCTCCTTCACCCGGGTTCCAGGTCATGCATCTCCTCCATCTGGAGGAAACACAATAAACTGACCAGTTCAGCAGAAGGACTTCCTTTTAAAGTGTATTTGGTGATGAGTTTCCTGTTCAGGTTGGAGGAGGTGTCTATATCTCATGGGCTGTCCTGGAAGACGACTTAGGAAAAAATAATATAGTGTATACAATTGCAACAAAAGTCGCATAGCTCCCAACTGTCCCTGATTTGGAGCAATGTCCCTCTGTCCCTCTTTCCTCCTCATTTGTCCCTCATTTTGGTCTGATCTATGAAGATGTATATAAAATGCACTTTTTATCTATCACAAAGTGTTTCCCAGTGCTAAACCTTTCATCTGATTTCTAAATTGCTGCATTTGTAAATTTCAAAAGCCAATATAAAGGAATAGTAGGGGTAAAAAAAGCACTTAAAGTGGTTCTAAACCCTTTACAACCACTTTAACCGTTTCCCGACCGGCGCACGACGATGTACGTCGACAGAATGGCACGGACAGGCATGAAGGCGTACAGGTACGTCCCCTTTAAGATGCCGCCTTGCCATCAAGCGCACCGCTCACCCCCGTGAGTCTGGTCGAGGGTCCCGCGGACTTGATCGCCGCAGGGATACCCGCGATCGTCTAACGGGATGGCTGAACGGGGAGATGCGGAAGTAAACGGCATCTCCCCGTTCTGCCTAGCAACTAGTGACACCGATCTCTGCTCCCTGTGATTGGAGCAGAGATCAGTGTTCACTAGCTCACAGCCACACACCCCCCACGCCTCTAGGAACACTTAACCCCTACACTGCCACCTAGTGGTTAACTTCTTCACTGCCAGTGTCATTCACACAGGAATCAGTGCATTTAACCACTTTAAGACCAGCCTCGTTTTGGATTTTGGGTGTTTACATGTTTAAAACAGGTTTTTTTGCTAGAAAAAAACTTAGAACCCCCAAACATTATATATATTATTTTTTTTTCTAACACCCTAGAGAATAAAATGGCGGTCGTTGCAATACTTTTTTTTACACCGTATTTGCGCAGCGGTCTTACAAGCACACTTTTTTTGGAAAAAAATCACTTTTTTGAATAAAAAAATAAGACAACAGTAAAGTTAGTCCAATTTTTTTATATATTGTGAAAGATAATGTTACGCCGAGTAAATTAATACCCAACATGTCAGGCTTCAAAATTGCGCCCGCTCGTGGAATGGCATCAAACTTTTACCCTCAAAAATCTCCATAGGCGACGTGTAAAAAATTCTACAGGTTGCATGTTTTGCATTACAGAGGAGGTCTATGGCTATAATTATTGCTCTCGCTCTACCGATCGCGGCTATACCTTACATGTGTGGTTTGACCACCGTTTTCATATGCGGGCGCTACTCATGTATGCGTTCGCTTCTGCACGCAAGCTCGTCGGGACGGGGCGCTTTAAAAAAAAAAAATGTTTTTTCTTATTTATTTTTCTTGATTTTATTTATTTTTACACTTTTAAAAAAAAATAAAAAATTGGCTCACTTTTACTCCCATTACAAGGAATGTAAACATCCCTTGTAATAGAAAAAAAGCATGACCGGTCCTCTTAAATATGAGATCTGGGGGTCAAAAAGTCTTCACATCTCATATTTGGACTTAAATGCAAAAATAAATAAATAAAAAAAATTTAATTTAAAAAAATTACATTTGTAAAATGTGCCTTTAAGACGTATGGGCGGAAGTGACGTTTTGACGTCGCTTCCGCCCTGCTATGGTATAGAGACGGGTGGGGGCCATCTTAGCCTCACTCGTCTCTATACCCAGCCACGGATAGGACCCGATCGCCTCCGCCGCTGCCGACGGCTCCGGTAAGCGGTGGGAGAGCGGCGGGAGGGGGGGCACCTCTCCTGCCGCTGATAACGGTGATATTGCAGCGAATCCGCCGCGATGACCACCATTATCGGAATTACGACCGGCGCCTGAAGAGATGGATATCTCGGTTGTGGCAGCAGCAGCTGCCGTTACTGAGATATCCCTCTTCAAAAAAGGGACGTACATCGTCGTGCGCCGGTCGTAAAGTGGTTAAATAGCACTGATTGCTGTATAAATTTGTCTAGAGAAGCTCTTTAACCACTTGCCAACCGCCGCACGCCGATATACGTTGGCACAATGGCAGCAGTGGGCAAATGGGCACACCTGTACATCCCTGTTAATTGGTAGGGCTAGTGAGACCGTGCCCGCAGTACTGGTGGACTCGATGTCCACCGGTCTCCCGGTGATCTTGTCACGGAGCCGCAGAACGGGGAGATGTAAACAAGGCATTTCCATGTTCTGCCTAGTGTCATGGTAGCAGTGATTGCTGTCATGTGAGTGAAAGCCCATCCCCCCCACAGTTAGAATCACTCCCTAGGACACACTTAACCCCTTGATCGCCCCCTAGTGTTTAACCCCTTCCCTGCCAGTGTCATTTACACAGTAATCAGTGCATTTTTATAGCACTGATCGCTGTATAAATGACAATGGTCCAAAAATAGTGTCAAAAATGTCCGATGTGTCCGCCAATATATAATATCGCAGTCACGATAAAAATCGCAGATCGCCACCATTACTAATGAAAAAAAAATTATAATAAAAATGCCATAAAACTATCCCCTATTTGACGCTATAACTTTTACGCAAACCAATCAATATACTCTTATTGCGATTTTTTTTTTTAACAAAAATATGTGGAAGAATACAAATCGGCCTAAACTGAGGAAAAAAAATAGTTTTTTTATTTATTTTTGGGGGATTTTTTTATAGCAAAAAGTAAAGAAATATTGCTTTTTTTTCAAAATTGTTGCTCTTTTTTTGCTTATAGCGCAAAAAATAAAAACAGCAGAGGTGATCAAATACCACAAAAAGAAAGTTCTATTTGTGGGGAAAAAAAGGACGTCAATTTTGTTTGGGTGCAATGTCGCACGACCGCGCAATTGTCAGTTAAAGCGACGCAGTGCCGTATTGCAAAAAGTGCTCTGGTCAGGAAGGGGGTAAAATCTTCCGGGGCTGAAGCGGTTAAGCTGCGTTCACTAGAATGTTTGAGGGCCGAAATCCTGAAACCGACCCATGTGTACACAAACCCATAAGGTACAGAACACGAGACTTCAGCACAGACAAAAACGGCAGAAAACCTGACATTGACTTCATTTTCAGAAATGAGATCTGACTTCTGAGAAGTGTTTGAGGTGCCTTTTGTTGTAAATATATAATTTTTCTTTTCACATTCGTCCTTCTCTCCGAGCGTTTGAATTGCTTTTGCTCTGTGTCTGCTTTACTTCAAAAGCCCGTGGAACGGACCTGAATAGAACACGATCTGCGGAAAGAAAAAAAAAAAATGCAGCGGGAGGCAAAGCGTAAGCAAGGTTATTTTCAGCACAAACATACACAAGATGTCATCTCTTCTGTGAGATAAAGAACTCACTCCGCCATGACACTCTGCATGCGCTCGGTGGATCGCACCCCTGTGACCCGGCCCCCGTCCTCACATCTGTCCTGTGGTGGAGCCGCTTATTAAACAATGCAGAACCTTCATGAAAGTTTATTGTGTGCAAGTGTGAGATTTCAGGTTTTATCACAGATTATTAAAGCGGTGTTCCGGCCAAAATTATACTTTTTAAATAAAAATACCTCTATAATACACAAGCTTAATGTATTCTAGTAAAGTTAGTCTGTAAACTAAGGTCTGTTTTGTTAGTTTATAGCAGTAGTTTGTTATTTTATAAACTTGCAGCAGGCCGTGGCCATCTTAAGTGTGGGCATCTGAAGCCGGACTGTATTTCTTCCTGGATCTCATCCTTGCAGATCTCGTACATGCTCAGTGCAGCATAAGCAGTGTAATAGGTTTCAGGTCAGGTTTCCATAGCAACGGCAGTTTGAGAGGAAGTTGCTGCCCCTGCCCATGAGGCATTGCAAACAGGAAATGATGCAATGGGCCGCAGCCAGGGAGGAGGAAGTGAAAAATGAATACAGCAGATATACAGTCTGTGCTGAAAAAAAAATAAAAAAAATATCCAATTTGTTTACAGTGCCCAGTTTAGTGAGGGATGCTGAAGATTTGTAAAAGTGGGTGGAACTCCACTTTAAATCAGTAGATTAAAAGTACAGAAGATATGATTGTAAACTGCAAGAGAGAGAATTGTTTTTTTATTCCAAAGAAAAAAATATTGAAATGAAAATCGATTTTAAAAGTTTACCCACTTGACCTCTGGAAGGTTTTACCCCCTTCATGATCAGGCCGTCTGTTTGCCATTCCCCACTACGTACCTCCCAACTTTTTGAGATGGGAATGAGGGACACCTACCGTGTTTCCCCAAAAATAAGACCTATCTTGTTCATCAGGGAGGGCTGGAATATAAGCCCTACCCCGAAAATAAGACCTATCTTGTTTATCAGAGAGGGCTGGAATATGAGCCCTACCCTGAAAATAATACCTATCTTGTTTATCAGGGAGGGTTGGAATATAAGACCTATCTTGTTTATCAGGGAGGGCTGGAATATGAGCCCTACCCAGAAAATAAGACCTATCTTGTTTATCAGGGAGGGCTGGAATATGAGCCCTACCCTGAAAATAAGACCTATCTTTTTTATCAGGGAGGGCTGGAATATGAGCCCTACCCCGAAAATAAGACCTATCTTGTTTATCAGGGAGGGTTGGAATATAAGACCTATCTTGTTTATCAGGGAGGGCTGGAATATGAGCCCTACCCAGAAAATAAGACCTATCTTGTTTATCAGGGAGGGCTGGAATATGAGCCCTACCCCGAAAATAAGACCTATCTTTTTTATCAGGGAGGGCTGGAATATGAGCCCTACCCTGAAAATAAGACCTATCTTGTTTATCAGGGAGGGCTGGAATATAAGACCTATCTTGTTTATCAGGGAGGGCTGGAATATAAACCCTACCCAGAAAATAAGACCTATCTTGTTTATCAGGGAGGGCTGGAATATAAGCCCTACCCAGAAAATAATACCTATCTTGTTTATCAGGGAGGGTTGGAATATAAGACCTATCTTGTTTATCAGGGAGGGCTGGAATATGAGCCCTACCCAGAAAATAAGACCTATCTTGTTTATCAGGGAGGGCTGGAATATGAGCCCTACCCCGAAAATAAGACCTATCTTTTTTATCAGGGAGGGCTGGAATATGAGCCCTACCCCGAAAATAAGACCTATCTTGTTTATCAGGGAGGGTTGGAATATAAGACCTATCTTGTTTATCAGGGAGGGCTGGAATATGAGCCCTACCCAGAAAATAAGACCTATCTTGTTTATCAGGGAGGGCTGGAATATGAGCCCTACCCCGAAAATAAGACCTATCTTTTTTATCAGGGAGGGCTGGAATATGAGCCCTACCCTGAAAATAAGACCTATCTTGTTTATCAGGGAGGGCTGGAATATAAGACCTATCTTGTTTATCAGGGAGGGCTGGAATATAAACCCTACCCAGAAAATAAGACCTATCTTGTTTATCAGGGAGGGCTGGAATATAAGCCCTACCCAGAAAATAATACCTATCTTGTTTATCAGGGAGGGCTGGAATATGAGCCCTACCCTGAAAATAAGACCTATCTTGTTTATCAGGGAGAGCTGGAATATGAGCCCTACCCTGAAAATAAGACCTATCTTGTTTATCAGGGAGGGCTGGAATATGAGCCCTACTCCGAAAATAAGACCTATCTTGTTTATCAGGGAGGGCTGGAATATGAGCCCTACCCCGAAAATAAGACCTATCTTGTTTATCAGGGAGGGCTGGAATATGAGCCCTACCCTGAAAATAAGACCTATCTTGTTTATCAGGGAGAGCTGGAATATGAGCCCTACCCTGAAAATAAGACCTATCTTGTTTATCAGGGAGGGCTGGAATATGAGCCCTACCCCGAAAATAAGACCTATCTTGTTTATCAGGGAGGGCTGGAATATGAGCCCTACCCCGAAAATAAGACCTATCTTGTTTATCAGGGAGGGCTGGAATATGAGCCCTACCCTGAATATAAGACCTATCTTGTTTATCAGGGAGAGCTGGAATATGAGCCCTACCCTGAAAATAAGACCTATCTTGTATATCAGAGAGGGCTGGAATATAAGCCCTACCCCGAAAATAAGACCTATCTTTTTTATTAGGGAGGGCTGGAATATGAGCCCTACCCCGAAAATAAGACTTATCTTGTTTATCAGGGAGGGCTGGAATATGAGCCCTACCCAGAAAATAAGACCTATCTTGTTTATCAGGGAGGGCTGGAATATAAGCCTTACCCCGAAAATAAGACCTATCTTGTTTATCAGGGAGGGCTGGAATATGAGACCTACCCTGAATATAAGACCTATCTTGTTTATCAGGGAGAGCTGGAATATGAGCCCTACCCTGAAAATAAGACCTATCTTGTTTATCAGAGAGGGCTGGAATATAAGCCCTACCCCGAAAATAAGACCTATCTTTTTTTATTAGGGAGGGCTGGAATATGAGCCCTACCCTGAATATAAGACTTATCTTGTTTATCAGGGAGGGCTGGAATATGAGCCCTACCCAGAAAATAAGACCTATCTTGTTTATCAGGGAGGGCTGGAATATAAACCCTACCCAGAAAATAAGACCTATCTTGTTTATCAGGGAGAGCTGGAATATAAGCCCTACCCCGAAAATAATACCTATCTTTTTTATCAGGGAGGGCTGGAATATAAGCCTTCCCCCGAAAATAAGCCCTAGTAAAGTTAATGCAAAAAGCTGTAATCCGTTTTGGAAAGAGATGCCAGTTGCAGAGTGTCTCCCACTGCAACAGCACCATGTAAAATACCCCATTTGTAACCGCTAGACATGTGCACACTGAAATATTTTGTTTCGGAATTTCAATTTCGTCCGAAAAATGAATTTATTTAGTTACTCCCGAAATTCGTTTTTATTTATTTTGTTTCGTTAAAAAATGCATTCGTCCGAAAATCCGAAATAATTAAGGTCGAATCTGTCATTGAAGGCTTATGGTGTCTGTCGAATGTTCTAAGAAGATTCGACGGAGCAGCTAAACTGTACGACGCCGCAATCGTACATTTCCGTCGAATGTTCCGCCTACAAGCTATAGTAGAATTCTAATGTATGTCACTAGTAATAATTATATTTATTAATTATTATTACTAGTCAACCAACATTAGAATTCTTCTATAGCCTATGGGCGGAGCATTTGACCATAAATGTCCGCTCGCCGCGACTGCTTCGTCGAATCTTCATGTCGAATCTTTTCTCTCTATGTGGAATAATCTTGGACTAATAGTTAGGTTAGGCACATTCGACCTTTTTTGCTATTGTCTCTATAATGTCGAATCTTTTCTCTCTATGTCGAATCTTTTCTCTCTATGTCGAATCTTTTCTCTCTATGTCTAATCTTTTCTCTCTAAGTCGAATCTTTTCTCTCTATGTCTAATCTTTTCTCTCTAAGTCGAATCTTTTCTCTCTATGTCTAATCTTTTCTCTCTAAGTCGAATCTTTTCTCTCTATGTTGAATCTTTTCTCTCTATGTAGAATAATCTTGGACTAATAGAGTTAAGGTTAGGCACATTCGACCACAGGTTCGATGGACACAGATCGCTATTGTCAGCGTCATGTCGAATCTTTTCTCTCTATGTCGATTAATCTTGGACTAATAGAGCTTAGGTTAGGCACATTCGACCTTTTTTGCTATTGTCTCTATAATGTTGAATATTTTCTCTCTCTGTCAAATCTTTTCTCTCTATGTAGAATAATCTTGGACTAATAGTTAGGTTAGGCACATTCGACCTTTTTTGCTATTGTCTCTATAATGTCGAATCTTTTCTCTCTATGTCGAATCTTTTCTCTCTATGTCGAATCTTTTCTCTCTATGTCTAATCTTTTCTCTCTAAGTCGAATCTTTTCTCTCTATGTCTAATCTTTTCTCTCTAAGTCGAATCTTTTCTCTCTATGTCTAATCTTTTCTCTCTAAGTCGAATCTTTTCTCTCTATGTTGAATCTTTTCTCTCTATGTAGAATAATCTTGGACTAATAGAGTTAAGGTTAGGCACATTCGACCACAGGTTCGATGGACACAGATCGCTATTGTCAGCGTCATGTCGAATCTTTTCTCTCTATGTCGATTAATCTTGGACTAATAGAGCTTAGGTTAGGCACATTCGACCTTTTTTGCTATTGTCTCTATAATGTTGAATATTTTCTCTCTCTGTCAAATCTTTTCTCTCTATGTAGAATAATCTTGGACTAATAGAGTTAAGGTTAGGCACATTCGACCACAGGTTCAATGGACACAGATTGTTATTGTCAGCGTCATGTCGAATCTCCTATCTATATCGAACTGTTGTAACAACGAAAATAAAGCATTTGTTTATGTCGGATCTTTTAGTTTTCAGATTCTGCGCGTTCGTTATCGTTCGTTAAAATGATAACGAAAATACCCGAAATTCGGACGAAAATGAATGCGTAGTAACCGCCAGAGATCTTCTCCTCTCCTTCTCCACTCGGCTGACGGTATTTTTTTTCATTAAACTGCCACAAATGGAGACACACAGCACCCTACACCAGCACAATCCCCCTATAAAACAGACCACAAAATTGTATAAGGTTTTTTAACTAATGGTCGAATTTTGAACGAATTTTCTTTTCGAAATCAGAAAGTTCGTTTTTTTTGTGATCCGATGGTGCCACCATTGATTTTAGAAAATTCGGCCGACCAAGCCTTCAATTTCACCTCATGTTGCTACAGAAAATAATTTTCGTGGCCGGGAATCTTCTTTTCTCTCCGTAAATTTTCTTTTCTTATTACATTTCTCGCACGATTCTCCCTTCATTGATTAGAAAATCGTTAATTTTTCAAAAAATTTCCAACATGTCCGATTCCTCAAGTTTGATTTCCGCTCGAAAATCAACTGTTGCTGCAGCCCACTAATGGTGCGAAATTCCTACGAAAATTCATAGGTACGATTTTAGAAAGAAAATTCTTTCGAAATTCGAACCAAGCATGGCCGGCATAAGATAGTATTTTGACATTTTAATTCCCCCAAAAAAACGACTCCTGACCTAACGAGGGGGAGAAGACAGGAACTTTTTAAGACATCCCCTGAAAATAAGCCCTAGTGTATTTTTTGTACCCAAAATTAATATAAGACCCGGGCTTATTTTCGGGGAAACACGGTATCAGCAAAAGTATGCAGGCATAGGACACACCCCTTGCCACGCCCCTTTAAAGGAGACTTGTACAAAAAAACAAGATTGATTAAACCCACATGTGATTTTTTTTTTTTTTACCACTATTATTCCTTTATATTGGCTTTTGGAATTTACAAATACAGCAATTTAGAAATCAGATGAAATGTTTAGCGCTGGGAAACACTTTTTGATAGATAAAAAGTGCATTTTATATACATCTATATAGATCAGACCAAAATGAGGGACAAATGAGGAGGAATGAGGGACAGAGGGACATTGCTCCAAACCAGGGACAGTCCCTGGAAATCAGGGACAGTTGGGAGCTATGACCACTGTGCTACTTTAACCAGTTCCGGAACTCCCACCTCATATATACTGCGGCAGGGCGCCCCCCGGCTGCGCTAAATCACGTAAAGGTACTTGATTTTGTGCACGAGATCCAGGGGGCGCGAACGCTACCGGAGGACCGCACCAGCTGTGATTGGACAAAACAGAAGCCATTGTGGCCGCCGGAACCCGCCGATCGTTCGGAGAAAAGAAAGAACAGCGGTCTGCCTATGTACACAAGGCAGACCACTGTTCTGTCAGGGTATAAAAGAGAGATCTTTTGTTTCAGCTAAGCTGAAAGGGTAACTACACTTTCGTCGGGGAAAAAAATAGCAAATAAAGAAAAAATAGTATAGCGTATACAATTGCAATACAAGTCATATCGTAATTGAATGTTATTAAAAATGACCTTTCCTTTTCAATCTGTAGCCGCTGTAATTTTCTAAAAATGCAATATGGCTACCTGGAGGTGTTCTGTACACAGGGTGTGTACTGACCACTCCCCAGAAACATCATTTCCTGCTTGTGTGATTGGCTCACCAATTTTCCCAGAAGTCTGCCTAAAGCCCCATACACACTAGATTATTTGATTTTGTGCAGATTTTTGTCTTCAGATTTACCAAAACCATATAATATGAGGTCAAACCTTAATGCCGCATACACACGGGGTCGAAATTTCCGATGGAAACAGTCCGATGGGAGCTTTTCATCGGAATTTCCGACCGTGTGTATGCCCAACGGTCTTTTTCTGTCGGAATTTCCGACGGACTTTGGATTGAGAACCTGTTCTTAATTTTTCAGACGGAAAACCTTTCTATCTGATTTTCTGATCGTGTGTATGCAATTTCGACACGCAAAATTCCGACGCATGCTCGGAAACAATTCGATGCATGCTCAGAAGCATTAAAGCGGAAGTAAACCCATCGATTTAACAGTCTAAAAAAAAAAGGCATGCCGTGAATGCTAACTGCACATTGGCTGTGCTCTCTACCAAACAGTCAAACCATCCAATGGCTGGTGTCATAACGGATCACATGTGCAGCACCGTGGCAGTTGAAGATTAAACAGAGGCAAAGATGGCAGCTTCCTTGGCTGAAAACGATAGGGGGGTTTACTTCCACTTTAAACTTCCCTTTTATAGTGCAGTCAAGCGTTTTTTAAGGCGTGGTGTTATTGACCGTCGGAATTTGGTGTGACCGTGTGTAGGCAAGACAGTTTGAGCGAAATTCCGTCGGCATTCCCACGGGAAAACCATCAGAGCTTTTTCCGACGAGAATTCCGACCGTGTGTACGCGGCATAAGAGTTTCAATTTGTATGCAATCAGGCAGGCCCTTGTACTACATGATTTTGTTGAATCTGAAGACAAAAATCTGCAGAAAATCTAATAGTGTTTATGGGGTCTAAGATACAAGTGAGATTTCAGGCATCCCCTGCAACAAAAATGTCGTTTTTTGGTGAGATATTTCCAATAGGAAATCACGTCTTAAGGGATGCAGGCCCAGCAGCTTTTCTCATTAGTGCTCTGCAGCTGCCACAGCTGACTGATAATTATGAAACCCCTCCCATTAGACCCACTCCGCACAGACAAACACACAGGGATTTCTTCAGAATAACAAAATGTAGGAATCTGCAACAAAGGTTTTTAGAATCCTTGCAATGTACATAGATCACCCAGAGGGGAATGTTTTTTCTCAATAAAAGTGGAGCTTTAAACATGGATCTCTCTTTTCCGCAAGTGCATCCGTCCCCCACACAGTTAGAAAGAACTCCCTAGGAACACACTTAACCCCTTAATCGCCCCTTGGTGTTAACCTCTTCCCTGCCAGTGTCATTTATTGACAGTGCATTTTTATTAAGCACTGATCACTGTATTGGTGTCACTGGTCCCACAAAAGTGTCACAGTGTCAGATCTGTCTGGCGCAATGTCACAGTCCTGCTAAAAATCGCTGATCGCCACCATTAATAGTAAAAACGATAAAAAAAAAGTCTGTAAATCGATCTCATAGTTTGTAGACGCTATAACTGTTACGCAACCCATCAATATACACTTTGGGATTTTTTTTTACCAGAAGAATACATATTGGCCTAAATCGATAAAGAAATTTGATTTACATTTTTTATTGAATGTTTTAAAGCAGAAAGTAAAAAATATAGTTTGCCTGTAAACCAGGGAGTACCCGTACGTCGCAAGAGAGGAGGCCAACAAAGCCGCCAGCCAACAGTAAAAGTTAAACTACTGGGTCAGCAAGTAGTTAAAAGAGCAAACCGTGGAGAAAGGAGAAGCGCCATCTAAGTGCAGCAATCAATAAACCATTTATTTAGGGTAAAAAATTAGCAACTCACAAGATAGCCATAATGAAGCGCTTTGTGTAAACAGGATCATCTTCCATACTCCAGGATCGGTGGCGTCAGCCCCGCTCGCCTGCTCTACCCAAGTTGACAAGAAGTGCTGGGAGCCACCATTTCTTTTACACCTTTGACATTACATTTAGATAATAGGGGTAACCAGTGCGCTCAACCAAAAACTATTAAATCAAATAAGGAGAAAAATGGAAAAGGAAAGCAGCCAACATATAAGTGATCTCACACTTGTAAAGGTAAAATTGAATGAAGAGGGTATGTGGCGCTAACCCTTATGTAAATCAATAAATAATCTAAAAATAATCTAAAATGACCAGTTTGCAAAGCTCAGAGTATCCGAAAGATAAGTGACCTTTCACATAAATAGATATATAAAAACATAAAATAATGAACTAAATAGATAAAATTCCTTAATAGCAATACACATAAAATATTGAATAAATATAAGACGTGTGTAAAAAATGAAAAAATATTCAATAAAAGTGATGGTGCTAAAATAACCGTGCTGAAAATAAATATATGTGCTGGGGTAAAAATGATGATGGGGTTGGGTTAAAAATAGTGAACATGAAATCTTCTAGCAATAAAAGGTGCACAGTGCAACGTGCAAAATATGTGAATAAAGAACCAATAGAGAACCGATAAATTGGTTCTGAAAGTGCAAGGGAATTGCAAGGAAATTGCAAGGGAAATTAATGATTGAATGTGCAGAAATATCCAAAATAATGACAAAGTGACCATACAGATGAAAAGAGTGTGTCACTGTAGGTATGGTATAATCAGATGATACCAAAACAATAATATCGCTGAAAAAAATTATTAAAAAATAAAAGTAAAATTTGGTGCACTACAAGTCCCAGCTTGTAGAGAAAAAAATGGCGGAAAATAAACGATAAAGTCCACAATCTGGAACAATGAAGAGCATAATGCTCTGGAATAAGTGAAGGTGAGTAGAAATATTCAGGAATCTTTGTGTTGATCACATGATGACAAAGTCACGTGTGCTAGTGACGATACTAGTGAGGGAGGAAGGAAGTCAGGTGCCTATCGCTCTACTTCCGGTTTGCGGCCGCGACCGGAAGTTCATCTATGCTGATGCAAGAAAACTTTAAATGTGAGTGGATATTATTTTTGTTTCAATAAACCTGTTTTTTACTACACATTGGAGCGCTTCTTTGTACCTTTAACCCCTACATGCTGATCTAACCCGTGAGTGACCCCTTACCCCTGGAGTGCCTTTTCGGATCGGAGTAGGAGTCCATAGGAGCCCATAGAAGCCTATAGGAGCCCATAGGAGCCCATAAGACCAGGCTTGCCACTTTAGAGGCTATCTGCTCCACTAGGCCTGTAGGGGCCGCAAATAGAGGTGAGAGGCTGGGGGAACTAGTAGGGTGCACCCCTGAAGTCAGCACGGAGCACTGCCTGCACGGATCATCACTGTGATCAACACAAAGATTCCTGAATATTTCTACTCACCTTCACTTATTCCAGAGCATTATGCTCTTCATTGTTCCAGATTGTGGACTTTATCGTTTATTTTCCGCCATTTTTTTCTCTACAAGCTGGGACTTGTAGTGCACCAAATTTTACTTTTATTTTTTAATAATTTTTTTCAGCGATATTATTGTTTTGGTATCATCTGATTATACCATACCTACAGTGACACACTCTTTTCATCTGTATGGTCACTTTGTCATTATTTTGGATATTTCTGCACATTCAATCATTAATTTCCCTTGCAATTTCCTTGCAATTCCCTTGCACTTTCAGAACCAATTTATCGGTTCTCTATTGGTTCTTTATTCACATATTTTGCACGTTGCACTGTGCACCTTTTATTGCTAGAAGATTTCATGTTCACTATTTTTAACCCAACCCCATCATCATTTTTACCCCAGCACATATATTTATTTTCAGCACGGTTATTTTAGCACCATCACTTTTATTGAATATTTTTTCATTTTTTACACACGTCTTATATTTATTCAATATTTTATGTGTATTGCTATTAAGGAATTTTATCTATTTAGTTCATTATTTTATGTTTTTATATATCTATTTATGTGAAAGGTCACTTATCTTTCGGATACTCTGAGCTTTGCAAACTGGTCATTTTAGATTATTTTTAGATTATTTATTGATTTACATAAGGGTTAGCGCCACATACCCTCTTCATTCAATTTTGACATTACATTATTTTATTATTAACCACTTCAGCCCCGGACCAATTGGCAGCCAAAGGACCAGGCCCCTTTTTGCGATTCGGCACTGCGTCGCTTTAACTGACAATTGCGCGGTCGTGCGACGTGGCTCCAAAACAAAATTGGCGTCCTTTTTTTCCCACAAATAGAGCTTTCTTTTGGTGGTATTTGATCGCCCCTGCGGTTTTTATTTTTTGCGCTATAAACAAAAATAGAGCGACAATTTTGAAAACAATGCAATATTTTTTGCTTTTTGCTATAATAAATATCCCCAAAAAATATATAAAAAAACAATTTTTTTGCTCAGTTTAGGCCGATACGTATTCTTCTACATATTTTTGGTAAAAAAAATCGCAATTAGCGATTATTGATTGGTTTGCGCAACAGTTATAGGGTTTACAAAATAGGGGATAGTTTTATAGCATTTTTATTAATATTTTTTTTTTTTACTAGTAATGGCGGCGATCAGCGATTTTTATTGTGACTGCGACATTATGGCGGACACATCGGACATTTTTGACACATTTTTGGGACCATTGTCATTTATACAGCAATCAATGCTATTTAAATGCATTGTTTCCTGTATAAATGACAGTTGTAGTGAAGGGGTTAACCACTAGGGGGAGGGGAGGGGTTATGGGCTGTGACGTGTGTGTTTTTTTTTACATTAGGGGGCGGGGCTGACGTCTGACGTCATTGATCGGCTTTCCCGATGACAGGGAACAGCCGATCAATGACAGGCTCAGTAGGAAGCGCGGGGAGAGGTTTGTTTACACAGACCTCTCCCCGTTCTTCAGCTCCGTAACCCGATCGCGGGACACCAGCGGCGATCGGGTCCGCTGGTCCCGCGGCCGGGGTCACGGAGCTCCCGACCGGGTCGCGAGCGCGCGACCCACAGGCAGGCAAGTGCACGATCACGTACAGGTACGTGATTTTGCCTGCCCGTGCCATTTTGCCGCAGTATATCTGCGTTAGGCGGTCGGGAAGCGGTTAATGTCTGGAGACAACCTCCTTAGAGATGACACAATCAAGCAAATCATGTTGCCTGTGTCCTGTGACTTTCTAAAAAGGTGCAAAGCTCCCAACTTTTTTAGATGGGAAAGAGGAAAGTCTATCAGCAAAAGTATGTAGGCATAGGAAAAAACCCTTGCCACACCCCCTTAACCACTTGCCGACCAGCTGACGCAGTTTTACTGCGGCAGAATGGCACGGCTGGGCGAAGCGACGTTATGTTACGTCGCTTCGCCCTGTGGCCACTAGGGGCGTGCGCCCCCGCTGCACGCCCCCCCGAGCCGATGCAAGTGCCTAGCGGTCACGATCACCGCGATTGTCGCTGAGACACGGAGAACCGGGATCTGTGTGTGTAAACACACAGTTTCCGGTTCTCTGAGGGGAGAAGTGACAGATCGTCTGTTCATACAGTATATGAACGGCGATCTATCTCTTCCCCTACACAGTCCCCTCCCCCTTCAGTTAGAAACACAAACAGGCAACAGAATTAACCCCTTGATCGCCCCCTTGTGTTAACCCCTTCCCTGCCAGTGACATTTTTACAGTAATCAGTGCATTTTTATAGCACTGATTGCTGTATTAATGCCAAAGGTCCCAAAAATTTGACAAAATTGTCCGACGTGTCCGCCATAATGTTGCAGTCCCGATAAAAATCGCAGATCACCGCCATTACTAGTAAAAAAAAAAAAATTATAATAAAAATG
The DNA here is from genome assembly GCA_028564925.1 of Lithobates sylvaticus. Lineage (NCBI taxonomy): Eukaryota > Metazoa > Chordata > Amphibia > Anura > Ranidae > Lithobates > Lithobates sylvaticus. Next base: position 182,173,027 of record CM053035.1, on the reverse strand, counting down.
CCATAAAATGATGCCCTATTTTGTAGACGCTATAACTTTTGCGCAAACCAATCAATCTACGCTTATTGCGATTTGTTTTTAGCAAAAATGTGTAGAAGAATACATATCGGCCTAAACTGAGGTAAAAAATCTTTTTTTTTTATAGATTTTTGGTAGAGCTGTTACTGATTAAAATTTTCGTGTTCGATTAATCTATTTTTTTTTAATCGACTAATTTCAATTAATTATAACGCACATACAGATCCAACTACTTTTAGCTGATCTCCTTGCATTGCAACTCTGCATTAGTCATTGGTAAATGTGGTATACACTATATACAATCACCCGACACTAGTTAGTTTCCACAATCCATGACTTAACTTCACAGTTCACACAAATAAGTTTTAAATTCAAACTGTAGCACTGCCGTAAGTCATTTTTTTTTTTTCCCACAGTAGAGTGACAATCCCTCCACCTCCAGTCTAACTAATCACTCTCACCTTATGGCATGGATCCCTGTGCAAACAGGTGGTCATGCAAGTGGGTATCAAAAGGGTTAACACGGACCATAAACTTCTCTCACGTCTCCTTAGATCTCAGCAAGGGCGCCGGGTCATGGGTAGAAAGAAAATATCTAAGTGCTCACCGCTTAAGTATAAGATTTCATTTTTGTGTTCAAACACAAACTACTCACATAAAGATGATAAAAACACAGCATGTAAAGCCGACAATCGTGTTAGTTTCATAGGGCAGCAGCGGGTGACGTCATGCGTAGCTCCTCCCCCTTACGTGTTACGTTCAATCAGAACTTCAACGTCACCGGACTCCTCCCCCCTTCCCTTCGTTAGCAGACGGAGGCACTTGGGGAAGGGGGGTGGAGTCACAGACATCGACATCACCGGATCTCTGATGGAACTCCCTGAAGACCAGGAAGCCGGCGGAGAGGTGAGTACCGATCAAAAGAATTTTGATTGTTTAAAAAAATTCATCGATTAATCGAGGAATTAATCTTTAATTTCCACAGCCTTAATTTTTGGGGATATTTATTATAGCAAAATGTAAAAAATATAGTTTTTTTTCAAAATGGTCGCTCTTTTTTTGTTTATAGCGCAAAAAATAAAAAACGCAGAGGTGATCAAATACCACCAAAAGAAAGCTCTATTTGTGGGGAAAAAAAAGAAAGAATTTTGTTTGGGAGCCACGTTGCACGACCGCGCAATTGTCAGTTAAAGCAACGCAGCAACGAATCGCAAAAAGTGCTCTGGTCAGGAAGTGGGTAAAATCTTCCGGGGCTGAAGCGGTTAGGCGAAGAGATGAAGATGAAGATTAAATTAGATTTGCTCTCCACAAACCTTTAGATCGCATTGTTCTTGAAGGGTTATTTTTCTGTTCTGCCACCTAATTCCAGACGCAAGTGACCTCCGGGGGCCCCAGACTACGGAGGCCAATGTAGGAAGGACAAGATTGATATCTTAAAGAGGTGTATCTCTAAAAAAAAAAAAATTAAAAGTCAGCAGCTACAAATACTGCAGCTGCTGACTTTTAATAATCGGACACTTACCTGTTCCAGGCTCCAGCGATGTGGGGGGTCGAAGCTCCGTTCTCTCCCCGATCTGCTCGGCGGCGCCGGCATTGCAACTGTGGGTACCCGGCTGTGGCTTCACAGCCGGGCACCCACTGCGCATGCCCGTGATTGGCCGCACAGTCATCTGGGACGTGACAGGTCCCAGATGACTGGGGAGCCCTTCCTGCACCGTGGGGAAGTGATGTCACCAGCCGAGGCTACGCAGGAGGCAGACTACGAGGGACCCCATAGCAACAGGCATTTAGAGGTACCGTATTTATCGGCGTATAACACGCACTTTTTCCCCCTTAAAATCGGGGGAAAGTCGTGGGTGCGTGTTATACGCCGATACCCCCCAAAAAAATGACAAAAAAAGCGAGCAGCGCCGAAAAATGGCGACCGCCGCTGAAAAAGACCGAACCGCGCCCGAAAAAGGCCGAAGCCGACTGTTCAGCTCCGCTCGTAGTCCCGCCTCCCTGCGCTCGCTCCCGAAACAGCAGGGAGGCGGGACTCCGAGCGGAGCCGAACAGTCAGTTTGGTCTTTTTCAGGGGTGGTTCGGCCTTTTTCGGCCGCGGTTCGGTCTTTTTCGGCGGCGCATGCGCGGATTGTCTCACGGCGGGAAATTTAAACGTGGGCAAATGACGCTGGCAATGCTGCAAATCACACTGGGCAAACTACAAATGATGCTGGCAAGCTGCAAATGACACTGGGCAAGCTACAAATGACACTGGGCAAGGCTGCAAATGACGCTGGGCAAGGCGGCAAATGACGCTGGGCAAGGCTGCAAATGACGCTGGGCAAGGCTGCAAATGACGCTGGGCAAGGCTGCAAAAGACGCTGGGCAAGGCTGCAAAAGAAGCTGGGCAAGGCTGCAAAAGACGCTGGGCAAGGCTGCAAAAGACGCTGGGCAAGGCTGCAAATGACGCTTAAATGTAAGTTTTTTTTTTTTCCCCTAAACTTCTCTCCTAAAACTTTTTTTCCTTAAAATTCCCTCCTAAACTTGGGGTGTGTGTTATACGCCGGTACGTGTTATACGCCGATAAATTAGGTATGTAAAAAATACATTTTTTTTCCAATTATTTTTTTTATTTTTTCTCAGGAATTTTAAGCCTTTTTTTTTTTTTTTTTTTAAGTGGAAACACCACTTTAAGATTGTTTTTCACTAGGAATATTATTCCAGACATTTTTGCCTATTTATTAGGCTGCTTTACCTAACGGCAAAAATGATCCATTTAGAAATACCTTTTGTTTGCTCCGCCCTCAACCAGGTAAAATGAAAAGCCAGAAGCTGCAAAAGCTGCAAAAGCTGCAAAAGCAACAGCTGCAGATTTTTCTTCTCTTTAATTGATAGCATAGTGTTATCGTCCTCTGCCAATCTACTTTTTTGATATTTTTCAAACTAACATCGCAAGTTTCCATTTCCAAATGTAATAAATTAAAACAGAATGAGCAGAGAAATAAGTGAAAAAGAAAGAGCGAGGCGCAATGAAGAGCCGTTATTTTATCTATAAATTGCCCCCTCCACAATCTGTAAAGTCACAGCTCCATCTAGAGGCTGTAAATGTGTACAGTGCGTCCTTTTCTTTAGAACGCGGAACGTGTTGGTGTTCCAGGGTCTCCGACCTGAGCAGAGACAGATCAAGGTTCCCCTTTAAGTCCATTCTGCTGTCCGGATGTCCCCCAGCTCTCCAGTTGGAGAAACGTATTTTCTGCGTATTTTGGTCGATTCTCGAAACTTTAAGTGGCGCTTTAACGACTGCATCTCGCCGCTTCATTACCTGCCCGGCGCCATCGTGCAGCACGGATCAGCACGTCGTGCTGTCGCACTGTAATTGCCGCGGGATCTATGACAATAAACGCGCATCTGCCTCCGCCGGGCCCATTGTTCCCGCAAGTGATGTGCGCACAGCTGTCGGCCTAATTCAAAGTCTTCTCCGCCGCCTTAGCTGATGATCCACGTTTTGGCGCTCATTTACAGGGCGACGGTGTCATAAAATATTTAACGTATTTTACAGCTTCCAGAAGTAACATAACCCCACAGTGAGCCTCCATTTTCTCTTTCTTTTTTTTTTTTTTTATCCCCGTAGAAAAAGCTAGTCGGGAAAAAAAATCTTTCTGATGAGACGGGACTGCTTTCCGCTTTAATGTGCAATCTTTTCTTGATTTGGGAAAAATATCAGATGATCAATATTCCCGTCTCAAAGGCACCTTCATTTGCATGAGTGTACGCCATGCCGGTAAATGCTCATTGATATGCGAGCGCGCACACTCTGACATTTGCCTGGAACCTGCAGCGCTCTGTTTGTAATGCACTTATTTAACACATCACACGCGATTATTCCTGCGAGTCGGGTAACGCGCCTGACAATTTTCAGCACAGTAATTCTAAAAAAAAGCGCCGAGCAGTCAGACTGCATTCGCTTGATTGATACAGTTTGTTAGAAGGGAAAAAAAAAAAAAAAGAAAAGAGATCGGTTAAACACATTATTTATTTATTTATTTGGACTATTTCTGTCTCAGAAAACCGTTGGGGTGTATAGAGGTGGGGGTCACCTGGGTGCAATCACTGAATCCGTTGTCACTTTGCGGCAGTAAAGTTTGGAGCGTCTCAGAGAAGACCAAGAAGAAGACCCTCCACCTCAAAAAAATATATTATCAATCTGTACTTAAACTCTCCAAGCTCCATTGCTACCCCCAACTTCCATCTCAGTCTCTAGGAGGAGCTCCATCACACAAGATCAACTTAGTACTCCAGGACTGAGCAACACTCAATAGGTGATCCCTGCTCAAAGCTGAAAGAATGTCTGACCACGCCCCCACCAGGGGACGAAACGAACCTAATCAAGATATACACTATATTGTCAAAAGTATTGTGACGTCTGCCTTTATAAGAACACGAACTGCCAGTGGTCCAAATCATTTGGTGGAGGGGGGATTATGGTGTGGGGTTGTTTTTTCAGGGGTTGGGCTTGGCCCCTTAGTTCCAGTGAAGGGAACTCTTAAGGCGTCAACATACCAAGACATTTTAGACAATTTCATACAATAGTATAATAGTTATAATAGTTTGGGGATGGCCGCTTCCTATTCCAACATGACTGTGAATGAATGAATAATTTGTATAGCGCTACAATGCGAACTGAATCGCCTCAAGGTGCTGGATTTGAACTGTGTTGTCAAGCTTCTAGAAGAGGTAGGTCTTGAGTTTTTTCCTGAAGGCCTGATGGTTTTCTTCTATGCGGATGTAAGTCAATAGAGCGTTCCATAGCCGTGGTCCTTGGACTGCGAATCTCCATTCTCCCTTTGATTTGTAACGGGATTTGGGACTGTGCACAAAGCAAGGCCCATAAAGACATGGATGAGCGAGTTTGGGATGGAGGAACCTGACTGACCTGCACAGTCCTGACCTCAACCCGATAGAACACCTTTCGGATGAATTAGAGCGGAGATTGCGAGACAGGCCTTCTTTCCAACATCAGTGCCTGACCTCACAAATGCGCTTCTGGAAGAATGGTCAAACATTCCCATAGACACCCTCCTAAACCTTGTGGACAGCTTACCAGATGAGTTGAAGCTGTTATAGCTGCAAGGGGAGGGCCAAATCAATATTGAACCCTACGAACTAAGACTGGGATGCCATTAAAGTTCATGTGCGTGTAAAGGCAGGCGTCCCATTACTGGCAATATAGTGTATATATTATTATAGAATTCCACTTAAAAGTATATCTAAAATTTTTTAATTTTGGATAGAGTAGGAAAGGGTTAAAACTCCCTTTTATTTTGTTCATGTGCCATATTCGAGATTTCCCTTCACTCCCTGTTCTGTAGATACAACAAGAAGTGAGAGGCCATCTCTCCAAAGGGAGGGGAATTCCTCTCTTAGCTGTTACCAGAACTAGTACCTACATTAAAAAAGTTTTCACTCTGTTCCTGTTCTGGTGACAACTTTTGGATGGCGACCAAAACAAATAGAGAGGATGCTTTCCTCCGGACAGCACTGAAAACCTGACAGGGGTTCTTAGCCCCTCACCATTTCACCCAAAACTGTCTCTATATTTGCTTTAGTGAAGATAAAAGTTGCCATGTCAAAGTAACAGAATATCAACAAATAAAATAGTGAGATGCAGCAAAACTCCTAAAAACTATTTTAGTACCTTAAAGTGTATCCAAAGCCAAAAACAATTTTGTTGGGGGGGTTTTGGATGGTGTGTAGAAGGATTGGAACCTTTGCAAGGTTTTTATTGCTACCTGTGTCCCTGCTGGATGACCATTGCCACTGAGATAGGTGATGGGAAACACTTGTTCCTGTGCAACCAACCTTGCCACTCCTATACAAAGCACTCCACTGTGGCCTTTGACAGGTGGTGAAAAGGCGATATGTTGCCTCCTTGCTGCCTGATTTAACCTATTTCCATACACGGTTGCAGGATGGCACCTCTCACTTGAATGTGTTGAGTTGGCGGTTGTACTGCCTGATATACACTACGGGGGGGCATAATTTTTGTCACAACCGAGGCATGTGGTCAACCCTGTCCAGCTGCCTTTGCAGCTTAAGAGGGGTGGTAAAACCACAGGGCAACCATCTTTTTTTTTAACAAGAAAAAACAGGGCAACCATCTTTAGTTACTGCCCTTTGATTACATGTGTAAATGAGCTCTAGACGTTTTTTGGGGGTCGTAACACGCTCTTGTTCCATCCAGCTAAAGAAAAGTTTTGGCTTTGGACAGTGGCACAACTATCGCCATAGAAGCTTCTATGGAGTCGCATTTGGGAAGGGGGACCACACTAGGAAGGTTGTCCAATGTACCTGTTCCAGGAGAGCTGACATCAGATGCACAGGAACGGGCTCTGGGTTTATGATGTCATTACTAGTCAAAGATCTCCATTCTGTGTGATTCTTCAGAATGTTTGGTCATCCAGCACTTTGATATGAACCCTGGCCAAAATCACTGCTCACCTTGGAAAACCACCAGGTTGGGCACCAGGGAACTGGAAAATGTAAAAAAAAAAAAAAAAACGTAAAAAAATAAATCATTTTGGTATAGTGAAAACAATCACTGAGAACTGCACGGTACTTTACCAATTTATTTATGTCACTGGTGCCTCATCAAAGTGATGTGCTGTGTGCTGCAGTTTTGGTTGCGCTGACCTCCTAATTGAGTCAGTTGAATTTAGAGACCTCCAAAATTGCACTGCGTTATATCCAGAGAGGCAATCCACAGCAATATGCACAACATCACATTATACTGTGTGCATTTCCAGTCTCATTAGGTGTGAATAAACTGTCAGCTACTTAAAATGCATTCTACAAAAACCGCTGCACTCTGCAGAACATCAACAGAGCCTCAATCACCCTCCCGACTGTTTAACCAGCCTCCAAGAAGATGAGGAGAGGAAAGGGGAGAGGTGTCCGGCTGAGAATTGGGAAGAAGTAGCCAGAAGAAAGCATGTGTTGCCAGCACACTATGGAGCCACATGTAGTCCAAGAATTTATTAAAGCCCTCACATCACAATAAGTGCAGATGCAACATTTCAAAACCACACAGGACCCCTATTGTCAACCAAGTCATCCCATGCTTGGACCATTCATGGCTCCAAGGTGTGCTGGTAACATAGACTTCCTTCTGTGTTGACAAACGTTAACCAGCCGGTTGTTACTGCAGGGCCCTTTTTCTTCGGGGTTGTTGTCAGAAACCATGAAATCAGGCCGAGACAGAAGTACAGTTAAATCACACTTGTTTAATAATAAAAGTAAAAAGAACAAACGTAGTCAAAACATAGCCAAAGTTCAGTAACCGGAACGGATAGCCAGCCAAGCCAGAAGTCAGGGATCAAAGTAGTGGAACAGCAAGCAGGATCTGGAGCCAGAAGGGGTGTCAGCAAAGCCAGTCTTTAAACAGGACCGCAGGACATAGTTTCTTGTGATGTGACCAAGGCGAAGGCAGAGCTCCTCTGGCCTGGTTGGCTTAAGTAGGCAGGACTGACGAGCAGGATCATCAACAGCTGAGTAACTGAGGAGAGAGAGATGGGAGCTGGCAATTAGCCGACAGCTGCGCTGCCAGCTCAGAGAAGGAAGGGCTGAGCCCAGCCCTGACAGTTGTATCCAGAAAGGAGTGTGTTGGGAATATACTTAAAAGTACCGAGTGCCCTAAATTACAAAAAACAGAGGTAAGAGTCCATTCAATACAGTATGCCAGCTCACTGGAAATATAAGTGTAGCCCCCGTGACCATATCAACCTATAACAAAAAAAAAAAATTGAGCCATGGCATTTTCTTTTTAAAATCAATGAAAAAGCATTTGACAAGTACGATACAAGAAAAGGTGTAATTATAAAATAACAATCAATTCCTTCCCCACAGGTATGGAACCAATGTACATGCACCTTCGCTAGGCTCATTTAATAAATACACCTGCTAGAGTAGCACTGTTTACTTATAACAACCAAAAATTGGGTCAGGGCATAGATGCCAAGACCCCAATTGTAACCACCTTAATGAGGGTCCCGGGAATGCTAAGGGTGTGGCCACTGTGACGTCAGGGCAGCAGAACCTGATGAAGTCGACGCGTTTCGCCACACGGGCATACTTCAGCTTCGTCAGGACGTGCTAGGGCAGAGTTACCCAACGCGCTAAAGCTTGAGCTTATGTGCTTATTGTTTGGAGGTCTGGAAATGGTAAGAGGAAGCTGTGCAAGACCATGATGGCAGGTGGAGTGATTACGTTGCCTACCAGCCTGAATCCTTGTGCATGTAATGCGATGGCTATGCTGATTCTTATGCTCTGTGGCTGCTCCATGCTAAGTTTTAGTGCCGCCTGTCTGAATGACTCTTTGCTATTTCTGTTGATTGCTTCCCTGCAGTGATGAGCCTCAGTTCTTTAACCGATTAATGCATGGATATGAAGTGGGGATTCCCTAATTGAATTAAGCTAATAATCTTTCCGCTAGTCGGTTGAGCACAATCTGCTTAAAGTTATAGAACTTTGATGCACTGCAAGCTTTATTTGCTTCTGCTGGCTTGCTTGCCACTGCTATCCTTTTGTAATTTCAGAAAGACGGACTCCAAAGGACACACTTTACATACATTAATTATTGAGAGAACTTTGAGAGTCTTATCGCTTGTGAGGCCCTTCTGATTTCCGATGCCATCGTGTTGGTGTATTGGAGAGTGAATATCAAAAGTGTGTTTTACATCTTAATCTCCTGGGTACTGTGTTTGACTTCGGAGCAACCCGTTTTGGAATTGTTTATCTAGAATGCTTTGGGTTGCGATTTTCATAGACAGGGACTACTGTAGCGTCAGGACAATTTTTGTGACCAAGACAACATTGCCTTTTTACATAGTTACATAGTTAGCTAGGCCGAAAAAAGACACCAGTTCATCCAGTTCAACCAAAAAGAAAAGAAATAATAAATAAAAATGAAAAATATCGTACAATCCAATATACCCCATTCTATACCCACAGTTGATCCAGAGGAAGGCAACAAAAAAAACCCCCAGTAGAGCATTCTCCAATCTGCTACAGCAGGGGAAAAAAAATCGGATTTTCCCCGGATCAACTTTACCTATAAATGTCAGTACCCAGTTATATTATGTACATTTAGGAAAGTATCCAGGCCTTTCTTAAAGCGGTTCTGCACTCATTTCATTTAGTAAATCTCTTTGCCTTCCAAATCAGGCAAAGAGTACTAAATGAAATGTTTTTTTTTTTTTTTTTTTTTTTTTTTACTTACCTTGTAATTGAAGACTTCCGGTCTTCTCCCTCTGCGGCGGCGGGCGGGGTCTTGCGTCGATCGTCGTCACGCCGCACTGTCTCCTGGGATCTGGTGTCATTGATCCCAGGAGTCAGTGCGGGCATCTTCCGAAATCTCGCGAGATTTCGGCCACATCTTCCGAAATCTCCCGAGATTTCGGCCGCATCTGCCGAAATCTCGTGAGATGTCGGCAGATGTGCCGTTACTGCGCACGCGCGAGTAACGGCGGTGCATGCTGGGCCATCAACAGTGCCTGTGGGGTTTCACATGCCCACAGGCAAGATGGCCCCCAGCACTAAAGAAGAAGACGAGGAACTTCAGCGGACGAAAACCGGCGGCGATCGAGATGGAAGATGGAACAGGTGAGTCCCCTAATAAAGGTAAGCATCCTTTATATTACGTCCTTAAAAAAAATTTTTTTTTACAGAGTGCAGAACCGCTTTAAAGCAATCCACTGAGTTAGCCAGAACCACCTCTGCAGGGAGTCTATTCCACATTTTCACAGCTCTTACTGTGAAGAAACCTTTCCGTATTTGGAGATTAAATCTCTTTTCCTCTAGACTGAGCTTTTAACTGGGCTATGGTGAAGGGTATCATGATTTAATTTTTTTTTTTAACTTAATTTGTGGAAGTTTTTGTAACTTGTGGTTTCTGTATAATAATAAACTGTAATTTACATGTTTTTTTTTTGGATGTATGGTACAAGCCACAGGAGCCCCGATAAGGTGGTTATTGGGGTCTTGACATCTATGCCTTGACCCAATTTGTTGTTGTTATAAGTACCCAGTACCAATGTAGGGGGTATATTTATAAAATGACCCCTGCTAAAGTGCATGTACATTTGTTCTATACCACCAGGCTTTGTAATTATCAAATGCTTTTCATTGATTTAAAACAGAAAATACAACATTTGGTCACTAGATGGCGCAAAGTTTTATAGGAAAATCGTATGGTATCTAGCGGCTGATTTTCATTGATTTTAAATGGAAAAATATCGCTTTTGGCCACTAGATGGTGGTAAGTATCATAGGAAAATCCTAGGGTACCTAGCACTATCTAGTGGTCAAATGCACTATCTCCCGTTTTTTTTTTGGATGTACGGTACAAGCCACGGGAGCCCCAATAGGGTGGTTATTGGGGTCTTGACATCTATGCCTTGACCCAATTTTTGGTCGTTATAAGTACCCAGTACCAATGTAGGGGGTTACCCCTGCTAAAGTGCATGTACATTTGTTCTATACCAGCAGAAAACAAACTGATTATTGGGCTTTGTAGTTATCGAATGCTTTTCATTGATTTAAAACAGAAAATACAACATTTGGTCACTAGATGGCACAAAGTATTATAGGAAAATTGTATGGTATCTAGCGGCTGATTTTCATTGATTTTACATGGAAAAATATCGCTTTTGGCCACTAGATGGTGGTAAGTATCATAGGAAAATCCTATGATACCTAGCACTATCTAGCGGTCAAATGCACTATCTCCCGTTTTTTTTGGATGTACGGTACAAGCCACGGGAGCCCCAATAGGGTGGTTATTGGGGTCTTGACATCTATGCCTTGACCCAATTTTTTGTCGTTATAAGTACCCAGTACCAATGTAGGGGGTATATTTATAAAATTACCCCTGCTAAAGTGCATGTACATTTGTTCTATACCAGCAGAAAACAAACTGATTATTGGGCTTTGTAATTATCAAATTCTTTTTATTGATTTAAAACAGAAAATACAACATTTGGTCACTAGATGGCGCAAAGTATTATAGGAAAATCGTATGGTATCTAGCGGCTGATTTTCATTGATTTTAAATGGAAAAGTATCGCTTTTGGCCACTAGATGGTGGTAAGTATCATAGGAAAATCCTATGATACCTAGCACTATCTAGTGGCCAAATGCACTATCTGCCGTTTGAAATCAATTAAAAACATTCATCCAACACAGGAAAAGACCTTGAAAACATTAGATTTTTTGCAGAATTTGCACAGAACTAATGCACCTGTAACTTCCCTATTCCCTATGCCCCTTGAATGTAACTGCATGTAACCACAGACCTCGTACACAGCAATAGCGGCTCTGACTGTTACCGACAGGCCGATCAGGTGGTGGAATGTGTGCCATAGCCGTAACATCTGATTGGGAGACACAGAAATGCTGATCACAGCGCAGGAGAGGAGTATGTCTGTGTGCGGTAATAAGTATCACAGATCTGTACGCCGCCTTTCACCTCCTGGACTCACACAAAGTCCTTGTGTTCAGCTGGAGTCATTTTCAGCTTTTCAGACAAAAGAGGAGACAGAAGGTGGCGGAGTGACAGACGAGGATAGAGATGGAAAAGTGACTGTGAGGGTTACTTGGTAGCGGCCTAATTTAATACTAATAATCTGCAGGAGCTCCTTTCTGACTGACGCCAAACAGCCACACACTTCTTCAATGCACTTCTTCAATGCAGACGTGACTGCGAGGGGAGCAGGAGGAGAGTCAGATCAAAGGAATGTCCTCACCGCATGGATGGACTCCACGTGTGGCTCCGTCCGTGACTTCCACCACTTCGGGGCAAAAACTTTCCTCCTATTCACACTTTATGGACTCACATTGCCGTTGTCTTCAATAGGCCCTTTGACACATGTTGGCACAACAGATAGGCACTTTCTCAGGCAGTGAATTTTGCACGGATGTGAACAGGCACAATTTGCAGGTCTGACCTACAGTATCTCACAAAAGTGAGTACACCCCTCACATTTTTGTAAATATTTTATTATATCTTTTCATGTGACAACACTGAAGAAATGACACTTTGCTACAATGTAAAGTAGTGAGTGTACAGCTTGTATAACAGTGTAAATTTGCTGTCCCCTCAAAATAACTCAACACACAGCCATTAATGTCTAAACTGCTGACAACCAAAGTGAGTACACCCCTAAGTGAAAATGTCTAAATTGGGCCCAATTAGCCATTTCCCCTCCCCGGTGTCATGTGACTCGTTAGTGTTACAAGGTCTCAGGTGTGAATGGGGAGCAGGTGTGTTAAACTTGGTGTTATCGCTCTCACTCTGTCATACTGGTCACTGGAAGTTCAACATGGCACCTCATGACAAAGAACTCTCTGAGGATCTGAAAAAAAGAATTGTTTCTCTACATAAAGGTGGCCTAGGCTATAAGATGATTGCCAAGACCCTGAAACTGAGCTGCAGCACGGTGGCCAAGACCATACAGCAGTTTAACAGGACAGGTTCCACTAAGAACAGGCCTCACCATGGTCGACCAAAGAAGTTGAGTGCACGTGTTTAGCATCATATCCAGAGGTTGTCTTTGGGAAATAGACGTATGAGTGCTGCCAGCATTGCTACAGAGGTTGAAGGGGTGGGGGGTCAGTCTGTCAGTGCTCAGACCATACGCCACACACTGCATCAAATTGGTCTGCATGGCTGTCGTCCCAGAAGGAAGCCTCTTCTAAAGATGATGCACAAGAAAGCCCGCAAACAATTTGCTGAAGACAAGCAGACTAGACATGGATTACTGGAACCAGGTCCTGTGATCTGATGAGACCAAGATAAACTTATTTGGTTCAGATGGTGTCCGGCGTGTGTGGCGCAAACCAGGTGAGGAGTACAAAGACAAGTGTGTTTTGCCTACAGTGAAGCATGGTGGTGGGAGTGTCATGGTCTGGGGCTGCATGAGTGCTACCAGCACTGGAGAGCTACAGATCATTGAGGGAACCATGAATGCCAACATGTACTGTGACATACTGAAGCAGAGCATGATCCCCTCCCTTCGGAGACTGGGCCGCAGGGCAGTATTCCAACATGATAACGACCCCAAACACACCTCAAAGACGACCACTGCCATGCTAAAGAAGCTGAGGGTAAAGGTGATGGACTGGCCAAGCATGTCTCCAGACCTAAACCCTATTGAACATCTGTGGGGCATCCTCAAAGGGAAGGTGGAGGAGCCCAAAAAGTCGCAATGAGAGTTTATTGCGCAAAAGTTATAGCGTTTACAAAATAGGGGATAGTTTTATGGCATTTTTATTAATATTTTTTTTTATTAGTAATGGTGGCGATCTGCGATTTTTATCGTGACTGCGACATTATGGCGGACAGATCGGACACTTTTGGCGCGATTTTGGGACCATTCACATTTATACAGCGATCAGTGCAATTAAAAATGCATTGATTACTGTGTAAATGTGACTGACAGTGAAGGGGTTAACCACTAGGTGGCACTGTAGGGGTTAAGTGTGTCCTAGGGAGTGATTCTAACTGTGGGGGGGGAGGAGCTGTGTGTGACACAACACTGATCACCGCTCCCGATTACAGGGAGCGGTGATCAGTGACAGTATCACTAGGCAGAACGGGGAGATGCTTGTTTACATTAGCATTTCCCCGTTCTTCCTTTCCCTGAGACGATCGCAGGTATCCCTGCGGACATCGAGTTTGCGGGACCTGCGATCGCACTCACAAAGCTCCCGGTGGGTGCGCGCCAGCAAGTCGCCTCTTAAAGGGCCACGTAAAATCCACTCGTGTGTACGGGGCATTAGGCCCATGTAGATGGGTTTTCTTGTCACATGTAGTCTTTTCCATTTGAAAGCATGCTCTGAAATGCAAAATGCTGTGTTTGACAAAATCTTCACTTGTCTGAAATGCAAACCCATGTCAATAGAACTTGACAGCGTGACTGAAGAAACGCAAGAAAAGCGGATCAAATGAAGCCTGAACGGTTATCTACACTACTCTATTGAAGTCAATGGGATTCCAGGGACCTGCATTTGATGTACCCCTGTTTTACATCAGCCCTTATTGCTCTCATGTACTGGAAATGTTTTCTTTTATAATGGTTACTTATTTTAATTAGATTTTATTTTTCTTAAACGTTTTACAAATTTTACAACATATAGGAAGTCAAAATAATAGAAAGCTGAACACTTTCAAGCTCATGAACAGACGACATACCACAAAACACAGAGCAGTACAAAAGAGTATTATATTCCACTCAGATCAGAGGGGTTGCCTATAAAGGACTTGAATTTATACAATTAAAAAAAAAAAGAAATCACGCTGCTCTACACAATGCTATTCTATGCAACGCTACCCTTTTCTACCCAATGCCACTCTACAAAGTGTACTATACTCCCAGCAGATGTTGTCTAAATCCAGGCACCTGAATAAAACAGAAAAGATCTCTTGCACACCAGGAAAAAAAGAACATGGAAATCAAAAACTCTCATACCGCGTACACACGAGCGGAATGTCCGACAGAAAAAGTCAGACAGAATCTTTTCATCGTATATTCCGATCGTGTGTGTGTGTCATGGACGTGCACCAATGCGCATGCGCACACCAATGTGCACACCCGTGCGCACTCCCGCACCAATGCGCACATTTGCGCCAATGCGCGCACATGTGCACAGTGATGCGGCTTTGGCGCCCAATGATCCTTAAAAGGGGCCTCTTGAGAATTGCTGTCTGATCTGCAGCTCACTCTGAAACCTGATCCTGAATCTGCATCTGTTCCCGTATCTCACCCAGCTCTCCTGACCTTGCTGCTGTCTCCTATCCTGACCCCTTGGCTTGCCTTGACCTGCTCTGTGTACCTGCTTGTCTGATCATCTGTTGCCGAACCTGCCTGGACTTGACCATTCTCTGCCTGCTGTTCCTGTCTGATTGATCCGCTGTTGTGACCTGGCTCGACTGACCCTGCTTCTGCCTGCTGCCCTGCGCTTGTGCCCACCTGCCTGCTGCCGCACCTGCCTACAGACCTACACCTGTGCTATTCGGCCTGCTGCTCTGAGCCCATTCCTGTCGCTACCAAGCGGACACCAGCCTCAGCCAAGTGAACCCTGCAGGCTCTCATACCCCACTGTGCTTCGAGGGTCACTGTCCCCACTCCAGTGATCCCGGAACCAGAGCCGTACGAGAGGTCTCCCTCTGCACGTCAGGCTCACCTCCAAGGCACATGTCAGTGTGCCTCATCTGACTTTTTTTTTCGAAAATTCTGACGAACCTAGAAATAGAACATGTTCTAAATATTTTGGACAGAACCAATTCCTATTGCGAAATCCACTCGTCTGTATGCTGTTCCGATGGACCAAAAACGGCGCATGCTCTGAAGCAAGTACGAGACGGCAGCTATTGGCTACTGGCTATTGAACTTCTTTTTTCTAGTCCCGTCGTACATGCTGTACGTCACTGCGTTCTTGACGATTGGACTTTGGTGTGATCGTGTGTAGGCAAGACAGTTTTAGCTGAACTCCATTGGAACTCCGTCGGAAAAACCTTCAGAGTTCATTCCGACGGGAAAAACGGTTGTGTGTACGCGGCATTAGGCTAAATAATCAAATTAGTCTTTCTATGCTTCAATTGGTTCAAAGATCATCCCATGTTCCATATGTCCTTCAAGTTCCAGGACATCTTTCAAGCTGAAGTTATACTATATCTCTCCCATAAGTTCAAGATTCAACAGTGCCGTGGCCATAGATGATCCTGAGGAAGAATCAAATCAAGTAGAGCCGTTTAGAAAGGAAATATACTTGAACAAAAAGCGTAGCATACATTCCAGATTGCGTTGTTCAATGCACTGCAAAAGGGACATGTATTGTGACACTCCATCCATGTTGTAAAGCAGCCAATTGGTGGGAGCAGGGCAGATTTGTAGTATCCTCTCACACTTTATGGTCACCCAAGTAGAGGGAACAAACTCGCTGCTCTTTGTCATACTGCTCCCTGGCTGGCAGTCTTTTTGATGCTGGGTGGTCCTTAGCAACCACAAAGTAGTTTACTGGAAACCGACTTCTGTTGGCAGAATTCCCATTGTCTCATTGCTGATGACTTGCTGTTCGGATCTTGTCCAGCGAGCATTTCATGGTTGTTGCGCCGTGAACATTGCGACATCCTGATGTTTTTAGATGCCCGATATTGGCAAGTCGCAGGTTTACCTAAAAATATATAATATAAAATATGTTGATATAAAATAATAATATTATACATATTGATATAAAATAATATAAAAACATAATAATAATATTGTATAATAGTAATGGGTTATCACAGGAAGTCGCAGGAGACACGCTTCAGAGATGCTTCGCATGCGTCTTCACTTCAGCACCTGCTTACTCTGTATATAGAACCTCCTAATGACCCTGATGATGTCACACTGACAAAACGCATTCAACGGAGCTTACAGTTCCGGGGGCAAATAGAGAGTGGTGGATGGCTGGAGAATGGTGAGCTCATTAACATTGGCGCTTGAGTTCTTTTTTTAGTATGAGTGCATTTGCTTTTATTGGACTGTATAAATAAAGTGTAAAAAGGTGAGCACTATGCAATTTCCGTTTTTTTTTTTTTTTGGGGCGTTATATCTGCTGAAGAAAGGTTTTACCATGATTTGAAGCCTACCATCTTGTTGTTTTCTTCTATGGGAGTTCAGCCTGGACTTTTGTTTTGGATCCTGACCGACTAGGTGTATTCCAGAGGGTATTGTATGCGCAAAATGCTGTGGTAGTTTTGGTTCCGGGTGCCACTCATTCTGTGCAAGTCGCCGACTCTGGATTTGACAAAAGAGCCCCAGACCATCACGCTTCCTCCTCCATCTTTGACAGTTGGACACCGAGGAGCCATCCTTTCCTCTACTTGATAGTGTACAAAAACACTGCATGATCTCAAATTTGTATTTATCGGGCCCATAAGACCTTCTTCCAGTCTTCAGTAGTCCAGCGGCAGTGCTTCATGGCCCAGGCAAGCTTCTTTTTCTCATTGTGCCATGTTGCAGCCACACACCCTGTCAAATCTGCAGCTCAAAGTCTTCTCTTCACGGTTAAAATGGAGAGTTGCTTACATCAGTGTAAAGCTGCGTACACACGATCGGAATTCTCGACGGAAAAAACTCTGACGGTTTTTCCAACGGAATTCCGCTCAAGCTGTCTTGCCTACACACGATCACACCAAATTCCGACGGTCAATAACACAGCGGCATAAAACACGTTCGACTGCACTATAAAAGGGAAGTTTAATGCTTCCGAGCATGCGTCGAATTGTTTCCGAGCATGCGTCGGAATTTTGCATGTCGGAATTGCATACACACGATCGGAAAATCCGACAGAAAGGTTTTCCGTCGGAAAAATTGAGAACAGGTTCTCAATTCAAAGTCCGTCGGAAATTCCGACAGAAAAAGATCGATGGGCATACACACGGTCGGAAAATCCGATGAAAACCTCCCATCGGACTGTTTGCATCGGAAATTCCGACCGTCTGTACGCCGCATTAGAAACTTGTCTTCCGATTCTGTTGTGGCTTTCTGCCAGCCCTCCTCTCAGAGTTTCCAAGTGCCTTTTGATGGTGTAGGAAACTGTACACATTAGCTTTCTTTGTAATTTCTCTAAAGGAAAGTCCTATACTTTTAAAGGGTAACAATAGTCTGTCTGTCTTCCTTTGTTAATTTCCTTTTTTCTTGCCATTTTGAGAGCAATACACTACTTCCTGCAGTCCAATACTGTCCAAATAGTGCTTAAAAGGGTGTCGTTTTTACTAGTAATGGCGGCAATCAGTGATTTTTAGCTGGACTGCGACATTGCGGTGGACAACTCTGACACCAAGTGACACTTATTGGGGACCAGTGACACCAATACAATGATCAGTGCTAAATAAATGCACTAATGACACTGGCAGAGAAGGGGTTGACATCAGGGGCCTAGGGAATGCTTTCTAAATGTGTTGGGGATGCTTTGACTGGAGGAAGACAGATCTGTGCAGATCTCAGCAGGAACACAGGATCTCCATCTTCCCCCCTCTCAGAACTTGTTTACATAGGCAGACCGCTCTTCTGTCTCTCCTCAGAAAGATCGCGATCACCCAGGAGTGGGTCTGCGGTGCACGTGTGCCCTGGGGCAAAACATTATGTACGTGATTTTGCGCAGGTGGGCTGCCCCATCGCAGTATACCTGCGTGGCACTTTCCAGCGGTGGTTAAATATAATTTTTTTTTATTATGAGGGAGAGAGAGAGAGACCAAAAGAGAGAGACAGACAGACAAAGAGTGAGAGAAGGATCAGGGCAACTCTGTGCAATTCCATTGCACAGACCAGGCAAGTATAACACATTATTTTAAAGAAATTAAGACTTTACAATCACTTTAATGCTAGAGACAATTGGCATAATGTACCGTATTTATCGGCATATAACACACACTTTTTTCCCCTTAAAATCAGGGAAAAATCGTGGGTGCGTGTTATACGCCGATCCCCGCCAATCTCCCGCTGATTTTTTTTTGAGGGGAGCGAGCGGAGCCGATATACCGAAAGCCGCGTGTATTTTTGGCTAGTCTCGGCTCCTCTCGCAGTCCCGCCCACCTCCACTGATTGCGAGAGGAGCCGAGCGCCGTCAACATAAAGAAATCCGAGTTCGGCTATTTTCAGCTCCTCTCGCAGTCCCGCCCCTGACTGCGAGCAGAGCCAAGACTAGCCGAACTCGGATTTCTGTATGTTGTCCGCGCTCGGCTCCTCTCGCAATCAGTGGAGGCGGGCGGGACTGCGAGAGGAGCCGGCCCGAGACTAGCCGAAAATACACGCGGCTTTCAGCATGTTGTTACGCGGCGCTCGTCCTCTCCACTCGGCGCCAATTTTAAATCAAGGCTGCACTGGGCAAGGCTGCAAAGGCACTGGGCAAGGCTGCAAAGGCACTGGGCAAGGCTGCACTGGGCAAGGCTGCAAAGGCACTGGGCAAGGCTGCACTGGGCAAGGCTGCAATGATGGACAAGAGCAGATGGACACTGGGCAAGGCTGCAATGATGGGCATTTAAATGTAAGTTTTTTTCCTTAAACTTCCCTCCTAAAAGTTTTTTTCCTTAATATTCCCTCCTAAACTTGGGGTGCGTGTTATACGCCGATAAATACGGTATGTAATTTCTGATTTTGCACATAGCAATTTATTTGTGCAGATGGTTTACAAAATTCTACTGGCTTTTACAATGAAGGGATTTGTGAAGCTCTCATTGAGCACGTACAGCTCACTTCATAGCTCCAGCACATCTATTGTGAAGTCTCCTTGGCATGTTGAATCCTGAAAAATGCAGGTGAATCCAAGGTAACTTCGGTGTGAATGAAACTGCAGAGGGGAGGAGGACATTCATTAACGAACAGACAAGAAACACCAAATGAGAAAAGACCCTGTCAAAGGGAGGGAAAGAAGCAAGCATAGAGAGGAGGGGTAGATCAAAAGAACCATAGAGAAGAAAGGAAGGAGGGAAGGAAGGATAGAGAGCGAAGGAAGGAAGAAAGAATAGAAAAAAAAGGAAGGAAGGAACAAAGAATAGAGAGAAAAAAGGAAGGAACAAAGAATAGAGAGAAAAAAGGAAGGAAGGAAAGAAAGAAAGAAAGAAAGAAAGGATGAGAAGGAAGGAAGGAAGGAAGAATAGAGAGAAGGAGGAGGAGAACAAGATAGGGTCTGTAAGTTTGTTCTTAAGTTGAATTTGTTTGTAAGTCGGAACAGGTACATTTTTTAAGTGTAGCTCCAGCCAAAAAAAATTTTTTTCAATTTTTCGGATAGCATAGGGAAGGGTTAACACCCCTGTAACATTTGTTGTGCTGTCTGTGCCCCTGTTCAGCAGGATTTCCCCTCACTTTCTGTCCCTGTGACAATTGGATTTTGAAAATTTTGGGTTGTTGTGCAAACAAGGATTGGTATAAAAGCTCCAGTGGAGACACCTTTTTCCCATGAAAACTCTTACAAACCACAAAATCCGTTGGATTTTTTCCGACGGATTTTGTCCGACACTGGTGTTGCATACACACGGTCGGACAAAGTTGTCGGAAAATCCGATCATTCTGAACGTGGTGACGTTCGTTGCGTACGACGGAACTACGTAAAGGCTATTAGCCAATAGGTTTGGTCTCCTAATTTGATCTGAGAATGCGTGGCACTTTGTCCGTCAGAATTCTCTACACACGATCGTAAAAAGTCCGATCGGATTTTGTTGTCGGAAAATTTGAGAGCAGGATCTCAAATTTTTTCCGGTGGAAATTCCGACGGAAAAAGTCCGATGGAGCCCACACACGGTCGGATTTTCCGACAACATTGTCCGATCGGACATTTTAGGAGTGAATTTCCCTTCCTAGGGGTGGATTTCCTCTCACTTCCTGTTGTCTCCCTCCGTTTGGAAGTAGGAGTCGTTTGTAAGCCGGATGTTTGTAACCCAGGAATGGCCTGTACTTGTGGAAGTAAACTTCATTCCACATTCTGTTGCTGTTAGCCCTGGTCGCCTTGTGACAAATGCCCAATTGCATTCCCAGGTGTAAATCATTTTATGCTGTTATTTCCATTAAAAATTATTTTTCATAGCCCAAATACCCCCCCCCCCCCCCCAATTGTCCATTGGTAGACTGGTCTCCGCTATTTCCCTTTGTAAGATGAGACCAGCCACAGATCATAGATATAAAGAAAAGGTTTATACGGTTTACCTCACCAGCATGGCAGTTTCTAGATTTATCTGGAATTGCGGGGAAGGTTTTGTGTCCTGATGGACATCATGTGGAAGGCAAACAGGCCCTTTAACCACAATGAAATTATATAGAATATATATATATATATATATATATATATATATACATACACACATACAGTATGTCACAAAAGTAAGTACACCCCTCACATTTTTGTAAATATTTTTTTATATCTTTTCATGTGACAACACTGAAGAAATGACACTTTGCTACAATGTAAAGTAGTGAGTGTACAGCTTGTATAACAGTGTAAATTTGCCGTCCCCTCAAAAAACACACAGCCATTAATGTCTAAACCGCTGGCAACAAAACTGAGTACACCCCTAAGTGAAAATGTCCAAATTGGGCCCAAAGTGTCAATATTTTGTGTGGCCACCATTATTTTCCAGCACTGCCTTAACCCTCTTGGGCATGGAGATCACCAGAGCTTCACAGGTTGCCACTGGAGTTCTCTTCCACTCCTCCATGACGACATCACAGAGCTGGTGGATGTTAGAGACCTTGCACTCCTCCACCTTCCATTTGAGGATGCCCCACATATGCTCAATAGGGTTTAGGTCTGGAGACATGCTTGGCCAGTCCATCACCTTCACCCTCAACTTCTTTTGTAAGGCAGTGGTCATCTTTGAGCTGTATTTGGAGTCGTTATGTTGGAAAACTGCTCTGCGGCCCAGTCTCTGAAGGGAGGGGATCATGCTCTGCTTCAGTATGTCACAGTACATGTTGGCATTCATGGTTCCCTCAATGATCTGTAGCTCCCCAGTGCTGGCAGCACTCATGCAGCCCCAGACCATGACACTCCCACCACCATGCTGGACTGTAGGCAAGAAACACTTGTCTTTGTACTCCTCACCTGGTTGCCACCACACATGCGTGACACATGCGTGAACTAAATAAGTTTATCTTGGTCTCATCAGACCACAGGACATGGTTCCAGTAATCCATGTCCTTAGTCTGCTTGTCTTCAGCAAACTGTTTGTGGGCTTTCTTGTGCATCATCTTTAGAAGAGGCTTCCTTCTGGGAAAATAGCCATGCAGACCAATTTGATGCAGTGTGCCGAGTATGGTCTGAGCACCGACAGGCTGACCCCCCACCCCTACAACCTCTGCAGCAATGCTGGCAGCACTCATATGTCTATTTCCCAAAGATAACCTCTGGATATGAAGCTGAGCACGTGCACTCAACTTCTTTGGTGGACCATGGTGAGGTCTGTTCTGAGTGGAACCTCTCCTGTTAAACCGCTGTATGGTCTTGGTCACCCGTGCTACAGCTCAGTTTCAGGATCTTGCCAATCTTCTTATAGCCTAGGCCATCTTTATGTAGAGCCACAATTCTTATTTTTCAGAGTTCTTTGCCATGAGGTGCCATGTTAAACTGCCAGTGACCAGTATGAGAGAGTGAGAGCGATAACACCAAATTTAACACACCTGTTCCCCATTCACACCTAACGAGTCACATGACACCGGGGAGGGAAAATGGATAATTGGGCCCAATTAGAACATTTTCACTTAGAGGTGTACTCACTTTTGTTGACAGCGGTTTAGACATTAAAGCGACGTTCCACCCAAGAATGGAATTTCCGCTTCAAGGGGTGGTGACCCCCTGACCATGTCATTTTTTTGGTACCCTGTTTTTAGAGGCACACAGCTCCCACTTTCTCCCCTGGCCCTGCCGGAAGATAACCTCATTTACATGTTTTTTTGGGCATTTACTGTTTTTTTTTTTTTTAAACTCGTTTGAAAAATTTCTGCACAAATACCATGCAAGATAAAAAGTTGCAATGACTGCCATTGTATTCTCTAGGGTCTCTGCTAAAAAAAAAATATATATAATATTTGGGGGTTCTATGTAATTTTCTAGCACAAAAGATGATTTTTACATGTAGGAGAGAAATGTCAGAATTGGCCTGGGTGGAGAGTGGTTAAAGTGTTTTCCCCCCCAAAAATTGGGTTTGAAAAACCACTGTGCAAATACTGTGACATAAAAAAACAAAAATGCAATCATTGGCATTCTATTCTCTAGGGGTATCTACTAAACAAAATATATAATATTTCGGGGTTAAAATCAGTTTTCAAGCAAAAATACAGATTTAAACTTGTAAACAAAAAGTACAGAAAAGAGGGGGGATTAGATATACAAACAGCAGGCGGAGGGGGGGGGGGGGTTTCTCTTAAGTGTTGGGTGGTTTCTTAACCGCTTCCCGACCGGCACACGACGATATACGTCGACAGAATGGCACGGACAGGCATAAGGACGTATAAACACGTCCCCTTTAAGATGCCGCCGTGCCATCGGGCGCGCCCCGCTCGACTTGATCGCCGCGGGGACACCCGCGATCGTCTCACGGGAAGGCTGAACGGGGAGATGCGGAAATAAACAGCATCTCCCCGTTCTGCCTAGCAACTAGTGACGCCGATCTCTGCTCCCTGTTATTGGAGCAGAGATCAGCATTCACTAGCTGACAGCCACGCCCCCCCACAGTAAGAAACACACCTCTAGGCACACTTAACCCCTACACTGCCCCCTTGTGGTTAACCCCTTCACTGCCAGTGTCATTTATACAGGAATCAATGCATTTAAATAGCATTGATTGCTGTATAAATGACAATGGTCCCAAAAATGTGTCAAAAATGTCCGATGTGTCTGCCATAATGTCGCAGTCACAATAAAAATTGATGATCGCCGCCATTACTAATAAAAAAAAATTATTAATAAAAATGCTATAAAACTATCCCCTATCTTGTAAACGCTATAACTTCTGCGCAAACCAATCAATAATCGCTTATTGCGATTTTTTTTACCAAAAATATGTAGAAGAATACGTATCGGCCTAAACTGAGGAAAAAAAATGTTTTTTTATATATTTTTGGGGGATATTTATTATAGTAAAAAATAAAAAAGAATGCGTTTTTTTCAAAATTGTCGCTCTTTTTGGTTTATAGCGCAAAAAATAAAAACCGCAGGGGCGATCAAATACCACCAAAAGAAAGCTCTATTTGTGGGAAAAAAAGGACGCCAATTTTGTTTGGGAGCCACAACGCACGACCGCGCAATTGTCAGTTAAAGCGACGCAGTGCCGAATCGCAAAAAGGGGCCTGGTCCTTTGGCTGCAAATTGGTCCGGTCTGAAAATGGTTAATAAAGTCCTCAGTGAGGTCATACCACATAATAATTGCCAATAATAAATACTTATTTACTATGATCATCAGCTCCATCTAGTGACCACAATTATACAATAATGTTTTCATGAATCCTCATGAATCCTACTATTCCTATGAATGAAGAACATCTGACCTGGATAGAAAATAGCCAATTAATATTTGATTTTGCAGGCATTCCCACAGAGCAATTTTACAAGAATAGCTCTGCAAATTTTTTTCTTATAAATTATATTATAAATCTTTTCCCCGGGCCTTTCTGGGTGTCTGGGGTCTTCATCTGTCTTGATTGGTGTTATATTCTTAATATTCAAAATTTAATTTGGTTTAAAAAATACATCTCTGCAGAGGTTGTCCCTTAATTAGTGTGAATGGGTTTTTTGCTTTTGATAGGTTTCAGATGTGATATTCAGCTGGGTTTGAGTTTTAAAAGCTGTTTTAGATGTGTTATGGACATCATAATATTATATGTATATTCTTGAAAGTTTGTATTAGGAATTGAGGTTTTGTATGTTATTTTCAAAGTGAGAGGCTGATTACCCTCCCCCATTTCGGTAGATAGAATTTCAAATGGAATTCTCCAGCCATTTCCTGTTTTATGAAAGAACTGTGTTTAAAGTAAGAAGAGCTGGTTTGGCTGATGTATTCCAGATGCTGTGTGATGTGTTCACTCATGACACATTACACTGGTGGGCTGAGTTAAGAAGAAGGAAGATGTGGTTCAAACTTAGTGGCTGTAAGCAGATCCATATTTCTCAAAACCCTCCTTTTCCGGGATGTGGAAAGGAGTGGTTATTCTTATGGCGCGAAAGTTAGGAGAATATAAATACAGACAGATGCTGGAGAGATCTCTCTCTTGGAACTTCCTGCTCTCAACACACACACAGCTCCTATCTTAGAAGCACACAGGACACACATACATTCCTTCTGCACACAAAGGGTTAATCAGCCATTTTCCTTTTCATGAGCACGTGCTCTGCTCTGCTCATATACTAAGCATCACATTATTTTTGTATCTTGTACTATTTTTGTAAGTATTTTTCTATTTTGGTGTGTACAATAAAACACACTTTTTGATTTATCGCTGACTCAGAAATATTTTAAGGAATTCGTCTCACAATAATCTTTTGAAAGCTTACACAGAATAAGCGATTAATATCACAGATATTAATAATATTTCATTGGCGATCCAGCAAGATTTATTTTGTCGAAAGTTTTTTTCCATTTCCCTTACTTTGAACAGAGGGGTAATGATGAACAGAATTTTACTTTCGCAAATATTGAAAAGAACCTAGAGACAATTATGATATCGATGATTGTGAAAGACCGGAGAATTTCAGTCATACAGAAGTAATTTAAGCGAGTCGAGCAAGAAAAGACGGGGAACGTTTTTTATGTGGTGAGTAGATATTTACAATATTTACTATGGAATTTGTAACTGTTTTAGCTGATAAAAGTACATTGGAATTTAAAGGTTTATCGAAACACATCTCTGATGATGTTTTATGGAAAGCAATGTATAGTCAATGTCTTCAAGCAAACGCTGACATTGACAAGGATAAATATTCATTAGTTAAAACAAAGAAAAAGTTACGTAATGTAATGAAGTTAGTAACAAGTTTTAATGAAATGCAAAATGTAACAGAAATTGCTCATACAGAAAAGGATTTATTACTGACTGAAAAAGTTGAATTGGAACATAAAATGAATGCATTATTGCAATCGTTTAAAGAAAAAGAAAGTCGTATGGCTTTTTTGACTCAAGAAAGGATTAAACATGAGAACATTATAAGTCTACTTAGAAAACAATTATTGGACACTCAGGTTTTTGCACATGCTCAGTGTTCCACACATGTGACCAAGTCAGATGACTCAGGAATTGAATCAATTGTTAGTATTTTTTCAGACAATGAAAGTGTGAAGTCAGTTGACTTCAGTCATACTAATATTAAACAGAAATGTAAATTTTCATCACCATATGTTCAAAGAAAGGTTTATGAAAAAAAAGCAACTCTTAAATGTTTTGTTTGCAAACGAGAGGGCCACATAGCCAGGTTTTGTTTAAAGGCTAATAATAATAATGATATGCAAAAGAGGTTGTGCTATCCGAAAACAATGCCAAGGACTTACGAAGTCTATTCTGTTAGAATGTGCAGTAATTTGAAGTATAGAGGTCAAAATAATCAAACCTATTTCCCTTTGAAGACCCAGACACAAAGATTGCAAACAGAAAATAGTTCCATCAGACAGGGCAGGTATCATTATGTAACATATAACACTGTGAAAAACATTGTTAGCAGTCCTTAAATGAACTGCATGGATAGTTTAGTTAATGTTATTTGCTATGGATAAGGTCATGAGTTGAGCTTCAGAGATTTGGTTTTGACGTTTGGATTACTATTGAGGACTTTGATATATTTTTAATATTTTCAAGGATAATCCTCTGGGTTATTATTTTTATTTTCCCTTGTTATGATTATTGAACATTGAAATGTTTAGTTCACCTGAAAAGAAAGAAAAGCTTTGTACTCAATTAGTAGCTGAATACATTTCCAGCTGTGTACTCAATTAGCAATTGAATACATTTTGTTTAAAGACAACAAAGTAATTCTCTCTCTTAGTAATTTCCTTGCAAAGTATTATTGTTAAAAAGAAAAAGTTCTAGCACATAAAAAGTTGATAGTGAGTTATCTGTAAGCAATAGAGTTACAGACACATTGAATTAGCAAAGGAAGCAGCTTTATTTGGAGAATTAGTGATTCCAATCTTCAATGGGTTCTATTGATGTTGTGAAGAAATAGATACACAGATTCCGTCGTTTTCAGAAGAATAAAAAGGAAATAAATCACTTTTTTGTTTTTCATAGGTTGTTATGGAATTTATATTGGTTTATGAAAACTAAATTTCATATCATGACGTTTAGATTGGAATTTCGTGTCCTATTATACCACAGCACCTACAGATGGGATTCACTAATGATGATGCTTTAGTAACAGTTAGGATGTTGATTAATTATGTTTTTCCAGTTTTGGGTATAAAAGGAAACTGTTTCATTCATTATTAATGGGTGTAAAGTTCTGCTGTTACAAAGTATTCTTCTTTTGAAGGAAAATGCTGTATGTGTTTCCCCATGAATTTTTTGTTCTTACATCAAAATAAGTCTATGCAAAATGGCTGCGGATGTTATGCAAAAATTGTCCCTTCATATATGTCTAGCTGAGAAAGGAGGTTAATTCAAGATAAAAATGTCCTTATGTTAGCTAAGAATATGTTTTTTTTATTTTTTATAATGTTTTTTGATTGGGAGATTATTAAGAAATAATTTGTATATATACTGATATGTAGTGTTTGTTTTAAAGGTAAAAAGAAAAGTAGATTGTATACAGCCTACCCTTAGGAATTTTAGAATAAGCAACGCCCATCTTTTTAGGAAAGTTGGAGGGAAATGTAATTGCTCTTTCAAAATTGACGGCATTTTTTTGTGGTACAAGAAATCCCAGGAGAACTTTCAAGCTAGGATGAATAGAAAAAGGTGGGGGCTGTAAGAGTAGAGGCTTGTAACAAGAGACAGTCAGTTTTCTGCAGACATTCCAGGGAGACTCATTCTAGTCCATCCAAGACACATATACAATGTGAATTGTTGTTACATTCATACACATATCAGATTTAATTTTATTTTAAGAATAATCTATTTTTGATATTCTGTAATTGATATTGTTTTTATAACATTTTGTTGTTTTATTATTAAACCAAAATTATCTTTTATACAAGATAAGCGGTCTATTTAGTTGACCAAGAACAGGAAAGGTTTATTTGGAACAAAAATAGATGTTGTTAGCACAAGTCTAAGACAGAAATAAAAATGAGATGCTCTCATAGGCGGAGCTAAAGTTTTAGGGAGTGGAAAATAATTAGAAAGGTCAATTTGATATTTTCTATGAGATGGTATAGTTCAAATACTTTCTCAGTTTAGTGAAAAATGTATATAAACAATATAAATGTGGAAATAACAAATTGTATATTCCGAGATAATGATGCTGCATTTATTTTTTAAGGAATGAATTATAAAAATCTGATCTGGAGGAATCATGGATTCCAAAAAGAAGAAGAGATGTCAGCGCAACAAAAGAAAAGTGTTAAAGAGAGAAGATTGATCATTATTACAGGATGCATCTTTTCCCTAGTGACAATGTTATATGTGGTAAAATATATCACAAACTGTTCCAGTTATGCAGAGGTTAACAGGATGGAAGAATTACACCACAAAGATCTTGCGTTATTCAGAAGTAAAAGAGAAGTAGACATTGATATCAATACAGATGAACAAAAAGATAACAATGCTGATATCATTACAAAGGACAAAAATGAGAGAGTTATTGATATTAATGTATATGATAAAAATCATGATTTTAGATATGTTGATATTAATACAGCAGAAGATTTATATGGATTTGTATGTGTAGGACAGGGATATGATTGCTGTTTGCAATTGTATTTCATTCATAGTAATAATATTGAAATCAAAATTAATATAGAATCCAAAACAAATTTTGTCAAAATGCAGGGGTTTTATAGACTAAACAACGAAACAGGAACTTTTGAATGTAATATATTGTTGAGGAGTTTTTGGTCTATATATTTAAAAGGTAATGATTCAACAATGAGGGCTGGAGATGTTACTAATACCATGTCAAGATCAGGGAAAATATTTTATCTCTCAGATCAATTTTATTATCTTTTTCAAAGTTTTGTAAAAATATTGAATCCAAAATATTTAAACATCATAGGAGATGAAAAGGGAGATATTGTAAGAACATGGGAGTTTAAAATAACAAGAAAATTAACTCAATTAAGTGTCAAAATTAATATTTCTATAGTCGACATGATTGTTCCAGAAGTTAATATTTTCCCACAATCTTTGAAAATTATGGAAGATAAAGATGATTTGCATTTGATATGTAATACAAAAATATCTTTACCTCAAAATTCATTGTTAACTTGGGAAAGGAATGGTGAATTTTTGGGTAGTGTTTCTCATAGTTACAATATTATAATCCATAAAAGATTTGGTAGTGTAAATTGGATTAATGATACATTTGTTTATCAACAAATGAGTGTATCTTTGAATGATACTGGTGTATATCAATGTTGCATATCAATAGGAAATTATCCTGTGAAATGTGCTAAGGCAAATGTTATTGTAGTGTCTCCAAGGAAAACTCCATGTGTTAACAAGAACAGTGTCTCTGCGACTCCTTTTCAGATTAACCATTTCCAATCCAGAACTCTTTTGAGAGAAGGAAAGTTCGTCATTGTTTTGTGGAACTTTAATGTATCAAAATGGAAGATTTCTACAAGGTTTCCACAATGTCAAGGACATTTGGTTAATATGAAATTGGGTATAGAGAGATGGTTTGGAATTAATAATAGGAATAATAACAGATATAAGCGTGGTATAGTTGAAGGTATTTTAGGAGGGATTGGCACAATCGGGAGTATAACTAATAGTATGGATATCAATACTTTAAAGTCTGATCTAGAGACCGCTGGTTTAGTGGGGAGTAATGGTATTAAAATTCAAAAACATTTAAATCAGATTTTAGAAAATATGGTAATTAAAACAGCTAATGTCATGGGTCCATCTATTTTAAATCTCCAAAATATTACTCTTGATTTGATGACAAGCGAACAACATTCTCATATAGCCAGAGCATGTTTAGAAATCCAGACGGAATATTCCACTAATTTTAAAATAATTGCGCAAGCATTTCAAAGTGGAATAACTCCTTTTGGCATTTTACAGAATTTACCCAGAGAATATGTATATGCTATAAATCATACAGATTTATGGGTAAATAAATGGATAGGATGTACACAGGGTATATGTTATAGTTCTTCTATGATTCCAATAGCCGGAAAAGAACAAATTTTGGTTCCAATCACTGTTTTAGGATTACCTGTCAGCAGTACACAATTATTATATTAAAGATTACAATATACAGATTTTGCATTTATCAATGAAAATTCTGAATTAGAACAATTAGATCTGTCATCATGTTTACAATTCCAGTCTAAAGTTATTTGTTTACTTAATCAAGATAAGAGCATATTTCATTCTTGTTATCATAATCGTACATTATGTTCAGCAAGAATAGAAAAAGTTGAAACAATTTCTGAATTAATTACTCGTGTAGATAAAAAGAAGGTTTGTTTTCAGATCATGACAGATACAGAAAGGGTTAAAACTTTTTTCTCTTCTTGTACAAGTACAGAAAACCTGAATCAAGGTCTGTATTGTATAGAAGGAGATATTGATGCAATAAGTATTAATGGTTTAAGAACTAATTTGACAAATATGTTTATGAAAAATATAAGTGCACTTCCCACTCAATATAATATATCTCAAATAGATGAATTTCCATGGGAAAAATGGGCAAATGTAATTCAAAAGGATAAAGGTTTATTGATAGCTTTGGCTAAGGAATTGCAGAATGCAGAAGTATTGTTTAAACATGAACAAGGTAATTTGCAAGAAATATCACATCAATGGTCAGAATTTTCAGGAAGTAATTGGTGGAAAAGATTCAGTAATAGTGTATCAATGTGGGGAAAAACGTCGATAACTTCAGCAGCAGGAAATATTTTATCACATCCTGTAGATGAAAAAATTATTCTTTTTATTATTATTATGTTATTCCTTATATTCCAGTTATGTTTAATGTTTAGAATGAAAAAATTATTTTTTAGAATTAGAAGTGAAATTAAGAAAGGAGATGATTTATTGCAAAATATGCTTAGAAGAAGAATGGGTATTGGAATTTCAAACTCGGTTACTAATGAAATTACATCTGAAAATATTAGATCAAAAACTGTGAGAATGTGACATGAATGATGGTGGATGTATTAAAATATGAAGTATGATCATTATTCATATTTCAGAGGGGAATGTTATATTCTTAATATTCAAAATTTAATTTGGTTTAAAAAATACATCTCTGCAGAGGTTGTCCCTTAATTAGTGTGAATGGGTTTTTTGCTTTTGATAGGTTTCAGATGTGATATTCAGCTGGGTTTGAGTTTTAAAAGCTGTTTTAGATGTGTTATGGACATCATAATATTATATGTATATTCTTGAAAGTTTGTATTAGGAATTGAGGTTTTGTATGTTATTTTCAAAGTGAGAGGCTGATTACCCTCCCCCATTTCGGTAGATAGAATTTCAAATGGAATTCTCCAGCCATTTCCTGTTTTATGAAAGAACTGTGTTTAAAGTAAGAAGAGCTGGTTTGGCTGATGTATTCCAGATGCTGTGTGATGTGTTCACTCATGACACATTACACTGGTGGGCTGAGTTAAGAAGAAGGAAGATGTGGTTCAAACTTAGTGGCTGTAAGCAGATCCATATTTCTCAAAACCCTCCTTTTCCGGGATGTGGAAAGGAGTGGTTATTCTTATGGCGCGAAAGTTAGGAGAATATAAATACAGACAGATGCTGGAGAGATCTCTCTCTTGGAACTTCCTGCTCTCAACACACACACAGCTCCTATCTTAGAAGCACACAGGACACACATACATTCCTTCTGCACACAAAGGGTTAATCAGCCATTTTCCTTTTCATGAGCACGTGCTCTGCTCTGCTCATATACTAAGCATCACATTATTTTTGTATCTTGTACTATTTTTGTAAGTATTTTTCTATTTTGGTGTGTACAATAAAACACACTTTTTGATTTATCGCTGACTCAGAAATATTTTAAGGAATTCGTCTCACAATAATCTTTTGAAAGCTTACACAGAATAAGCGATTAATATCACAGATATTAATAATATTTCAATTGGCTGCTACGGGATGACGTCACTCCCAAGTGTTTAGTTATCCCGTGCCGGATTGCAAACTGAAGTGCACATGTGCAGCTCAGTGGTGGTCCTGATCCCTGCAATTAATGTATTTTGCAGTTACTGCAAATGTGCAAAACCTTAAGGTCGGGACAGAGGGTGGGACTGTGTCAAAAAATCAGGGACAGTTGGCATCTATTTATGCGAGTTATACCTTATGGCAATGGACAAGATCCCAAAATGGAAATAGTATACTGTATTCTAGATAGAAGTATAGCCAGAAAATGGTTAGACCATGACAGAGCGGATCTCGGGCTAACAGGTGTTGTATGTGAGAATGCCACTCACCGTACAGCCCCACCCCCCTGTACCGACATGGTGATAGACAGCGCAGAGCGAACTGTTCCAACAACTAAATCGACAATTTTAAAAAAATAAAATAAAAAAATTAAAAAAAACACAATATTTTTTACTTTTTGCTATAATAAATATCCCACAATTAAAAAAAAAAAAAAAAAAAATCTTCATCAGTTTAGGCCAATGTGTATTCTTTGACATATTTTTGGTAAATATTGATACGTATATTGATTGGTTTGCGCAAAAGTTATCACGTCTACAAAATAAGGGATACATTTATGGCATTTTTATTATTATTTTTTTTTACCAGTAATGGCAGCGCTCAGTGATTTTTAGCTGAACTGCCACATTGCGGCGGACAGATCGGACACTTTTGACACTTTTTTTGGGACCATTGACATTAATACAGCGATCAGTGCTCTAAAAATGGACTGATTACTGTATAAATGTCACTGACAGGGAAGGGGTTAACACTAGGGACAATCAAGGGGTTAAATGTGTTCCCTCATGTGTGTTTCTAACTGTGGGGGGATGGGACTGACTGGAGGAGGAGACAGATCGCTGTTCCTAATTACTAGGAAAAGCAGATCTGTCTCTCCTCCCCTGACAGAACAAAGATCTATCTGTTTACGTTGACAGATCTCCATTCTGTCTCTATCAGGAATGTTCGTGGGTGCCCGGCGGACATCGCGGCCGCTGGGCACTCGCATCAGGTCCTATGGCGGCGTGCCCCCTATACCCCTTAAAACAGCCCCCCGTAAAGCTACGGCGATTCCCGCAGGGAAGCCAACCTGCCACCGTATAACAATGGCGGCTGGTCGGCAAGCTGTTAAACACCACCTCCTCCCTAGACAATTACACTAATGCCCCCTCTACTGCTCTGATTGGAAAAGACTGCCACTCCTCTGAAAAGCAATCCACACACAGATTTCTTTTGAGAGGCAATTGACAGGGAGTGAGGAAGCGATATGCGGCCTCCTCCCTCACCACCTGTATTAAACCCCTAAATGCTGCAGCCTTTTATTTGAATAGGTTGCATTTAGTAGAAGTGGGTTGTAATTCTAGAGAGTAGCTGCGTAAATTATGTCAGGCTTGTAGGGGCCCCCCGTGCATTACTTTGCCCAGGGTCCCATGATGCTACTAAGATGGCTCTGGATGTGTGGGCGGAAAGTTTAAAGCCCAGCAGCCAGAAGAAGAAAGCTGCCAATAGCCGATGCCTTCCCATCATCCACTGTGGGAATGGAGGGAATGATAAGCAAGTGTATAGCAATTATATCAGAAGCGGTTTAACCTTAAACTGCGTAGGGAGGTTCTTTACTGTAAGAGCGGTAAGGATATGGAATTTTCTTCCACAGGCAGTGGCTTCAGCAGGCCACCCAGCTACTTCCATCTCTGGGCACCAGCTACTTCCATCTCTTGTTATCTCTGGCCACCAGCTCCTTCCATCTCTGGTCACCAGCTCCTTCAATCTCCTTCCATCTCTGGCCACCAGCTACTTCCATCTCTTGCCATCTCTGGCAACCAGCTCCTTCAATCTCCTTCCATCTCTGGCCACCAGCTACTTCCATCTCTTGCCATCTCTGGCCACCAGCTACTTCCATCTCTTGCCATCTCTGGCCACCAGCTACTTCCATCTCTTGCCATCTCTGGCCACCAGCTACTTCCATCTCTTGCCATCTCTGGCCACCAGCCACTTACATCTCTGGCCACCAGCTCCTTCCATCTCTTACCATCTCTGGCCACCAGCTCCTTCCATCTCTTACCATCTCTGGCCACCAGCTCCTTCCAACTCTTGCCATCTCTGGCCACCAGCTACTTCCATCTCTTGCCATCTCTGGCCACCAGCTCCTTCAATCTCCTTCCATCTCTGGCCACCAGCTACTTCCATCTCTTGCCATCTCTGGCCACCAGCTACTTCCATCTCTTGCCACCAGCCACTTCCATCTCTGGCCACCAGCTCCTTCCATCTCTTACCATCTCTGGCCACCAGCTCCTTCCATCTCTTGCCATCTCTGGCCACCAGCTACTTCCATCTCTTGCCATCTCTGGCCACCAGCTCCTTTAATCTCATTCCATCTCTGGCCATCAGCTACTTCCATCTCTGGCCATCTCTGGCCACCAGCTCCTTCAATCTCCTTCCATCTCTGTCCACCATCTACTTCCACCTCTTGCCATCTATGGCCACCAGCTACTTCCATCTCTTGCCATCTCTGGCCACCAGCTACTTCCATCTCTGGCCACCAGCTCCTTCCATCTCTTACCATCTCTGGCCACCAGCTCCTTCCATCTCTGGCCACCAGCTACTTCCATCTCTTGCCATCTCTGGCCACTAGCTACTTCCATCTCTTGCCACCAGCTCCTTCCATCTCTTGCCCTCTCTGGCCACCAGCTACTTCCATCTCTGGCCACCAGCTCCTTCAATCTCCTTCCATCTCTGGCCACCAGCTCCTGATTGTTGGGCTTTCAGTTCCCCCCAGGGTGGCCTTGTGGTATGTGCTCCCCTAATTATTATACTGGAAGTGATTTTTATTCTATTTACAATCAAAGTTTATTTTTAACACACAGGATCTGATCTGCAACCTTCTCCTTCTCTCTAGATCCTGACCCGGCCCAAAGCAGGCGCCCACGATGAGGAAAGACCCACCCCCAGCTTCCTGATTGGACAATGAAGTAGCAGTAGCACACCCACGAGGTAACACCTAGACTCACCCTGTCAGCATGTTTGCTCTCAGGAACCTTCTTGGCTCCTAGGGGTTGCTTTACTAAAGGCCAATAGACTGTGCAGTTTACAAGTTGCTCCAGAGCTTAGTAAATGAGGAGAATCTTCAGTTTGCACAGAATACCCAATCACATGCAAGGAAGATAAAAAAAAAAAAACTGCATTTTTACTTGCAGATGATTAGATGATGGAAGACAGTAGAGCTCCTCCTCCTTTACTATGCTCTGGGACAACTACACTTTGCAGAGTTCTCAGTCTATTTATCTTTAGTAAATCCCTCGCTAGTGTTGCTCTCCCTGTGTGAGTCATGCTGTGCAGGGAATACAAGGTCAGCTTAGGGTAAATGTTGTGGGTACTTATATTAGCTGTATGTGGAATTCTTGTATCTGTGGTCAGAGAATACATCTGGCTAGTGTACATTCACCTATAGTGGCCTAGTTGGGGCCTTCCGGTACTGTGCCCCTGGGTTGCCCTCAGGACTTATAACTCAATGCTGTATTCTCTGACCAGTTAACATGAGAGGCGGAGATAAGGTAGAACAAAGAGTACCTGTGGACGTCCATAGAGGATGGTGGGAGTGATGCCTTGGCTGGAGAGTAATCAGCAGAACATTTATAGAGGTCAGTCAAGGCAGCTGGCAGAGATGGAATTATTATAGAAATTATTATAACCAGCGTGGAAATACCGTGCAACCACCATGCAACCACTGTGTAACCAGTGTGCCACCACCGCGTAGCCACGTTCAACCAGTGCACAACCACCGCACAACCAGTGTGCCACCACCGCACATCCACGCACAACCACTGTGGAGCCACGTGCAACCACTGCACAACCAGTGTGCGACCGCTGCATAGCCACGTGCAACCACCGCGCAAACCAGTGTGACATGTGTAAAACCAAACGCAAAACTCTTCCAAAAAATGTTTTTTTTTAAAAGCTTCAATACCGGCACCCCCCCCCCCCCCCTCCTGCCCAGGCCAATTTCCAGCTTTCAGCGCTGTCACAGTTTGAATGACAATTGCGTGGTCATGCAACACTGTACCCATATGACATTTTTATCATTTTTTTCACATAAATAGAGCTTTCTTCTGGTGGTATTTAATCACTTCTGGGGGTTTTATTGTTTGCTAAATAAACCAAAGAAAAATAAAGTGTTTTTCTTCATAAATTTATCCCAGAATGGGATTCTGGATGAGTCCTCCCATGAGGTTCCTGGCTTTCTCAAACATGTTGGAGGAGAACATACAGTGGGGAAAATAATGATTTGATCCCTTGCAGATTGTGTAAGTTTGCCCACTTACATGGCACGTTGACAGAGGTGGGTAGGGGGCAGAACCATGGGGCGGTACTGGGAGGTGGGTAGGGAGCAGAACAATGGGGCAGTACTGGGAGGTGGGTAGGTGGTGAAACCATGGCACGGTGCTCAGAGGTGGGTAGGGAGCGGAACCATGGGGCGGTACTGGGAGGTGGGTAGGGGGTGGAACCATGACATGGTGCTCAGAGGTGGGTAGGGGGCGGGACCATGGGGAGGTACTGGGAGGTGGCTAGGGGGGTGGAACCATGGGACGGTGCTCAGAGGTGGGTAGGGGGCGTAGACGAAGGGAGTTCCTGCACCTATTCTCTACTTATCTGTATATGATTGGTCTTCTCTATCTGGGTGTCAGTAAAAGTCACTCAGCACAGCGGGGCTCATTCATAGGCTGCGGCTGAACGTTGGGGTCCGGACGCAGCAGCACTCTGTGTTATGCCAGCCCACAACCTGGATTAGTAGCTGAGCCCGGAACCTCCTGTTCGGTCAGTGCCGGGAGGCAGTGCTGAGATCCTCATTGAATGGAATTGCTGGGATGGGAGAACGGGGGCACCCATTAATTTATTGGGGTACAATTCTGGTTGCTGCTGTCCACACACAGGGCCCAATGACTGTCACCGAGACGCTGAGGTACCGGGGTGTCAGTCACAGATGTTGTGTCCGGTGTGGTGTACATAACTTCCATAAAGACAGTTTTATCTGGATGAGAACAAGGATAACAGTGAATGGAGGAGAAGGTGGCAGAGTAGCGTGTACGCAGGTTGCCTATTGTATATCAGTTAGGTAGTAGCTGGCTCAGGCTGGGAAAGGGGTTAACATTTTGGACCTCAGTTCCCTGGCTTTTTGTACCCCACCTATCCACCACCCTGTGATATAATATCGGGAAGGCCGGGTTCCAGAGCTTGTCGGCTGGCTTGTGGAGATGCCGTATCAGGATGGAACAATCCTGCGCCCAGCAATCCGTCTGAAGGCACTGGGAGTCCGGAGAACTGGCAAGTCTTGGGGGAAATACCAGCTAGTAAAAAGTGCTGCATAACATTCATACACTATGAATATCCCCAAACCGTAAAACAGGGCTCAACAAATCCCAGGCGCCAGGTTGCCAAGGCGACAATAAACTGCACTGCTGCCTAAATGCTTCCACACATCCTTTTAGACCCTGGATGTCTCATTAAAGAGAAACTGTCACCAAAAAAAATCTTCACATAGGGGATGTTTTGTCTCCTATGCAATAAAAAAGTTAAAAAAAATTAAAAAAATAAAAAATTAAAGTTACAGCCAAACATATAAAATTGCCGACCCCCCCAAGAAAAATTGAGGCACCCCCACATATACACATAGCACACATCGGGGCACCTACAGTGCATCCGGAAAGTATTCACAGCGCTTCACTTTTTCCACATTTTGTAATGTTACAGCCTTATTCCAAAATGGATTAAATTCATTATTTTCCTCAGAATTCTACCAACAATACCCCATAATGACAACGTGAAAGAAGTTTATTGAAATCTTTGCAAATTTATTAAAAATAAAAAAGAAAAAAAAATTCCATGTACAGAAGTATCACAGCCTTTGCCATGACACCCCACACTGAGCTCAGGTGCCTCCTGTTTCCACTGATCATCCTTGAGATGTTTCTACAACTTGATTGGAGTCCATCTGTGGTAAATTCAGTTGATTGGACATTTGGAAAGGCACACACCTGTCTATATAAGGTCCCACAGGTAACAGTGCATGTCAGAGCACAAACCAAGCCATGAAGTCCAAGGAGTTGTCTGTAGACCTCCGAGACAGGATTGTATGGAGGCACAGATCGGGGGAAGGGTACAGAAACATTTCTGCAGCATTGAAGGTCCCAATGAGCACAGTGGCCTCCATCATCCGAGAATGGAAGAAGTTTGGAACCACCAAGACTCTTTCTAGAACGAGCCGTCTGACCAAACTGAGTGATCGGGGGAGAAGAGCCATAGTCACGGAGGTGACCAAGAACCCGATGGTCACTCTGACAGAGCTCCATCGTTTCTCTGTGTAGAGAGGAGAATCTTCCAGAAGAACAACCATCTCTGCAGCACTCCACCCAGGGCCAGATTAAGAACATCATGGGCCTGGTGCTGAGGATTTTGGTGGGGCCTTTTATAAACAATAAATAAATAAAAATGCAAACAATTTATTGTTATAACAAATTAAATTAAAGAGAGAGGGAGGATGAGAGAGAGAAAGAGAGAGAGAGAGGATGAAAGAGGTGTGAGGGGTGAGGGAGGGAGGATGAGAGAGAAAGGGGAGATGAGAGAAAGAGGATGCACATGAGCATGTGTGGAAATAACATCAACACAGCCCGGCCAAGGCAAGTGACCAAAGGCACAGAACCCAGAAGGAAGACCGGGTGAAGATGGAAGCGCCCGGGCCGGATTGATCACAGCACAGCACTGGAGGGCTCAGTCTGACAATTTAAGTGTACCCTAATGTGCTAATATGCTGTGCATACTTGTACATTATGGCATAACCTACCTCAGGGCCTCTAAAAAATAGTAATGTTAGAAAAGTTTACTACCACTTTAATATCATTGGAACCCAGGAGCCTCTCATGGGGCCCCCTACTGACCCGCATAGTTGCCAACATTTCAAAAATATTTTCAGGGACACTTTTTGTTACAAGTGTTATATTTAGAGTAGCTGACATCCTCTATGTTCATCTATACATCACAATAGTAATTACAAAATGAAATAAGTACTAATAATGGGGCAGGACAAATATGAGGACTGAGATTTCCTTTAGTTGAACTAACAAAAGTGTGCCCATTCTAGAGCTGGTAACATTGAGGATATTCAGTATAATTTTAAAGAACTGTTTTTGTGGGTAAGAGGCATAGGGGAGGAGTATGGATGGTATAAAAGTGGGAAGTATGTGCAGGTGAGGGAGAGGAATGTGGAGGGTCTAACAGTGGGCACTATGTACATGAGAGGAGTGCGGAGGGTATGGCAGAAGGCACTATGTACAGGAGAGGAGTGTGAAGAGTATGACAGTGGGCAGTATGTACAGGAGAGGAGTGTGGGGGGTATGACAGTGGGCAGTATGCACAGCAGAGGAGTGTGGAGGGTATGACAGTGAGCAGTATGTACAGGAGAGAAGTGTGGAGGGTATGACAGTGGGCACTATGTACAGGAGAGAAGTGTATGACAGCGGGCACTATGTACAGGAGAGGAGTGTGTAGGATATGACAGCGGGTGCTATGTATAGGAGAGAAGTGTGGAGGGTATGACAGTGAGCAGTATGTACAGGAGAGAAGTGTGGCGAGTATGACAGTGGGCACTATGTATAAGAGAGGAGGATGAAGTAATCTGGGAAGGAAAAATGTAAAGGATTGTGGAAGGATGTTTAGGGACTGCGTAGTGGTTAAGTGGGCCATACATGGATTGAAATTACACCAATCAAGCAGAGACCAGCCATAGTTGATCTATGTATGGGCTACCTGGTTTTACACAAGTCAACCTATTAACCGACTTGAGTACAACCAGCCTGTCAGGTTTTCCCCAAAACAATCAGTGCTGCCAGCTATAGTTAGCAACACCGATCATCGTATTCACTGGCAGAACACAATAACACTGCAGGAGTGATTCCCCCATCCACAGGTCAGCAGGTGAGAGGGTGTGTGGGGACAGGCTGGGGAGAGATACTAGTCAGTGGCTGGGTAGGCACTGGTTAGTATCAGAGCCAGATACACACAGGTTACATATGCCGCGATCGTTAGAGCGAGAGCAATAATTCTAGCCTTAGACCTCCTCTGTAACTCTAAACATGTAACCTGTAAAAAAATTTAAAGCATTGCTTAGTACACAAAAAAATCGTGCTAAGTGTTTTTTTTATGAATGAAACAGTTTCTTTCCAAAAAAAATGTTTGAAAAATTGCTGCGCAAATATCGTGCAACATAAAAAGTTGCAAAGACCACCATTTTATTCTATAGGGTGTCTGCTAAAACAATATATATAATGCTTGAGGCTTCTGAGTAATTTTCTATCAAAAAAAAAAGATTTTACATGTAGGAGAGAAGTGTCAGAATTGGCCTGGGTTGCAAGGGGTTAATTATCATAAGTTATATACAAATAATTATTATAAGCCCTGTGAGCTCATCCTCTCAGTCTGTTGCAGCGTGTTCCAGCTTGTATTTATACTGGCCGCTCTGTATGGAGCTTCTGACAGGCTGCGCAAGGAGCCCCGTATCTCCAGAACCATAGATTATAGCAGCCCCATATTTTAACCAGTGCTGGAGTATGTCTTTAGCTACCTACCCCCCACATGTGGGGTCTCTGTGACTCCTGGTCGCTGAGCTACAACCCTCAAAGTCGACCTTTTTTTTTTTTTTGGGGGGGGCAAATGGGTCTATGTTGAGAAAGGGGCCTGGAGCTGCAGCTCCAATAGCCCCTATGTTAATCCGGCCCTGACTCCACCAATCAGGCCTGTATCTACCATACAGTGGCCAGACAGGAGACACTTCTCAGTAAAAGGCACATGACAGCCCACCTGGAGTTTGCCAAAAGGCACCCAAAGGACTCTCAGACCATGAGAAACAAAATTCTCTGGTCTGATGAAACAAAGATTGAATGAACTCTTTGGCCTGAATGGCAGGCGTCATGTCTGGAGGAAACCAGGCACCGCTCATCACCTGCCCAATACCATCCCTACAGTGAAGCATGGTGGTGGAAGGATCATGCTGTTTGTGGGGTTGTTCTTCAGGAACTGTGAGACTAGTCAGGGTCGAGGGAAAGATGAAGCCAGCAATGTACAGAGACATCCTTGATGAAAACCCACTCTGGACCTCAGACTGGGGCGAAGGTTCATCTTCCAACAGGACAATGACCCTAAGCACACAGCCAAGATAACAAAGGGGTGGCTACGGGACAACTCTGTGAATGTCCTCGAGTGGCCCAGCCAGAGCCCAGACATGAACACGATTGAAGATCTCTGGAGAGATCTGAAAATGGCTGTGCACCGACGCTCCCCATCCAACCTGATGGATCTTGAGAGATCTTGCAATGAAGAATGTGAGAAACTGCCCAAAAATAGGTGTGCCAAGCTTGTAGCATCATACTTCATAGACTTGAGGCTGTAATTGGTGCCAAAGGTGCTTCACCAAAGTATTGAGCAAAGGCTGTGATACTTCTGTACATGGGATTTTTTTCCTTTTTTATTATTAATAAATTTGCAAAGATTTCAAACAAACGTCTTTCACGTTATGGGGGATTGTTTGTAGAATTTTGAGGAAAATAATGAATTTAATCCATTTTGGAATAAGGCTGTAAAATAACAAAAATGTGGAAAAAGTGAAGCGCTGTGAATACTTTCCAGATGCATACTGTATATATGATATAAGTTTATATATATATATATCACTGTTTCTCAGTATAAATTAACTCCTCATAGTAGCGATTATCTGCTGTTTTTGTACTATAAAGGCTTAATTTTATTTTTTTTTAACCCCATCATGACAAGTAAACAAAAAAAAAAAAAAAATAGATGCTGCTGCTAAAAGTCCTTTGCTGGCCATACACGTATCGTACATCTATTTGTACATTCTAAAATGTCACTTCCTTTCAACATTCAATTTTTAAAATGAATGTCATTTCTGAAGGAAAGCCGCACGCCCCATCTGAAAATACCTTCGACCACAAAGTTTTGTATTCCGCTCCTTCAAATTTTCCCGTCCCTGTGATCGAAACGTCGATTTGACCCCACTAATGATTAGAAAAATCGAATTAACGTTCTTAAAATTAAGATTTTCTTGGAAAAAAATTGTTCATGTATGGCCAGTATAAGTGACAGCAGGTGCAGGTTGTATCCATCTACCTCCCTATGACAGGGGGGGGGGGGGGGGGGGGGCAGTCTGTATAATATTATATTATTATCTTGTCTGATAATCTGCGTTTTAGGTGTTTTTTAAATAAACATTTTGATCTCGGAGTCGGATGATTCCTATCAGATTTATCCTCTAGTAATATATAGATCTCTTCTGTCTGTAATTCCTCAGAGCGATTCCCATCCATATAGCTGATTATTTATATATACCCCCTCAATATCGAATGGTCCACCTCCTTCTGGATCATGCATCAGCGCAATACAGAATGGTCCATCCTCATTCGGATTATTCCTCAGCGTAATACCGGATGGTCCACCGTCTTCTGGATCATCCATCAGCGCAGTACAAAATGGTCCATCTTCATTCGGATTATTTCCCAGCGTAATACCGAATGGTCCATCCTCATTCGGATTATTCCCCAGCGTAATACCAAATGGTCAACCTTCTTCTGGATCATGCACCAGCGCAATACCGAATGATCCACCTCCTTCTGGATCATCCATCAGAGCAATACCGAATTGTCCATCTTCATTTGGATCATTCCACAGCGCAATGGGGAGCAGCCCCCCCTTAGACAGCTCTTCAAGCGGTTCACATGAACTATCAATGAAAAGCTTCACCTTTCATAAAGTGCTTGGAAAGGGGTCCTTCGGGAAGGTGCTGTTGGCCTCCCATCCCGCCATTCAACAGAAGATGGC
The DNA here is from genome assembly GCA_028564925.1 of Lithobates sylvaticus. NCBI lineage: Eukaryota > Metazoa > Chordata > Amphibia > Anura > Ranidae > Lithobates > Lithobates sylvaticus. The sequence continues at coordinate 182,130,314 of CM053035.1, read as the reverse complement.
AGTGAAGCTGGTCAAAAAAAGAAGACTGATAAGACACCCTGAGTCTGCCCTTATAGAAAGCGCTGTAATGCAAGTCGGTGCCACCATGCCCTTCATCACTCATCTATATGCATCGTTCCAGACAAAGGTAAGTCTTTCCACTTTCCAATTTCTTGATCTCTTTCCTGTACTGTCCTCCACCACTTATCCTGACCCCCCAAAATACTCAAATGGTGACTTTTTTGGGAGTCGGAACTAACACAAGGTGAAGCCTCCCCGCTTCCCCCAATGCTTCTCTTCAGGCCTGTCTATTAGTCCTTTGGGCCCTGAATTGGAGGAGGTGGAAGGGAGCTCAACTTGTGTCCCACACCAGGTTTTATGAGAGTTCCGGCTGTAGTCCGGGAAGCAGTATATGTAAGAGCAGAACTCTAGGGCACCTCCTACAAGGCTGGAGATTGGTTAGGTCAATTGTACAGAGTAGAGGTCTTCTATAGAGAGGCTGCTACTGCTGACCTACTTTTGATATTATTTGTTGCCTGGCTGCCTCTGGCCTCAAACCTCGAGTCGCTGAGTCAGAACCAGCCTACAGCGAGGAGGACAGGAGAAGCCAGGCCTCCTGATCTACATGAGACTTCCAGGATGGTCACCAAAGTACTGATATCACTGGATCACCCCTAACAACTAGTACTGTGGTCAGGAAAGTCCAGCCATGGCGGCCTTCGTATTTTCTCTGTTTGGTTTTCCTAACTTGTGTGCGTTTCTGTATATTCCTCCACAACGTGAATCTGATGTGTGTCTATAATGAAATCTCTACCTTTTCTTTTCACAGAATCACCTGGTCTTTGCCATGGAATTCCTGAGCGGAGGCGAGCTCTTGGCATTGATAGAAAACAAAGCTCCGCTGGATCTGAGAACCCTAAGGTAAGGCCAATGACGGGTCATGCCGGAGTCGGGGGTGGATGACCACTGAGCATAGGCAGTGACGTAGTCAGGCCATCCGTAACCCGGCCATCTATACCCCTCCATTCATACCCAGTCCATCCATACCCACTCCAACCATAACCGGCCTATCCATACCCCCGTCCATCCATCCATACCCCCTCCATCCATATCCCCTCCATCCACAACTCATCCATCCATACCCTATCTATCCATGCCCTGCCCATCCATACCCCCTCCATCCATACCCCTGCCATCCATAATCAATCTATCCATACCCTGTCCATCCATAACCCCTCGGTCCATACCCCATACATCCATACCTCTTTGTACTTTTAGTCTTTATTGGTCTGTGATGACTTTGAATGCTAATTCATATTTTTCTTTCTCTATCAGATTCATCACTGCGGAAATATTATGCGGCCTGATGTTCCTGCATTCTCAAAAGATCGTACACAGGTAAGGATTAGATGTTCTTTTTTTCTGGTACCCGGGCATAAACCAGAATTGAACCCTTCCCATGTGCTGGGAGGAGCCCCACTAGAAGAGTATTTTCTTATTTTCCCCAAATTCAGTATTAATGGGTCACTCCACCAAAGCTGTCCTTGTAGTTCTGGGCAGAATCACCCCTTGGCTTCTATTTTTTGGTGAATCAGGAAGACTTTCCACCAGTTCCCAGTTGTGCTGCTTCCCATAAAGTCTCCTTCCACCTGCTGCAGAAGTCTCTGCATTCACGCAATATTCTGCTTAATGTAGGATTAATACAAAATTCAGCATTGTGAGTGAGACCTCCTCATGATAAATATAGCAGGGGAGCGGAGCTGGGAACCCCAAAACAGAGATCTTCCTGTATAAATGAAGCTGATGTCCACCCATCAATCTTCATTCTTTGAATAGATGTATATTTGTATCTTTTCTCTCTGTAATATGATGCGGTATATGCAGAGCTAACCGTTCACTTCTTTTCTTCACAGAGATCTCAAACCTGAAAACATTCTGTTGGACAGTGAAGGACACGTCAGGATTGCAGATTTCGGCTTGTCTATGGTTGGTGTCACAGAGACCAATAGGAGCACAGACCGTGCGGGTACCTTGTCATACATGGCCCCAGAGGTAAGATTTCTGATATCCTGTTATTAGATTGAATTGTAATGTGTATTATGGGATATAGAGAAGACCTAAAGGGGCTCCCCTTTCATTAAATGGAGAATTCCTCCTCTGGGGCCCCAGTTGCTTTCAGTGGGTCTCCAGGCCAGAACTATATCCAACAAAAGGGGGGAAGTTCTGAGATTTGCAGTAGTGTTGGAGCTTCTTTGTGGTGGACATTGATGCCAGGTGTAGATGGATGGATCTGTCCGGCCCGATTCACTCCTTCACAAGCTCTCACCATAGTAAGGAGAAGATTGAGCTATTGGGGTCTGTACACCTTTATCTGCCGCCTTTATTTAAAGTGTAACTCTAGGCAAAACCTTTTGGAAAGAGTGGAGGTATGGGTTCTCAACCTGTGGTCCTCCATCTATTGTTGAACTGCAATTCCCATGGGGCCTTGCAAGGCTGATAGTTGCAAGCATGACTCCCAAAGGCAGAGGCATGATGGGAATTTTGTAGTTTGGCAACAGCTGGAGGGCCACTGTCTGAGCACCCATGGGTCAGGTTTTTATTGGGGTCACCATTGCAGAGATTCACCTATTTGTACTGGTGACCATTGTCCCCGAAATGAAGAGGAAATCCAAAGTTTTGGAGTTGTCCCCTCACTTTGGGAGATGTCCTCTACAATGGGAAGTGACAGAAAATGTCTCCAATGCCAGGATTCCCAACCCTAAATGACTCAATCCACAAAAAAAAAAGGTTTTGGCTATACATACACTTTAAGCCCCACCTCCAACATCCACAAGCTCCGCCTCAGTTTGATGTATTTTGAGTACAATTGTAGAACTCCTAGGAGGCTTCATACATCCCATAAGCCAGCACTTACTTAGAGTCATATCTGTCCTCTGCCTGGCCTAGGAAGGTTCTCATCCTTTTGTTTCTCTCTCTTATGTTTCTACAGATCCTTGGAAAGTTGCCGTACTTCACCACGGTGGACTATTTCTCCTTGGGGGTGATAGTCTTTGAGATGGCGGTCGGCAGACATCCCTTCTTTAGAAACCACATGGACGTAAAAGACTTTGTGTGGATAGTATGCAACAGGCCACCTAAATACCCCGACAACATGGATCCCTGCCTTCTTGACTTATTAGAACGGGTGAGTATACCTTCTCTTCAATCCTTCCAAGGATCCCTTGTGTTAGATGGTGGGATGGAGGGAAAAAGTAAGGAAGCTGAAATATGTCACTGTCAGAATCTAATATTAAGATGGGGGGTTCTGTTGGTCACATATTGGTATTGTTCTTGCAATGTTTCTTATTGTATTTCATTCTTCTTTACAGCTCTTATGTAAAAACCAGGAGAAGAGAACGCGCCTTGTAAAGAAGCTGAGACGGCATCCATTTTTCAAGGAAATCGATTGGGCCGAGTTAGAAAAAAGAGAATTGCCCTCACCATTGAAATCAGAAACAGTAAGTATATGAATCATTCTTTTTTATTGTTCTTGGTGATCCCGCCAATAACACACTTCCTGTCCTAGGGTGACATGGATATACGTGAAAGGTGTGTTAATGGAGTGTAGTGCTTCTTTTGACCACTAGAGGGAGCTGGGCTCACCAAGCTTTGTCACAATTTTCTGTATCCCTCAGAAATATTGATGAATGTCTTCTACTCTTTGCAGATTCCTGAGGAACCAGAATATGGAAGAATCAGATTGTCACGATTCATGTCCAGGGATGATTCGGAGATGGAGGAGTCGATGCATTTCAGCTAATTTTCCTACATGAGCGACCGTTTGCAGCAGCAACCAATGGCCTCATCATCACCAGAGGGCCATTAAATTCTACGTGCGGAGTGGGAGTGGTAATATGAGAACAGAAGGAAGACCCTGTCCATCGCAGACCTCGGGATTGCGCTAGGCGCAGACCACAGGATTGCGCCAGGCGCAGACCTCGGGATTGCGCCAGGCGCAGACCTCGGGATTGCGCCAGGCGTAGACCTCGGGATTGCGCCAGGCGCAGACCTCGGGATTGCGCTAGGCGCGGACCACGGGATTGCGCCAGGCGCAGACCTCGGGATTGCGCCAGGCGCAGACCACGGGATTGCGCCAGGCTCAGACCTCGGGATTGCGCCAGGCGCAGACCTCGGGATTGCGCCAGGCTCAGACCACGGGATTGCGCCAGGCTCAGACCTCGGGATTGCGCCAGGCTCAGACCTCGGGATTGCGCCAGGCTCAGACCTCGGGATTGAGCCAGGCTCAGACCTCGGGATTGCGCCAGGCTCAGACCTCGGGATCGCGCCAGGCGCAGACCTCGGGATCGCGCCAGGCGCAGACCACGGGATTGCGCCAGGCTCAGACCTCAGGATTGTACTATGCACAGACCTCGGGATTGCACTATACACAGAGCGCAGACCTCAGGATTGCACTATGCACAGAGCTCATGATTGCACTATGCACAGAGCGCAGACCACAGGATTGCGCCAGGCGCAGACCTCAGAATTGCACTAGGCGCAGACCACAGGATTGCGCTAGGCGCAGACCTCAGGATTGCGCAAGTATCAGACCTCAGGATTGCGCTAGGCGCAGACCACAGGATTGCGCCAGGCGCAGACCACAGGATTGCGCCAGGCTCAGACCTCAGGATTGCGCTAGGCGCAGACCACAGGATTGCGCCAGGCTCAGACCTCGGGATTGCGCTAGGCGCAAACCACGGGATTACGCTAGGCGCAGACCTCGGGATTGCGCTAGGCGCAGACCACAGGATTGCGCTAGGCGCAGACCACAGGATCGCGCCAGGCTCAGACCTCGGGATCGCGCCAGGCACAGACCTTGGGATTGCGCTAGGCACAGACCTCGGGATTGCGCTAGGCGCAGACCTCGGGATTGCGCTAGGCGCAGACCACAGGATTGCGCTAGGCGCAGACCACAGGATTGCGCTAGGCGCAGACCACAGGATTGCGCTTGGCGCAGACCACAGGATCGCGCTAGGCACAGACCACAGGATTGCGCTAGGCGCAGACCTCAGGATTGTACTATGCACAGACCTCAGGATTGCACTATACACAGAGCGCAGACCACAGGATTGCACTATGCACAGAGCTCAGACCTCAGGATTGCACTAGGCGCAGACCACAGGATTGCGCTAGGCGCAGACCTCAGGATTGCGCAAGGATCAGACCTCAGGATTGCGCTAGGCGCAGACCACAGGATTGCGCTAGGCGCAGACCACAGGATTGCGCTAGGCTCAGACCTCAGGATTGCGCTAGGCGCAGACCACAGGATTGCGCCAGGCTCAGACCTCAGGATTGCGCTAGGCGCAGACCACAGGATTGCGCCAGGCTCAGACCTCGGGATTGCGCTAGGCGCAAACCTCGGGATTACGCTAGGCGCAGACCACGGGATTGCGCTAGGCGCAGACCTCAGGATTGCGCTAGGCGCAGACCACAGGATTGCGCTAGGCGCAGACCACAGGATTGCGCTAGGCGCAGACCACAGGATTGCGCTAGGCGCAGACCACAGGATTGCGCTAGGCTCAGACCTCAGGATTGCACTATGCACAGACCTCAGGATTGCACTATGCACAGAGCGCAGACCTCAGGATTGCACTATGCACAGAGCTCATGATTGCACTATGCACAGAGCGCAGACCTCAGGATTGCGCTAGGCTCAGACCACAGGATTGCGCTAGGCGCAGACCACAGGATTGCGCTGGGCGCAGACCACAGGATTGCGCTGGGCGCAGACCACAGGATTGCGCTGGGCGCAGACCTCAGGATTGCGCTGGGCGCAGACCACAGGATTGCGCTGGGCGCAGACCTCGGGATTGCGCTAGGCAAAGACCACAGGATTGCGCTAGGCGCAGACCTCGGGATTGCACTAGGCGCAGACCACAGGATTGCGCTAGGCTCAGACCTCAGGATTGCGCAAGTATCAGACCTCAGGATTGCTCTAGGTGCAGACCACAGGATTGCGCTAGGCGCAAACCACGGGATTGCGCTAGGCGCAGACCTCGGGATTGCGCTAGGCGCAGACCTCGGGATTGCGCTAGGCGCAGACCACGGGATTGCGCTAGGCGCAGACCTCGGGATTGCGCTAGGCGCAGACCTCGGGATTGCGCTAGGCGCAGACCACGGGATTGCGCCAGGCTCAGACCTCGGGATTGCGCCAGGCTCAGACCTCGGGATTGCGCCAGGCTCAGACCACAGGATTGCGCTAGGCGCAGACCACGGGATTGCGCTAGGCGCAGACCTCGGGATTGCGCTAGGCGCAGACCTCGGGATTGCGCTAGGCGCAGACCACGGGATTGCGCCAGGCTCAGACCTCGGGATTGCGCCAGGCTCAGACCTCGGGATTGCGCCAGGCTCAGACCACAGGATTGCGCTTGGCGCAGACCTCAGGATCGCGCTAGGCGCAGACCACAGGATTGCGCTAGGCGCAGACCTCAGGATTGCACTATACACAGAGCGCAGACCTCAGGATTGCACTATGCACAGAGCTCATGATTGCACTATACACAGAGCGCAGACCTCAGGATTGGGCTAGGCGCAGACCCCAGGATTGCGCTAGGCCCAGACCTCAGGATTGCGCTAGGCAAAGACCACAGGATCGCGCTAGGCGCAGACCTCAGGATTGCACTATGCACAGACCTCAGGATTGCACTATACACAGAGCGCAGACCTCAGGATTGCACTATGCACAGAGCTCATGATTGCACTATGCACAGAGCGCAGACCTCAGGATTGCGCTAGGCAAAGACCACAGGATCGCGCTAGGCGCAGACCTCAGGATTGCACTATGCACAGACCTCAGGATTGCACTATACACAGAGCGCAGACCTCAGGATTGCACTATGCACAGAGCTCATGATTGCACTATGCACAGAGCGCAGACCTCAGGATTGCGCTAGGCTCAGACCACAGGATTGCGCTGGGCGCAGACCACAGGATTGCGCTGGGCGCAGACCACAGGATTGCGCTGGGCGCAGACCTCAGGATTGCGCTGGGCGCAGACCTCAGGATTGCGCTGGGCGCAGACCTCAGGATTGCGCTAGGCAAAGACCACAGGATTGCGCTAGGCGCAGACCTCGGGATTGCACTAGGCGCAGACCACAGGATTGCGCTAGGCTCAGACCTCAGGATTGCGCAAGTATCAGACCTCAGGATTGCGCTAGGCGCAGACCACAGGATTGCGCTAGGCGCAGACCACAGGATTGCGCTAGGCTCAGACCTCAGGATTGCGGAAGTATCAGACCTCGGGATCGCGCCAGGCGCAGACCTCAGGATCGCGCTAGGCGCAGACCTCGGGATTGCGCTAGGCGCAGACCACGGGATTGCGCCAGGCTCAGACCTCGGGATTGCGCCAGGCTCAGACCTCGGGATTGCGCCAGGCGCAGACCTCGGGATTGCGCCAGGCGCAGACCACGGGATTGCGCTAGGCGCAGACCTCGGGATTGCGCCAGGCTCAGACCTCGGGATTGCGCCAGGCTCAGACCTCGGGATTGCGCCAGGCACAGACCTCGGGATTGCGCTAGGATCAGACCTCGGGATTGCGCTAGGCGCAGACCACAGGATCGCGCTTGGCGCAGACCACAGGATCGCGCTAGGCACAGACCACAGGATCGCGCTAGGCGCAGACCACAGGATCGCGCTAGGCGCAGACCACAGGATCGCGCTTGGCGCAGACCACAGGATCGCGCTAGGCACAGACCACAGGATTGCGCTAGGCGCAGACCTCAGGATTGTACTATGCACAGACCTCGGGATTGCACTATACACAGAGCGCAGACCTCAGGATTGCACTATGCACAGAGCTCGTGATTGCACTATGCACAGAGCGCAGACCACAGGATTGCGCCAGGCGCAGACCTCAGGATTGCACTAGGCGCAGACCACAGGATTGCGCTAGGCGCAGACCTCAGGATCGCGCAAGTATCAGACCTCAGGATTGCGCTAGGCGCAGACCACAGGATTGCGCCAGGCTCAGACCTCAGGATTGCGCTAGGCGCAGACCACAGGATTGCGCCAGGCTCAGACCTCGGGATTGCGCTAGGCGCAAACCACGGGATTGCGCTAGGCGCAAACCACGGGACTGCGCTAGGCGCAGACCACAGGATTGCGCTAGGCGCAGACCACAGGATCGCGCTAGGCGCAGACCTCAGGATTGCACTATGCACAGACCTCAGGATTGCACTATACACAGAGCGCAGACCTCAGGATTGCACTATGCACAGAGCTCATGATTGCACTATGCACAGAGCGCAGACCTCAGGATTGCGCTAGGCTCAGACCACAGGATTGCGCTAGGCGCAGACCCCAGGATTGCACTGGGCGCAGACCACAGGATTGCGCTGGGCGCAGACCTCAGGATTGCGCTGGGCGCAGACCACAGGATTGCGCTGGGCGCAGACCTCAGGATTGCGCTAGGCAAAGACCACAGGATTGCACTAGGCGCAGACCTCGGGATTGCGCTAGGCGCAGACCACAGGATTGCGCTAGGCTCAGACCTCAGGATTGCGCAAGTATCAGACCTCAGGATTGCGCTAGGCGCAGACCACAGGATTGCGCTAGGCGCAAACCACGGGATTGCGCTAGGCGCAGACCTCAGGATTGCGCTAGGCGCAGACCACAGGATTGCGCTAGGCGCAGACCACAGGATTGCGCTTGGCGCAGACCTCAGGATCGCGCTAGGCGCAGACCACAGGATTGCGCTAGGCGCAGACCTCAGGATTGCACTATACACAGAGCGCAGACCTCAGGATTGCACTATGCACAGAACTCATGATTGCACTATACACAGAGCGCAGACCTCAGGATTGGGCTAGGCGCAGACCCCAGGATTGCGCTAGGCCCAGACCTCAGGATTGCGCTAGGCGCAGACCTCAGGATTGCGCTAGGCAAAGACCACAGGATCGCGCTAGGCGCAGACCTCAGGATTGCACTATGCACAGACCTCAGGATTGCACTATACACAGAGCGCAGACCTCAGGATTGCACTATGCACAGAGCTCATGATTGCACTATGCACAGAGCGCAGACCTCAGGATTGCGCTAGGCTCAGACCACAGGATTGCGCTGGGCGCAGACCTCAGGATTGTACTATGCACAGACCTCGGGATTGCACTATACACAGAGCGCAGACCTCAGGATTGCACTATGCACAGAGCTCATGATTGCACTATGCACAGAGCGCAGACCACAGGATTGCGCCAGGCGCAGACCTCAGGATTGCACTAGGCGCAGACCACAGGATTGCGCTAGGCGCAGACCTCAGGATCGCGCAAGTATCAGACCTCAGGATTGCGCTAGGCACAGACCACAGGATTGCGCCAGGCTCAGACCTCAGGATTGCGCTAGGCGCAGACCACAGGATTGCGCCAGGCTCAGACCTCGGGATTGCGCTAGGCGCAAACCACGGGATTGCGCTAGGCGCAAACCACGGGATTGCGCTAGGCGCAGACCTCGGGATTGCGCTAGGCGCAGACCACAGGATTGCGCTAGGCGCAGACCACAGGATCGCGCTAGGCGCAGACCTCAGGATTGCACTATGCGCAGACCTCAGGATTGCACTATACACAGAGCGCAGACCTCAGGATTGCACTATGCACAGAGCTCATGATTGCACTATGCACAGAGCGCAGACCTCAGGATTGCGCTAGGCTCAGACCACAGGATTGCGCTAGGCGCAGACCCCAGGATTGCGCTGGGCGCAGACCACAGGATTGCGCTGGGCGCAGACCACAGGATTGCGCTGGGCGCAGACCACAGGATTGCGCTGGGCGCAGACCTCAGGATTGCGCTGGGCGCAGACCACAGGATTGCGCTGGGCGCAGACCTCAGGATTGCGCTAGGCAAAGACCACAGGATTGCGCTAGGCAAAGACCACAGGATTGCGCAAGTATCAGACCTCAGGATTGCGCTAGGCGCAGACCACAGGATTGCGCTAGGCGCAAACCACGGGATTGCGCTAGGCGCAGACCACAGGATTGCGCTGGGCGCAGACCTCAGGATTGCGCTAGGCGCAGACCACAGGATTGCGCTAGGCTCAGACCTCAGGATTGCGCAAGTATCAGACCTCAGGATTGCGCTAGGCGCAGACCACAGGATTGCGCTAGGCGCAAACCACGGGATTGCGCTAGGCGCAGACCTCAGGATTGCGCTAGGCGCAGACCACAGGATTGCGCTAGGCGCAGACCACAGGATTGCGCTTGGCGCAGACCTCAGGATCGCGCTAGGCGCAGACCACAGGATTGCGCTAGGCGCAGACCTCAGGATTGCACTATACACAGAGCGCAGACCTCAGGATTGGGCTAGGCGCAGACCCCAGGATTGCGCTAGGCCCAGACCTCAGGATTGCGCTAGGCAAAGACCACAGGATTGCGCTAGGCGCAGACCTCATGATTGCACTATACACAGAGCGCAGACCTCAGGATTGGGCTAGGCGCAGACCCCAGGATTGCGCTAGGCCCAGACCTCAGGATTGCGCTAGGCAAAGACCACAGGATCGCGCTAGGCGCAGACCTCAGGATTGCACTATGCACAGACCTCAGGATTGCACTATACACAGAGCGCAGACCTCAGGATTGCACTATGCACAGAGCTCATGATTGCACTATGCACAGAGCGCAGACCTCAGGATTGCGCTAGGCTCAGACCACAGGATTGTGCTGGGCGCAGACCACAGGATTGCGCTAGGCGCAGACCACAGGATTGCGCCAGGCTCAGACCTCGGGATTGCGCCAGGCTCAGACCTCGGGATTGCGCCAGGCACAGACCTCGGGATTGCGCTAGGCGCAGACCTCAGGATAGCGCTAGGCGCAGCCCACAGGATTGCGCTAGGCGCAAACCACGGGATTGCGCTAGGCGCAGACCTCAGGATTGCGCTAGGCGCAGACCACAGGATTGCGTTTGGCGCAGACCACAGGATTGCGCTAGGCGCAGACCTCAGGATTGCACTATACACAGAGCGCAGACCTCAGGATTGCACTATGCACAGAGCTCATGATTGCACTATACACAGAGCGCAGACCTCAGGATTGCGCTAGGCGCAGACCCCAGGATTGCGCTAGGCCCAGACCTCAGGATTGCGCTAGGCGCAGACCTCAGGATTGCGCTAGGCAAAGACCACAGGATCGCGCTAGGCGCAGACCTCAGGATTGCACTATGCACAGACCTCAGGATTGCACTATACACAGAGCGCAGACCTCAGGATTGCACTATGCACAGAGCTCACGATTGCACTATGCACAGAGCGCAGACCTCAGGATTGCGCTAGGCTCAGACCACAGGATTGCGCTGGGCGCAGACCACAGGATTGCGCTGGGCGCAGACCTCAGGATTGCGCTGGGCGCAGACCTCAGGATTGCGCTAGGCAAAGACCACAGGATTGCGCTAGGCGCAGACCTCGGGATTGCACTAGGCGCAGACCACAGGATTGCGCTAGGCTCAGACCTCAGGATTGCGCAAGTATCAGACCTCGGGATCGCGCCAGGCACAGACCTCGGGATCGCGCCAGGCACAGACCTCGGGATTGCGCTAGGCGCAGACCACAGGATCGCGCTTGGCGCAGACCACAGGATCGCGCTTGGCGCAGACCACAGGATCGCGCCAGGCTCAGACCTCGGGATCGCGCCAGGCGCAGACCTCAGGATCGCTCTAGGCGCAGACCTCAGGATTGCGCTAGGCGCAGCCAGGCTCAGACCTCGGGATTGCGCTAGGCTCAGACCTCGGGATTGCGCTAGGCACAGACCTCGGGATTGTACTATGCACAGACCTCGGGATTGCACTATACACAGAGCGCAGACCTCAGGATTGCACTATGCACAGAGCTCATGATTGCACTATGCACAGAGCGCAGACCTCGGGATTGCGCCAGGCGCAGACCTCAGAATTGCACTAGGCGCAGACCACAGGATTGCGCCAGGCGCAGACCTCAGGAGCGCGCAGACCTCAGGATTGCGCAAGTATCAGACCTCAGGATTGCGCTAGGCGCAGACCACAGGATTGCGCTAGGCGCAAACCACGGGATTGCGCTAGGCGCAGACCTCAGGATTGCGCTAGGCGCAGACCTCGGGATTGCGCTAGGCGCAGACCACAGGATTGCGCTAGGCGCAGACCACGGGATTGCGCTAGGCGCAGACCACGGGATTGCGCTAGGCGCAGACCTCGGGATTGCGCTAGGCGCAGACCTCGGGATTGCGCTAGGCGCAGACCTCAGGATTGCGCCAGGCGCAGACCACAGGATTGCGCCAGGCTCAGACCTCGGGATTGCGCTAGGCTCAGACCTAGGCGCAGACCACAGGATTGCGCTAGGCTCAGACCTCAGGATTGCGCAAGTATCAGACCTCGGGATTGCGCCAGGCGCAGACCTCGGGATTGCGCTAGGCGCAGACCACAGGATAGCGCGTGGCGCAGACCACAGGATCGCGCCAGGCTCAGACCTCGGGATCGCGCCAGGCGCAGACCTCAGGATCGCGCTAGGCGCAGACCTCAGGATTGCGCTAGGCGCAGCCAGGCTCAGACCTCGGGATTGCGCTAGGCTCAGACCTCGGGATTGCGCTAGGCACAGACCTCGGGATTGTACTATGCACAGACCTCGGGATTGCACTATACACAGAGCGCAGACCTCAGGATTGCACTATGCACAGAGCTCATGATTGCACTATGCACAGAGCGCAGACCTCGGGATTGCGCCAGGCGCAGACCTCAGAATTGCACTAGGCGCAGACCACAGGATTGCGCCAGGCGCAGACCTCAGGATTGCGCAAGTATCAGACCTCAGGATTGCGCAAGTATCAGACCTCAGGATTGCGCTAGGCGCAGACCACAGGATTGCGCTAGGCGCAAACCACGGGATTGCGCTAGGCGCAGACCTCGGGATTGCGCTAGGCGCAGACCTCGGGATTGCGCTAGGCGCAGACCTCGGGATTGCGCTAGGCGCAGACCACGGGATTGCGCTAGGCGCAGACCTCGGGATTGCGCTAGGCGCAGACCACGGGATTGCGCTAGGCGCAGACCACGGGATTGCGCCAGGCGCAGACCACGGGATAGCGCCAGGCTCAGACCTCGGGATCGCGCCAGGCGCAGACCTCGGGATCGCGCCAGGCTCAGACCTCGGGATCGCGCTAGGCGCAGACCTCGGGATTGCGCTAGGCGCAGACCTCAGGATTGCGCCAGGCGCAGACCACAGGATTGCGCCAGGCTCAGACCTCGGGATTGCGCTAGGCTCAGACCTCGGGATTGCGCCAGGCTTAGACCTCGGGATTGCGCTAGGCGCAGACCACGGGATTGCGCCAGGCTCAGACCTCGGGATTGCGCCAGGCTCAGACCTCGGGATTGCGCTAGGCACAGACCTCGGGATTGCGCTAGGCGCAGACCTCAGGATTGCGCTAGGCGCAGACCACAGGATTGCGCTAGGCGCAGACCACAGGATCACGCTTGGCGCAGACCACAGGATCGCGCTAGGCACAGACCACAGGATTGCGCTAGGCGCAGACCTCAGGATTGTACTATGCACAGACCTCGGGATTGCACTATACACAGAGCGCAGACCTCAGGATTGCACTATGCACAGAGCTCATGATTGCACTATGCACAGAGCGCAGACCACAGGATTGCGCCAGGCGCAGACCTCAGAATTGCACTAGGCGCAGACCACAGGATTGCGCTAGGCGCAGACCTCAGGATTGCGCAAGTATCAGACCTCAGGATTGCGCTAGGCGCAGACCACAGGATTGCGCCAGGCGCAGACCACAGGATTGCGCCAGGCTCAGACCTCAGGATTGCGCTAGGCGCAGACCACAGGATTGCGCCAGGCTCAGACCTCGGGATTGCGCTAGGCGCAAACCACGGGATTGCGCTAGGCGCAGACCTCGGGATCGCGCTAGGCGCAGACCACAGGATCGCGCTAGGCGCAGACCACAGGATCGCGCTAGGCGCAGACCTCAGGATTGCACTATGCACAGACCTCAGGATTGCACTATACACAGAGCGCAGACCTCAGGATTGCACTATGCATAGAGCTCATGATTGCACTATGCACAGAGCGCAGACCTCAGGATTGCGCTAGGCTCAGACCACAGGATTGCGCTAGGCGCAGACCCCAGGATTGCGCTGGGCGCAGACCACAGGATTGCGCTGGGCGCAGACCACAGGATTGCGCTGGGCGCAGACCTCAGGATTGCGCTGGGCGCAGACCACAGGATTGCGCTGGGCGCAGACCTCAGGATTGCGCTAGGCAAAGACCACAGGATTGCGCTAGGCGCAGACCTCGGGATTGCACTAGGCGCAGACCACAGGATTGCGCTAGGCTCAGACCTCAGGATTGCGCAAGTATCAGACCTCAGGATTGCGCTAGGCGCAAACCACAGGATTGCGCCAGGCTCAGACCTCAGGATTGCGCTAGGCGCAGACCACAGGATTGCGCCAGGCTCAGACCTCGGGATTGCGCTAGGCACAGACCTCGGGATTGCGCTAGGCGCAGACCTCGGGATTGCGCTAGGCGCAGACCACAGGATTGCGCCAGGCTCAGACCTCGGGATTGCGCTAGGCTCAGACCTCGGGATTGCACTAGGCGCAGACCACAGGATTGCGCTAGGCGCAGACCTCAGGATTGCGCAAGTATCAGACCTCAGGATTGCGCTAGGCGCAGACCACAGGATTGCGCCAGGCGCAGACCACAGGATTGCGCCAGGCTCAGACCTCAGGATTGCGCTAGGCGCAGACCACAGGATTGCGCCAGGCTCAGACCTCGGGATTGCGCTAGGCGCAAACCACGGGATTGCGCTAGGCGCAGACCACGGGATTGCGCTATGCACAGACCTCGGGATTGCACTATACACAGAGCGCAGACCTCAGGATTGCGCTAGGCTCAGACCACAGGATTGCGCTGGGCGCAGACCTCAGGATTGTACTATGCACAGACCTCGGGATTGCACTATACACAGAGCGCAGACCTCAGGATTGCACTATGCACAGAGCTCATGATTGCACTATGCACAGAGCGCAGACCACAGGATTGCGCCAGGCGCAGACCTCAGGATTGCACTAGGCGCAGACCACAGGATTGCGCTAGGCGCAGACCTCAGGATCGCGCAAGTATCAGACCTCAGGATTGCGCTAGGCACAGACCACAGGATTGCGCCAGGCTCAGACCTCAGGATTGCGCTAGGCGCAGACCACAGGATTGCGCCAGGCTCAGACCTCGGGATTGCGCTAGGCGCAAACCACGGGATTGCGCTAGGCGCAAACCACGGGATTGCGCTAGGCGCAGACCTCGGGATTGCGCTAGGCGCAGACCACAGGATTGCGCTAGGCGCAGACCACAGGATCGCGCTAGGCGCAGACCTCAGGATTGCACTATGCGCAGACCTCAGGATTGCACTATACACAGAGCGCAGACCTCAGGATTGCACTATGCACAGAGCTCATGATTGCACTATGCACAGAGCGCAGACCTCAGGATTGCGCTAGGCTCAGACCACAGGATTGCGCTGGGCGCAGACCACAGGATTGCGCTGGGCGCAGACCACAGGATTGCGCTGGGCGCAGACCTCAGGATTGCGCTGGGCGCAGACCACAGGATTGCGCTGGGCGCAGACCTCAGGATTGCGCTAGGCAAAGACCACAGGATTGCGCTAGGCAAAGACCACAGGATTGCGCAAGTATCAGACCTCAGGATTGCGCTAGGCGCAGACCACAGGATTGCGCTAGGCGCAAACCACGGGATTGCGCTAGGCGCAGACCACAGGATTGCGCTGGGCGCAGACCTCAGGATTGCGCTAGGCGCAGACCACAGGATTGCGCTAGGCTCAGACCTCAGGATTGCGCAAGTATCAGACCTCAGGATTGCGCTAGGCGCAGACCACAGGATTGCGCTAGGCGCAAACCACGGGATTGCGCTAGGCGCAGACCTCAGGATTGCGCTAGGCGCAGACCACAGGATTGCGCTAGGCGCAGACCACAGGATTGCGCTTGGCGCAGACCTCAGGATCGCGCTAGGCGCAGACCACAGGATTGCGCTAGGCGTAGACCTCAGGATTGCACTATACACAGAGCGCAGACCTCAGGATTGCACTATGCACAGAGCTCATGATTGCACTATACACAGAGCGCAGACCTCAGGATTGGGCTAGGCGCAGACCCCAGGATTGCGCTAGGCCCAGACCTCAGGATTGCGCTAGGCGCAGACCTCAGGATTGCGCTAGGCAAAGACCACAGGATCGCGCTAGGCGCAGACCTCAGGATTGCACTATGCACAGACCTCAGGATTGCACTATACACAGAGCGCAGACCTCAGGATTGCACTATGCACAGAGCTCACGATTGCACTATGCACAGAGCGCAGACCTCAGGATTGCGCTAGGCTCAGACCACAGGATTGCGTTGGGCGCAGACCACAGGATTGCGCTGGGCGCAGACCTCAGGATTGCGGTGGGCGCAGACCACAGGATTGCGCTGGGCGCAGACCTCAGGATTGCGCTGGGCGCAGACCTCAGGATTGCGCTAGGCAAAGACCACAGGATTGCGCTAGGCGCAGACCTCGGGATTGCACTAGGCGCAGACCACAGGATTGCGCTAGGCTCAGACCTCAGGATTGCGCAAGTATCAGACCTCGGGATCGCGCCAGGCACAGACCTCGGGATCGCGCCAGGCACAGACCTCGGGATTGCGCTAGGCGCAGACCACAGGATCGCGCTTGGCGCAGACCACAGGATCGCGCTTGGCGCAGACCACAGGATCGCGCCAGGCTCAGACCTCGGGATCGCGCCAGGCGCAGACCTCAGGATCGCGCTAGGCGCAGACCTCAGGATTGCGCTAGGCGCAGCCAGGCTCAGACCTCGGGATTGCGCTAGGCTCAGACCTCGGGATTGCGCTAGGCACAGACCTCGGGATTGTACTATGCACAGACCTCGGGATTGCACTATACACAGAGCGCAGACCTCAGGATTGCACTATGCACAGAGCTCATGATTGCACTATGCACAGAGCGCAGACCTCGGGATTGCGCCAGGCGCAGACCTCAGAATTGCACTAGGCGCAGACCACAGGATTGCGCCAGGCGCAGACCTCAGGATTGCGCAAGTATCAGACCTCAGGATTGCGCAAGTATCAGACCTCAGGATTGCGCTAGGCGCAGACCACAGGATTGCGCTAGGCGCAAACCACGGGATTGCGCTAGGCGCAGACCTCGGGATTGCGCTAGGCGCAGACCTCGGGATTGCGCTAGGCGCAGACCACGGGATTGCGCTAGGCGCAGACCTCGGGATTGCGCTAGGCGCAGACCTCGGGATTGCGCTAGGCGCAGACCACGGGATTGCGCTAGGCGCAAACCACGGGATTGCGCTAGGCGCAGACCTCGGGATTGCGCTAGGCGCAGACCTCGGGATTGCGCTAGGCGCAAACCACGGGATTGCGCTAGGCGCAGACCTCGGGATTGCGCTAGGCGCAGACCTCGGGATTGCGCTAGGCGCAGACCACGGGATTGCGCTAGGCGCAGACCTCGGGATTGCGCTAGGCGCAGACCACGGGATTGCGCTAGGCGCAGACCACAGGATTGCGCTAGGCGCAGACCACAGGATCGCGCTTGGCGCAGACCACAGGATCGCGCTAGGCACAGACCACAGGATTGCGCTAGGCGCAGACCTCAGGATTGTACTATGCACAGACCTCGGGATTGCACTATACACAGAGCGCAGACCTCAGGATTGCACTATGCACAGAGCTCATGATTGCACTATGCACAGAGCGCAGACCACAGGATTGCGCCAGGCGCAGACCTCAGAATTGCACTAGGCGCAGACCACAGGATTGCGCTAGGCGCAGACCTCAGGACTGCGCAAGTATCAGACCTCAGGATTGCGCTAGGCGCAGACCACAGGATTGCGCCAGGCGCAGACCACAGGATTGCGCCAGGCTCAGACCTCAGGATTGCGCTAGGCGCAGACCACAGGATTGCGCCAGGCTCAGACCTCGGGATTGCGCTAGGCGCAAACCACGGGATTGCGCTAGGCGCAGACCTCGGGATCGCGCTAGGCGCAGACCACAGGATCGCGCTAGGCGCAGACCACAGGATCGCGCTAGGCGCAGACCTCAGGATTGCACTATGCACAGACCTCAGGATTGCACTATACACAGAGCGCAGACCTCAGGATTGCACTATGCATAGAGCTCATGATTGCACTATGCACAGAGCGCAGACCTCAGGATTGCGCTAGGCTCAGACCACAGGATTGCGCTAGGCGCAGACCCCAGGATTGCGCTGGGCGCAGACCACAGGATTGCGCTGGGCGCAGACCACAGGATTGCGCTGGGCGCAGACCTCAGGATTGCGCTGGGCGCAGACCACAGGATTGCGCTGGGCGCAGACCTCAGGATTGCGCTAGGCAAAGACCACAGGATTGCGCTAGGCGCAGACCTCGGGATTGCACTAGGCGCAGACCACAGGATTGCGCTAGGCTCAGACCTCAGGATTGCGCAAGTATCAGACCTCAGGATTGCGCTAGGCGCAAACCACAGGATTGCGCCAGGCTCAGACCTCAGGATTGCGCTAGGCGCAGACCACAGGATTGCGCCAGGCTCAGACCTCGGGATTGCGCTAGGCACAGACCTCGGGATTGCGCTAGGCGCAGACCTCAGGATTGCGCTAGGCGCAGACCACAGGATTGCGCCAGGCTCAGACCTCGGGATTGCGCTAGGCTCAGACCTCGGGATTGCACTAGGCGCAGACCACAGGATTGCGCTAGGCGCAGACCTCAGGATTGCGCAAGTATCAGACCTCAGGATTGCGCTAGGCGCAGACCACAGGATTGCGCCAGGCGCAGACCACAGGATTGCGCCAGGCTCAGACCTCAGGATTGCGCTAGGCGCAGACCACAGGATTGCGCCAGGCTCAGACCTCGGGATTGCGCTAGGCGCAAACCACGGGATTGCGCTAGGCGCAGACCACGGGATTGCGCTATGCACAGACCTCGGGATTGCACTATACACAGAGCGCAGACCTCAGGATTGCACTATGCACAGAGCTCATGATTGCACTATGCACAGAGCGCAGACCTCAGGATTGCGCTAGGCTCAGACCACAGGATTGCGCTAGGCGCAGACCCCAGGATTGCGCTGGGCGCAGACCACAGGATTGCGCTGGGCGCAGACCACAGGATTGCGCTGGGCGCAGACCACAGGATTGCGCTGGGCGCAGACCTCAGGATTGCGCTGGGCGCAGACCACAGGATTGCGCTGGGCGCAGACCTCAGGATTGCGCTAGGCAAAGACCACAGGATTGCGCTAGGCGCAGACCTCGGGATTGCCCTAGGCGCAGACCACAGGATTGCGCTAGGCTCAGACCTCAGGATTGCGCAAGTATCAGACCTCAGGATTGCGCTAGGCGCAAACCACAGGATTGCGCCAGGCTCAGACCTCAGGATTGCGCTAGGCGCAGACCACAGGATTGCGCCAGGCTCAGACCTCGGGATTGCGCTAGGCGCAAACCACGGGATTGCGCTAGGCGCAGACCTCGGGATTGCGCTAGGCGCAGACCACAGGATTGCGCTAGGCGCAGACCTCAGGATTGCACTATGCTCAGACCTCAGGATTGCACTATACACAGAGCGCAGACCTCAGGATTGCACTATGCACAGAGCTCATGATTGCACTATGCACAGAGCGCAGACCTCAGGATTGCGCTAGGCTCAGACCACAGGATTGCGCTAGGCGCAGACCCCAGGATTGCAGTGGGCGCAGACCATAGGATTGCGCTGGGCGCAGACCACAGGATTGCGCTGGGCGCAGACCTCGGGATTGCGCTAGGCTCAGACCTCGGGATTGCACTAGGCGCAGACCACAGGATTGCGCTAGGCGCAGACCTCAGGATTGCGCAAGTATCAGACCTCAGGATTGCGCTAGGCGCAGACCACAGGATTGCGCCAGGCGCAGACCACAGGATTGCGCCAGGCTCAGACCTCAGGATTGCGCTAGGCGCAGACCACAGGATTGCGCCAGGCTCAGACCTCGGGATTGCGCTAGGCGCAAACCACGGGATTGCGCTAGGCGCAGACCACGGGATTGCGCTAGGCGCAGACCTCGGGATTGCGCTAGGCGCAGACCTCGGGATTGCGCTAGGCGCAGACCACGGGATTGCGCTAGGCGCAGACCACGGGATTGCGCCAGGCTCAGACCTCGGGATCGCGCTAGGCGCAGACCTCGGGATCGCGCCAGGCTCAGACCTCGGGATTGCGCTAGGCACAGACCTCGGGATTGCGCTAGGCGCAGACCTCAGGATTGCGCTAGGCGCAGACCACGGGATTGCGCCAGGCTCAGACCTCGGGATTGCGCCAGGCTCAGACCTCGGGATTGCGCCAGGCTCAGACCTCGGGATTGCGCCAGGCTTAGACCTCGGGATTGCGCTAGGCGCAGACCACGGGATTGCGCCAGGCTCAGACCTCGGGATTGCGCCAGGCTCAGACCTCGGGATTGCGCTAGGCACAGACCTCGGGATTGCGCTAGGCGCAGACCTCAGGATTGCGCTAGGCGCAGACCACAGGATTGCGCTAGGCGCAGACCACAGGATCGCGCTTGGCGCAGACCACAGGATCGCGCTAGGCGCAGACCACAGGATTGCGCTAGGCGCAGACCTCAGGATTGTACTATGCACAGACCTCGGGATTGCACTATACACAGAGCGCAGACCTCAGGATTGCACTATGCACAGAGCTCATGATTGCACTATGCACAGAGCGCAGACCACAGGATTGCGCCAGGCGCAGACCTCAGAATTGCACTAGGCGCAGACCACAGGATTGCGCTAGGCGCAGACCTCAGGATTGCGC
This sequence comes from Lithobates sylvaticus, assembly GCA_028564925.1. Classification (NCBI taxonomy): domain Eukaryota; kingdom Metazoa; phylum Chordata; class Amphibia; order Anura; family Ranidae; genus Lithobates; species Lithobates sylvaticus. The sequence continues at coordinate 182,109,492 of CM053035.1, read as the reverse complement.
AAGTATCAGACCTCAGGATTGCGCTAGGCGCAGACCACAGGATTGCGCCAGGCGCAGACCACAGGATTGCGCCAGGCTCAGACCTCAGGATTGCGCTAGGCGCAGACCACAGGATTGCGCCAGGCTCAGACCTCGGGATTGCGCTAGGCGCAAACCACGGGATTGCGCTAGGCGCAGACCTCGGGATTGCGCTAGGCGCAGACCACAGGATTGCGCTAGGCGCAGACCACAGGATCGCGCTAGGCGCAGACCTCAGGATTGCTCTATGCACAGACCTCAGGATTGCACTATACACAGAGCGCAGACCTCAGGATTGCACTATGCACAGAGCTCATGATTGCACTATGCACAGAGCGCAGACCTCAGGATTGCGCTAGGCTCAGACCACAGGATTGCGCTAGGCGCAGACCCCAGGATTGCGCTGGGCGCAGACCACAGGATTGCGCTGGGCGCAGACCACAGGATTGCGCTGGGCGCAGACCTCAGGATTGCGCTGGGCGCAGACCTCAGGATTGCGCTGGGCGCAGACCTCAGGATTGCGCTAGGCAAAGACCACAGGATTGCGCTAGGCGCAGACCTCGGGATTGCACTAGGCGCAGACCACAGGATTGCGCTAGGCTCAGACCTCAGGATTGCGCAAGTATCAGACCTCAGGATTGCGCTAGGCGCAAACCACAGGATTGCGCCAGGCTCAGACCTCAGGATTGCGCTAGGCGCAGACCACAGGATTGCGCCAGGCTCAGACCTCGGGATTGCGCTAGGCGCAAACCACGGGATTGCGCTAGGCGCAGACCTCGGGATTGCGCTAGGCGCAGACCACAGGATTGCGCTAGGCGCAGACCTCAGGATTGCACTATGCACAGACCTCAGGATTGCACTATACACAGAGCGCAGACCTCAGGATTGCACTATGCACAGAGCTCATGATTGCACTATGCACAGAGCGCAGACCTCAGGATTGCGCTAGGCTCAGACCACAGGATTGCGCTAGGCGCAGACCCCAGAATTGCACTGGGCGCAGACCACAGGATTGCGCTGGGCGCAGACCACAGGATTGAGCTGGGCGCAGACCTCAGGATTGCGCTGGGCGCAGACCTCAGGATTGCGCTAGGCAAAGACCACAGGATTGCGCTAGGCGCAGACCTCGGGATTGCTCTAGGCGCAGACCACAGGATTGCGCTAGGCTCAGACCTCAGGATTGCGCAAGTATCAGACCTCAGGATTGCGCTAGGCGCAGACCACAGGATTGCGCTAGGCGCAAACCACGGGATTGCGCTAGGCGCAGACCTCAGGATTGCGCTAGGCGCAGACCACAGGATTGCGCTAGGCGCAGACCACAGGATTGCGCTTGGCGCAGACCTCAGGATCGCGCTAGGCGCAGACCACAGGATTGCGCTAGGCGCAGACCTCAGGATTGCACTATACACAGAGCGCAGACCTCAGGATTGCACTATGCACAGAGCTCATGATTGCACTATGCACAGAGCGCAGACCTCAGGATTGCGCTAGGCTTAGACCACAGGATTGCGCTAGGCGCAGACCCCAGGATTGCGCTGGGCGCAGACCACAGGATTGCGCTGGGCGCAGACCTCAGGATTGCGCTGGGCGCAGACCACAGGATTGCGCTGGGCGCAGACCTCAGGATTGCGCTGGGCAAAGACCACAGGATTGCGCTAGGCGCAGACCTCGGGATTGCACTAGGCGCAGACCACAGGATTGCGCTAGGCTCAGACCTCAGGATTGCGCAAGTATCAGACCTCAGGATTGCGCTAGGCGCAAACCACAGGATTGCGCCAGGCTCAGACCTCAGGATTGCGCTAGGCGCAGACCACAGGATTGCGCCAGGCTCAGACCTCGGGATTGCGCTAGGCGCAAACCACGGGATTGCGCTAGGCGCAGACCTCGGGATTGCGCTAGGCGCAGACCACAGGATTGCGCTAGGCGCAGACCACAGGATCGCGCTATGCGCAGACCTCAGGATTGCACTATGCACAGACCTCAGGATTGCACTATACACAGAGCGCAGACCTCAGGATTGCACTATACACAGAGCGCAGACCTCAGGATTGCACTATTCGCAGAGCTCATGATTGCACTATGCACAGAGCGCAGACCTCAGGATTGCGCTAGGCTCAGACTACAGGATTGCGCTAGGCGCAGACCCCAGGATTGCACTGGGCGCAGACCACAGGATTGCGCTGGGCGCAGACCTCAGGATTGCGCTGGGCGCAGACCACAGGATTGCGCTGGGCGCAGACCTCAGGATTGCGCTAGGCAAAGACCACAGGATTGCGCTAGGCGCAGACCTCGGGATTGCACTAGGCGCAGACCACAGGATTGCGCTAGGCTCAGACCTCAGGATTGCGCAAGTATCAGACCTCAGGATTGCGCTAGGCGCAGACCACAGGATTGCGGTAGGCGCAAACCACGGGATTGCGCTAGGCGCAGACCTCAGGATTGCGCTAGGCGCAGACCACAGGATTGCGCTAGGCGCAGACCACAGGATTGCGCTTGGCGCAGACCTCAGGATCGCGCTAGGCGCAGACCACAGGATTGCGCTAGGCGCAGACCTCAGGATTGCACTATACACAGAGCGCAGACCTCAGGATTGCACTATGCACAGAGCTCATGATTGCACTATACACAGAGCGCAGACCTCAGGATTGGGCTAGGCGCAGACCCCAGGATTGCGCTAGGCCCAGACCTCAGGATTGCGCTAGGCGCAGACCTCAGGATTGCGCTAGGCAAAGACCACAGGATCGCGCTAGGCGCAGACCTCAGGATTGCACTATGCACAGACCTCAGGATTGCACTATACACAGAGCGCAGACCTCAGGATTGCACTATGCACAGAGCTCATGATTGCACTATGCACAGAGCGCAGACCTCAGGATTGCGCTAGGCTCAGACCACAGGATTGCGCTGGGCGCAGACCACAGGATTGCGCTGGGCGCAGACCTCAGGATTGCGCTGGGCGCAGACCACAGGATTGCGCTGGGCGCAGACCTCAGGATTGCGCTGGGCGCAGACCACAGGATTGCGCTAGGCGCAGACCTCGGGATTGCACTAGGCGCAGACCACAGGATTGCGCTAGGCTCAGACCACAGGATTGCGCTAGGCTCAGACCTCAGGATTGCGCAAGTATCAGACCTCAGGATTGCGCTAGGCGCAGACCACAGGATTGCGCTAGGCCCAAACCACGGGATTGCGCTAGGCGCAGACCACAGGATTGCGCTTGGCGCAGACCTCAGGATCGCGCTAGGCGCAGACCACAGGATCGCGCTAGGCGCAGACCACAGGATCGCGCTAGGCGCAGACCTCAGGATTGCACTATACACAGAGCGCAGACCTCAGGATTGCACTATGCACAGAGCTCATGATTGCACTATACACAGAGCGCAGACCTCAGGATTGCGCTAGGCTCAGACCACAGGATTGCGCTAGGCCCAGACCCCAGGATTGCGCTAGGCCCAGACCTCAGGATTGCGCTAGGCCCAGACCTCAGGATTGCGCTAGGCGCAGACCTCAGGATTACGCTAGGCAAAGACCTCAGGATTGTGCTAGGCTCAGACCTCAGGATTGCGCTAGGCGCAGACCACGGGATTGCGCTAGGCCCAGACCTCAGGATTGCGCTAGGCCCAGACCTCAGGATTGCGCTAGGCCCAGACCTCAGGATTGCGCTAGGCGCAGACCTCAGGATTGCGCTAGGCTCAGACCACAGGATTGGGCTAGGCACAGACCACAGGATTGCGCTAGGCCCAGACCTCAGGATTGCGCTAGGCGCAGACCTCAGGATTGCGCTAGGCAAAGACCTCAGGATTGCGCTAGGCGCATACCACAGGATTGCACTAGACGCAGACCACAGGATTTCGCTAGGCCCAGACCTCAGGATTGCGCAAGTATCAGACCTCAGGATTGCGCTAGGCGCAGACCACAGGATTGCGCTAGGCCCAAACCACGGGATTGCGCTAGGCGCAGACCACAGGATTGCGCTTGGCGCAGACCTCAGGATCGCGCTAGGCGCAGACCACAGGACGCGCTAGGCGCAGACCTCAGGATTGCACTATACACAGAGCGCAGACCTCAGGATTGCACTATGCACAGAGCTCATGATTGCACTATACACAGAGAGCAGACCTCAGGATTGCGCTAGGCTCAGACCACAGGATTGCGCTAGGCCCAGACCCCAGGATTGCGCTAGGCCCAGACCTCAGGATTGCGCTAGGCGCAGACCTCAGGATTGCGCTAGACGCAGACCACAGGATTGCACTAGGCGCAGACCACGGGATTGCGCTAGGCCCAGACCTCAGGATTGCGCTAGGCCCAGACCTCAGGATTGCGCTAGGCGCAGACCTCAGGATTGCGCTAGGCTCAGACCACAGGATTGGGCTAGGCACAGACCACAGGATTGCGCTAGGCGCATACCACAGGATTGCACTAGACGCAGACCACAGGATTTCGCTAGGTGCAGACCTCAGGATTGCGCTAGGCGCAGACCACGGGATTGCGCTAGGCCCAGACCTCAGGATTGCGCTAGGCCCAGACCTCAGGATTGCGCTAGGCCCAGACCTCAGGATTGCGCTAGGCGCAGACCTCAGGATTGCGCTAGGCTCAGACCACAGGATTGGGCTAGGCACAGACCACAGGATTGCGCTAGGCCCAGACCTCAGGATTGCGCTAGGCGCAGACCTCAGGATTGCGCTAGGCAAAGACCTCAGGATTGCGCTAGGCGCATACCACAGGATTGCACTAGACGCAGACCACAGGATTTCGCTAGGCCCAGACCTCAGGATTGCGCAAGTATCAGACCTCAGGATTGCGCTAGGCGCAGACCACAGGATTGCGCTAGGCCCAAACCACGGGATTGCGCTAGGCGCAGACCACAGGATTGCGCTTGGCGCAGACCTCAGGATCGTGCTAGGCGCAGACCACAGGATCGCGCTAGGCGCAGACCTCAGGATTGCACTATACACAGAGCGCAGACCTCAGGATTGCACTATGCACAGAGCTCATGATTGCACTATACACAGAGAGCAGACCTCAGGATTGCGCTAGGCTCAGACCACAGGATTGCGCTAGGCCCAGACCCCAGGATTGCGCTAGGCCCAGACCTCAGGATTGCGCTAGGCGCAGACCTCAGGATTGCGCTAGACGCAGACCACAGGATTGCACTAGGCGCAGACCACGGGATTGCGCTAGGCCCAGACCTCAGGATTGCGCTAGGCCCAGACCTCAGGATTGCGCTAGGCGCAGACCTCAGGATTGCGCTAGGCTCAGACCACAGGATTGGGCTAGGCACAGACCACAGGATTGCGCTAGGCGCATACCACAGGATTGCACTAGACGCAGACCACAGGATTTCGCTAGGTGCAGACCTCAGGATTGCGCTAGGCGCAGACCACAGGACTGTGCTAATTATATATATATATATATATATATATATATATATATATATATATATATATATATATATATATATATATATATATATATATATATATATATATATATAGCATTTAAAAAAAAAAAAATCAGAAATAGGGGACACCCCAATAACTGATACGTGTTTGTGAATTCAGCCTCAAAACAAAAACAAAAAAATAAAAGTCAGATTTTTTACAAGAAAAAACATTTCTAGCATGCGGAATCCTCTGATCATCAACACAGAGGAACCCGTTTTATTACTGAAAGTGGCTCCTTTATCAGAGGACCACCCACCTACCACCCAGCCCATACTACCTACCCCCCAAAAGGGTGGGTGGTGGGCAATTGGACGTCTATGGAAAAAGAGGAAGGGAAGCTACAACGTGAAGGGTCTTCGGATTAGGGAAGAGGAAACCGTTGTACTTCTCAGAGTGACCCCCATAACAGAGGACCGCCCACCTGAGGATACCGCCCCTCCGAGGGATGAGGGGAGGGGAAATGGGCGGAGAGATGAGGAAGCTGCACACAGACTGCAGCCCATTCCTCAACCAAAATCTACAACAGACGACGCCATTGGTGAGTATTATAATAGAGGAATAGCGTGTATGACACCCACATATTTACTATAGACAGTGAGGAGAAAAAAGGATTTGATCGACTGCTGATTTTGTACAAAGAAACGATCAGTCTATAAATTTTAATATTATTTGTTTATTATAACAGTGAGAGACAGAATAACAACAAAAATAACCAGAAAAACACATTTCAAAAAAGTTGCCGCAAGCCCACTCACTGGGCTTGCGGCTCTGGCAGTACCCCCGCGCACACGGGGAAGAGGGGACTTACCGCAGCAGCTCGGGTGCGACATCATGACATCACTTCCTGTCTAGGGTGGATGTAAACAATTAAAAAAAAAAAAATTTAAGCAAAAGCTCAAATTGGAAATATTTTGGTCTGTGGATATTAATGATTAATATAAATCTATTTATTATATAAAAAATTAATAAATAAATGTGTGCAGATCCCGCGTCCCACCAATAAATGACGAGTAGATAGCAGAATAGAAATAATTGGTTTTCTTTTTTCTCTCTCCAGAAGAAAATAACGATCCGACCGCCGACGAAGGAAAGCCGACTAAAGAGGTTCAACCCACCAGTGAGATCCATCTGACTCCGGAACACAGCAATGGAACATCATGGAAACTCCTGCCACTGGCTTCAGACCGCAGCGCAATATGGAATGTTCTGTCTTCACCTAGATTAGTCCACAACGAAATATGGAATGGTCCAATTCTATTCAGATTATTCCACGGCGCAATACACCATGGTCCATCACCTTCTGGATCATCCATCAGCGCAATACCAAATGGTCCACCTCCTTCTGGATCATCCATCAGAGCAATACCGAATTGTCCATCTTCATTTGGATCATTCCACAGCGTAATGGGGAGCAGCCCCCCCTTAGACAGCTCTTCAAGCGGTTCACATGAACTATCAATGAAAAGCTTCACCTTTCATAAAGTGCTTGGAAAGGGGTCCTTCGGGAAGGTGCTGTTGGCCTCCCATCCCGCCAGTCAACAGAAGATGGCAGTGAAGCTGGTCAAAAAAAGTAGACTGATAAGACACCCTGAGTGTGCCTTTATAGAAAGCGCTGTAATGCAAGTCGGTGCCACCATGCCCTTCATCACTCATCTATATGCATCGTTCCAGACAAAGGTAAGTCTTTCCACTTTCCAATTTCTTGATCTCTTTCCTGTACTGTCCTCCACCACTTTCCAGACCCCCCAAAATACTCAAATGGTGACTTTTTTGGGAGTCGGAACTAACACAAGGTGAAGCCTCCCCGCTCCCAATGCTGCTCTTCAGGCCTGTCTATTAGTCCTTTGGGCCCTGAATTGGAGGCGGTGGAAGGGAGCTCAACTTGTGTCCCACACCAGGTTTTATGAGAGTTCCGGCTGTAGTCCGGGAAGCAGTATATGTAAGAGCAGAACTCTAGGGCGCCTCCTACAAGGCTGGAGATTGGGTAGGTCAATTGTACAGAGTAGAGGTCTTCTATAGAGAGGCTGCTACTGCTGACCTACTTTTGAAATTATTTGTTGCCTGGCTGCCTCTGGCCTCAAACCTCGAGTCGCTGAGTCAGAACCAGTCTACAGCGAGGAGGACAGGAGAAGCCAGGCCTCCTGATCTACATGAGACTTCCAGGATGGTGACCAAAGTACTGAAGTCACTGGATCACCCCTAACAACTAGTACTGTGGTCAGGAAAGTCCAGCCATGGCGGCCTTCGTATTTTCTCTGTTTGGTTTTCCTAACTTGTGTGCGTTTCTGTATATTCCTCCACAACGTGAATCTGATGTGTGTCTGTAATTAAATCTACCTTTTCTTTTCACAGAATCACCTGGTCTTTGCCATGGAATTCCTGAGCGGAGGCGAGCTCTTGGCATTGATAGAAAACAAAGCTCCGCTGGATCTGAGAACCCTAAGGTAAGGCCAATGACAGGTCATGCCGGAGTCGGGGGTGGATGACCACTGAGCATAGGCAGTGACGTAGTCAGGCCATCCGTAACCCGGCCATCTATACCCCTCCATTCATACCCAGTCCATCCATACCCACTTCAACCATAACCGGTCTATCCATACCCCCGTCCATCCATCCATACCCCCTCTATCCATATCCCCTCCATCCACAACTCATCCATCCATACCCTATCTATCCATGCCCTGCCCATCCATACCCCCTCCATCCATAATCCATCTATCCATACCCTGTCCATCCATAACTCATCCATCCATCCATACATACCCTATCTATCCATGCCCTGCCCATCCATACCCCCTCCATCCATACCCCCTCCAACCATAACCGGCCTATCCATACCCCCGTCCATCCATCCATACCCCCTCCATCCATAACGCATCCATCCATCCATCCAAACCCTATCTATCCATGCCCTGCCCATCCATACCCCCTCCATCCATACCACTGCCATCCATAATCCATCTATCCATACCCTGTCCATCCATACCCCATACATCCATTCCCCCTCCATCCATACCTCTTTGTACTTTTAGTCTGTATTGGTCTGTGATGACTTTGAATGCTAATCCATATTTTTCTTTCTCTATCAGATTCATCACTGCGGAAATATTATGCGGCCTGATGTTCCTGCATTCTCAAAAAATCGTACACAGGTAAGGATTAGATGTTCTTTTTTTCTGGTACCCGGGCATAAACCAGAATTGAACCCTTCCCATGTGCTGGGAGGAGCCCCACTAGAAGAGTATTTTCTTATTTTCCCCAAATTCAGTATTAATGGGTCACTCCACCAAAACTGTCCTTGTAGTTCTGGGCAGAATCACCCCTTGGCTTCTTTTTTTTGGTGAATCAGGAAGACTTTCCACCAGTTCCCAGTTGTGCTGCTTCCCATAAAGTCTCCTTCCATCTGCTGCAGAAGTCTCGGCATTCACGCAATATTCTGCTTAATGTAGGATTAATACAAAATTCAGCAATGTGAGTGAGACCTCCTCATGATAAATATAGCAGGTGGGCGGAGCTGGGAACCCCAGAACAGAGATCTTCCTGTATAAATGAAGCTGATGTCCACCCATCAATCTTCATTCTTTGAATAGATGTATATTTGTATCTTTTCTCTCTGTAATATGATGTGGTATATGCAGAGCTAACCGTTCACTTCTTTTCTTCACAGAGATCTCAAACCCGAAAACATTCTGTTGGACAGTGAAGGACACGTCAGGATTGCAGATTTCGGCTTGTCTATGGTTGGTGTCACAGAGACCAATAGGAGCACAGACCGTGCGGGTACCTTGTCATACATGGCCCCAGAGGTAAGATTTCTGATATCCTGTTATTAGATTGAATTGTAATGTGTATTATGGGATATAGAGAAGACCTAAAGGGGCTCCCCTTTCATTAAATGTAGAATTCCTCCTCTGGGGCCCCAGTTGCCTTCAGTGGGTCTCCAAGCCAGAACTATATCCAACAAAAGGGGGGAAGTTCTGAGATTTGCAGTAGTGTTGGAGCTTCTTTGTGGTGGACATTGAGGCCAGGTGTAGATGGATGGATCTGTCTGGCCCGATTCACTCCTTCACAAGCTCTCACCATGGTAAGGAGAAGATTGAGCTATTGGGGTCAGTACACCATTATCTGCCGCCTTTATTTAAAGTGTAACTCTAGGCAAAACCTTTTGGAAAGAGTGGAGGTATGGGTTCTCAACCTGTGGTCCTCCATCTATTGTTGAACTGCAAGTCCCATGGGGCCTTGCAAGGCTGATAGTTGCAAGCATGACTCCCAAAGGCAGAGGCATGATGGGAATTTTGTAGTTTGGCAACAGCTGGAGGGCCACTGTCTGAGCACCCATGGGTCAGATTTTTATTGGGGTCCTCATTGCGGAGATTCACCTTCTATTTGTACTGGTGACCATTGTCCCCGAAATGAAGAGGAAATCCAAAGTTTTGGAGTTGTCCCCTCACTTTGGGAGATGTCCTCTACAATGGGAAGTGACGGAAAATGTCTCCAATGCCAGGATTCCCAACCCTAAATGACTCAATCCACAAAAAAAAAAGTTTTTGGCTATACATACACTTTAAGCCCCACCTCCAACATCCACAAGCTCCGCCTCAGTTTGATGTATTTTGAGTACAATTGTAGGACTCCTGGGAGGCTTCATACATCCCATAAGCCAGCACTTACTTAGAGTCATATCTGTCCTCTGCCTGGCCTAGGAAGGTTCTCATCCTTTTGTTTCTCTCTCTTATGTTTCTACAGATCTTTGGAAAGTTGCCGTACTTCACCACGGTGGACTATTTCTCCTTGGGGGTGATAGTCTATGAGATGGCGGTCGGCAGACATCCCTTCTTTAGAAACCACAGGAACGTAAAAGACTTTGTGTGGATAGTATGCAACAGGCCACCTCAATATCCCGACAACATGGATCCCTGTCTTCTTAACTTATTAGAACGGGTGAGTATACCTTCTCTTCAATCCTTCCAAGGATCCCTTGTGTTAGATGGTGGGATGGAGGGAAAAAGTAAGGAAGCTGAAATATGTCACTGTCAGAATCTAATATTAAGATGGGGGGTTCTGTTGGTCACATATTGGTATTGTTCTTGCAATGTTTCTTATTGTATTTCATTCTTCTTTACAGCTCTTATGTAAAAACCAGGAGAAGAGAACGTGCCTTGTAAAGAAGCTGAGACGGCGTAAATTTTTCAAGGAAATCGATTGGGCCAAGTTAGAGAAAGGAGAATTGCCCTCACCATTGAAATCAGAAACAGTAAGTATATAAATCATTATTTTTTATTGTTCTTGGTGATCCCGCCAATAACACACTTCCTGTCCTAGGGTGACATGGATATACGTGAAAGGTGTGTTAATGGAGTGTAGTGCTTCTTCTGACCACTAGAGGGAGCTGGGCTCACCAAGCTTTGTCACCATTTTCTGTATCGCTCCGAAATATTGATGAATGTCTTCTACTCTTTGCAGATTCCTGAGGAACCAGAATATGGAAGAATCAGATTGTCACGATTCATGTCCAGGGATCATTCGGAGATGGAGGAGTCGATGCATTTCAGCGAATTCTCCTACATGAGCGACCGTTTGCAGCAGCAACCAATGGCCCCATCATCACCAGAGGGCCATTAAATTCTACGTGCGGAGTGGGAGTGGTAATATGAGAATGGAACTCTACGGACCCGGGGGGGGGGGGGGGGGGGAAATGGAACTCTACGGACCCGGGGGGGGGGAATGGAACTCTGCAGAGGGGGCAGAATGGAACTCTGTGGAGGGGGGGGGGGGGTGAATGGAACTCTGTGGAGGGGGGGGGGAGAATGGAACTCTGTGGAGGGGGGAGGGGAGAATGGAACTCTGTGGAGGGGGGAGAATGGAACCCTGCAGGCCGGGGGAGGGGACAGAATGGAACTCTGCAGAGGGGGCAGAATGGAACTCTGTGGAGGGGGGGGGGGTGAATGGAACTCTGTGGAGGGGGGGGGAGAATGGAACTCTGTGGAGGGGGGAGGGGAGAATGGAACTCTGTGGGGGGGGGGGACAGTGTTGCCAACCACCGTTAATTTACGGACAGCCCGTAATTTTCATCACATTTTTGGGCTGTCCGTAAATGCCCGTTACAGGCAGTGGTGCCCGTAAAAAACATGGCTGTGGGCCAACAATTATACTGCTGCCGCTTTGAAGCCTGCCTCATAAACACATGCACAGTGAGCAAGTGACGTAATGTCGCCGTCTGAATGGAACTCTGTGGAGGGTGGGAGAGGAGAATGGAACTCTGTGTGGGGGGCAGTGGCGGAATTATAGGGGTCGCCGAGATCGCCATGGCGACCGGGCCCCTTGCTGCAGGGGGCCCTTGAGGGCCCCCTGTACTCTTCGATAGGAGGGGAGGCTGAGAGGAGCTGCCCGATCGTCAGCCGATTCCGAACTGTAATCGGCACTGTGCAGGGAGCTCCTCACATTAATCTAGTGAAAGCAGTGTGTGCTGTGCTCTTTGTCTCCCCCTACAGTGCTGTACCAGGCAGGAAGAGCCAAGGTAAATGTCTGCCGTTTTTTTAATAAGACTATCTATCTACTATATGTGTGTTTATATGTGTGTGCATGCATGTGTGTTAGGGTTGCCACCTTTTCTTCAAGCCAAACCCGAACACTTTAGCGGCAGAATTTTTTTTTAGTGGAGTATACACTATAGGATTGTAAAAGACCTAGGACTAGGGTTGCCACCTGTCTGGGATTCACCCGGACAGTTCGGGTTTGGAATTATGCGTCCGGGTTTCAGACTGGACTATGGCTTCCCAGCAGGTTTGCTGGCTGCCATTGTCTAAGCAGAGAGTGTCTGTTACATTCTCTTTCACACTGCCCAAAGCCAGGACTAACAATATTAACAACCCCCCCCCCCCCCAAAAAAAACCACACAGACAGGAGAGAGGGCTCGATCTGCTCCTCTTCCTCCCGCCCCTACCCCTCTGTGTCTGCCCACACTCCAATTACAAGTGCTGTGCCTCAGAAAAGGAAAGTGGGGGCCAGATATTGGAAGTCCAGCAACCTCAGATACATCTGGATGAGAGGTACTGACTGCCAAGGGGTGAGTGAGCTCACCATCCATCCCTGTCTGTGAATTAAGTCTCCCCCTTCTCTCTCCTGTCTCTGAGTGAGTACACTAAAGTAAATCAGGGTTCTAAGAGCACTCCTTACATCAGAGTTCCCCTTTACACCAAATGTCGCAGTGTTTCCGCTTACAGCAGAGTCCTCTCCGTACATCAGAGTGTTGAGTGTCCCCCCCCTTAAATCAGGGTTCCCAGAGCATCCATTATGTTAGAGTCCCCAGAGTTCTCCCTTACATCAGAGTCTGCAGAGCCCCCCCCTTACAGTGAAAGGGAACTCTGTGAGTTCTAATGTAAAAAAGAGGAACTCTGTGGACTCTGATGTAAAGGGGAACTCTAGTTATTAACTTCATATGATTAGAAATGTTATTTAACAGCAAAATATGTATAGTTTTTACCAAAAAAATTTAAAATTGCTGTGCGCCGCTAAAGTGTTCGGGTTTGATTTGAAGAAAGGGTGGCAACCCTACCTAGGACACCTTGGAGTGCCTCGAGGAGAGTATAAATGCAACGCGCTAGGTGCGCCACAGTGAGTGTTTGCCAAATTACATTGGGAGGGGCTGAAAGGGACATTGTTAAATAAAATGCATTCTTGTGCCCATAAATTATGATTAAATTAATACATAAAATGTCACTTTAAAAATATAAATTAGCCTACCTTAAAAGCGGACAGCGTCAGTCAGTAGGGCAGTGGACGGTGTCAGTAGGGCAGTGGACGGTGTGTGTGTGGGGGGGTGTGAATGCATGTGTGTGTGGGTGTGTGCATGTGTGGGGGGGGTGCATGCATGTGTGTGTGTTTGTGGGGGGGTGTGCATGCATGTGTGTGTGGGTGTGTGCATGTGTGGGGGGGTGTGCATGCA